>JASPKZ010003064.1:432500-1125833 GCA_030220185.1 Diploptera punctata | reverse complement strand
TTTTTTGTAGATAACTCTAGCTTTATTCTAGATGTGTTGGAGAAGATTTTTTTGTTGAGCACTTTAATTTTATTCCAAGCATGTTGGAAATTAAAATTATTTTTCATGTTTTTAGTTCGGTTTTCTAATAAAGCGTGTTGTTTTAGTTTTTAAACTATTATTTATTTCATCATATACAGTTCTCTAATAGTGTGAAGGCAGATAGTGCTACCAATAGCTAACAGATAGCTTGTATTAAAGAAGTATTTGAGGTGATGTTTTTATTATTAATTTAACACTTCTCACTGGAGGATAAATTATATTTGAAAAGACAAATTATATGCTCAGACTGCGGTTTGAACCCAGGAAAGCTTAGAAAGCCAAAGGTCCTGGGTTCAAACACTAGTCTGAGCATATAATTTTTCTCTTCAAATATAAAAAGTATTTGAGGTACTAATAAATATTAATTGATAATAAAGATAAAATAAATGCTTTATTATTCGCTGACAATGTTGTACTTTTAGCAGAATCTGAAAATGAGCTCCAAATGTTAGCATATAAATTTAAATTAATAGCCAATAGATATAATTGTAAAATATCAATAAATAAGTCAAAAGTAATGGCATTTATTGGTAAATATGGAATTAGATCAAAAATTGTACTGGGTAACAAAATAATAGAACAAGTATCACATTTCCAATATTTAGGATGTGATATAACTTATAGAGAAAATAAAGTAAATAAATTTCAGGCTATTTGTGGAACCATAAAAAGAACCTTAGGTCGGAAAACAAGGAAAGATACGAAACTTAAATTATATAAAACAATGGCTGTTCCTTTGTTGTTGTATGGAAGTGAAAATTGGATAATGAAATCAAGGGATAAAAGCAGGATACAGACTGCGGAAATGCTGTTTTTACGTAATGTGAAAGGATGCACAAGAGCGGATAGAATAAGGAATGAAACTATACGAGAAGAATTAAATATATATAAAATTGAAGATAAAATCAGCAAAAATAATAAGAAATGGACAGAACACTTAATGAGAATGAACAACGAAAGCATACCAAAAAGAACCTTCCTGTATAATCCCAGAGGAACAAGAGATGTTGGCCGACCACATAGAAGATGGACTCCACTTTTAACTTCACCGGAACAGGCTGCATAGCCTAAACCTTGTAGTAGAAGAAGAAGAAGGTACTAAAGAAGCCGTCCATTGGCTATTGGTTGTGCCGTCTATCTGCCTTTGGATGATTAGAGAATTATTTATGAGGAAAGAAATGTTGACTTTGTATCAAGTCTTGAATGGTGTAATGGATTGCATACAGGTGTGTAGAACCAGAGGTCCAGGTTTCAAGCATTAATTTTTCTTTTCAAAATACTATGAGGTTTATTTTAGTTAATAAATAAGAGTTAGATTTTTATGACTCACCTTATAATTGTAGATTTTTACAATTGCGAAGTGAGTTGTAAAAATCTAACTGTATTTATTAATCAAGTTAATTTAATTATATTATTTTTGGTCTGGACATCTTACCTCAATATTAATGTTGATTTGTTCTTGGACATGTTTCAAAACAATTCTGTTTTATCGTCAGCTTTCCCAGACTGGTTTTATTTATGTTGCACCACCTGGATGTCGATGTCAGCTCCATCCTGTGGTTGGCCAAAGAACCTCCAAACAAGGTCACCCTCCATCGGAATATCAAAATTCATAACTCTGTTTCTGTTCTTCTGAATATAATTTTTTTCCCAAATAGTCAGCTCTTTTGTATTTTCTAACTGTTTTAATAATTTAGTGTCTGAATTTATATTATGTTTTTCAGACCAAACATGAGCAGCAACTGCAGATTTTTCAATTTCTCCATTTTTAATATTTCTTATGTGTTCTTTGGTTCTAATTTTTAGGTTTCAAAAATGAAAAAAACTGATAAAAATAAAAAGTCAGGAATATATCAAATTGAATGCATGGGTTGTGAAAAGATATATATAGGGAAAACAAAAAGAAACCTAAAAATTAGAACCAAAGAACACATAAGAAATATGAAAAATGGAGAAATTGAAAAATCTGCAGTTGCTGCTCATGTTTGGTCTGAAAAACATAATATAAATTTAGACACTAAATTATTAAAACAGTTAGAAAATACAAAAGAGCTGACTATTTGGGAAAAAAATTTATATTCAGAAGAACAGAAACAGAGTTATGAATTTTGATATTCCGATGGAGGGTGACCTTGTTTGGAGGTTCTTTGGCCAACCACAGGATGGAGCTGACATCGACATCCAGGTGGTGCAACATAATGCAACATAAATAAAACCAGTCTGGGAAAGCTGACGATAAAACAGAATTGTTTTGAAACATGTCCAAGAACAAATCAACATTAATATTGAGGTAAGATGTCCAGACCAAAAATAATATAATTAAAATAACCTCAAAATATAACTTCCTAAAATTAAATATCAAGTTAATTTAGTTACACTTATTTTCTTACAGATGTCATGAATGGTATGCGATCAACATATGACCCAATAAGACATCTAGTAACTAGGGTGATGAACGTTGTTAAATTTTGTTTAGAGATCTCTTTTTTCAGACTTAAGGTTCTTTTATGAGCTTGAAAATCTTGAGACTCGGGATCTAAGACTTAAAGCCCCTCCCATATTTCTTAATATGGCCACTTATTTCATAAATTACAATAATTAATCTGCTGAATTTTGATTTTATTTTTATATGAAGCCATCCATACCATTTCTTCATCATATCACAATACTTTATATCTCATATCAACTTTCACATTTGGATAAGATACAAATAACTGTATACAAATATAACTTTTCAAATCTGTAATATTTTTAATGTTTCCAAGATACAAAGAGATTATAAAATTTTTATTCAATAGAATTCAAGCAGCTTACTTTGTGATATCAAATTCATGTATACATTCTTGAAATATTATTTCTCACCAACAATATAATAATAGGAATACAGTTATTATTTTGAAAAGAAAAATTAGCGCCTGAATCAGGATTTGAACCTGAGACCTCTAATTTTATATGTTAGTGTGCTAACCCCTACACCATCCAGGCATCCTGATGCAAATTCTAATTTTTCATCTTTATATACTATTCTCGTTTTTGATGTATTATAACATCAAAATATTAAGCTTTACTGCAATAATGGTAATGTAAATTCAAATTTAAAATGTCTTCTTGATTTAGAAGCCATCAGATGACAGTAGTTGCGATGGTTATCTACTTGGATGAAAATAGTATACGAAGAAGGAAAATTAACGTTTGCATTGGGATACCTGGATGGTACACAGGTTAGCACACTAACATATATAGTAGTGGTCTTGGGTTTAAATCCTGATTCAGACAAATATTTCTTTTCAAAATAATAATTATCCATTGTGAATGTTAACATTTGTATTATAACATAACAAAAAAAATGCTGTTTTTTTATTCAGAAAACAATGGAAAACTAAAAATGCATTCATTTGTTTAACATATGCTTTTCTCAGAAACTACTTGATATAATTGATATCATTTTTATGAGGTATTTTTTACTTTTCTTCATAACCATCTGCCCTTAAGGAATATAAAATTGCAAGAACTGCACTTCTGTCTTTTCTTGTTACAGAGAAATGGTGTTTCAAGGAGTGTGTATACGTCAGTATGTGGTATTATTTGTTGAATTGAAAGGGCACGTTTGCTGAACAATAAGTTAGATCAAAATGGAGTTGAAATGTTGGCATAGAAATACTCCTTAATTACTGCATTGTATATATTATTCTCTTTAACTTAAATTGCAGCTTGTAAAGAGAAGAATGTAATCAAATTTTTACTTCATTTCTGTTATTAAAAAAACTCTATTGTAATATTAATGCTGAATGATAAATTTATCTTTAATTGATTGTACTTTTTAGCTGTTATTTGTTGTTTTTAAAAAATAGTGTATTTTTTTACATGATAATATTTCCTAATTCCCAATTATTTGCAGATTAAATTGCAAGCATGTTGTTAAATAACTCCGTCTGCATAATTATTACACTACAAATTTTAGGTTCATACGTCTAGTTTTTACTCTAAAAAAATATTGACCTAAACATATATAAAACTGTTATTCCCGCGGTTATGTGGATGCAAAACATGGATTCCTACTTTAAGGGAGGAAAAAGGATTATGAGTATTTGAGAATAAAGTTCTTAGGAAATTTTTTAACATTTCTGAAGATCAAGACTGCTAGACAATATGCAAGATAGGAGATCATTTGGACATATAAATGAGATCGAAAATAATGAAGACTGACCTCCCATCAATTAAGTACAAGAATGAACAAAATAAATGTACAATAAAAAAAAAACCTGATCAAAGATTGGATGATTTCACAAATTTCCATGCAAAAATAAAATTTACTTCTTCCCCCCTCCTGTAATACGATTTCTCCGCTCTGTAATTGCCCTGTTTTTTGAAAACCCCTCTCATAGGGGACACAGGTTGCAAAAATGCATAATTTGGATTTTACATGTTATGTTAAACAACCAATTTACATGAACTATTTATTGTTTTACTATTTTACAAATTTCAAAGCTATCAGCACAACAACCGAGTGGGGGCATGAGTTAAACTATAAATGCTAATAAAGAATAATTAGAATTAGAGGCCCACCCAGCAATTATTACAGTTTTTATGATTCATTTCATACATCACAATGATGCATAAATTATATTTGAAAAGAAAAATATATAAATGCTATGTTTAATGTTTTTTAATTCTACAAAGATAATGTATACCAGTTATTGAAAGGGTAAATTAATGGGGAAGTTCAATAAATATGACAAAAAAAACCTGCTTTGTGAAGGGTTGATGAATGAGGATAGGTCATTGACTTAAGATAAAAGAAAGTAAAATTAGTTTTACAAAAATTATTTTTCAATTCTAGTATCCTTTTGAGAATGATAAAATATTATAATGAAGAATGAAATTTTAAATTTTCATTAATTAATTTTCGAAAAAAAAAATTGTTCCCCGAAATTGTGTAAGATATCTACGGTTAGTAATTATGTAAAATCTGTTGATAAAATATATTAAATTATCACAAATATTCATGCAATCTTTTTGCCGATAGAACAACTATGAAAACTTCAAGTAATATGGATTGAGGATTTAAACTCGTTCCTCCAGATTACTAATTTCAAATGCTACCATCTATACCAAATCGTAGAGTAGCTCAAATTTTATTTACAGAATAAAATCAAATTGCAATATAATATAATAAAGTAGGTGTTATTTGATTTATGGTTATGATTTAACATACAATATCTGAAATCTGTTTTATTCTCTAGTACGTATGAAGTTGTAAGATGTTTATAGCAATATAAAAACCAAAGTAATACATTAATAATTCATGAAGGTAAGTTGCCCGGGGTAACAATGGTAAAGACTCCAACAGTAAAGACAGAGTAGAAGGAGCATCTCTTCATGTGGGACTAATATACATGATGGCTAAATGTTTAAGCCATAAGACAGCAGCCCTTGTCACCATTAACTCCACAAGAGGCTGGTAATGTCTTTGGTGTAATAATTACTCAAAGTATTCACGATGAACAGCCGGATAGATATCATTATAAACCAAAGGGATGTAGGAAGAGATGGAAGGAATCATTGTGAATTTGGAACAGGCAAATTGCCTAAACCTAGAAGTGAATATGATGATGATCAAGTTAAATTCTATTTAATTGTGGATTATATATTTTAAATGCTGATTAAATATAAATACCACTGTTGACTCGAGGTAACTTGCTGCCTTGTCATGCTGTGGGCCCATGTTTGATCCCCAGTCGGGACGTTTCCTGGGTGATAGGTTTTTTTTTTTCGGGTCTTGTCTTTTATAGTTTTGGTCTCCATGGTGAACGATCACCTAGCCAGTGTAGGGGTGACATTTGGTCAGCATGTCGGGTCCCCCAGCTGATTGCCTGTGCTGGTAGCCAGTATCCACAAGTGAGAAGAATCCAAATAGTTTGACATTTTAGTCTTAAACATTTTTTTAAGACCTAACACTAATTCTCTTTATCTCTGTGATGCAACAGGCCTTTTGCCTACTAGGTATCTGCTGATCTTACATCCACATGTTAATCACAGAGGTGGGCGATCACCTAGCCGGTGTGTGACATGTGGTCAGCATGTCGGGTTCCTCAGCTGGTTGTTTATGCTGGTAGCCCAATATCCACAAGTGAGAACAATCCAAATAATTTCATATTTTAGGCTTAAACATATTTTTCAAGTCTAACACAAATTCTCTTACTCTCCATGTGCTATGGCGTACTACTGATCTGCTGGCCTCACATCCACATGTGTTAGTCACAGAGGTATACGATCATCTATCCAGTGTAGGGGTGACATGTTAGCATGTCGGGTCCCTCAGCCGTTACGGCTAATTGGCTCTTCTCTTCCACCGCCATTGTCTCCGCGCTAAAATGTGGATTCGATCCTGGACTCCAGCTAGTATGCGTGGCTGCTCACAGATGGCAAACTGGATCCCAGTTAGTGTAGGAAGCTGCCCGGCAGGGGCAGGTTGGCACCACTGCAGGAAGTGACAGAAGAGGAAGCCATCGAACGGGGCGTTCTAGGAAATGGTTCGCCCCAGGGTTCTCTATGCACAATACATGAATATATTCATAGCTTCCATATATAAATCTCCACTTAGGCCCCTCACTCGACATGACATGCGCATACTTGCATCGATATCGCCCCGGTACCTACTGGCAGGCGATTTCAATGCAAAGCATCGCGCATGGAACTGTAGAGTACCCAATGCTTCAGGTGTGGTATTACAACACTTCTGTAATACCCACAACATCGAAATCTCAGCACCAAGGGAACACACCTTCTTTAGAAACACTCAACAAGGCTTATGCTCCGACATTCTAGATATCGCACTTTTGAAAAACATTACCATCTCCCCTCACATAGATACACTGCCTGGTGAGCTAAACTCAGACCACGTCCCTATCATGTTTAAGCTCACTACTAGATTCATACTTCAGCCCCCGTTCCGATCTCACACAATGAATACAGACTGGAATCGTTATTCAAGACTCCTTTCACAGTGGATTAATCCTCGATTAAGAGTAAACTCCACTGAAGAACTTGAGACTTCTATAAATGACTTCCAGGCTTCTATTCAAACAGCCCTCGACATAACTACAACAGAAACAACACTACACGTCCAAATCAAACAGATCAAACACTTCTTGACTACCTAGAGCATAAGCGACGAGCCCTCAAACAGTACAGACTCTATGGACACCCACAAATGAAACAGGAGTACAATTACTATGCTCGACTGGTCAAAGAAAGACTGCGAAATCACAAAATTACGCAATGGGAAAATTCCCTATCCAATTTCAATGCTCAAAAAACTCCGCCTTGGGAGATTATAAAAGAATTAAATTAAACCGCGGACCTTCTAAACCGACTGCAATTGAGAACAATGGAACTTGGGCTTATCATCCTTATGATCAAGCACAAGTTCTCGCGGAAAATTTCGCAAATCGATTCAGACCACAAGAGTTAACGTCGCCAGTTCATGAAGCTGAAGTCAATAATAGAGTAGACACCTTCCTAGCTGCTCCCTACCCAAATGAAAGACCTGACATCCACCTCGCTGACCTACGCATTCACGTCCAGGCCCTTCGCACTTCAAGTGCACCTGGACATGATCGTATAAGTAACCTAGCCTTAAAGCATCTCCCGCGCAAAGCGCTACTTCGACTCCTTACTATCCTTAAATACTGTATCCAATTTAATCACTTCCCTGCAACTTGGAAGATGGCTAAAGTTATTGTGCTACCGAAACCAGGAAAAAATCCAAGTAATCCAGACAATTTGCGTCCAATAAGCCTTCTACCAGTTCTGGGAAAAATCCTAGAAAAACTACTTTTGGCCAAACTAAAAATTGAAGTCTCAAACAAAGAACTTTTACCCAACCATCAATTTGGATTTCGAAATTCACACAGCACACCGCTGCAACTGGCGAGGCTTATAGACCAAATAGTCACTGGTTTCAACGCCAAGTGTAGTACAATAGCAGTCTTCCTCGACATTGAGAAAGCTTTTGACACAACTTGGATAAACGGATTGATATATAAGCTGATACAATTCCAAATTAATCCAAATTTAGTCAAAATAATCTCCACTTATCTGAGAAATAGAACCTTCTATGTCTCAGTGAGTGGAAATAAATCTGATACGAAGCCCATACTGGCAGGAGTTCCACAAGGAGCTGTCCTTTCACCCTTATTGTACTCCCTATATGTCTCTGACCTACCTTCACCTCCATCACTCCAAATAGCTTCCTTTGCTGATGACACTTGTCTATTCATGCAATCCAAACTTAAATCCATTCCTCACAGACTTGCAACATTCCAGCGAGCAATAAACATAATATATGAATGGTTTTGCTCCTGGAACATTAAACTAAATGCTGGGAAAACGCAAGTCGTCCTGTTTTCCAAATCGAACTTTCCATGTCCAATCCAGCTCACTATGGGTGTACAACCTCTGCCAGTAGAAACTTCTGTCAGATATTTAGGCCTAATATTGGATAAAAGGCTTACATTTAGAGCCCATGTCGATCATATAATAACCAGAGCCCATCAAGGCATAGCGATATTATATCCGTTTTTCAAGTCGCCGTCACTCTCCCGTAGGATCAAGCTCACATTATATGTGGCTGTGATCCGTAGTATGCTATTGTACGGCTGTGAATCTCTGAGTATCCTTGCGAAATGCCACAAGAAAGAACTACAGATACTGCAAAACAAGTGTCTAAAAATCATACTTTCGGCCCCGCGTTACACAAGGATAACAGAGATGCACGAGGCCACGAGGGTGCCATATATTGATACTATCATATCAGAAAGGGTCACCACCATGTTTCAAAACATAAATGATCATGAAAACCCAATAGTACGCAATATAGGACACCTTCCACAATGGCGTACTACACATAGAAACATATTCGACCAAATAAATAATCCATAGTACTTAGCATGTAGCAACCAAGGTCAGAATGATGAGCGCAGAGTGGCGTGGCTCATTCCGGTCCTGAATCGAGCCAAGCTCTTCAGCGACACGGTTTCCGATGCCCCAATCAAGCGAGATCTATTCGCCTTGGCAACAATATCCATATAAATCTCACACTACTCAAACAATAAAATAAATCCCCATAAAATCGCCGTGTAGGCTAGGGTATACCAGCTGAACCCAATACAGAATACACACGCGAATTCGCCGACAAGGGACAAACACAAGTCCCAGGAAAGGCACACTGGACAGCACCAATAGCTGTCACAAAGTGATGATGTTCTCTATGCCAGGGATTAGATTTTCTTTGATCTATGGTTCGCCCATGCATGATATAAACAAAGATGGCGGATGTAGCTATGAAAAAGATTAGTGCATCTGATTTTAATCCAGAAAAATGTATGTATTTGTAATATATATGTTTAATTAAAATGCGTATAATTTACTAAATAATGTTGTAGAGTATATTACAAATTGCATTACGGTGTATCATGCTTACGGAGGAAATTCTATAATTCCCATGACAGTTGTCAAATTTGATTTGAACGCCCTAATAAACACCCTTCTGGTATTTGATTTTTTAATATATTGCAGATGTCAAAGAACTTTCGCAGAGATGTGTAGGAGGGCAAGAGTTGCAGCAACAACGTCAGAAGATACAAGTTTTAGCAGATGAAACTAATATCTTGCTTAAAAAAAATGTTTATCAGAATTACATGCAATTCATTGAAACTGCAAAAGAAATTTCCCGTATCCTTTTCAGAATTTAATATGTCGGTATAATCAACAATACAACACAAAGCAATGAATGTCATTGGTATAATTCCTTGTATTAACCAAACCCACTGTAGTTACATTTTTCACAGGCAATAAGACTTATAAAACTAACTCACTCACTGGCACTATTGAATCCGTGGGTTCATGGTCGCGCGGGCATAAGCTCTCTGTACAACCATATCCAGAGCTAATGTTTTCCAATCATCCCCTGTATAATCTACTTCCCACAAATCATGGTTAATATTGTTTTCCTACCTCATTTTTGGCCTACTTACTGGGCACTTTCCCTCTGGTTTTCTTACAAGTTTCCATGCCCCTCTTTCATTCCCCATTTGTGCCTCATGGCTTGTGCATCTTATTCTATGAGACTTAACTGTTCTTATTATATTTTATTTCCTAAAAAAGATCATAAGCACACTATTAAGTAGTTTTCTCCCTTCACCTGTCTGGTCATCCATGATTTGATCCAAAAATTTTCCTAAGTGCTTTAGTCTCAAATAATTGTAATCTTTTCTGCACTTTAAAGGTCAAAGGAAGTAAATCAGACTAAAAAAATATCTTGGCCAAAAGAGTGAAGATCTTTTATTGTAGTATAGCAATCTGTAAATGCATACACGACTTGTGAGGCAAAATAGTCCCCCATTTGGATAGGCCTATCTGGGGTTGGGACTACTTTAGGGAATCCATAGGAAAGGTTTAAGATTCAGGTACTGGCACACAAACAGATAATTGTTTACTTGAACAATTATTTGTGTCTGAATTGGGATGCCAGGGTAACACAGTGGTCAGTCTGCCAGTATATAAAACTATAAAAAGATAAAAAATTATAATATAATCTGTTGGCAAGTGCCGTTGTCCTCAACTGTGTTAAAATGATGTATTTAAAATATTATCTGGAAGTCTTTCGGAAGTTAACTTCCATCATCAGCAGGTTGAGTATGTGCTACTAGTTGTTGTTTAAGACATTGGTTTTGATGTGTCATTAGTAGCAATTCTAATGGCACCTCAAGACCATTAACATCTTAAACAACAATTAGTAGCACATACTCATCCTGCAAATATGACGACACATCAAGACTATCAACGTCTTAATAACTAGTAGCACATACTCATCCTGCTGATGATGGAAGTTAAGTTCCGAAAGGCCTCCAGATAATATTTTAAATACATCATTTTAACACAGTTGAGGATGACAACACCTGCCAACAGGTATGTATTTTAATTTTTATCTTATGACTATTCACCTCAACGGAATTTGATATGAATTTTATTAGTATTGACTATAAAACTTTAGTTCTTGGGATCAATTTTGGGCTCAGGAAAAATTTTTCCCTTAAAAAATTATTTATTTATTTTTGCAAATGCCCCAGGTTGTCTTTTGACATTCCTGGTGCTCTCTCCTGGCATGGCATACTTGTAACCCACTTCTGAGGTTGGGGCGCCTGGAAGGCGGGGTTACATTGCCCCAATGATATGATGGGTGATGATGATGATAGTGGTGCGCCAGGAGAGTCCTTAATCCTAAGCTTAATCTAAGATGAATATGAATGATGATGATTGCGATGGTCATATGATTTTGGGGACTGTATGGGCCTTAAAGTTTTCCTGACATTTGTCTTATAGGTGAGGAAAAGCCCCGTTAAAAACCTCACCCAGAAAAACTGTCCCGACTGGGGATCGAACCCGGGCCCACTGTGTGACCAGGCAGCACACTACGCCGAGACCACAACGGTGGACTTAAAAAAATTATTTGAAACTGAATTTGAAGTCTTTCATGTCCAATGTCTACAGTGGAATTAACGGATATTTGGATTTTAACAGTTCAACATTTGAGAATTATGGGTCTGTGTTTCCTTAGCAATGCATTCAGTCTTGACCACAGCCAATCATTGCATGATATCTCAGCCTATGTATGTTTGTACTTGCAAAAATTGAAAAGTAGTTGGTCAATTGACTTGAAAATTTGTGCATTCAGGTTTTCAGATATGGAGAATGTTTAGCCACTATCTATTATTCTCTAAAACCATCAGGTGTAGGAGTTCACCTGAAACAAACATTTAAAAATTGCTCTAGCGATTGCAATTTTTTATTTTTCATAACGAAACTCAGCATATACTAGTAAAATAAACTGAGGTAGATATTGTTGTGCCATAATTAGAGTATTATGCTAGTCCACATTAGGGGTCAACGGAAAGGATTATTTCCCTGCCGAGACACGGACTGCGTCTCTCCTGGCTTACAGTATGATTCTGATGAATAATCAAATAAAACACATATAGTCTATAAACTAAGATTTATTAAAATTAAGAGTGCAGGGTGAAACAATATAACAGTAAAATCTCTTTAGTATTTAATCAACGTTACACGAGTTAGGAGAGAATATGAGACTTGTTATGAGGATTCTAGAACAACAAAGCAACACGTTACGTACAGGCTGTGCAAATAACCAGCTCAAAACAATAGTATTTATGTGAATTACGGGGAAAGAGAGTTACTAGACAGATAAGGGTTCTCTATACTTATATTGTATTAGAATTAGGGTGATGATGACGACGATGGTAGACTTCAGCTTCCTACAGCTTCCTCCTATGGTCTCTTCTTGGTTGTCTACAGGTTTCCTTGGGGGTTTCTCATATTACTCTGTTGGCTGGATACTGGCTTCCTCCGGTTCCTCCTTTCGGGCTTGAACTGTTGTTGTCTAAGTGTGAAGCTTGCCCTCCTTACTACCGACTCTTGTCGTTTCTGATCTCTTTCTGTCGACTCTTATGTCTTGTCTTCTGTGATCTATGGTAAAGTAAAGTAAAATGATCCCACAACAGGTCCGGAGGCCCTTGGGGTAGTAGGAAGTTAGGGCTCCCACTTTTTCTAGACAATCGGCACTTTATGCCAGCCGGGTTGTCAGCCCTGCGTGACGGCCGCCTTTAGCCCCAGAACAAGCGTCTGGTACTCATTTTCGTTACAGGCTGAGTCGACCCCAGGGCCATAGTGCCGCCAGAGGGTTTGGGTCAGTTTAAAAATCCTGACGCCAACGGGACTTGAACCCTCGACCCTCCGGCTTGTAGCTCAGTGCCTTAACCACTACGCTACGGCGTGCCCCGGGTGACTATGTTTTATACTAAATTATTAGGTCGCTGGTCAGAGGGGTGTTCTTTCATGTTTCATCATGCAAGGTGATCAAACTCGGTCATTGTATCTGCAATTGTTTGGTAATGAGTCTTCTTGTGTAACTCTTACACAGCAATTAAGTCACAAGCTAGCAAAACTATGTAATATCTTGCATAGTGTTTTTGCGTCATCTATCGCCATACAGGGTGTTAATAAAATCTATACCTGAATAACTCTCTTTTAGGGTGCCTTTTAAAGGGTTTTTAGGGAGTCTTAAGTATTACAGTTGGTGGGCACAACAATATTATCCAAAAATCAGCAAAATCCGACCGTTAGAAGTGTGGGTTTACCTCTTCTTTTTGGTTTGTTCCGGCTCCAAGTATTGTAGCTGCTGTGTCCATATCTTTCGTGGGCATCTCCAATCTCTCTTTCCTCCTCTTGGTTGATAGTTCAGACTTTTCCTAGGCAATCTGTTAGTATCCATTCTGCAGACATGTTAATACCATTTTCTCCTATACTCTTCTATTTTATCTGTTAAACTGAACATTTGTAGTTCTTTATGGATATCTTCACCTCCATTTTCTATTCATTAAATTATATTCTGCCACAAATAGTAAATATTTCATTTCTGCTGCTTCTATTCTTTTAATTGACTGCTTATTAAGAGTTCAGATATCCAAATTTAAAAATTGACTCAAGCAACTGCTATGTTTGGTCTGTTTCATTTTCAGAATTACGATATAAATTTATAATTATTTTTCTTTTTACTCATTCAAATAAAGATAAAACACATATTTAATTTATTTAGGCGTAGCAGCTCACTCTGGGTATTAGTTAGTCTTGTGATAAAATAATAATGTGTAGCAGATTTTGTAATAGTCTTAAACTAACATGTCAGATCTTGAGAGCGAGATGTACCAGTTATCTCACATGCTCACAGAACAGAGGTCTCTGCTGTCTTCCCTTGCCAACACATCACTGCTGGGGGACAAGATTCCAAGTGCTCTAGACAGTGATAGTGCTGCTGCCACTCCTAGTGAGGGGCAGGAGGAGAAAGAGGAGGAGGAGCGCAGACGTAAACTCACTGCCATCTTGGAGAAAGTTGAGGGCTGCATGGTAATATCAATTTTATTGCTTTTTACTTTAAAAGTGTTATGAATATTAGATTAAAGAAAATGTTATTTTGGTAGACACTGCTGGAGACTCCAGGACGTCTGCTGTTACATGAAGGAGACTTACTGGAGCTGGACCCAGTGGAGAACAATGCACTCCAGAGGATACATGCATATCTCTTCAGTGATGGTTATATGATCACATCCTGGATACCAAATAGGTAATATCTTCTTTATACATTAAAATTGAGCCTGCGTATGTTTGTGCTCGCAAAATTCAAAAGTAGTTGATCGATTGACTTGAAATTTTGACACAACATTGCATTCAGTACAGCGAATGTTTACCCACTCTCTATTATGCTCTAAAACTATTAGGTTTCATGAAACCATTCCTTGTACAAAAAAAACACCAGATTACATTTATATAACACTTTGGCTAGACCAGTGTTGACCTATGGTAGTGAAGCATGGACACTAAAAAGACAACATGAAAGCAGAATACAGCTTGTGAAATGAGATTCATGCGCAGAACAGCGGGTTACACCAGATGGGATCGGAAAAGGAACACCAATATCTTAAAAGAATTGAAGACTATGCCAATTTTGTAATATATTAAACAGTGCCAACTAAATTGGAAACACCATCTTGAAAGAATGAGTTCAAATCGGATCCCCAAAGCTGTTTATAATTATATACCAAGAGGACAAAGATCTCTGGGCCATCCTATGAAACGCTGGAGGGAAAATTTTCTATAGGATCGTAACAGGCCTTGGCCTAATACTTGGAAAGAAGAAGGAAGAATCATTAGGTTTAGGATTACACCTGTAACAAAGATTAAAAATCGGTCTAGATGTCACAATTTTTTATGTTGCACAACAGAACTCCGTATGTTATTAAAATAAACAGAAGCAGGTATTACCCAAAATTTCTTTTTACTGTTTCAACTAAAAATAAGAAAAACACATTTCATTTATTTAGGCATAGCAGCGCATGCCGGGTATTAGATAGTACAGTATATATACATATGTATGTCCTGTGCTTAGCCGAGTGGTTTAAGGCATGTTGCCTTAGTGGAGAGCTATAGGACTTGTCCTCGTTTGAATCCTAATGGAGGAAGAAATTTTCTCATGGAATTTCAGCCAGTATGGGACTAGTGCCCACCCAGCATTGTGAGGAATTTGAGTGGCTACAATAAGTGGTGGCTCCTGGTTGAGAAAACCAGCTATAATGGCTAGGGATTTTACATACTGACCACATGTAACCCCTATACTGGCTATATGATCATCCACCTCTGTAATTAATACACGTGGATGTGAGACCAGCAGCCAATAAGCTAAGGGCCTTCTAGGCCTTTTGCACCATATATATAATACTGTATTTACTTGAATAATGGATGACCCTGTATAATAGGTAAGTGTAAAGTGATCCCACTACAGGCCTCAGGAGTCCCTTGGGGTAGTAGGAGGTTAAGGCTCCCCTTTTTCTAGACATACATCAAAACAATCTCATAGTCATGGTTTGGAGGTTTAGAAAAACTTGGGATAAGAAACAAAACAACATCTCTAGACAATCGATAGTTGATATCAGCTGGGTTGTTAGCCCTGCATGACGACCACCTTTACCCCCCAAAAAAAGCATCTGGTATTTATTCCGGTTAGAGGTTGTGTCGACCCTAGGGCCATGGTGCTGCAGAAGGTTTGGGTCAATTTAAAAATCCTTACTTCCACCAGGATTCAAACTCTGTACTTCCGGCTTATAGCTCATTTCATTAACAAACTATGCTACACATGTCCCTCTTGCATAATAGACACACATTTTTTCACATCAAAAATTCCCTGCATATTGGTGCAAAATATGATCAGCATGTAAGATCCCCAGCCATATAAATGATTTTCCCATCCTGAAGCCATTATTTATTTTCCACCCAAATTCCTCAAGAAGCCAGATGGGCTCTGGTCCTAAACTGGCTGAAATTCCATGAGAAAAGTTTTCCCTCATGGGGAGAAAAAAAGGCATAATGCTGTAAACTACTCGACTGTAGTACAGGATGGGAGAGAACAAAGGTTAATAAAAAATATAAGTCCTGTAATTTTAACTGCTGATTCTAGTGACTGTAATGGACTATGTTAACCAGGAACGAAAGTACTGGGTCTGCTTCATGCCGAGTGCTTTAGAAAATATCATATACCGCTCTGAATAAAGAGAGAGTTTAAACTAAGGCATAGAGAGAAATCACCCAAATATGAATCTATACCTTATCCGCTCTTAGAGTGATCCTAACATAAGCAAACATCAATTGTATCCTTCTGCCATTTGCACCACAATTACTGTCACATTGACAGGGTGTACATTTGAAGTATATAAAACATGTGATTGTTGAATGGGGCAGATTTAAAGAAAGCTGGTGAGATTTTTCACTGAACTTGTGAAATACTTTAAAATTACTGTTTTTTTTACCACTAGTCAAAGATTTGCCAGACTTGTGTTTTAAAAATTTAGATGGCGACACAGCAACAGAACTCTTGACACATTCAGCCATTTTGTTGCATCAGAATCGACTGAAGCATTACTCAAATACATCATCCATATATAATAAACTACAGTATTTTAAGTTGTAATTATTCATTAGGTATATTTTAAAATATTTTCTATGTTTTGAATATTATTTTCATTCACGAAGAATAAAAAGCATTCGAAAATTAATGAGTTATTTTTTACATCTTACCTCATATTTCAATATTTCATGTTTTCTTTAAACACGGGAACTAGTTTTCAAGAGAAACATCTCTCTCATTTTCAACCAACATTATGACAATGAAATATGAGGTAAGATGTAAAAAATGACTCATTAATTTACTAATTAAGAACCTCATAATGTTATTTCCCATATTTAACGATGAATAAAAAGTATATTCAGAGGACATGTATTGAATTTAATGAAGGGAACTACTATTTCGCGTATTTACTGCTTCTACATCGTATGTCGGTGTCCATAACCAATGAAAAGCAAGGATGCCACATGGTTTTGTTTTGATGAGGATCACTTTAAGAGGGGATAGCCTTTAATATTGTGTACACTCTTTCTGTGTTGTGTAGACGAGGACCAGTCCGCTACAAGTTTGAGGCTATGTATGAGTTGGGGAGTCTAGCTGTAGTCAATGTGAGAGACCTCGGCAGTGTCAAGACGGCTTTCAAACTATTAGCATTTCCTGATACCAGAGTGTTCCAGTGTACCAACAACCAAAGCAAAGTAAGATTTTTATTTGAAAATACATTAAGAAGTATCATTATGAGGTTTTCATAGTTAAATACGGTAGACATAATGTCGATTGAAAATGAGAGAGATCCTTCTCTTGAAAACTAGTTCCTGTATTTAAAGAAACGTAAAATATGAGGTAAGATGTGAAAAAATGACTCATTAATTTACGAATTATGAGGTTTTACTTAATAAAAAATGTTGTCTCTGTTTATTCTTACCTCATATTGTTGTTTCTGTTAGACATATGTTTCAAAGCAATTTAGCCTCATCTTCAGTAGTTACAGACTCAGCAATGAGTTTGTAACTACTGAAGATGAGGCTAACAAGCTTTGAAACATGTTCATGAATGAATGAGACATTTTTTATATCTTACCTCATAGTTTATGTTTTCTTAAACATGGGAACTACAGTTTTCAAGAGGAAACATCTCTCCCATTTTCAACCGACATTATGACTGCCGAATAATGTTGCCATCTAGTGTTGATTTGATGAACTTCAAGATCAGGTCCCGTTCATCAGAAATTTCGAAATTCATGGATCTAAATTTGTTCTTCTGAATATATATATTTTCCCAAACTGTCAATTCCAAAGGTTTTTCCAAATGTTTTAGAAATTTGGCCCCTTTTTCAATTTTATGACTCCAACAAACTATGTGCTGCAATAGCTGATTTTTCAATGTCATCATATTTAATATTTCTAAAGTGTTCCTTTGTGCGAGTGTCCAAATTCCTATTTGTTTTTCCTATGTATACTTTATTGCAGTCTCTACAACTAATTTGATAAATTTCAGATTTTTTACTATCTGGGGTGTTCAATTTCTTATTGGTTATTAATAGATTACCAAGGTTAATTTTATTTATCGGTGCCAATGTAATATTGAATTTCTTGAAAGTTTTAAAATTTGTTATGTATTTTAGGATGATAAGTAATTTTCTTGAATTGTTTTCCTTTGAAACATATGTCTAACAGAAACAACAATATGAAGTAAGAATAACACAGACAACACTTTTTATTAAGATTTCTATATTGAATTCTAATTTACATAAACAGAGAATACATGTTATATGTTTTTGTGTGGTCATACAGCCACATTTGAAAGAAATATTCTGAGGAGACTTTGGTGCTGACTGATGTGAAAATATTGGTGAAGCAGATATAATAGTGAAATGTATAACTATACAAAGAAGTAGAAATAACATATCAGTGTGTCAAGTTTGATGTGGTTGGGGCATGTGAATCAAATGGAGGTTAATAGGAAAGTTAAATCCATTTTTAACAGATATCCAGAGGGAACAAGATTAAGAGGTAGACCGAGATCAAGTTGTGGGATTGTGTGTGGCGTGATATGCAGAAGGCAAAAATGGAAACTAGAGACAGCTGTCGAGGGACAGGGCTGAATGGAGGAGAACCATATAGGAAGCAAGGACCCATCTGGGCTGTTATGCTAATTAAGAAGAAGTTTTTCTTCAAATAAATGATAGCATATATATCATATTTGAAGAGAAAAATGATACACTCAGACTGGGGCTTGAACAGAGGACATTTCGCTTTCTAGACTAAGACTCTATCGACTAAGCTATCTGAGGAAGTTCCAATGTAATTGCAAATTTTTCTCTTATATATGCTGTTAATTCCTGCGCACCAAATGCTATGAAACCTTTGCTTCTGTTTTGCAAATGGCGGCTTCTTTTTTAAGAAGACATTTATTTAGGAATTTCACATTACATTATAAAGCCAGTACGGCTTTTTTCTATGTATTTATTAGTCATTTCATACATTTCAATGATGGATAAATCATATTTGAAGAGAAAAATTATACGCTCAGACTGGGTTTCACACTCTCCCTTTTTTCATAATTATCCCTCATACATCACATTTTACACTACACACACATAAATATGCACTCCTCTCTGTACACAATACAAGTATACATCATCTACATAAAGTGGTCTCTCAAAGTGTAAATTTAAAATAGACCACATTAATGCCGTCGATCTATCCAGTGCAGAACCCAGAGCACAAAAAGTGCAGTGGTTGAAGTTAGAACACATGCACACATTTGTTACTGTATATTTTCAAATGTAAGGTGCACTTTTAACCAAATTATTGGGTCCTCAAAATCGGGGCACGTCTTACATTCACATACAAATGATAAAATTTTAGGTTATGGTAAGGCTTCATCAATGGACATTTGTTTCTGTATCATCGAACGTATGACTAGCATGTCAGTTTCCATTTTTACGGCATGTAAGATAACTTTTCTTTTTAAACTCGTATCAAAAGAAATTCACTTAGTATTCTCTCCATTACAAGCAGCCTAAATAGAAACTTAACCTTACATACTCACTTCTGGCTTCTTACAAATATTTCTCGGATAGGGTGTATTAACCGTCGCACATGAATTCTTCAAAGTTCTATAGAATCGCAGTGTGCATGCACGAGTTGCTGTAATGGTTAATGTAGCTTCTGGTAGATGGCTCTGAAGTCGGTGTTACCAACTTTGGGAATAAATTCCAAAACGCTAAAAAAATGGACGTAAACTAACTTCCCATTTCCTAACCTAACAAAACAGTTTACATGCATATTATTTATTTCCAAATGCAAAAAAAAAAAAAATGGATGTAAACTAACTTCCCATTTCCTAACCTAACAAAACAATTTACATGCATATTATTTAACAAACTATAAACTAATTTTACGTACACTAACACTAAATATGGTTTTGAATTATTTTCAAATGTTGGTAACTGCGATGTGAGAGTTGCCTAGCGGATGTTACATGAAGCATTTCCGTGCCTGTAGAACTCGATGTACAATATTCGCGTAATTTAGAAATATTTAATAATCGTAAGAAATATTTATAAAATGGTTCCAAAATGTTTAAAATAGTACCAAACGTTATTATAAATGGTTGAAAAGTGTTTAGTGCATCAGTGGCATAAGAATATTACAAATGGAAAATTCTGTGCAACGGTTTATACATTACAACCTATTTCTCTTCTTTTATTAACTACTGGTAATATAATTCTTATTGTTGTTCTCAAGAAGTACTTCCAACCATGCATGCTTGACAGAGACACTAAAAAAACAGTTATAGCCAACAGAAGCCAGAACATTAAACTAGGTGTGATATATGGTATATAATTTCATGATCTGATCATAACTTTTTGCTTTTCTATTGTACATCTCTGTTTTCAAGATTAACCTCATGTTCATTTTTTTTTTTACTTGCAAGTTGCATTTGAGTGCACTTTATATTCGTGTGCACCTTATATTTTGACATTTATGGTATGTTTGTAAATCCAGCATCAGACTAAATAAGGAAATTTGATGTAATAATTTCAGAAAGAATGGCTGGATAAATTTGATCAGGCTAAGAAAGCACGACTTGCTCAGGAACAGCAGAAGCGAGAGACAGCAAACCCAACAGAGCGCTCTCCATCTCGACCTTCTCATTCCGAGTCTTTGGAGTCTCCAACCAACCGTAAGCCTTACCACCTGTTATTTAATTTTAATCACAGTAGCTATGTTCTGCAGGAGGAGTATTTTGGAATCATTCAATTGAATTACTAGTCTGCACTATAAACAAGGTCATGGTGAACTAGTGATTATGTTCCTTGCCTCTTGTCCTGAGGGTCACGGTTCAAACCCAGCCGGGTCGATTGATTTTTTAGGATGGAAATATCCAAGGAGCAAGTCCTCTGGGAGGCTCTTTAAGCCATGGATCCTAAAACTGAAGATTTCCAGGCTCATAAAAGAACCTTAACTCCGAATAAAGAGGCCTCTAAGCAAAATTTACTGACCTTCATCATCCTAGTAATACTTTAATTCATATTTGAAGAGAAAAATTATATGCTCAGACTGGGACTTGAACTCAGGACCCTTGGTCTAGAGAACCAAGGGTCCTGGGTTCAAGTCCTGGTCTGAGTGTATAATTTTTTCTCTTCAAATATGATTTATCCATCATTGAGATGTATGAAATTAATAATAAAAACATTGAATACTTTAATTGCCTACTAGATGTCTTATTGGGTTGGTATGTTGACTGCATACCATTCATGACATCTGTAGGAAAATGAGCATAACTAAATTAACTTGCTCTAGTAACTCCTAACAAAGGAGAGGCTAAGGTTCAACATTGGGCTGTTATGCCATTGTAGATTGTAATTACCTGGTAGGCCATGGTATTATTGTTATCACACATTAATATTTCATACAACATGTATGATGCTGGCAGTAGCATAGCTACTGGTATTGACCTCCCATGCCGGACAGGTCAAAGGGTAGGTGTCAAATAAAGAAAGACACCCTGGTCCTCCAGATCAGGGGTTGGGCATGGGGCCGACAATCCCACCCCGTAAAAGAAGATTGTATTGAGAATCCCCATAATGTGTAAACTGGACGGAACTTTCTACGACGATTTAGCAAGAAAAAGAAAATACAAATTGGAAGAGTTGGATGTCCTAATATTAGATGGTTGGACAGCATTGAACAGAATCTGAGGATAATAATTAAATGAATCGCGATTTTTTCTTACCTCATACATCTATGTTTCTTTAAACACAGCACTGCAGTATCGGCGACACTTTGTCGTCATCGTCAGCTGTTTTCACAACTGTCAATTTTTTCTCCTTTTTGCCGGTAATTATCTAGACTGCCATCTGGTGTTCTTTTGAAGGAATTCCTCTTCAAACTGCCATCTGGTGTTATTTTGAATGAATCATTTCCTAAACTGCTATCTGTTGTATTTTTGAAGAACTTTGTAATCAAGCTTGGTTCTTCCGGAATCTCAAAGTTCATAGTTCTAGTATGGTTTTTTTGAATATATATTTTTTCCCAAACTGTTAAATCCAAAGGTTTAGATAGATGTTTTAAAAGTTTTGCTTCTTTTTCAATCCTATGATGCTTTAATAAACTATGTGCTGCTATAGCTGATTTTTCAATTTCTCCATTCTTCATGTTTTTGAAGTGCTCTTTTTTACGAGTTTCCAAGTTCCTTTTTGTTTTTACTTAATGTAGAAGATTTTGACAAGGAATATAATCATATTGTTCATGTTGCTCAAATAAATGGTTTCGATGAAGACATTATAAAGAATAAATTAAAGATATTCAAACAACAAAAAATGGTTACTGGAATACACCACCTTACATCATGGTCCCAAGAAAGATGTAAAATTCAAGAAATTCACTTACCATCCTGAAGTTCATAATAAGTTTCAAAAAATTTTCAGAAATTTTAATATAACATTAGCTCCAATTAACAAATTCAGCCTGGGTAATCTGCTGTTAACTAATAATAAATGTAATACCCCAGACAACAAAAAATCTGGGATTTATCAAATTGATTGCAAAGATTGCAACAAGATATATATAGGAAAAACAAAAAGGAACTTGGAAACTCGTAAAAAAGAGCACTTCAGAAATATGAAGAATGGAGAAATTGAAAAATCAGCTATAGCAGCACATAGTTTATTAAAGCATCATAGGATTGAAAAAGAAGCAAAACTTTTAAAACATCTATCTAAACTTTGGATTTAACAGTTTGGGAAAAAATATATATTCAAAAAAACCATACTAGAACTATGAACTTTGAGATTCCGGAAGAACCAAGCTTGATTACAAAGTTCTTCAAAAATACAACAGATAGCAGTTTAGGAAATGATTCATTCAAAATAACACCAGATGGCAGTTTGAAGAGGAATTCCTTCAAAAGAACACCAGATGGCAGTCTAGATAATTACCGGCAAAAAGGAGAAAAAATTGACAGTCGTGAAAACAGCTGACGATGACGACAAAGTGTCGCCGATACTGCAGTGCTGTGTTTAAAGAAACATAGATGTAAGAGGTAAGAAAAAATCACGATTCATTTAATTATTATTAATTGAACCTCATAATGTTAAAAATTCCCAAATTTAATATATAAAAGAATCTGAGGACACTGAGTGTACAAGGATGGAGAAAGAAGGTGGGGAATAGAGACGAATGGAGGCATATTGTAGAGGCAGTATAGGCTGCAATGGGCTGTAGAACCAGTGATGATATGAAATTCATCATGAGCTTATTTAAGAGATGTTGTTTTGTTCAGTTGTTGTATAGGTATACTTCCCAAACGTATTTCCATCTTATTAAATATATGTAGGAAATAACACTATGAGGTTTCTTTTAATTATTAAAGAGTTGTATATTTTGACTCACCTTATATTTCTTGATTTTTATGCAGACAAGTTTCGTCGCATCTGTGCGACATTCTCGATGCATTACAACTGTTGCCTTGTGGTTGTCCTTCTTGCAAGTTGATTTCTGTCCCTCTGTTGGCTGACCGATGAACTTCCAAATCAAATTTTTTTCTACTTCACCGGGAATTTCAAAATTCATGGTTTTCTTTTTATTCTTGCAGATGTAAATTTTCTCCCAAATTGTTTCTTAGATTTTTGTAACTGTTTAATTAATTTTGCCTTAATTCTGTGTGTTTTTCTGACCTTGCATGTGTAGCTATTGCAGAAAAACAAAAAGGAATTTAAATACAAGATTGAAAGAACACCTTAGAAATGTTAAAAATAGAGAAATAGAAAAATCTGCAATAACTAATAGCAAGCCCTTTTGTACCAATAAAAGCTTGAGTGACAATTTCCTTTCCATAAATAAAGAAAACAATGCGACAGCAAAACTCGACAAATTGTATTGTACATAACTCATTTCTTTGTTGAGGTTCTCACCCCACAAGAACAACAATGCATAATCCTCAACCTTAGACATAGTAAGATTGACAATTTGAAGTCCCAGAAATAATAGGAATTTGTTTGTTTCCCAAAATTGGGAATTTCAAATCTGTAACTGGACATAAGCCTTTTTGTCAAATAGACAGATATGTATGGCAGGTGGGTCCCCCCCAAAAAAGTTTGGGAGAGAAAATTTAGTAAACCCATTAAACCAACAGGAAAACACGAGTAAGGATTAGAGATAAATCCTACAACACTGTGTGGGTGTCATCAAGAGGAGCGAATGGAACATTATAGAAAATATCCTACTAAGATAACACTCAATAACCCCCCTTATGCCAAAATGTATCCTAATATGATTGTAACAAATTTACTAGTTCTGAAAATTATATGAAAAGGGAACACCGAATTTACATTATGACTTAAGTAACTGTAGGGTGGCGGCTCCGTGGTGCAAGCGGTTAGACACTCACCTTTCACTGCTGGGGTCCCGAGATTGAGTCTTGGTCACTCCATGTGGGTTTCGTGGGGAACAAAATAGAGCTTGGGCAGGTTTTTCTCGGGGTTTCCTCCTGTTTTCCCTTGCCACAATGTCATTCCATCATTTTTCCATACTCATCTCATCCATTTCATTTTGTTCATCTGCCCCTGTGATGGTGCGTCAGGCATGGTCGGCTGACATCCTTGTCATTCACAGACCTCTATACAGTATAGGGGGCCCCATCTCATCTCATCTCTCGACCCGACCCTGAGTTGGATATGAGTTGAGGATATTTATTTATAACTATAGGGCACTTACATTTAAGAACCATTTCGAAAACTTTCAATAGAGAACACATTCTAAATTTGGTAGTGCTCCAACGCTCCATATTTTAAAGTATGGAGAACTTCATAGTTAAATATGGGAAATAACATTCATTGTATGGAGAATTTATTAAACGTTTCTGAATTGTTCACATTATGGACTCTGAATTTGGAACGTTATAAATCAATCTAATACTATTAAATTTATTGTCAGTCTGCTATCAAATTAAATTAAAGATTAAACAAAAGTGAATCTAGTATCCAAATAATCGAGGAACTAGTAAATACCAATTATAAACTCCTGGCACGACAGGCTTAGAAGGCCCTTAGCATACCAGCCGGCTGCTGGCCCCTCACATCCACATGTGTCAATCACAGAGGTAGATGGTCATCAGCCAGTTTAGGGGTGACATGTGGTCAGCATGTCGAGTCCCCCAGCCATTAAAGCTGGTTTCCTCAACCTGGAGCCGCTACTTATTGTAGCTACCCAAATGCCTCACGAAGCTGGGTGGGCACCGGTCCCATACTGGCCGAAATACCATGAGAAAATTTCTTCCCCCATGGAGACTCGAACCAGCGCAAGTCCCGTAGCTCTGCACCAAGGCTTCCTACCTTAACCACTCTGCTACGGCACGGGACAAATACCAATTATATTTAAATTAATATTGAGAAGTAAACATTATGAGGTTATATCATTAATAGTGAGTGGAGAACATATTTTTAACGACTCACCTCATATAATTTCAAATTTCCTTGATACCGGCGGTTTCAGACAATATCTTGTCCCTCTTCAGTCATGGCTTCTACTGATGAAATTCTCTGGTTGTTGATTTCTCTAAGGACATCACCTCTTGTGCTGCCATCTTTGGTTGGGATTAAACTTTGTAATTAAATTTTTATCCACCGGAATATCGAAGTTCATAGATCGATATTTATTCTTCTGAATGAATATATTTTCCCAAATTATCAATTCCAATGGTTTATCCAATTGTTTCAAAAGTTTTGCCTCTTTTTCAATTTTATGATGATGTAGCAAACTATGTGCAGCAATTGCTGATTTTTCAATTTCACAATTTTTAATACTTCCAAAATGTTCTTTAGTGCGTGTTTCCAAATTCCTTTTTGT
Source organism: Diploptera punctata (assembly GCA_030220185.1). Lineage (NCBI taxonomy): Eukaryota > Metazoa > Arthropoda > Insecta > Blattodea > Blaberidae > Diploptera > Diploptera punctata. Next base: position 1,099,865 of record JASPKZ010003064.1, on the reverse strand, counting down.
TTTTCCTATGTATACTTTGCTCCACTCGCTATTAATAGTAAATACCAAATTTTACTAATGTGTAATTCATAACATATTTGTGTAACAAATAGTGAATTTTAGTTAATTTCTGTGCTATTAATTATGCCATTATTCCTCTGTTGTACTTTGATAATTGTCTTTGCTCACTGAAACCCAAAAGAACCAGAGATGGAGAAACCAACAGATGGAGTAAGAAGGAGTGCTCCTGGATGACAGAACATCAGTCATGTAACTACTGAAGATGTCACCACTAAGATTAAAAAACTGGTCTAATTGGAAGACAGGATATGAAGTGAGGTGTAAAGAATTTTATTTAAAATTTTATTTATTGTTTGTGTTGTCTTGAACTATGTGATGTGTACAGCATTTGAAGAAGCAGACGACAATGAACCAGAGTTGCCGGAATGGCTTGTTGAAGTGCCTGAGGACTTGGATGTGTGCATAGCACAGCGACATTTTGAAGAAGCTTACAACCTGTTGGAACGAGCGAGAGAGTTCCTGGACAAGAACACTGCTACTGATCCTGTCATCACTGATATCAGGTTTTGCAATATATTATCTTCCTGACGGGGGGGGGGACCATAAGCTTTTTATGTTACTGATAATGGATGTTTGGGACAAAATTATGAAGAAGAGAATTTAATAATTCACGTAATTTTATTTTCAAAATTGATAGGAAGTAACAGTATAAGGTAATTTTATCAAGAGATTGGATCAGTTATTAATTTATGGCTCATCTAACATTTTACTTTCTGTTGGAAGATTTTTGGAGTACATTTCCCATATTTTTTATCCACAATCTGACTGCTGATTTAATTGTTGAAAGTCCTGTATATTCTCTCCTCTGGTGATGGGCAGAAGAATTTCATAATTAACCCATTCACTTCAGGTTTAAATGCTCAGTGCATTTCCCTAGAAACCGGATTTAAGCCACTGTAAATTATATTGTCCAATTTCAGACATTCAAAACGAACAAAAAGGTAACGAACGATTTGCATTTAGATCAGTACTTGCTCTGGTAGCTCAGTTGGAGAGCACTTAGTCTAGAGAACCAAGGGTGCTGGGTTCAAGTCCCGGCCTGAGCGTATAATTTTTCTCTTTAAATATGATTTATCCATCATTGAGATGTATGAAATGAATAATAAAATCATTGAAAGAAGCCATACTGGCATTTATAATATAATGTATAATTCCCGAATATATGTCTTCTTAATAAAGAAGCCGCCATTTGCAAAGATAGAAGCAAAGGCTTCATAGCATTTGGTGGGCGGGAATTACAACGTATATAGAGAAAGATTTGCGTTTAGATTAGTACTTGCTCCGGTAGCTCAGTTGGAGAGCACTTGGTCTAGAGAACCAAGGGTCCTGGGTTCAAGTGCCGGTCTGAGCGTATAATTTTCTCTTTAAATATGATTTATCCATCATTGAGATGTATGAAATTAATAATAAAAATATCGAAAAAGCTGTACTGGCACTTATAATGTAATGTATAGTTCCCAAATATATGTCTTCTTAATAAAGAAGCTGCCATTTGCAAAGATAGAAGCATAGGCTTCATAGCATTTTAGTGGGCGGGAATTACAATGTATATAGAGAAAGATTTGCATTTAGATCGGTACTTGCTCCGGTAGCTCAGTTGGAGAGCACTTGGTCTATGGAACCAAAGGTCCCAGGTTCAAGTCCCAGTCTGAGCATATAATTTTTCTCTTTAAAAAAAAGATAACAGTACTTGAGATCACAATAAGGGTGAAGGCCAAAACACATACCTCTACTTTTCATAAATGTTAACAAAAGATTACCCTGCCAAAATATTGCAAAATATGTAACAAGGAAAGTTAAGCAAGTGTACCTTGTCTTCTGAGTTGAAGGCCATTTAACAGCCAATGAATGTACCTCATCTTCTGAGGCGAATGGATTAAATCCTTTTCCTTAAATACTTACAAATTATTTATTTTAATAACTAATAAATAGTGAGTTGTGAAATCTCACCTCATAACTCTGTAATCTTCAAGCATGGAACTGCAGTTTCAACAGGCATCCCTCTCATCTTCAGCCATCTTTATGACTGTTGAATTTTGATCTACACTTTCATCTTCAAAGTTCCCGTCTGTTGTTGATTTGTTGAACTTTGAGATCAAATCTTATTTGCTGAGAATTTCAGAATTCATAGATCTAAATTTCTTCTGAATGTATATCTTTTCACCCAAACTGTCAAATCCAAGGGTTTTTCCAAACCTTTCAAAAGTTTAGTTTCTTTTTCAATTTTGTGGTCTTCTTCTTCTTTCTTCCAAGTATTATGCCAAGGCCTGTTATGATCCTATAGAAAATTTTCCCTCCAGCGTTTCATAGGATGGCCCAGTGATCTTCGTCCTCTTGGTATATAATTATAAACAGCTTTGGGGATCCGATTTGAACTCATTCTTTCTAGATGGTGTTTCCAATTTAGTTGGTACTGTTTAATATATTCCAAAATTGGCGTATTATTATGCTTTCAAGTTTTATAAGAGAATTTTATGGTTCACTATTTATTACTTATTAACTTGAAAACCTCATGTTATTTCTCATAATCAATTTATGGAAAAAATATTTATTTTGTTTGAACTTAGTAAGGAAGTAACACTATGAGGTATCAATAATTTTACTCTATGGTGCAACAGACCAATAAGGCCCTTGGCCTACCAGCTAGCTGCAGGCCTCACATCAGCATGTTAATCACAGAGGTGGACAATCGTCTAGCCAGTATTGCAGTGACATGTGGACAGCATGTTGAATTTTCTCAATCTGGAGCCGCTACTCATTATAACTGCCCAAATTCCTCTCAATGTGGAGGGCACCGGTCCAATACTGGTCAAAATTTCATGAGAAAAATTTTTCCCCCATGTGGTCTCATACCAGCGCAAGTCCCATACCTAGGTATCATGCCTTAATGACTCGACTACGTCGTGAGACTATTAATAATGTAATGCTAATAAAATTAACCTCATCCTGCGGCATAGCCTAGTGGTTTAAGGCAAGATGGCTTAGTCTAGAGCTATGAGACTTGCACTGGTTCGGGTCTCCTTGGGGGAAAAATTTTTCTCGTGGAATTTTGGCCAGTACAGGACTGGTGCCGACCCAGCATTGTGAGGAATTTGGGTAGCTATAATGACTAGCGGCTCCAGGTTGAGAAAACCCAACATGCTGTCTACATGTCACTACAATTCTGGCTGGATATCGTCCACCTCTGTGATTAACATGTGGATGTGAGGCCTGCAGCTGACTAGTAGGTCAGAAACCTTCAAAGTCTGTTGCTCCATGGAAAAACAAAAAAATTCGCCTTACGTTATATTTTGTCTTCTTTTTTTTTATTAAAAATGGAGTAATTGCTCCAAAAGGCTGAAAAAGAAAACAAAATATGAAGTGAAGTGAATTTTATTATCATATTATTTTTGATCTTACATATTAAATTTATCACTTCTCACCGAAAGCAAATTTTATTTGAAGAAATTCAGGCATATATTTTTCTTACTGTTTTAGGAATTAACACTATGAGGTATTATTTATTTAAGTAAAATTTTATTACCTCACCTCATAATCTTCTTCTTCTTCTTCTTTGACTATATTCAAAACCTTCTTTGGTTCCATCATCAGTAATTTCACGAATGTTGTTGTGTATGGAGAAGTAGAAAAATCTGCAGTAGCAGCACATGCATGGTCAGAAAAATCATCTAATTGAAAAAAAGGCTACATTATTAAGACAAAAACAAAAACTCAAAGAACTCACAATTTAGGGGAAAAAAAAACTATGTTAAAAAAAAAAGGAAAGGAGAAATTAATGAATTTTGAAAATCCCAAGGAAAATTATTTGATTTTGAGATTCTTCAGTCTACCAACAGAGGGAACAGAAGGCAGCTCTTCAGGACAACACAACAATGGTCGTGAAAATACTGATGATGGAACCGAAGAAGGTTTTGAAACTAGTCTAAGAAGAAGAAGATTATAAGGTGAGCTAATAAAATTTTGTAATCAAATGGTAAAGAGAAAAATTTATGCCTGAACCAGGAATTTTTCTCTTTACCATTTGATTACAATAATTTAGTTGTGTACTTTAATATACATATTTCAATCATGGTAACAGCTTTGGCTTCTTAATATTAATTTAATAATAATAATAATAATAAAATTTTACTTAAATAGTATATTTTTCTCTTAAATAAAATCATATTATTTAAATTAATTATATTTGAGTTGTGTTTTTCATATTATTTATTTTGTCTGAATTTTTCTGGATGAACATTAGAATCAGAGATGAACATGGAAACCTCTAATTCAGTGGTTTCGACAGGTTTTGACTAATTTGATAGAACTTTTCTTAAAGTATGATTGGGTAATAATTGTAAAAATATGACTTGCTTGAACAGACGTAAGGTGGAGTTGCGAGCCAAAAATCTGACAGAAGTGTTAATGAAGGAATTACAAGTTTCTCCAGATAAATCACTGCAGGGCGGGCTGCGTGCAGCGAGAAGGGCTGTGCGTCTCCTTAACCAACTCGGACGTTCTACGCAGGTATGTTGTGTGTATCCTCTTACAATATTCTATTAAGTTAATTCTGATCAGGTCTTTTAAAGTCTTCCCACTGGTCAAATGTTAGTTTATTTAATAAAATTAAAATGAGTCGTACATCATCTCACCTCATAAACTCCATGTTCTTCACGGAACAGAATCGTGGTTTCAGGAACAGTCATTCCTATATTTAAATTAATGTTGGGAAGTAAACATTGTGAGGTTATATCATTAATAGTGAGTGGAGAACATATTTTTAACGACTCACCACATACAATTTCAAATTTCTTTGATACCGATGGTTTCAGACAATATCTTGTCCCTCTTCAGTCATGAGATGAGTCGTTAAAAATATGTTCTTCTCTCACTATTAAAGTTATTCCTATCTTCAGCCATTTTTTGACTGTGAATTTCTTACATTCACCATCGTCTTCTATACTGCCATCTGTTGAACTTTGAGATTAAATCTTGCTCGCCGGGAATTTGAAAATTCATGGATCTATATTTGTTCTTCTGAATGTATGTCTTTTCCCAAACTGTTAATTCCAAAGGCTTCACCAAATGTATTAAAAGTTTAATTAATTTTTTTCTCTTCCCATAAAGTAAGAGTCCATGTTTTGCATCCATATAATATAACTGGGAGAATAACAGTGTTATGTACTTTCAGTTTAATGTTTTTTGAAAATATATTACCTTGTACAACCTATGCTATGATGTACTGCTCAAACCATTGTATGTTTATTAACAATCTGTATATGGAAAACCAATGTTAGTAGTGTAAGAAATTACAAGTACAACTTACTGAATATGTATAAAATTATCTTTACATGATATAATTCTCGTGCACGGGAATTGTATTAGTATAGAGAAGAATCTACAAATAAATTGGAAGCCTAATAGCTCAGATGGTAAGATCACTGGTGTATAGAACTGGAGACTTTTTGTGCTCAAGTAATCTTTCTCTTCCAATTTAATGATATATTGTATTTAGTTTTAAAATTTAAAATAAATTCTTTACACCTCATTAAAATTCATCGGAGAACATATTGTTTAAACAACTCACCTCATAGGATTCATGCTTCCATGATATCGCGATTTCAAACATAGTCATGTTCATCATCAGCCATAACTCCGACTGACGAAATTCTTCGGCCGTCAACTATTCTATTGTCGCCATCTTCAGTGCTGCCATCTATGGTTGAATTTATGAACTTCGAAATCAATGTAATTTCGTTAGGGATATCAAAATTCATTGATCTATTTTTGTTTTTCTGAATGTATATTTTTTCCCAAACTGTCAATTCCAAAGGTTTCTCTACTTGTTTTAAAAGTTTAGCTTCTCTTCCAATTTTATGATGTTCTAATAAACTATGTGCAGCAATTGCAGATTTTTCAATTTCACAATTTTTAATATTTCTGAAATGTTCTTTTGTCCGAATTTCCAAATTCCTTTTTGTTTTTCCTATATAAACTTTATTGCAATCTTCACAATTTATTTGATAAATTCCGGATTTCTTACTGTCTGGAACATTGACTTTTTTATTGGTACTTAGAAGATTACCCAGACTAAATTTATTTATTGGTGCCAAAGAAATGTTGTATTTGTCAAAAATTTTTTGAAATTTCCTATGCATTTCAGGATGGTAAGTAATTTTCTTGTATTTTTTCTTTTCTTTGCAATTTTGTAGAGTAGTATATTCATTAAGGGTCGCATGTTTGGACGCATTAGACAGTAAAATGCCTTCTCTGCTGAGCAAGTTGTATGCTAATACGATTTTGCTTACTCAGAAATCTGTTCATGCGATAATAATTGGTTAAATTTGTAAGCTACCTGCGGAGGTACCTTACATGAGCAACTCAAATTAAAATCCCGAAGGGAACCGAACGGGAACCGATGGTAATCGATGTACTTTGCTGCTTTATCCAACATTTATCCAAGATGTCGGACCTTGAAGACTTCGATCATGTTTTCGGTATACACGGAGAAGAGGAATTTGATAGAGTCTACCAAAGAATTCAACTGGAAGAACAGGAGAATCGGCGTAATATTGCGTGTCGCAGACGTGTTTGTATACGGTATTATTTGCGGGATGCAAGCATAAATGCATTCCTCTATAGCAGACGAAAATAACGGAAGTGGTTTTATCGCTGAGAATTCTGGGTAATTCGTTGCCAATATTACGAAAACGTCGACTCTCGTGCATGACCGATAAGTCGGCCGTTAATTCGTTCTCAGCAATTGCTCACGGTGAATCAGCTCACTAGTGATTGGAAGTAATTTGAGTAGAGAGTAATGTTCTAACATACGACCCTAAGTCTTTTATTGTGTTTGAATTTCTTCAACTTATTTATAATTAATTCTTTATCAAAACCATTTAATCTAGCAGTGTTTAAGATATGTTTAAACTCTTTATTGAAATTTTCTTCGTTTAATGGTACATTTGTCAATCTGTAAATTAAGCTATTGAATATTGCATGCTTATGAGCAATGTGATTGAAGCCTGATGATTTAATGTAATTATCTGTATGAGTTCCTTTTCTAAATATATCAAATTCAATTTTCAGTGTTTGATCATTCCTAATTATACATAAATCCAAAAAAGGAATTTTGTTTTCTTTTTCTAATTCAACGGTAAACTTTACTGATTCATCCTGAAGGTTTAATAATTTAAGAGCATCTTCAATATCCTTAGAATTTATTATTGCAAAAATATCATCCACATATCTGTACCAAGTCTTAAACATCCATGGGTATGCTTTAGTGATTTGACACTCCAAGTAACTCATGAACAAATCAGCTAAAGTGGTGAGAGCGGATTGCCCATTGACAAACCCGAAACCTCTTGGTAAAATTTTCCATTATAGGTAAAATAAGAATTACTGACACATAGCTTAGTAAGAGTTATATATTCCTCTATTATTTCATTTTTAATATTTAGAGAACTTAACCATTTCCTCAAAAAATTTAGCATTTTTTCAACTGGTATACTTGGAAACAATGAAATTACATCAAATGAAACCAATCTGTCATCATGTCCTAGACTCATATTTTTCAATTTGTCAACCAATTCCAAAGAGTTCTGAATACTTTTTGTTTCAAATTAAATATCTTTACACCTCACCTCATATTCTGTCTTCTTTTTAGAACTGAATAGATTTATTTAGCCTGGTGGAGTTAAGGCCATGTGGCCTTCTCTTCCACTCACCAGGACAAACATATGTTACATTTAAATACAAAGATTACAATAATAGTACACACTAAACAATTAATTATCTGTCAAACTGAACAATAATGAAAATAATATCTAATAATACAATACAATTAAATACAATTAAAATTAAACTAATGAAAGAATATATTGACTTAGGCTTTCACGACCGGAGTTACTATGATGATCTTGTAGAAGATTTCCGGGCTTTTGGCCGTGGTCTTGAGGCTTGAAGTTCCCCGACATTTCGCCAGAGACTGCATCCGGCATCCTCAAGGGTTGTCTTGAGACTGGCAATTTTGTCGACTTCCTGCTCTATTTATACATTTATCCGCAACGTGTTCTCTGCGCGGTCTGTTACTTCGTAAATTGTATCTGCCTTCTGGTTGGTTAGCATTAGGGTCTTCCATTGCACCAATGAGGTTGCTGTCTGATGTTCTAGTAGATTGTTCTTGTAGGGGTTTACATCTGACGTTTGTTAAGACTGGTATCCATGCTTTGTTGACTTTTAATGATATTTAGATGTTTGAATATTCAATGGCTTCTCATTGCAGACGGGTAAAATAGCGTGTGCAGTTAGATAATATATCTGTACTTATTTTAGGAATTCTCACTATGAGGTATATTCATTAAGGTAGAATATTTTTATCACTCACCTCATATTGTTCTTCTTATTTGATTATAAACTAGTTTTGGAACATAGTTTCTGTTCCATCCTCAGTATCGTCACGACCGTTGTTCTGTCGTCTTGAAGAGCTGTCCTTCTCTCCTTCCATTGGCTGACTGAAAAACCTCGAAACCAGGTCATTCTCACCGGGAATTTCAAAGTTCATTAATTTCTTCTTTTCGCTCTTTTGAATGTAGATCTTTTCCCAAACTGTAAGTTCTTTAGGTTTTCTATTTGTTTTAATAATTTAGCTTCTTTCTCGATAAGATGTTTTTCAGACCATGCATGGGCAGCCACTGCAGATTTTTCTACTTCCCCTTTCTTGACATTCCTGAGATGTTCTTTCACTCTAGTTTTCAAATTTCTTTAGTTTTTCCTATGTAGAATTTCTCACATTCTTCACATTTAATTTGATAAATCCCTGATTTGTTTTCTTCTTTAATTTTCTCATTCTTATTAGGTCTAATCAGTCTACTGATGCTGTAGTCATTTTTGGGTGCTAACCTTATGTTGAAATCTTTAAAAATTTTTTGAAACTTGTGGTGTTTTAATGGATGATATGTGAATTTTCTAAATTTTACATTATCTTCTTTTACTTTTAGAAGAGTGCTTTGATTAATAAATTTTTGTCTTTTGAACTTGTTTATTTTTTGAGTATCATTTTTATAGCAAAACCATTTTTCATGGCTACGTTGATTATGTGTTCTTTTTCTTTTTCATAATTTTCTTTGTTCATTGGTATGTTCACTAATCTATGTGTCAAACTATTGAAAACTGCTTCTTTGTGAGCTATGTGATTGAAACCTAAAGCTTTAATGTAGTTATCTATATGTGTCTTCTTTCTGTAAATTCCAAATTCTATCTTATTTTCTTCGTTCCTTTTTAAGTTGAGATCTAAAAATGGTATTTCTCCATTGATTTCCTTTTCCATAGTGAACTTTATAGTTTGACTTTGAATGTTCAATAATTTTAATGCATCATCTATCTGTTTATGATTAACAAATAGAAAAACCTAAAGAACTTACTGTTTGGGAAAAGATCTACATTCAAAAGAGCGAAAAGAAGAAATTAATGAACTTTGAAATTCCCGGTGAGAATGACCTGGTTTCGAGGTTTTTCAGTCAGCCAATGGAAGGAGAGAAGGACAGCTCTTCAAGACGACAGAACAACGGTCGTGACGATACTGAGGATGGAACAGAAACTATGTTCCGAAACTAGTTTATAATCAAATAAGAAGAACAATATGAGGTGAGTGATAAAAATATTCTACCTTAATATATCTGTGTTGTTGTATTGTACTGTACGGCCTTCAAGTAGAGAGTGTTCTGCTACTGCCGACTTTTCCACTTGTTTAAGACGGCTGTATCTTTCATGTTCTTTAAGTCTGGTTGTGATGCTGCATTTAGTGAACTTCATTCTCATCAATCAGCAGGCATATACAGGATCCCGTGCAGTTGCGGTCAAGTGTATATAGGCACCACTAAACGCAGCATCACAACCAGACTTAAAGAACATGAAAGATACAGCCGTCTTAAACAAGTGGAAAAGTCGGCAGTAGCAGAACACTCTCTACTTGAAGGCCATACAGTACAATACTTCAACACAGATATATTATCTAACTGCACACACTATTTTACCCGTCTGCAACGAGAAGCCATTGAAATATTCAAACATCAAAATAGTTACAATAGAAAAGAAGAATCATTAAAAGTCAACAAAGCATGGATACCAGTCTTAACAAAAGTCAGATGTAAACCCCTACAAGAACAATCTACTTGGCCCGGAAAGCCAAGGGTCCCGGGTTCGTGTCCCGGTCTAGGCGAAAATTTTTCTCTTCAAATACAATTTAATCTACTAGAACATCAGACAGCAACCTCATTGGTGCAATGGAAGACCCTAATGCTAACCAACCAGAAGGCAGATACAATTTACGAAGTAATAGACCGCGCAGAGAACACGTCGCAGATAAATGTATAAATAGAGCAGGAAGTCGACAAAAGTGCCAGTCTCAAGACAACCCTTGGGGATGCCGGACGCAGTCTCTGGCGAAACTTTGGGGAACTACAAGCCTCAAGACCACGGCCAACAGCCCAGAAATCTTCTACAAGATCATAATGAACGAATGTATATAACAAGGAATAACAGTTCGAATCTACTATACATTAAAAGAAAAGAAAAAAAAATACAAAGAAAGTAATAAACCTTAATGAATTAATCTATCGCTTATTATACAAGGCATTAGATAAATATATTGACAAATCTTAAAACTTTTAGACGGTTTCGTAACCTAAACAGTTATGTCTTCAGTAGTTTCACAACCTATGTTCTGTTGTCCAGGAGCACTGCTTCTTACCCCATCTGTTGGTAGACCAATGAGCATCCCAATTAAAGATTTAAATTAAAATTCTTTATACCTCATATAGCTTTTTCGTATAAAAGTTCAAGTTCCAGTTAAAATCTAATGATGAGATTAATTTTCAGTCAGCCATTTTGAATTCCTTTTGAGACTTGTAGTCATATATATTGAACTATTCCATTTTGAATTTCTATTTTGACTTGAGTTGCCGTATTTATTGAACTATTATAATAGTTCAATATAAATAACAATGATGTTTTTATTATTAATTTAACATTTCTCAATGAAAGATAAATTAAATTTGAAGAGAAAAATTTTCGCCTAGTCCGGGACTCGAACCCGGGACCCTTGGCTTTCCGGGCCAAGTGCTCTACCAACTGAGCTACCGAGGCGAGTTACGATCTAGACGCAAATTTTTCTCTTATATACGTTGTAATTCCCTATCGCCAAATGCTTTTGAAACCATTGTTTCTATCTTTGCAAATGGCGGCTTCTTAGTTAAGAAGACATTTATTGGAAATTTAACATTACTTTAAAAGCCAGTAAGGCCTCTAATGATGTTTTTATTATTAATTTAACATTTCTCAATGAAAGATAAATTAAATTTGAAGAGAAAAATTTTCGCCTAGACCGGGACTCGAACCCGGGACCCTTGGCTTTCCGGGCCAAGTGCTCTACCAACTGAGCTACCGAGGCGAGTTACGATCTAGACGCAAATTTTTCTCTTATCATTAGAGGCCTTACTGGCTTTTAAAGTAATGTTAAATTTCCAATAAATGTCTTCTTAACTAAGAAGCCGCCATTTGCAAAGATAGAAACAATGGTTTCAAAAGCATTTGGCGATAGGGAATTACAACGTATATAAGAGAAAAATTTGCATCTAGATCGTAACTCGCCTCGGTAGCTCAGTTGGTAGAGCACTTGGCCCGGAAAGCCAAGGGTCCCGGGTTCGAGTCCCGGTCTAGGCGAAAATTTTTCTCTTCAAATTTAATTTATCTTTCATTGAGAAATGTTAAATTAATAATAAAAACATCATTAGAGGCCTTACTGGCTTTTAAAGTAATGTTAAATTTCCAATAAATGTCTTCTTAACTAAGAAGCCGCCATTTGCAAAGATAGAAACAATGGTTTCAAAAGCATTTGGCGATAGGGAATTACAACGTATATAAGAGAAAAATTTGCGTCTAGATCGTAACTCGCCTCGGTAGCTCAGTTGGTAGAGCACTTGGCCCGGAAAGCCAAGGGTCCCGGGTTCGAGTCCCGGTCTAGGCGAAAATTTTTCTCTTCAAATTTAATTTATCTTTCATTGAGAAATGTTAAATTAATAATAAAAACATCATTAGAGGCCTTACTGGCTTTTAAAGTAATGTTAAATTTCCAATAAATGTCTTCTTAACTAAGAAGCCGCCATTTGCAAAGATAGAAACAATGGTTTCAAAAGCATTTGGCGATAGGGAATTACAACGTATATAAGAGAAAAATTTGCGTCTAGATCGTAACTCGCCTCGGTAGCTCAGTTGGTAGAGCACTTGGCCCGGAAAGCCAAGGGTCCCGGGTTCGAGTCCCGGTCTAGGCGAAAATTTTTCTCTTCAAATTTAATAAATAACAACTCAAGTCTAAAAAAGGAATTCAAAATGGCTGACAAAGAATTAACCTCAACATTTGATTTCAATTGGGAGGTTCATCGGTCCACCAACAGAAGGAGTAAAAAGCAGCATTTTTGGATAACAGAACATTGGTCGTGAAACTATTAAATATAAAACTGTTTAGGTTGCAAAACTTGTCTAAAATAAGACAGGATATGAGGTGAGGTGTAAAGAATTTAATTTTAAATAAAGCCTCATAGTGATATTTCCTATAATATTTCAAAATTTACTGTTGTTTTGTTGGCAGGCTTGTGACTTGTTTCTGAAGCTATGCAGTTGCATTCTCAAGACGCAGCTGAAAAGAGTGAAAAGAGAAGGTGCCACAGTGTTGTACGTAAGACAGATGGGAGGTATTTTCTTCTCCAACTTGACTGACATGGCACGTGAGTTCTTGAGAGCTTTCCCTCACTCTCCCAGCTGTGCTTCAGCATTTGTAGTGTGGGCTGGTTCAGAACTCACTCATCTCACATCACATATCGTCAAACAAGTGTTCATGCCACAGTCATCCATCACAATGCTCGCTGAATGTGTTACCTGCGTCAGGAGCCAGTGCGATCAGGTGAGACTACACTCTTTGAGTTTTAAATTTCATATTTGATGAGAAAAATTATATGCTCAGACTGGGGCTTGAACCCAGGACCTTTGGCTTTCTAGGCCAGTACTTTACCGACTGAGCTATCTGAGCTAGTTCCAATCTAAATACAAATTTTTCTCTTATACACGCTGCTAATTCCCATGCACCAAATGCTATGAAACCTTTGCTTCTATCTTGCAAATGGCGGCTTCTTTATTAAGAAGACATTTATTTGGGAATTTTACATTACATTATAAAGCCAGTAAGGCTTCTTTTGATGTTTTCATTATTCATTTCATACATCTCAATGATTGATATATCATATTTGAGGAGAAAAACTATATGCGCAGACTTAAATTATTTTCAAACAAGGAAACTGTCAATCATTGCATGCCGAAACTTACATTGAAATTTCTTCCAGAGTGTTGTTGTGATGTACGAAGGCCTTGACCAAAAAAATATCTGCCATTTTTAACTCATGGCACCAAAATCCAGCTCCAAATCTATCATTTAAGCTACAAGGAAATACTACTTACCATCCATGCCGTATCCTGCCTCACTCCATTCTGTTGTTACTCATGCAGGGAGTCCATCTGCTCCATACAGTGGATTACCATTGCTAGATTCTGGCTTCAATTTCTGTACCATGCAGTTAAAAATGGCAGATAATTTTTTTTTTGGACACAGCTTTGGTTTATCACAACACTTCCCTTGGAGAAATTTCAAGGTAAGTTTCGGCATGCAATAGTTGACAGTTTCCTTGTAAGCTGAAAGGCCATGGTCCAATTTTGATGACTGAACATTTCGTATTCTGCTGCGGTAGACATAAGAAAGATAAATTCATTTTTTGAAGAGAATTATTTTTTTGCCCAAACTGGGATTTGAACCCAAGAACTGTAGTTGTATGTGCTAGTACATTAACTCATTCGCCTCAAAAGACGAGGTAGACTCGCCGGCAATTAAATGGTCTTAAAGTCAGAAGACGAGGTACACTTGCTTAACTATGCTGTTATATATTTTGCACATTCCTTGGCAGGGTAATCTTTTGTTAACATTTATGAATAGTAGAGGAGGAATGTGTTTTTGCCTTCACCCTTATTGTGATCTCAAGCACCGTTATCTTTGATTTGTTTTGGATGTCTGAAAATAGACAATATAATTTACGGTAACTTAAATCCGGTTTCTGGGAAAATGCATTGACCATTTAAACCTGAAGTGAATGGGTTAACCAAATATGCTATCTGGGCATCTCATATTAGTTGGAAATTTTTCTCTCTCTTATATATAATCCCTTGCACTCACAGCAGTGGACTTTCATCCACAACACCTTAAGAAACTGCTAGATGGGGTTAGTGGAACAAATTTTCGCTGTATATTTGAAAAAGAAAAATATATAATAACCTCATAATGTTAAAAATTCCCAAATTTAATATATAAAGAAAAATATATGCCTAGACTGGGGTTTGAACCCAGGACCTTTGACTCTCTATGTCAATGCTCTTCCATCTGAGCTACCTAGGCCTCCAATCTAAATGCGTATTTTTCTCTTATACATTAGTTAATTCCCTAATCCCAAATGCTACGAGCCATTGCTAACGATTTTTGCAAATGGCAGCTTCTTTATTAAGAAGACTTTTTTATTGGGAATTTAAACATAACTTATAAAGCCAGTAGTGCTTCTTTCAATGTTAATATTATTCATTTTTAAACATCTTAATGATGGACAAATTATATTTGAAAAGAAAAATATACGCCTGGACTGGGGTTTGAACCCAGGACCTTTGACTCTCTGTGTCAGTGCTCTTCCATCTGAGCTACCTAGGCTCGTAGCATTTGGGGTTAAGGAATTAACTATGTATAAGAGAAAAATACGCGTTTAGATTGGAAGCCTAGGTAGCTCAGATGGAAGACCAGTGACATAGAGAGTCAAAGGTCCTGGGTTCAAACCCCAGTCTAGGCGTATATTTTCTTTTCAAATATAATTTGTCCATCATTAAGATGTTTAAAAACGAATAATATTAAAATTTTCACTGCTTTCTCGCATGCGGGAATCGTATTAGTATAGAGAAAAATCTGTGAATAAATCAGAAGCCTAATAGCTCAGATGAAAGAGCACTGGTTTACAGAATGAGAGACATTAGGTTCAAATCCTGATGTAGGCTTTTTTTCCTTCAAATTTAAAAATAAATCCACCTGGGTGATTTTTATTCGATAAGACTATGATAGGATTTTAAACATTGCTCTTATAGCTGTAATGCTAATATTGTGATGTTTTATATAAATTTATATACTCATTCTATGTATTTATACTCTCTTGAAGCAAAATGTAGGTTTGTATGCCTTGTTGAAATTGTGGGGTGAGTGGCTAGTTCTCGGTAAAAACAAGCATTTTCCCAAGGAGATCGAGGAAGCAATAAGGTTGAGTAATGATAACACTTTTGTAGTGAAGCACTAGAATTTTAACCCATTGGAGACTTTTAACGAGTCTCCCTCGTGAGCAGGTAGAAAGTCCAAACGGCCCCACCACGACCTACACTCGTTGTTGTGTTATAACATCTACTGTAAGAAGTTAGGTTTTTTTAGTGGTTTAAATTTGCGGTTCAGCATCAGTAAAATTTGTTGTTTGTTTATGTAAAGTACATATGTATAGGCCTAGTGTATTGTATAGTTTATTTTAGTTATTATTTCTAGAATAGTAGACTTAAGTTGTAGGCATTTATTACGGTAAAGTATAAGTGAATATAAATTCAGTGTTTATTTGGTAACCTCCATAGTTCTAAATTTGTTTTTTTTTGCAATATGTCCGCAAATAGGAGAGAACGTATTGCTATTGAGAAACTAAGTGAAGTAGTGAATGAAGTGTTATGTGAGAGTGATTGTAGTGAATTATCATGGAACGAAGATTCGAACGATGAAATAATATACAGTGACAACGTAACCGTGCGTGCTACTGATGACAGAAATACTAGGTGAGTTTTGTCCAGTTTTTATCTATAGTATTTTATAATTTACAGGTCGATATATAACTATTATAATTAGAGAATATACGAAGAACTTTTCCTGATTTTATAATGTATAGGTATATGGTTATTTATATTTCATATATTTATGTTTATTATGTACAGTATTATATTGCGTTAGTTATTTTTTCCGGTCTTGTTTGAACATATGATTTGTGTTTACTTGTTTACTTTCAAGGCAATGTCCGAGAACTGTTACAAAAAGATGGTTTTTGAAATGTTTGTCAACTTTCACAGCCTTGAAAATTACAAAACATAACGTTTTACAATGCACAAAAGAGGGTAGCAGGTAGGCCACATTCCTTTGCTATTCGTAAAAGTACAAGATACTAAAAGAAATTCAGGGGTAAACAAAATATCTGAAAACATAAATGATAGAACACAGTATGTGTATTTTGTATTCTGATTTAAAGTCCAGCGCAGCCGGAGTAGCGGTGAGGAGATTTAAATGGGTTCCCAGTGAACATGCTTGGCGCTTTAAACGTGTCTCCAATGTTTTGTATCTTATTTCACTTTTAAACGCAGTTACTTTTTCACTGAAACTCAATTCTGGAAATGCGTGCTATTATGCATTACAGAGACTTTTGATGTCCCAACTCCTTTAAAAAAACGTTAAACTGAAAAATATATAAAACTGTTATTCTACCAGTTATATTATATGGATGCAAGACATGGACTCTTACTTAAGGGAGGAAAGTAAATTACGAGTATTTGAAAATAAAGTACTTAGGAAAATTTTTGAACCAAAGAGAGATGAACAGACAGGTGAATGGAGAAGACTACATAACAATGAACTACATGGTCGTTACAGGAAGCCAGATATAATAAGAACAGTTAAGTCTCGTAGACTGCGATGGGCAGGACATGTGACACATATGGGGAATGAAAGGCATGCATGGAAGCTTCTTGTAGGAAAACCAGAGGGAAAGTGCCCAGTTGGTAGACCAAGAATGAGGTGGGAGAATAACATTAACTATGATTTGAGGGAGGTAGATTATACAGGGAATGATTGGAAAGCATTAGCTCAGGATAGGGATGTATGGAGAGCTTATGTCTGCATGGCCATGAACCTCGGGTTCGATAGTGCCAGTGAGTAAGTAAGTAAGTAAGTATAGCTGTGTGGAGTCCCATCATTCTCCTTAATGTAGAACCCATTCAATGTTTATTTATGAGTAATGATTCATTGCGTTGAATGTTGGACAAAGAGAATAAGGTAAAGGGAGGTTAATGCTTGGATGAGAATGTAGCCTGAATTAGCTGAGTGGTCAGAACGTCAGAATGGAAAGCTGAAGGTTCAGGGTTCTATTCCTGGTTCAGGCAAACATTTTTCTCTTTATAATATTGATTACAATAGTTTAGTTGTGCACATTAATTTACTTATTTCAATCATAGTAATATCTTTAGCTTCTTAATATTAATTTAATTAATGATGATAATTTTGTTATCAGCTGTGTGAATTGGGTCTAGATCTGCGCTACCAACTTGATGGTGTTCTGCGGAGCCCTCTTACACGAGCTCTGAAAGATGCACAAGAGAAACTGGTGGATGCTGTGAAGTTGCGTGCAGTGGAGGACAAGTGGCGACCGATGAACCTGCACAGCAAGGCAGGACTCACCAAGTTCCTGCAAGAGATGAGTGACATTGGTATAGCGAGCATTCACACGTATGTGACAGGCGACTGCTGGATTGGACTGACTGGCAACACTGTAGCATTCAGCAAACTGTACCTCACACTACTAGAGGACTGTCTGCGTCTTGCAACACCTGAGTTGCTCTTCACAGTTGATGAGGTCCTCGGAGATGTGTTCCAGGCACAGATGATACATGTCAAAGCATCTCTAACAAGTGACAAATACAAATCTGAGGTATCTCATTTCTACAAGGTTAACAGCCATATTTATTGACAGTAGTCATGTATAAGAGTATTCATAAGTGATGCATAATATATTGCAGTCTATGAGACTTACGTCAGAATTCATAATCATCACAGTCATCACTTAAAAATTACTCATATACAAGAGTGTTCATAAGTGATGCATAATATATGTCCTGCCTATTACAGAGATTTAGGGCAGAACTCATAGTCAATTAAAAAATGAGTGATCTCTTAAGTTATTATGAGTTATTTAACTTTCACAGGGAAAGAACACTATGAGGTTTAATTTAAGAATTAAATTAATGTTTTTATTACCTCACCTCATATCCTTTTTCTTCTATACTGCAGTTTCGGAGCTTATCTCCATCGTCAGTAGCCTCTGGTCGACCGGTGTTATGTCGTTTCTTGGCTACTGATAATGGAGATAAGCTCCGAAACTGCAGTATAGAAGAAAAAGGATATGAGGTGAGGTAATAAAAACATTAATTTAATTCTTTTATTATGAGTTAGTTTAATTATTTTCAGTCTGATCATCTTACCTCAATATTAATGTTGATTTGTTCTTGGACATGTTTCAAAACAATTCTGTTTTATTGTCATCTTTTCCGGACTGCTTAGATTTATGTTGCACACCCTGGATGTCGATGTCAGCTCCATCCTGTGGTTGGCCAAAGAACCTCCAAACAAGGTCACGCTCCGTCAGTATTTCAAAATTCATAACTCTGTTTTTGTTCTTCTGAATATAGATTTTTCCCAAATAGTCAGCTCTTTTGCATTTTCTAACTGTTTTAATAATTTAGTGTCTGAATTTATATTGTTTTTCAGACCAAACATGAGCAGCAACTGCAGATTTTTCTATTTTCCCATTTTTAATATTTCTTATGTGTTCTTTGGTTCTAATTTTTAGGTTTCTTTTTGTTTTTTCCTATATATATATATATATATATATATATATCTTTTCACAACCCATGCATTCAATTCGATATATTCCTGATTTTTTATTTCTATCAGTTTTTTCATTTTTGTTGGTTTTGATTAGTTTATTTAAACTGTAGTTTTTTTTTTGTTAGAAAATACAAAAGAGCTGACTATTTGGGAAAAAATCTATATTCAGAAGAACAAAAACAGAGTTATGAATTTTGAAATACCGACGGAGCGTGACCATGTTTGGAGGTTCTTTGGCCAACCAAACCAAGCTGACATCAACATCCAGGGTTTGTAACATTTTATGTTACATAAAATCTAATCAGTCTGGAAAAGCTGACGATAAAACAGAATTGTTTTGAAACATGTCCAAGAACAAATCAACATTAATATTGAGATAAGATGATCAGACTGAAAATAATTTAATTAAAATAACCTCAAAATATCACTTCCTAAAATTATCTTTCCTTTCTTCCATTTCTTCTTTCCTTTATTTTCTTTTCTTCTCCAGAAAAGCCTGACCAGAGGCTATAAGATGGCACCTCCATCACTGATCTTGCCTTCCTTTGACCAGCAACCAATCGAAGGGACTATTATTATGCTTTCAAGTCTTATACGAGAATTTCCCGGTGCGCTGGAGGGAAAATTTTCTATAGGATCGTAACAGGCCTTGGCCTAATACTTGGAAGGAAGAAGAAGAAGAAGAAGAAGAAGAAAATAATTTAATTAAAATAACCTCAAAATATCACTTCCTAAAATTAAATATGAGTTAGTTATTTGACTCACCTCATATCTTTTTGATATTCTGCAGATTATAGTTTCGTCGCATCTATGAGACATTGTCGATGTATTCTGTTGTATTTGCAGTTGTCATTCTGTAGGTTGATTTCTACTCCCTCTTCCAAATAAATTTTTTTTTCCTTTTTCCCAGAATTTCAAAATTCATAGTTTTCTCCTTATTCTTGTGGATGTAATTTAATATTTAAGATTGATTTATGAGTTTACTTATAGCAAGCAATCCCTTATTACTTAAGGGATCACTCATTTTATGTGACAACTATGAATTCTGCCCCTAATTTTCTTATTACAACTGGTTTCCCATAAAGTTCATGTATGTCTCTGTTAAATAGTTTTCTCTATTCACTTACTGTTCGTATCTCTCTGGCCCAAAACATTTCCCTAAGCACTTCATTCTCAAATTAAAAAATAAATGAATGTATTTCTAATTTAAAAACAATATATGAAGATACTTTTAATATAGCAAGTGATTTGTGTTTGCAGAGCAAGTTTATTCAGAAGAATGCTGCCTTCTTATTGGACACACTGTTGACATTAGTCGAACATTGCTATGAGGAGAAGATAGGCAACCCGTGTGCACGACTCAGCAAGCTGAGGGACGAGTACTCATGGCTTAAGAAAGACACCAGCACTAAGCCAGTCACAGATACTCCACCACAGAATATATCTGAGTTGTATTATATATATCTTGTAAATAGTATACAAATTAAATGTTCTTTATAACAAATCTGGGCAATGATCAACTAGAAACTTATTTTGGTTGCAAGTTATCTGTATTTCACCACTTAGCATAAGTAATGTATTTATGCAGGGATACACCATAATGTAATTGGTTAAAGAAGTAAGATACAAGCCGGAAGGTTGCAGATTCAATTTATCAATCTTGGGCGGCTATGATATTGATATGGGTGATTAATAAATTTTATTAATTCACTCACAGGTTACAAGGCAATGTCTTTTAGCCCCACTAATTTTGAAAAAGTTTCCAGAAGATAATGAGCAAATGGTATGATCAGTGTTAGAACCATGGCATGGGTCGATTGGTGAACAAAAAAAAAAAACTCCTGGCACGACAGGCCTAGAAGGCCCTTAGCCTACCAGTCGGCTACTGGCCTCACATCCACATGTGTCAATCTCACAGGTATATGATCATCCAGCCAGTGTAGGGGTGACATATGGTCAGCATGTCGAGTACCCCAGCCGTTATAACTGGTTTTCTCAACCTGGAGCCGCTACTTATTGTAGCTATCCAAATGCCTCACGATGCTGCGTGGGCACTGGTCCCATACTGACTGAAATACCATGAGAAAATTTCTTCCCTCATGTGGACTCAAACCAGTAAAAGTCCCGTAGTTCTGCACCAAGTCTTCCTGCCTTAACCACTCGGCTACAGCGCAGGACGGATTTGGTGAACAGCAGCAATAATATTTTATGTAGGTTGGTGTTAAGCCTGAAGGAAAGCATGTCAGACGTCCCACAGTGATAGGGAAATTTTTGGTGTTGTTTTTAATATTTGGTGTTATTTTACATAAATGGTGTTTATAGTCTGTGTGTCCCATGCTGTAGCCAAGTAGTTAAGGCAAGATGCCTTGGCGGAGAGCCATGGGACTTGCGCTGGTTCGAGTCCCCATGGGGGAAGAAATTTTCTCATGGAATTTCAGCAAGTAAGGGACCAGTGCCCACCCAGCATCATGAAGCATTTGGGTAGCTACAATAAGTAGCACAAAACATAGAAATGAACTTGCTTAGAAGATCAAAAGGCTGCACAAGATTGGATCAGATAAAGAATGAAGATATAAGAACAGAATAAAATATTATATATCCACTGAATGATAAACTCAAGGAATGTAGAGATAAAGATTTAGACATGTAGAAAGAATAATGTAATAAGATTATATTACCAAAAGCAGCATTTAACTACAAGCCAAGTGGTTCAAGGAATGTAGGAAAGTCAGTGAAAAGATGTACAGAATGACTGTGAGGCAGAACAGGCAATTTGCCTAGCACGTGAAGTGAAGAAGAACAATAAGTAGTGATTCCAGGTTGAGAAGACCAGCTATAATGGCTGGGGACCCAACATGTTGACCACATGTCACCCCTAAACTGATTCATTGATCATCTACCTCTGTGATTAATACATGTGGATGTGAAGCCAGCAGCCAACTGGTAGGCCAGGGCTTTCTAGGCCTGTCATGCTTGGAGTTTAGTCTGTGTGTGCAGTTTTGAATATGGTTGTGGATGGTCACCCAACCAGCAATCGTGGCTGGATTCAATTTATGGTGGGAACAGGGTTTTTAAACTGGCCTAAATCTTCTGACAGCACCAGTTCCAAGAGTCAACTCAGCCTAATAGAAATGACTATTACTTGCCCAAGAAATAAGTCTGTGCAACTAAAGAAGTGTGTGTGCACTAATGTTGCCAAACTATTTCTCTATGGAAGGGAGAATCCCTATACATGTGAAAAATCATTACATGATTGTCAAATTGCTCATTTAGTCGACGACTGCTGAAACTTTTCGATCATTTAAAATCACAGTCTTTGTCATATCTGTATTACCAGCCTCACAACACAACACAGGGGACAGGAATTGGTAACATGTAATGAGGAAGGCAAGGGAGAGTCAGCTCATTCCCTGGTAGTAACATGGTTGCCAAATTATTCATGTGGTTATGGTAAAATCAAATGTTTCCTACCACTCCTCATATAAATCTTCTAAGTAGATCACGATTTCGAGACCATAATGGTATCGTCTTCAGTAAAATCTTGGCAACTGATGTTATGTCGACCGGAAGAAACTCTTCTTCTTCCTTCTGTTGGTGGACCGATGAACCTCTGGATCAGGGCAGAATTTTTCGGGAATTTCAAAGTCCTTTGTTTTTCTGAATGTGGATTTGTATGAACTTTGAAATTCTTGCAAATTCTGACCTGATCCAGAAGTTCATCGGTCCACCAACAGAAGAAGAAGAGTTTCTTCTGATCTACATAACATCAATCGCCAAGATTGTACTAAAGATGAGACCGTTATGGTCTCAAAATTGCGATGTACTTAGAATATTTATATGAGGAGAGGTAAGAAACATTTGATTTTACCATAAATTAAACCTCATAGTGATTAATTCCTGTAAAAGTTAAATATTCATTTGGTTAATGACTATTGTAAGTGTCAGATGATTTAAAAAGCACAGTATTAGCCAGCTTTCCTTCCAAGTCAAATAACACAACACAGGGGACAGGAAGTGGAAACATGATAAGAGAATCAACAGCATATTTTCCAAATGCAGATTTAACTTGCATGAGTAATACCTGATGTATGTTCTAGAGGTAAAGAACATAGCTGACTCTTGTGCTGATTGTCTAGAAAGATGGGAGCCTTAACCTTCTACTATTTCAAGGGACTTCTAAAGCCTGTAGTGGGATCACTTTACCTTTTTTTTTTGCCATATTTACTTAAATATAAGACAACCTTGAATTAAGATAACTTCCCTAATTTTGAAAAAGCTTTCTAACAAGA
Organism: Diploptera punctata; assembly: GCA_030220185.1. Lineage (NCBI taxonomy): Eukaryota > Metazoa > Arthropoda > Insecta > Blattodea > Blaberidae > Diploptera > Diploptera punctata. The sequence goes on along the minus strand of JASPKZ010003064.1, from coordinate 1,076,720 downwards.
GAATTGTCAACAATTGAATGCCAAAATCTACCTTGAAGTTTCTTCCAGAGGAAGCATTGTGATGCACCAAGGGATTATAAAAAAAAATGTAATTTTTAACTGTAAGATACTAAAATCCAGTGCCAAATCTCTCAGATTATAAGGAAGTATTATAGCCTCACCATGATGGTTGTTCAGCAGCTCACTTTGTTCCCTCACAGCTGTTACATATAATTAAATACAAAGATGCTGACTACTGCCACTATAATAATTCTGCATGTTAATCATTGTCAAGCATTGTCGCACGGCACCTGCTTTTATATAAAAGCAACAATCATAGCAAGGCGATAATAATACAACTCGTGACTATGTAGATTAGATAACTCTCACTACCTGTAATGTGCCCTGCATCCTGCCTCACTTCACTCTGCTCTTACTCATGCAGGGAAACCATCCATTCTTTTCAGTGGGTTGACATTGCTGGATTCTTACTTTGGATTTAAAAAAGGTAAAGGTAAAGGGATCCCACTACAGGCCTCAGGATGCCCTTGGGATAGTAGAAGGTTAAGGCTCCACTTTTTGTGGACAGTTGGCATTTGATATCAGCTCTGCATGACGGCTGCCTTTACCCCCAGAACAAGCGTCTGGTACTCATTTCCGTTAGAGACTCAGTCGACCCCAGGACCAGAAGGTTTGGGTCAGTTTAAGAATCCTGACCCCACCGGGACTTGAACCCTTGACCTTCTGGCGTGTAGCGCAGTGCCTTAACCACTACACTATAGCATGCCACCTTTGCAGTTAAAAAAGGCAGATAATTTACAGAATCTGACTTTGTATTAGCACTCATTTTAATTTTAACGATTTTTGGAAATGTACATTTTTCCTATTAAGAACATTTTCTTGTGCCTTACAGTGGAGTCAAAATCGAGTAATGCCACATACTTATATTCGCCATTCAGAGTCCACCACTGTGGTCTCGAGGTAGCATGTTGCTGTCATGAGAAGGCCCGGGTTCGATACCCTCTTGGGACAAGTTTCCTGGGTGAGGTTTTTTCCTCACCTGTAAGACAAATGTCAGGAAACTTTAAGGCCCAAACAGTCCCCGAACACCACCTGACCATCATTATCATATTTGCCTAATTAGCTTAAGTTTAGTTTAAGGCCTCTCCTGGTGCATCATTACCATGATCATCAACTCGCAAATCATCGGGGCAGTGTAACCCCGCCTTCTAGGCGCCTCAACCTTAGAAGTGGGTTACACGTACACCATGCCAGGAGAGAACACCAGAAATGTCGAAATTACAACCTGGGGCATATGGGAGGGAAAAAAATTGTCATTCAGTGGTGTAGTTACATGACTTATGGCGCTGAGGAAGAGTGATAGTAACATTAGAATAGTGGATTCTTATGCATGACCTTCAGAGGTCTTGCAGAGTGAAACCACTATAATTGGGAAAGTACAATGGAGGGAACCACCACTGTGGTCTCGAGGTAGCATGCTGCCTTGTCAAGTAGCGGGCCCAGGTTCGATCCCCGGTCAGGACAGTTTTCTGGGTGAGGTTTTTTCCTTATCTATAAGACAAATGTCAGGAAACTTTAAGGCCCAAACGGTCCTCGAACATCATATAGCCATCACAATCATCATCATTCATATTCATCTTAGATTAAGGACTCTCCTGGCTCACCACTATCATTATCACCCAACTTGGCAACGTAACCCTGCCTTCCAGGTACCTCAACATCAGAAGTGGGTTACAATTACGCCAATGCCAGGAGAGAACACCAGAAATGTCCAAAAGGACAAACTGGGGCATTAAAAAAACAATGGAGGGAATGAAACAATGGTCTAAATGAGAAGAATGTGCAGGAACTGCATGGACTGAGGTGAATATGGTACCTAACAACATTAAAGGGCAGTAGTTTAAAAATAAGTCTGTGCTTTAAAAATAAGTCTCAATATCAGTCTTCTGGTGATATTTATTAGTTATAAGGAAGAACAATATACAAATATCACAATACTGGCAACTCAAATTTGATATTCAAATTAGACAACTGGTTTTTATCACAAATTGTGACCTTCTCCTTCCAACCACATAAACTGTAGCATTTTGTGTTACATTTGATTCTACACATAAATAAAAACGCTCATGACTAGAGTGAATAGAAATAATGGTGATGAGCTAGTTTACAACTAAACTATTGTAATCAATGGTAAATCGAAAAATGTATGCCTGAATCGGGAATCAAACCCAAACCTTTAGCTTTATGTGCTGATACTCCAGACTACTCAGATAATTGACAATTTTATTATTAATTTAACACTTCTCATTGAAGGATAAATAATATTTGAAGAGAAAAATTTTCGCCTAGACCGATACTCGAACCCGGGACCCTTGGCTTTCCGGGCCAAGAGCTCTACCAACTGAGCTACCGAGGCGAGTTGCGATCTAGACGCAAATTTTTCTCTTATATACATTGTAATTCCCTCTCGCCAAATGCTTGAAACCGTAGCTTCTATCTTTGCAAATGGCGGCTTCTTAGTTAAGAAGACATTTATTGGGAATTCAACACTACTTTATAAAGCCAGTAGGGCTTCTATTGATGATTTTATTATTGATTTAACACTTCTCATTGAAGGATAAATTATATTTAAAGAGAAAAATTTTCGCCTAGACCGATACTCGAACCCGGGTCCCTTGGCTTTCCGGGCCAAGTGCTCTACCAACTGAGCTACCGAGGCAAGTTATGACCTAGATGCAAATTTTACAATGTATATAAGAGAAAAATTTGCGTCTAGGTCGCAACTCGCCTCGGTAGCTCAGTTGGTAGAGCACTTGGCCCAGAAAGCCAACTACAACGTATATAAGAGAAAAATTTGCATCTAGATCGCAACTTGCCTCGGTAGCTCAGTTGGTAGAGCACTTGGCCCAGAAAGCCAAGGGTCCCGGGTTCGAGTCTCGGAAAAAAATTTTCTCTTCAAATATATTGAGATAATTCCTATCTAAGCACAAATTCCCTTTTACCTTATTCTCTTAATCCACATCCAATGCAATGAACCATCATTCACAAATATACAATGAGTATTAATTAATAATTGAGTTAGAATTTAACATATTGAATTTTTATAGGGAAAAATCACTATGAGATTTAATTTAAGATTAAATGTTTTCAAATGCTGGGCCTTGGCAATGAAGCCATTAGCGTTCTTGCTCTCCAATATTTCTCTATGGTGGATCCAACAGGTAATACTTCAAATATGATTTATCCATCATTGAGATGTATGAAATTAATAAAAACATTGAACACTTCATAGGTTTGTAGATGTTCATCTTTGTTGCATTGACGACAATTTGGATTCGTGTAAATTCTTATTTTATATAAGTGTTTGACCAAATAATCATGTTCTGTAAGCAGTCTGAATTTCCAGTCTTCTAATTATACTGCAGTTTCGAAGCCTTGATAGCTTCTTCTTTAGTAATATCTCGTGGACTGATGTTATAATTAAGATATTTGGTCTGTGTATTCTTACCTCAACAAAAACAACCATAAGAGGAAGAATACACAGACCAAATATCTTAATTATTACAGAATAATTCCTATTGTATTTTTAAAATAAAGACTGATGTTATGTCGATGAGATTACTGAAGATGAAGCTGTCAAGGTTTTGAAACTGCAGTATAATTAGAAGACTGGATATGAGGCAAGGTATGAAGTATTTTAATTTAATCTTAGAATTTAACACCTCATCTCATAATTGTAGATTTCTCGAAGACATGTTTCAATACTTCTGCTTATCATCTTCAGCTTCATCTAACTATTAATGAATGCATTGAATGACTTGTAGAAGATTCGGATTTTGATTCTCAGTTCAGGCATACATTTTTCTATTTCAAATATTTATCTTGTATCTTGTAAGCCCATGTTTCCCTTAACAGAGATTTAGGTGCTCTCCCCCTACAGAGAAGAATTTGAACCATACTAACTTAGTTACACTTGTTTTCGTATAGATGTCATTTAAATCGTCTGTGGTCAGCGTTCCGCCTCATTCTGACATCCAGGAAACCAAGGTAGTATCAGGGGGAAAATTTGGTAAATTTTGCTTAGAGGCCTTTCATTCAGGCTTAAGGATCTTTTACGAGACTGAAAATCTTCAGACTCGGGACCCACGGCTTAAAGTCCCTCCCGGAGGACTTGTTCCTTGGATTTTTCCATCCTAAAAAATCAATCGACCATGGCCGGATTTGAACCTGCGACCCTCGGGACCAAGGCAAGGAGCATAACCACTAGTCCACTGCAGTCAACATTTCAAATATTTAACTATGAATAATTTTTTCTCTTTACCATTGATTACAATAGTTTAATTATGTACATTAATTTACATATTTTAATCATAGTAATAACTTCAGCTTCTTAACATTACATCATAAATTAATTATGGGAAATAATATTATGAGGTTTCCAAGTTAATAACTAATAAATAACAAGTCTTTAAATCTCACTTCATACTCCATGATCTTCTAGCATGGAACTGCAATTTTTGAAGGAATAAAGAATCAAATTCAATATTTACAGGGAAAATACTCATAAAATCTTCAGGTTTCAATCATATAGCACATAAACATGCAATTTTCAACAGATTAATATATGGAGTAATAAACATTCCACTAAATGAAGAGGATTTTAAGAAAGAATACAATCACCTTTAAACATATCTAGTTTAATGGCTTTGGAAAGGAAATAATAATAAATTAAAGAAATTCAGACAACAAAAAGATCACATGAATATATCACCCTACAATCTGATTCCAGGAAAGAAAAAGAATTCAAGAAAATTATTACCCTTCAGAAATACACTGCAAATCTCAAAAAAATTTTCAAGAAATTCAATATCACATTACCATCGATAAATAAATTTAGCCTGGATAATAACTAATAAGAAAATTATTTACCCCAGATAGTAAAAAAAATTCTGGAATTTAGACACTTGCACAAAAAGAACAGTTTAGAAATATTAAAAATGGTGTAATTTAAAAATCAGCTGCAGCTCATAGTTTGCTAGAGTCATAAAATTGAAAAAAAAAGAGATTAATTATTAGGAAAGACTCTCGGATTTGACAGTTTAGGAAAAGATTTACATTCAGAAGAACAAATTTAGATCCAAGAATTTTGAAACTCCCAGCAAACAAGATTTGATCTCAAAGTTCATCAAATCAACATCAGATGTCAAATTTGAAGATTAATTATGAAGAGAAGTATGAAACATTTTAATTTATCTTAAATTAAACCTCATAGTGATTTATTCCTATAAAAGTTCAATACAAGTTGTAAAGATGGCTGAAGATGGGAGGGATGCCTCCAGAAACTGCAGTTCCATGCTTGAAGATCATGGAGTACGAGATGAGATTTAAGATTCATTATTTATTAAATTCTTAATATTAATTTAATGAGTTAGTTATTGTAATGCTGATTTCAGATTGACTCGGAATTATTTCAAATTCATTTCTATGTGAATGATTAGTGATTAACTGATTACTTTTTGATTTAGATTCTTGAAAGCACTAATTATTACATTTTTTAAACATTTCACTAGTTCAATCATTTCCAAAGTGGTCTATATCGACCCCTATAGGGATCGACACTGACCTGCAAGGGGTCCATTTCAAGAAAAAGAAAATATACTTTTCTCACATTCCATCATTATAATTCCATATTTCTCATATTTTGGCTTTTTGTTCATATTTCTATTCACTCTATTTATAACACAACTTATTTTTCATTAAATTTCACAATTTAATTTTCATAAAGAAATAAAAAACCTTCCGTTAATTACATACTACAGAAATTTCCTAAGCTTTTATGACTGTTTATATTTATAAATAACATATTTTCAAGTTATTTAAATATTCTGCAAAAATCTAATGTTCTTAATAATTTGCATTTCCTATGTAAGCTTGTATGTAATTTTTTTTAAAACTTGATGATTTATGTTCTTGTACAATATGAGCCTAAAAATTATCCAAAATAATTTGAATACCAAAGGCTTCAATCACAAATATCATTTGATTTCAGTTATAAGGATAAATTGAAAGCATGCAAGATTTTGCTAAGTCTGATTTAGTTTGTCGCACTGACTACTGTTGCGATATGTTGATGTTTCTACTGTGTAGGATTGTGGCTCACTTTCTGACGTTTCTTGGATTGTATATCAGCTAGAGTTTGTTCGATGGAACGCATGTCTTTCTTATTCTCGCTGGGCACTGCAACAGGGAAACAAGTTTTTAAAATTTCAATCAATTTCCTTTACAACTATCATACAATAGTTATTTATGATATAAGGTTCTACAATTGATAAATAAGGTGAACTGTTACATCTTACCTCATAAAAAGTTGAGTTCTTTTGGACATGTTTCAATACTCCTGCATATCATCTTCAGCTTGTCCAGACTGTTGAATTTTATGTTGTCGTCCTGGATGTCGACTCCCACTCCATCTTTTGGTGGACCGAAGAACTTACAAATCAAATCCCTCTCCCCGGGAATTTCAAAATTCATGATTCTATTCCTGTTCTTCTGGATGTAGATCTGCTCCCAAATGGTGAGTTCTTTTGCATTTTCTGTTTTTCTGACTAAATGTGAGCACTACTGCAGATTTTTCTACTTCTCTGTTTGTTTACATTTCTAATGTGTTCCTTTGTTCTCACCACTTGGGAGATCTACATCCAGAAGAACCAAGGATAGATTCATGAATTTTGGAATTCCTGGGAAAGAGATTTGATTTGCAAGTTCTTTTGGTCAACCAGAATGTGGAGTGGGAGTCAATATCCAGGACCGACAAAGTAAAATTCAACAGTCTAGTCAAGCTGAAAATTATACGTAGGCATAAATGAAACATGTCGAAAAGAACTTTTTATGATGAAAGATGTAATAGACTCACCTTATTTATTAAGAAGAACCTCATAATGTTACTTCTTATTTCAGTTTATTAATTTTACAATTGAGTTGAGATGTTGAAGCCGATTGAGGGTCTTTCCACTTTTCAGCGCTTGCCCTTTTACCAGCCGGCTGCTGGCCCTTCACATCCACATGTGTCAATCACAGAGGTAGATGATCAACAGCCAGTGTAGGGGTGACATGTGGTTAGCATGTCGAGTCCCCCAGCCGTTATAGCTGGTTCCTCAACCTGGAGCCGCTACTTATTGTAGCTACCCAATTGCCTCACGATGCTGGGTGGGCACCGGTCCCATACTGGCCGAAATACCATGAGAAAATTTCTTCCCCCATGAAGACTCGAACCAGCACAAGTCCCGTAGCTCTGCGCCAAGGCTTCCTACCTTAACCGCTCGGCTACGGCGCGGGACATGTTGAAGCCAAGGCCTGAATTATGAAACAAATATGTAAAACACTTTCAATTCTTGCAACATAAATTTTATTTCATGTTATACTGAATATCAATTGATATTAAATGTAAATTTATACACTTAGATTGAACTCCACCATGCTGGTTGAGGTGGTAGCATGCCTGCTTCCTGACTAGTGGGCCTGGGTTCGATATGCAGTGGGGTTGAAAATTTTAATCTTCTTCTTCACTTCTTTGTTAGATATTGATTGCTTGTTCCATCTTCACTAATAGATCTAAGAACATCTCTTCTGAGGACGTCTTCTTCTTCTTCCTCTTGGAAAATAATGTAATATTTTCTTTGGTAATCTACTCTCTTCCATTCCTTCTACATGTTCTTTCTACTATTTATTGTTATGAGATCTCTTTTCTTTTATGGAGTAGACCTGCAGTTCTTCGCGAATATCATCATTTCTAATCTGGTCCATTATGGTACATCCTTCTACTCTTCTTAAAAATTTCATGAAAATTTTATTTGTGAAATTAATCCAATTTAATTGTAAAATTTTCAATCTTGGGACCAGGAGAGGTGGGAGTGTATAATTTTGAATCATTAGATTCCTGCATTAAATTGCAAACGTCTCCACAGTATATATGTTGAGAAGACATGTGATATTGTTGATAGTGATTCATCCATCAGATGTGGACGTTAAGCCAGGTGGCCCCTAAAACCTATATTTGAAGAGAAAAATATAATTTGTTGTTCAGTGAGATGTAATAAATCTAATATTAAATAATGAAATTAAGCTTTTTCTGGCTATAAATGTTGTGTTCATTCCCATTAAAGTTTTCTTGTTAAAAATGCTGCTAGATCGAGTTTGTGAAACAAAAGGTGAAAGATTCATTGCATCATCGTGCAATAATTTATATAAGAGAGAGAAATAATATATATATTTGAAGAGAAAAATCTTCGCCTAGACCGGGACTCGAACCCGGGACCCTTGGCTTTCCGGGCCAAGTGCTCTACCAACTGAGCTACCGAGGCGAGTTACGATCTAGACGCAAATTTTTCTCTTATGTACGTTGTAATTCCCTCGCGCCAAATGCTTGAAACCATAGCTTCTATCTTTGCAAATGGCGGCTTCTTAGTTAAGAAGACATTTATTTGGAATTTAACACTACTTTATAGCCAGTAGGGCTTCTATTGACGATTTTATTATTAATTTAACACTTCTCATTGAAGGATAAATTATATTTGAAGAGAAAAATCTTCGCCTAGACCGGGACTCGAACCCGGGACCCTTGGCTTTCCGGGCCAAGTGCTCTACCAACTGAGCTACCGAGGCGAGTTACGATCTAGACGCAAATTTTTCTCTTATGTACGTTGTAATTCCCTCGCGCCAAATGCTTGAAACCATAGCTTTTATCTTTGCAAATGGCGGCTTCTTAGTTAAGAAGACATTTATTTGGAATTTAACACTACTTTATAGCCAGTAGGGCTTCTATTGACGATTTTATTATTAATTTAACACTTCTCATTGAAGGATAAATTATATTTGAAGAGAAAAATCTTCGCCTAGATCGGGACTCGAACCCGGGATCCTTGGCTTTCCGGGCCAAGTGCTCTACCAACTGAGCTACCGAGGCAAGTTACGATCTAGACGCAAATTTTTCTCTTATGTACGTTGTAATTCCCTCGCGCCAAATGCTTGAAACCATAGCTTCTATCTTTGCAAATGGCGGCTTCTTAGTTAAGAAGACATTTATTTGGAATTTAACACTACTTTATAGCCAGTAGGGCTTCTATTGACGATTTTATTATTAATTTAACACTTCTCATTGAAGGATAAATTATATTTGAAGAGAAAAATCTTCGCCTAGACCGGGACTCGAACCCGGGACCCTTGGCTTTCCGGGCCAAGTGCTCTACCAACTGAGCTACCGAGGCGAGTTACGATCTAGACGCAAATTTTTCTCTTATGTACGTTGTAATTTCCTCGCGTGTTAAATTCCAAATAAATGTCTTCTTAACTAAGAAGCCGCCATTTGCAAAGATAGAAGCTATGGTTTCAAGCATTTGGCGCGAGGGAATTACAACGTACATAAGAGAAAAATTTGCGTCTAGATCGTAACTCGCCTCGGTAGCTCAGTTGGTAGAGCACTTGGCCCGGAAAGCCAAGGGTCCCGGGTTCGAGTCCCGGTCTAGGCGAAGATTTTTCTCTTCAAATATAATTTATCCTTCAATGAGAAGTGTTAAATTAATAATAAAATCGTCAATAGAAGCCCTACTGGCTATAAAGTAAGTGTTAAATTCCAAATAAATGTCTTCTTGGGTTGTAAGGGGTAGTGACGTGTGTATAACCTCTCCTACCCAATTCTCATCCTCACCTTCTCGTGGTACAACCTGTTTTCACAAACGAGGCTCTGAGGACCGAGTCACGGCGGTATAACCGTTCCATCAGGTACTGAGTAAATGCGGTATCCTAATGTCTGTCCAGAGACTAAAAGGTAGCAGCCCTACCACTGGACTACTTAGCGTCGGGCCAGTAACCTGTCCTAAGGAACTTCAAAACTACTTTCAAGTCTCAACACGAAAAAAGCCAGAAGGAATTGAAATATGACGACCCACAGCAAAGAAATATGGTTAAAAGAAAACGGCACAATGATATTGTAAGATATGCAACCTGGAAAATCCGAAGCATCCATGGAAAAGAAGAGGAACTAGACAGTATATTTAAAAATAGAAACATTGATATTGCAGTAACTACAGAGACTAAGAAGAAACTTAAAGGAACGAAAGAAACACAAAATTATGTACAAATATATAGCGGTGTCGACAGGAAAACCCATGGACAAGCTGGAGTAATGATTTGGATTAATAAACCATAAGAAATAAAATTCAACACTACACTTACTGGAATGAAAGAATATTAGAGCTTCGACTGAAAATAAATAGAGGTAATTTGACAGTTCTTGGTGTATATGCACCAGAGGAAGGCCGTGAAGAAGACAATGAAGAATTTTATAAAATATTACAAGAAATTTATAGCAAAATTAATAGAAATGATTACATTCTCATAATAGGAGATTTAAATGCCAGAGTGGGCAATGCTCAAGTCAACAATAATATTGGAACATTTGGCGAACCAACCAGCAATAGGAATGGGACAAGATTAACAGATTTTGCTATCTACAATGAACTGAAAATAACGAATACCTTTTACAATCATAGAAACATACATAAATATACCTGGCATCGTCAGGACTCAAAATCAATCATTGATTATTTCATTGCAAATAATAAGATTTTTAAATTGTTTCTCGATGTCAGAGCCTACAGAGGATATGATATTGGTTCAGATCACTACCTAGTAGAAGCAAGAATAAGATTTCCACCAAGATGGTTAAAAAAGAAAGAAACAACAACAGAGCATAGAACAAAAGTACAAGGTAAAATTATTTATAATGACAGCATTAAATGGTTATATTCGAGAAGAATTCAGCAATATATGGCTACAACTCCAGAAAGTAATGATGTCGAAGAAGAATGGAAAAACATTAAAATGATAATTCAAAATGCAACTAATGAAACTTTAGGAAAAGTAAATATACAACAAAGAAGAAATAGAACTCTAAAAATATGGGATGATCAAATAAAACAATTGATTGAGAAGAGAAAAATGCAGCTTGTAAAACTATTTGAACACAAAGAAAGTAGAACATGAAATAGAATTCAAACGCTGTAGAGCTATTGTTAAGAGGGAAATAAGAAAGAGACATAGGAAAACATGGTTAAATTTTGTTACACATTTAGAATCAGACTTGCATAAGCTCCAACCTAATGCCTTCAAAAATATTAAAACATTTGAATAAAGATATTAAAGAATCTACCAAAATTAATTGCGGAGTAACAAAAGAATATTTTTTCAATTATTATTAAAAGTCTTTGGACTGACAATAGCTATGAAGATACAATTTTCCGAAATAATAATGAGACAGATTCCATAATATCATTGGAAGAATTGAACAATAGTTTAAAGAAATTGAAAAATGGGAAAGCAACTGGCTCAGATGGCTTGAATTCTGAATTGTACAAATATGCAGGCAAACAGTTCCATGAAAGACTGTTGTCCTTCTTTAATAATGTATTCAAAAATGCAGATATACCACAAGAATGGAAGACAAGCATTGTTATACCCCTGTTCAAGAAAGGAGACAAGAGAAAAATGGACAACTATAGGGGAATCAGTTTGTTAAACACATGCTACAAAATTTATGCAGACATTTTAAATGGAAAATTGAAAAGTTTCAGTGAAAAATTCCTTATGGAATGTCAAAATGGATTTAGGAAAGGACGATCTTGTATTGATTCAGTATTTTCTGTAAAATTATTGCTTGAAAAAAGAAGAGAATTCAACTTAGAAACACATTTTGCTTTCATGGATTTTGAAAAAGCATTCGACACAGTCAAGAGATCAAAACTCTTAAATATACTGGAGGACAGAAATATACCAAATTTACTTCTGCAGAACATACAAAATATTTACAAAGACAACATCATAAAGATTAAATTAAACAACAGATTTTCTGAAGAAGGAATTATAAATCGTGGTGTGAGACAAGGCTGCCCCCCTATCTCCAACACTGTTTGCAATTTATATCAATGAAGTAATATGTTGCTGGAACAAGACATATAAATTTGGAATAAGAATATCAGAAAATAGAAAATTAAACACCCCTATTGGTTTGCAGATGACCAAATAATAATAGCAAATTCAGAAGATAATCTACAGAAAGGTCTGTATGAACTTAACAAAATTACAGAAGAATATGGTTTGAAGATATCTACAGAAAAAACAAAAATTATGGCATTTCAAGGTGTAGATCCTGTCAGAAGTAAAATTGTACTGGACAATAAAATTTTGGAGCAGGTAAATAATTTTACATATCTAGGATGCAATATCTCATATGAAGAAGAAAAGGATGTAAATGCAAAAATATCTAAATTTTTAAGAATTTTAGGGTTAATAAATTCTATCTTCAAGCCACAGTTAGTCCAAAAGCATTCAAGATTAAAAGTGTATAAAACACTGGCTCTTCCAACTCTTTTGTATGGTAGCGAAGTATGGACGTTGAAACAGAAGGATATACAGAGACTTAGATCTGCTGAAATGAGATACCTTCGGAGGACTGCAGGATACACACTACTAGATCACAAAAAAAATGAAGACATCTTAGAAGAATTACACATGGAATCTTTAGAAAACAAAATTTCTGATTATAAGTCAAGATGGATACAACATGTTCATCGAATGGAAGATCACAGAATACCCAAACTAATGTTAAGATATCAACCAGCAGGAAGAAGAAGACCAGGACGTCCACTCAAAAGACTTCTGGATGGTGTTTCTCTTGAGGCCGAAACAGGTCAACAAATGGCCTAAATTCGTGAATGTACTATGATGATGATGATAAATGTCTTCTTAACTAAGAAGCCGCCATTTGCAAAGATAGAAGCTATGGTTTCAAGCATTTGGCGCGAGGGAATTACAACGTACATAAGAGAAAAATTTGCATCTAGATCGTAACTCGCCTCGGTAGCTCAGTTGGTAGAGCACTTGGCCCGGAAAGCCAAGGGTCCCGGGTTCGAGTCCCGGTCTAGGCGAAGGTTTTTCTCTTCAAATATAATTTATCCTTCAATGAGAAGTGTTAAATTAATAATAAAATCGTCAAATAATATATGTTTAAATCGGAAGCCTAATAGCTCGGTTTGTAAAAGCATATTAATATATAAAACCAGAGACATCGGGTTCGAAACCTGATTTAGATGTATATTTTTCTCTTTAATTATAACTTGTCATTCAGTTGGAAGTGATAAATTTAATATGAAACAATGGAATAGAAACTATATGTGACAAAATAATCCATGATTAACAAAGTAAAACTGAGCGCTAATTTCTGAAATATCTGCTAATTTTACTTAAAACCATGATGTTGTCATTTGAACATTTAACATAAATTTCTATTATATTTGAAGAGAAAAAAATATATGCTCAGACTGGGGTTTGAACCCAGGACCTTTTGCACTCTAGGCGAATGCTCTACCAACTAAGCTATCTCAGAAACTCAAATCTAAATGTAAATTTTTCTCTTACATATGCTGTTAATTCTCGCACACCAAATGCTATGAAGCCATTGCTTCTATCTTGCAAATGGTGGCTTTATTAAAAAGACCTTTAATTGGGAATTTTATATTACATTATAAAGGCAGTACAGCTTCTTTCAATGTTTTATTATTCGTTTCATACATCTCAATGATGGATAAATAATATTTGGAGAGAAAAATATATGCTCAGATTGGGGTTTGAACCCAGGAACTTTCACACTCTAGACAAAAGCTCTACCAAGTGAGCTACCTGAAAAACTCCAATCTAAACTCAAATCTTTCTCTTATATATATGCTGTTATATGACTGCTGATACTTACCAAAACCATATTGTTTATTTGTTTGAGTTTTCCTTGCAGCTTCCTTCGCTGCCTCTCGACCAATCAAATGTTCGTATTTGTCCTTATAATTAGAATTAGGAACAAAATTCTTTGGTTTTTTTGCAGCTTCTTCCTCCTCCATCTTCCTTTCATGTTCCCGCTGCAAAACCGAAACATATTTATATAGATATAAAGAAGAAGTAGTAGTAAAATTTTTATAAAAATCATGGGAAATGACATGAGGTAAATTTCTATAGGATAGTGATATGAAATGAAAACTCTACACCTTATCTGGACATGTTTATCCCCATTCTCCGACTCGGGGTTTTGGTTGAGGATAGAGGCGATGCCCTCAGAAATCAGTCTTATGAAAATCTAGGACTTTTATGATGAGAAATATAAAAAATATTATCAGATTAATTTATAACTAACTCACTAGCACTTTCAAACCCATAGATTCATGGCCACGAGGACATAAAGCTCTTCATACATCCCTATACTGAAACTAATGTTATTCTCCCACATCATTCTTGGCCTGTCTACTGGGTGCTTTCCCTCTGATTTTCCTACAAGGAATTTCCAAGCCCCTCTTTCATTCCCCATTCGTGCCACATTTCCTGCCCATCTCAGTCTAAGAGACTTAACTCATTATTAAGTTATGTAGATGGGAAATAACACTATGAGGTTTAATATTTAATTTAAGGAAGTTATATTTTGAGGTTATTTTAATTATATTATTTTTAGTCTGGACATCTTACCTCAATATTAATGTTGATTTGTTCTTGGACATGTTTCAAAACAATTCTGTTTCCAAAGGTGACGATAAAACAGAATTGTTTTGAAACATGTCCAAGAACAAATCAACATTAATATTGAGGTAAGATGTCCAGACTAAAAATAATATAACTATGAGGTTTTTTAATATTGTTTATTTTTTATTTCACTCATCTCATACTTCATAACTCCTGAAGTGAGTGAAATAAAAAATAAACAATATTAACTCATTATATCTAATTTCTCATAAAGATCATGTAGCTCACTTGTATGTAGTCTTCTCCATTCACCTGTCTGATCATCTGTCTTTGGTTAAAAAATTTTCCTAAGAACTTCATTCTCAAATACTCATAATTTCCTCTCCTCCCTTAAAGTAAGAGTCCATGTTTCGCATCCATATAATATAACTAAGAGAATAATAACAGTTTTATATATTTTCAATTTAATGTCTTTTGAAAATATATAAAACTGTTAATTTTCCAGTTGCATGAATACAAAACAAGGACTTTTGCTTTAAGGGAGGAGAAAAAAAAAACTCCATAGCATGACAGCCCTAGACGGCTCTTAGCCTACCAGACGACAGCTGGCCTCACATTCACAAGTGTTAATCACAGAGATAAACGATGATGCAGTATAGAGGTGACATGTGATCAGCATCTCGGGTATCCCAGCTGTTATGGCAGGTTCCTGAACCTGGAGCCGCTACTTATTGTAGATACCAAAATTCCTCATGATTCTGGATGGGCACTGGTCCTATACTGACCGAAATACCATGAGAGAATGTTTTCTCCCATGGGGACTCGAACCAGCGGAAGTCCCATAGCTTTGTGCCAAGGTATCTTGCCTTAACTACTAGACTACGGTGACAGGGAGGGAAAATATTATATAAATTGTAAATTACCTCATGGTGTCACTTTCCATTGTAATTTTTATTGGAAAATGTTTTAATCAAGCTGAGGATAAATGAACCTTACAGGTAACAATTTTATTAAAGGAGAAAAAAAAATTATATTGTAATTAACTAATTAGTATAAAAGTATTTTTAAGCAAATAACCTTTAGAGCAAGTTCCTTAGCTTTCTGAGGATCCCATTCTTCTCCACGTCTCAATGCAGCCAACTCATCTTCACAAGGGGAGAACTCTCGCTTGAATAGCATGACGTGTCGGTCCACACCTTCTTCACCTATTGAATATGCTAACACTCCTGCTACCTCTGCCACATCATGTCTACAATTAAACAACAGTTATGTTTCAATTTCATTACTAAGCTAAGTGTTAAAATTCAGAAAATTCACATATCATCCATTAAAACACCACAAGTTTCAAACATTTTTTTAAAGATTTCAACATAAAGTTAGTATCCAAAAATGACTACAGCATCAGATTGATTAGACCTAACAAAAATGAGAAAATAAAAGAAGAAAACAGAATTACTATGGATGGATGGAAATGTGAAGAATGTGAGAAATTCTACATAGGAAAAAACTAAGAGAAATTTGAAAACAAGAGTGAAAGAACATCTCAGGAATGTCAGGAAAGGGGAAATAGAAAAATCTGCAGTGGCTGCCCATGCATGGTCTGAAAAAC
Source organism: Diploptera punctata (assembly GCA_030220185.1). Classification (NCBI taxonomy): domain Eukaryota; kingdom Metazoa; phylum Arthropoda; class Insecta; order Blattodea; family Blaberidae; genus Diploptera; species Diploptera punctata. The sequence goes on along the minus strand of JASPKZ010003064.1, from coordinate 1,060,558 downwards.
ATCTTATCGAGAAAGAAGATAAATTATTAAAACAAATAGAAAAACCAAAAGAACTTACTGTTTGGGAAAAGATCTACATTCAAAAGAGCAAAAGGAAGAAATTGATTAACTTTGAAATTCCCGGGGAGAATGACTTGGTTTCGAGGTTTTTCAGTCTGCCAATGCAACGAGCAAAGGATGGCTCTTCAAGACGACAAAACAACGGTCGTGACGATACTAAGGATGGAACAGAAACTATGTTCCAAAACTAGTTTATAGTCAAATAAGAACAATATGAGGTGAGTGATAAAAATTCTACCTAAAAGCTAAGTGTTATTTAAAACTACAATATTAACATTGTATGTGACTTACATGATCGTCCTATGTACATGTTCCATTGGTTCAAATTTTTTCTTCTGCTTAGATGGATCACTAAGAAACTCATTAATACCTTGTTCCATCTGAAAAAAAAAAAAAATTGAAACTATAATTTAGGTTTCTACAAAAATAAGTACACAACGTCAAGGACATATACAATTGAATAAAAATCATCATCATCATGCTCTTATCGTGTCCTCCTCTTGGAAGGTCGATTCCAAATATGCCTCCAACAACTCTATCTTCTCATGCTTTCCTTTTTTTTTAGTTCTTCCCAGTCATATCCTATTTCTTGTAAACTTTTCTTCACTCGATTAATCCATCTTTCTCATGGTCGTTTCCCTTGTATCTTGAGGTTTAACAGTCTATGTGGTAGTCTTTCCTTTTCCATTCTTTTTAAATGTCCAAACCATTTTAGTCCATTATTTTATATGTCTGTTGTTAATTTTTCTACATTTAATGTCTCCCTGATTTTGTAATTTCTTATTCTATCTCTCCTTGTTTTATGTATCATTCCATGTAAGAATTTCATTTCTGTAGCTTGATTCTGCTTAATTTCTTCTTTGTATATGTCCAAGTATCAGATTCATATGTTAGAAATGGCTTGAAATAATGTTTATACATATGAAAATATATTAATTTTTGCAGATGATATAGCATTAGTGGCACCCTCAGAGGACAAATTATAATATTCAGTATATAATTTCAACAAAATAGCCATCAAGTATAATATGAAAATGAATCCAGAGAAAACAAAGGTAATGGCTTTTCATAAGTAATGCCACGAGTGATTTCCAAATTATCGATAAATTCACGACTCACGAAGTGAGGAGTGAATTTATCTAGAGAATTTGGAAATCAAGAGTGGCATTTGTTAGGACTATTTAACGAATAAAATTAAGCTGTTTACTCACAAATCATTATTTAACTATAGTTATTTTAAAATATTTATATATTTAATGTAAACGGCGATGTTTGAAAACAAATGAGAAACGATAGGTACGCTTCTACTGCTTCTTTTGTTTATCACTGCAACCAGATCATACTATTTATTGCCAAAGGAACGCAATATTGTAAGAATGCTCTCTAGTGGAGAAAAAATTGAAACACATCAATCTGTATATTAATTCATTTCTGATGTCGTATGATGTAAATATGACAATTATATTTTTCTCGATTATTACCTGGGAAAAAATACATTTAAGAAAGTGCAAACAGTGGTTTCTTTTTTTGGTGGTATAATCAATTGCTACAAATGTTGACATGTAAGCACTATTATATACAATCTGGTAGCCGTATTTGTTATAGGCTCAGTCACTGCAAAATAACGGTCAGACCTGTTCAGAATATTAAAAAGGAGGAGCTTTGTTTAATATATGATAATCCTAACACTGATAAATATTTCGTGAAACACGACTCTGATTGGTTGTAAAACAGAAATCATTGAAACGTGATTGGTCATTGACTCCCATTTGGGGCATGAGTTAAATAGTCATGGAAAATACCCTGTACATAGCAAAATACATAGATTAAAAAATACTGGAAAGAGCAAATCCATTTACCTATCTTGGATATACATAAACATTTAGGTAAATTTTTTTATCACTCACAAGTTTATAGTTAAAGAAGAAGAATAATATGGGGTGAGTGATAAAAAATTTGACCTACATGTTTATGTATATCCAAGATAGGTAAATTAACTAGTTTATAGTTAAAGAAGAAGAATAATATGAGGTGAGTGATAAAAAATTTTACCTAAATGAATATACCTCATTGTGTGAATTCCTAAAATAAGTAATATACATTAATATATTTGGATGATGCATACATATTATTATTAATTAATTAAATTATTAATTTTAATAAAACCATGGGAATATTAAATTCAATACTGAAAGCTTCACTAGTCCAGAGAGATACCAGAATATGGTAATACAAAAGCTTAGCAAGACCTGCACTTTACTACAGCAGCGGGGCATGGAAAAGAGAGGAGAGCAGTATAACTTCTAGTGAAATGAGGCATACAGCAGGGTACATGAAGCGGGATTACAAATGCATTGATGAAGTCTTGAAGGAATTACGTTTAGAATCAGTCATTAAGTACAATATATGAATACCAGAACAACTGGATGAATCATTTGCGATGAATGAGTTCAGATAGATTTCCCAAAGCCATGATTTGTTATTGTCCAACAGGGAATTGAGATCTCTGGGCTGTCCAAAGAAGTGTTGATACAAAATTCATCAGTGAGATTGTAACAGGCCTCTAGGCCTAATACTTGTATGAATCATTTCTCTTTGTTCCAAAAATAAGAACTTTATTCTCAAATACTCATAATCTTTTCTCCTCCTTTAAAGTAAGAGTCCATGTTTTGCATCCATATAATATAACTGGGAGAATAACAGTTTTATATATTTTCAGTTTAATATTTTTGAGAGAAGTTGGACGACAAGAGTGCATGCAATACATAATAGCATGCATTTCCAGAATTAAGCCTATGTTAGTTTCTTTGTGCACCTCATTCTAATTTGTAAATAGGTGTATGTTGCAAAAGAAGGAAAAAAAAAATTGCCAGCATGAGATATAATGAAACATAATCCAAAGGAATCAAAACAGTTTGTAATATGCATATAAAATAATTTGGACTTCAATAGCCAATAGAACTACTAAATAAGCTTGGAAGACACACAAACAGTACTACAACTATGAACTATATTATACCGGATCCACATTATAAGATGTAACAGCTTGAGAAAGGTTTTTAAAGTGGGCTATGTGGCTTGCTTCAGCTGGTTACACGCGCATCCAGTTTGGCCTTCACAGCACATGGATGCATTTAGTCAGCTTTAAGTTATCAAATTGGGGAGACCGATTTCACTGGTGAATCATATTTTCATGTGTAAAAATTATTTAAAGTATGAGTCAGACAGGTATGTGATGAATTTATTCACATATTTCCTGCTAAAGTGCCACTTTCAAAAACTCACGTCAGTTAGAACATGGTATCTATATACAATGCCTAGATCAGCCTCATGGGCTTGTGGTCAGCGTTCCTGACTACTGTTCATGAGGCCCTGGGTTCGATTCCCGGTCAAACCATAGGAATTTTTCCTTAAAGGGAATTATTCCTGTGGTTGCCCATGGTCTGGAATTTAGGTTAAGAACTCTCCTGGCACTTCATTATCATTTATCACCCATCATACCATCGGGATAACGTAACTCCGCCTTCCAGGTGCCCCAACCTAAGAAATGGATTACAATTCTGCCAATGCCAGGGGAGAAAGCCAGAAATGTCATAAAAGACAACCTGGTGGCATTAGACAAAAAAGAATATATATATATATATATATACAATGCCTGTATAATCCAGGAAGGACACTTTCAACATGTTATAAAGTAAGATTATATGTAATACATTTTATACAGTTAAAGCAGGGAAGCTATACATGTTTAAAGAGAAAAATTATACGCTCAGACCGGGACTTGAACCCGGGACCCTTGGTTTTCTAGTCCAAGTGCTCTACCATTTGAGCTACCTGAGCAAGTACCGATCTAAATGCAAATCTTTCTCCATACACATTGTAACATCGAAGCTATACATGTGTTGAGTTGCCACTAATGTGGGCTTCGTAGCAGAGAGTGAAAACACTGCTCGTGCAGTTACAATGAATAAAATGTAGATCCTGTACTTACTTTTTCTCTGAAGGCTTTCAGCTTTTCTTTTTCTTCACGTTGCTTTCTTAAATATTCTTCTTTTTGTTCTGGATAACAATGAAGGAAAAATTGAGTATTAAGTCAAATAAATCATTTCAGATATTCAGTAAATATTTAAGAAACCTATCAGTTCATTTGGAAAAAGTTCACTATTTGTCTGCCATGAATTCTTCTAAGTTCTATAGAATCACAGTGCACATGCACGAGTTGCTGTAATGGTTAATGTAGCTTTCGTTAATGGCTCTGAAGTCGGCATTACCAACATTTGGAATAAATTCCCAAATGCTGAAAAAAATGGATGTAAACAAACTTCCCATTTCCTAACCTAACAAAACAAATTACATGCATATTATTTAATAAACTAATTTTATGTACACTAACTTGTCCCATCGGAACCTAACAAAATGAAGTTAATTTCTTGAAATATGGTCTGGAATTATTTGTGAAAGTTGGTAACACCAATTTGAGAGCTATCTAGCAGATGTTACATTAAGCATTTGCACGTCTGTAGAACTCGATCCACAATATTCACGTAATCATATAAATATTTAAAAATCATAAGAAATGTTTATAAAATGGTTCCAAAATGTTTAAAATAGTACAAAACATTATTATAAATGGTCGAAAAGTGTTTAGTGCAACAGTAGCATAAGAATGTTGTATGGAAAATCGTGGCAGACAAATAGAAAATCTCAGCCGTTCATTCAATTCAACACTAACAAAAAATAAATACTCCACACTTCATTCCAGATATTTAGGGAGAGCAAGTAATCAGATTGTGTTACAAATTAATATTTGAAGAGAAAAATTTATGCCTAAACTTGGATTTGAATCAGAAGTCTCTGATTCCCCTCACCAACATACCAAACCACTGTGCTACTTAGGCATCTCACTTGAAATGTGAATTTTTCTCTCTCTTATACAATCCTGCATGCCCGAAGCTGTGAACATTTATCTTAAATGCCACCTGGCTGCTTCTTATTCAAGAAGATCCTTCAACAGAATGTCACTACCCCATTGACTGTCAAGCAGAGAGTTGCCATTAAGTATGATTTACAGTAGCTCACTTTGTCTTTCCAACTGTATAATACATTGAATAAAAGAAAGGAAATACTTTCCAACATATGACATGAACATTTTTTCTAAGTCCCAACTGTTCACCACGTGCATGTACCAACAGCTGCTTAGCGGTCACAGTATGGAATCATGGATTGCAGCCAACATATACAGGATATTGAAATGCATGTTGCCAACCACAGGAGAAACACCCCAAACATTTGTGCATTATATTAATCCCCAATATTGAAGTGTTAAGTTTAAAATGTTAAGCAAAATACAAATACTCTAACTAGATTGAAGTATTGAACTTAAAAACTAACCAAAATAAAATTCTCACCCTAACTAGTTTTATTATAGGTAGGAGTTTCATCATATTTAGCAAAAATAGATTGGCAGATCTTTTCCAAAAACTAGTAGAAGATAATCGAGAAGTTTATCTTGTAGTTTAATTAGTTATTAGTGTGGCTTTTGTGCTAATAGCGTGTTTAGAAATCATCTGAGGAGAATGGCAAGAAATAGACTTCCAAAATTGGCATTCCAATATACCCCAACTGGACATAGGGACCAAGGAAGACCAAAACATCGGTGGAAAGATCAAGACCATCTTCGCTAGGTTCACCGTACAGGCCACATGGCCTAAAACGAATTTGTTCATGATGATGATGATGATGATAGTGTGTTTAGTGTGTGGGAGAATAACATTAACTATGATTTGAGGGAAGTAGATTATACAGGGAATGATTGGAAAACATTAGCTAAGGATAGGGATGTATGGAGAGCTTATGTCCATGTGGCCATGAACCTACGGGTTTGATAGTGTCAGTGAGTTAGTTAGTTAGTGTGTTTAGTGTAAATAGTTTATTATAGTCTCTCTGGTTTAACCTTACGAGAAATTTGTAGAATGAGACAACTGTACTTGCCTCTCTCACTCGCACCAGTGTTGTCGGTGTTTCTTCACCAGATGTTAATAGGGGTAAAGGAGGGAGATGAAAACTGACAACAGGGTGGGTTCTTTCTTTTGTATCGGACTAAAGCGGTCAACGATCTACCCTTGTATCTCCATCTCTCTCTCTCTGCCAAGTTAAACCAGCTGTACAATAGTATGAAGTAATTTATAAAGTATATGTTGACTGCATTGGAACAAAATATTCATGAAAATCAATATGACTGCCTCATCAGTATGATATGTAGATATGTATATACTTGATTGTTGTAAAGAAATATTCAAATAATCATATTTGAAGAGAAAAATTTTCGCCTAGACCAAGACTCGAACCCGGGACCCTTGGCTTTCCGGGCCAAGTGCTCTACCAACAGAGCTACCGAGGCAAGTTGCGATCTAGACGCAAATTTTTCTCTTATATACATTACAATTCCCTTGTGTCAAATGCTTGAAACCGTACCTTCTATCTTTGCAAATGGCGGCTTCTTAGTTAAGAAGACATTTATTGGGAATTTAACACTACTTTATAAAGCCAGTAGGACTTCTATTGACGATTTTATTATTAATTTAACACTTCTCACTGAAGGTTAAATTATATTTGAAGAGAAACATTTTCGCCTAGACCGAGACTCAAACCCGGGACCCTTGGCTTTCCAGGGCAAGTGTTCTACCAACTGGCTTTATAAAGTAGTGTTAAATTCCCAATAAATGTCTTCTTAACTAAGAAGCCGCCATTTGCCAAGATAGAAGTTACGGTTTCAAGCATTTGGCACGAGGGAATTACAATGTATATAAGAGAAAAATTTGTGTCTAGATCACAACTCGCCACAACTTGTGTCTAGATCACTTGGCCCAGAACGCCAAGGGTCCCGGGTTCGAGTCTCGGTCTAGGCGAAAATTTTTCTCTTCAAATATAATTTATCCTTCAGTGAGAAGTGTTAAATTAATAATAAAATCATCAAAATAAATTCATATAATCATTAGAAAAATGTAAAGAAATATTTTAAATAGCAGTAAATAACTTCAAAAATGAAATGTAAGAATAAAATTTGACAGGAATTTATTAGATATTTAAAAAGTCATGTCACATGTTGGAAAGTTGAGCCAAAATAAATATTCGCTATTATTGTTATTTAACAACAAAGTGTATATAAGTTCCACTTTTATTTGTGTAAGGAATTGTACTTTCTATAAAAATTCCAGACAATTTACATTAATAACTTGTTATGTTCCTATTCCCAATACATCTAGAATGCACTGTAACGTTGAACTAATCAGCAACTTCTTAGTAAAAACCGAAGTTGAGCATTCAATATTAGATAAAAAAAAATGCTAATACTAAACAGTCATTCAATTATTATGTTTATTCTATAATGTACAGTTAGGTTTTGAAGTAATCATAAATTAGGCTGATGTTTCCATCAAGCGCAGTGAGAATTTTTTCTAAGTCCCAGGTAGACACCACGCGCATGCGCCAACAGCTTATATTTTAAAATTTTTTTCCCACTATTTACAATACATTTTACATTTTTTCTAACAATTATTTCAACATTTGGATACTGTGTACTTACCGTCGCAAAAAAAATTCTTCTAAGTTCTATAAAATTGCAATGCGCATGCGCTAGTGCTCCATGTAATTCCAGAAAGATAAATGCAACCTCCAGCAGTTGGCGATATATGTATGTGAAATCAGTATGACCAACATTGACACAAAATTCCCAGAACTTGTCTAAATATGTATAATTAACACAAAATGAACTAGTGGAAATGTGATTTTACGTGGTAACCGTCCGACATTTTGAATTTTTCATAGAATAACAGATATGAAGAGGTAATTTATTTTACGTATCAAATCACATTTAAAAAGCAAGGAATCTAAAAGCGAACCAAACCTAAATCAATTACTGTAACACAAATCAATTACTCTAACGTAGGGGGAAATCCAGGGAACGTGGAATCACATTTAAAAAGCAAGGAACCTAAATCAATTACTCTAACGTAGGTAAAATCCAGGGAACGTGGAAGTGATGTTGGCAACATCTGGAGTATTTTGGGTTGTCGATGGTGGCAACGTTGGAACAACATAGGAAGAGGAGGGAAAATAGCAGAAAGTAGCAAGTAAGCAATGTAGGAAGATCATGTTTCATGTAAATATATAAATAAAAAAAGATCGTTGCAACATTGGAAGATGTTTAAAACGCGTTTAAAAGTGTTGCAAAATGTTTTAAATGTGTTTAAAAGTGTTTAGTGCATCAGTGGCACAAGCAATTAGATTGAACATTTTTTGCGACATTAAGTATACCACACCCCAACATTTTTTCTATGATATTTAACTATATACGTAACATGAAGACATGGCAGCCATATTGATCTTAACGAATATTCTATACAACAACAGTGCAGCCAACATAGAGTATGTACTTAAGAATTTCAGAACTTACAGTACTATTTATTTTTGGGCATTGCATTCTTTCACAGGTTAGAGCGCTTAAATTGAGTTAGGTTAGCTTTTAGGTTGATTTCACAGGTTAGAGTACTTAAATTGCATTAGGTTTAACTTTTAGGTTTGTTAAATAGCATGTAAAACATTGGCTGCGTCGCGATATTCCATAGAGTAAACCAATTTGCATTTGTTGGCACATGTGTGTGGTGCCAGCCTGGGACTTAAAAAAATTCTCACTGTGCTTAATGGAAACATTATTCTTAAATTTATAATATCAGGAATTTTGCCAGATACAATGGCTGAGATCTAGACATGCTGACAACATGTAATCCCTATACAGGCTGAATGATCATTCATATCTGTCATTGCCACATGAATATAGAGTCAGTAGCCAGTTAAGCCAAGGACCTTCTACGCCATTTGAGTCATGGAGTTTAGTTTTCATTTTTAGGATCACAAAAAATGAATAATTTTCAGTTCTAGGTCTATATTGTATTACAGTTCTAATTTACCTATTTAACGACAAGGTAAAATTCAAAAGTCTCATAAAGTAAGGACATTAATATTTTCAAAATGAAAGTTTATTTTTACCAAAATGAAACTCCATGAAATTCTTGATCAAGCTAAATGCCGTCGAAGAAAATTTAGGCATGACAAAATATTCACTAGGCAATATGTATTCTTCCTATTAAGTAAAGCTATATAACAAACCACGGGATTCTTAAAAGTATATGGAAACAAAAAGCGGAAAATAGAGATATAATATAGGTTAGGTTATTGACTTACTTCTCATTAGACTTCTTTGTTTATCACTTATAGTTGGTGGTTTGTCCATTGAATTCAATATTGAACCAAGAAGATCCATGCTGTAATTTATAAAATAATTAATGTACTTAGCAAAAATAACTTTCTACTTAAACATAGATACATGAATAAGAAATACTGCGTAACTTGTTATTCTTTTATTTATTTTGGTTGCAATACGAATTGTATTTCCGGTTCATTTTGAGAGTTTTAAGAAATTCATTCTTATTTATTTTCAACACATAAGTTATAAATAGTTTATAAATAATTTTTAAAATTATTATTTTGAATTAAATTTTTATTTTAAACGTTTTTATGATAAAATATTTATAAATGTAATATATTTGACTAATATTACGTTGTACCATGACCTCAACTACTTTAATTATTATTGGTGAATTCTAGGCAGCATTTTCGTTTTTTTTTTCTTAATTTGTAAGAAGGATTCTGATTTGTTGTATTTTAACATGGAGAAAATAGAGTTAATATAAGCAAACGGCGCCGAAAATTTGTTAATTTATTACACCAAATGTAATGCCATGATATATTATTTGTAATTATTAGGTATGTATATGATTTATGTTACTTTAAGGACAATGAAATTACGGGGATTTTAATTTCCATATTTAGTACTTAACATGTTTTAAATGTAGGTACATTTTATGCAACATGAAAGTATACCAGACATTTTACACCACGAATTGCGTTACAACATTTATTTCAGGTATCTTTAGGATATAGTGTAATGTACCATAGTTTATTCTGGTTTTATAGTATGTTGGACGTTTTACGACCCTTATTATTGTTTTATTATTTTTTGTTGATGCCATTGTGTAGGTTATGACAAGCATTTTTTGTTTTATGCAGGACATTTCGCTTAGAAAATGAAGCTCCAAGAGGCACCGAGTTCCATTAGTAAAGTTGTAAAGTTTCCATCCTCAGTTACAAGTTCTCTGAAATCAGACGGGGCATATCATGAACATTTCTATGACTTGAATGGAGGACTGTTGAAAGGTAAGATCATAAGATCACACTGTGTGTACAATTCTTCAGTGATTTCATAGAATCTGTAGTTGATAAACTATTCCTAGAAAAAGTTTAGGTTCAAGTATAGAATAATATCTACTTGATTTTCCACGCTATATTCTTGTAATTCTGTTACTCTATGTACTTCTTTTGTGTTTACTAACATTTCATACCATTTTTAACGTTTTACAATGATTCTTATAACTTTTTTACAATTATTAAATATTTTATTTATGTATGCAATAATTTCTTCAAAGTTCTGCTGAACCGCAGTGCATATGCATGAGATGTATGAATGCTGAATGTAATGTCCACAAGATGTCGGTAAAATCGGTGTTACCAACAATTACAAGAAATACCACACCTATTTCAATAAATTAACTTAATTTTGTTAGGTTAGGGTTAGTATACACTTAAGTAAATAGTATGTATGTCATTTATTTTCTTAGGTTAGGAAGGGAGAATTTAGTGTACATCCATTCCTAAAAAATTTTTGGGAATATATTGCACAGATTGGTCATATCAATTTTACAACTACATGGTTCCATCTAATGACAACTATAAACTTTTTATAGGACTTCATAGATATGTGGTTCCACCTAGTGTCAATTCTATAAACATATGCACATTTACAGTCGAAATGAAACTATAGTTTTTCCGAAACTTTACCTAAATGCAGACATGTGCGTAATTGGTATGACCAATCTTGGGGCAATAAATTCCCAAACTTGTTTAAATAACAAATGGATGTACACCAACTTTCTCCTTTCTAACCGAACAAAATAAATTTTATAATGTTGAGTGATTCCGGGTTATGTGGCCGTGGTCCATAGTTGGTGTTGATACCAGACGTTTTGCCCTCAACTGCGGAGGGCATCTTCAGTGGCGAGTGCTTCTAGGCGTGTTTCCTGGTCGGAAGATCTACTAAGAGTGAGCGCTGTGGACGTAGAGGACGTTGTATTGATACTAGTGGTGGGTGCAGGGTGAGTGGGCGTGGCTCTTGCTGATTGGCTAATGGTCGTCTCCTTGTTGTCACTGGTGTTAATGCACATATTTTCTAGTGTATGAAACCAGGCCTTAGACAGTTTGATACCTTCCTCTTTTCTGTTAATATTTCCCTTATGCTTGTATATTTCTATAGCCTCTCGGTATAATCTAGGGAAATAGTAGGAAGTTGTGGCTAAAACTTGTGTATCGTCGAATAGAATCTGGTGTCCATTCATAATGGCATGTTCTGCTACAGCTGATTTATCCATTTCTCCTTGTCTGCAGTTTCTTTTATGTTCTGATAAACGGGTGGCTATACTTCTTTTCGTGGTCCCTATATATGGTTTACCACACGAACAAGGAAGTCGATATACGCCGCAAGTGGAGAGAGGTGGCCGAGGATCCTTAGCTGAGCGAAGGCAGTCTTCTATTTTTCTTGTAGGTCTGTAAACCGTTTTTATGTTGTATTTTCGTAGGAGTTTTCCGATACGATCTGTGACTCTTTGTACATATGGTAAGTAGGCTATGCTGGTTGAGGGTGTGTTATCCATTCGGACGTGCTGTCTTCGTGGATGTATGGTTTGTCTTATTTCCTTGGATGTGTAGCCATTTTTCTGGAAACAATGGAACAGATGGTGTTGTTCTTGTTTAAGGTGTTGTGGTTGGCATAACTTAGTCGCTCTGTCGAACAGTGTCTTAATGACACCTCGCTTTTGTCTTGGATGGTGGTTAGAGTCTTTGTGCAGTTATCGGTCTGTGTGTGTGTAGGTTTTCTGTAAACTGTATGTTGAATTTCCCCATTGCCAGTCCTTATTATTTGAACATCCAGGAAAGGAAGTCTTCCATTATCTTCTTTTTCCATTGTGAACTGTATTTTGTTGTGTCTGCTGTTAAGGTGTTGAAGGAAACGTTCCAATTCTTCACTGCCATGTCTCCATACTACGAATGTGTCATCACATGTGACTCAGCCTCTAACTGAAATGAGTACCAGACACTTGTTCTGGGGTAAAGGCGGCTGTCACGCAGGGCTGACATAAAGTGCCGATTGTCTAGAAAAAGTGGGAGCCTTAACCTCCTACTACCCCAAGGGCCTCCTGAGGCCTGTTGTGGGATCACTTTACCTTTTACTTTTTTACCAAGAACAAATCAACATTAATATTGAGGTAAGATGATCAGACTGTAAATAAACTAAATAAATGTTAATGCTTTTTCCCACATTTACAATTCTCTTACATCCAAAAGCAGATAGCTTTTTAAAAATTCCATTAGACGACTTCTATTCGAAGTACTTTTAATGAGAATTTTCATTGCTTCTAAGCAGTAAAGGTTAAATAGTTTGAATAGAAATCATCTGATGGTGGTGTTAACAGCTCTAACTATCTGTCTTCGGATGTAAGAGAATTATATAAGTGGAAAGAAATGTTGGCATTTGTACCATGCCTCGATTGGTGTAGTGGACTGCATGGCTACGTACACAGTCGGAGGTCTGGAGTTCGTTTCCCAATTCAGCATTAATTTTTCTTTTCCAAAAGTAAATTTGTCCTGAACTGGAACATGTTAAATTAAAACTGTTCAGTTTATTTTAATATATGACGATGGGGCTAAGAAGCTCTGAAACTTATGTTCGACAAAAACAACTCTAAGGCTCGTTTCTATGAACGCATTAGACCGTAAAAGTCGTTCTCGACATGTACTCTGCTGAGAAAGTTGCATCCAAATATGTTTTGCATACTCAAGAAACTGTTCATGCGATAATAATTGTCGAAATTCTGTAAGCTACCTGGTGAGGTGACTTTGCAGAGAATGAATCGTGAGCAAACCAATGGTAACCGATGTACTTGAAACCTTGCTGCTTTATCCAAGATGTCGGACCTTGAAGACTTTGATCATGTTTATGGTATACGCGGAGAAGAGGAATTTGATAGTCTAACAAAGAATTCAACTGGAAGAACAGGAGAATCGGCGTAATATCGCGCGATGCAGACGTCGTATACGGTTTTATTTGTGGGATGCAAGCATAAATGCATTCCTCTAGCAGACGAAAATAACGGAAGTGGTTTTATCGCTGAGAATTCTGGGTAATTTCTTGCCAGTATTACAAAAAAAAACGACTTTCATGCATGACCGTGAGTGACTCACTAATTCAAACTTTACGGGTCGTATGTTAGAACATTACTCTCTACTCAAATTACTTCCAATCACTAGTGAGCTGATTCACCGTGAGCAATTGCTGAGAACGAATTAACGGCCGACTTACCGGTCATGCACGAGTGTCGACGTTTTCGTAATATTGGCAACGAATTACCCAGAATTCTCAGCGATAAAACCACTTCCGTTATTTTCGTCTGCTATAGAGGAATGTATTTATGCTTGCATCCCGCAAATAATACCGTATACAAACACGTCTGCGACACGCAATATTACGCCGATTCTCCTGTTCTTCCAGTTGAATTCTTTGGTAGACTCTATCAAATTCCTCTTCTCCGTGTATACCGAAAACATGATCGAAGTCTTCAAGGTCCGACATCTTGGATAAATGTTGGATAAAGCAGCAAAGTACATCGATTACCATCGGTTCCCGTTCGGTTCCCTTCGGGATTTTAATTTGAGTTGCTCATGTAAGGTACCTCCGCAGGTAGCTTACAAATTTAACCAATTATTATCGCATGAACAGATTTCTGAGTAAGCAAAATCGTATTAGCATACAACTTGCTCAGCAGAGAAGGCATTTTACTGTCTAATGCGTCCAAACATGCGACCCTACATGTTCTCATGGAAAACTCAGCTCACCAGAGACTAATGTATTTGCATGCGGCCCTAAGAGTTAAGAATGAACAGACAAAATGTTTTAATTACTGTTCAGTTTGTTTGATATAATATTTCATGATGTGAACTTCCATCAATTTAATATTAAAACTTGTATTTTGTTACCAGATACACAGTATGCATGGCTGAGCTGTGGTCCACACTTGAAGGTGATCAGGACGTCGAATGGTGCTAAAGTAGCTGCATGGACGTTTGGTGCAGTTTTGCGAGACACAACTACACGGGTGACTTGTGTTGCTGAGCTGCCAAGCAGTGATGGCTCAGCACGAGTGTCCCAGTTTGTCGTGGGTCTGGAGTGTGAACTGGTGGGAGGCATGATCTGTGTGTTTGATATTCGCGGCTCCAGAGTGCTGCGAGCTATCCAGATGCCTTCCAAGGTCAGTGTTGTTTGTATTAGTAAATTTTTAATGTTCAAATAACTGAACCATTGAAGTAACTATTTTGTTTCCAGCACAGAATTCTTATTGTCAAAGTTGCTGAGCTTGTGAATAGATTTGAAAATACAATATTTGAAGTAACAGCTCAACTGCACTTCTACTTACGCTTGATTTTTTAGTTAATTATTGTAAACTAAAGCTCTTCTGTATTTACTAACATTATTTAATATTTTAAACTTTTTAAAAAAAAATTATAACATTATTAAACAATTTTCAAGTATTTATTTAAATATGCAAATCACAATATTATGACACTGTTAGACAATATTGTGATGCTAACTGCTATTTTCTCCACAGAGTATATTACTTAGTCTATGATTTTTCTATCGTTGTTTTGGGTTATCACTGGTTGGATTGGTGTTAGGGAGTGATAAGTAAGTGTACACCCATTTTTAATAAATGTTAGGTAATTTTAATATTAATATTATATTTTTTAACATAGATTTGGGGATTTATTGTAAAGATTGGTAATTTAAATTTCATAGCGATGGATAGTAGTCGAGGATGATAATCGATATGTGGTTCGATTATGGGTTAACACTGGCTCTATAAACTCTGCCACATGCGCACTGTTGTTCTATAGGACTTTGAGAATATTTCACGCAAGTTTAAGTGCAGTTTTTCCGAAAGTAACATTATGAGGTTTTACTTAATAAAAAGTGTTATCTATATTATTCTTACTTCATATTGTTGTTTCTTTTAGACATATGTTTCGAGGCTTTTTAGCCTCATCCTAAGTAGTTACAGACTGATACAGAATATCAATACTGAATAATACTGACAACACTTTTTATTATTATTGTGAATGGATATTAAAGCATATTTTGTAAATGAGTTGATAAAATGTTTTTACATCTCACCTCATAAAGTTCCATGTTTTCACGATACTGGTTTCAAAGGTTATTTGCCTTCATCTTCAGTCAAACTCCAACTGTTGAAACATTTCCATTACCACCTCTGAATTGCCATCTTGCTGCAGTTTGGAAGATGGTGGTAACAGCAAAATTTTAACAGTTGAAGTTTGACTGAAGATGAAGGCAAATGACCTTTGAAACCGGTATTGTGAAAACATGGAACTTTATGAAGTGAGGTGTAAAAACATTTTATCCATATAATTTATAAATTGAAAATTGCGTCATAGTGTTACTTCCCATTGTAATTTTGGTTAAATTAAAGCATAAAGTGTAAAGTGATCCCACTACAGGCCTCGGGAGGCCCTTGGGGTAGTAGGAGGTTAAGGCTCCCACTTTTTCTAGACAATCGGCACTTAATGTCAGCCCTGTGTGACGGCTGCCTTTACCCCCAGAACAAGTATCTGGTACTCATTTCCATTAGAGGCTGAGTCGATCTCAGGACCATAGTACTGCCAGAGGGTTTGGGTCAATTTAAAAATCCTGACCCCCACAGGACTTGACCCTCGACCTTCCAGCTTGTAGCGCAGTGCCTTAACCACTACGCTGTGGCTAAGCTATTTAATATTATGTAATTTATATTTTTAGAATGTAATACTAGAAAGTTTTATTTAACATTTATTAAACGAATCAGATTTTACACCTTACCTCATATTTTGTAGTATACCGAAGTAGGGCATCTGTCTGAGACAGCTATGCACCTGCATCCTCTAAATTTTACGCCTACTCTATGATCATTTAGCCAGCTGGTGAATGTCACTACAGTAAAAAAAAAAATATTAAAAAAAAATTTTGAAATTGCGTAAGAAAAAAAAATTCCTGAGATTTGACTACAATTTTAGAAGCTTTGTGGTGTTACATGCCAAACTGTAGCTTACATGTGCTTGTTGTGTTAACCAACAAAGTGATTTGCGAGTACTACTTTCTAGTCTAGCACCAATTTCATCTAATTTTTGTCCTATTAGCACTCGTCATTCTCATCTTTGTTTCTCGTCAAGGGCTGAACATATCACACCAATTATATTTGAAGAGAAAAATTATACACTCAGACCGGGTCAATGCTCTACCGTTGAGTTATCTGAGCACTCCAATCTAAATACAAATTTTTCTCTTGGAAAGCAACGGGAAGCTATCACACCTACACAATTCCCTAGTAAAGCTGCGAGCATAGCATGAAAATGCTATGATTGCAGTGAAGGACCTGCCTTCGGGCAGAATTACTATGGATGGACATTGTTAATTCCTGAGCACCGAATGCTACGATCCTTTGCTCGATTATGCAAATGGCAGCTTCTTATTTAAGAAGACATTTATTGGGAATTTAAACATTACTTTATAAAGCCAGTAGGGCTTCGTTCAATTTTTTTTTAATTTAATACTTCTCACTGAAGGACAAATTATATTTGAAGAGAAAAATTATACACTCAGACCAGAGTTTGAACCCAGGACCTTTGGCTTTAGAGACTAATGCTATACTGCAGAGCTATCTGAGCACTCTAATCTAAATACAAATTTTTCTCTTATACATTGTTAATTTCCGAGCACCGGACTCTACAAGCCTTTGCTGAATTATGCAAATGGCGGCTTCTTTTTTAAGAAGACATTTATTGGGAATTTTGACATTATTTTATAAAGGCAGTAGAGCTTCTTTCGATGTTTTTATTTTTATTAATGTAATACTTCTCACTGAAGGACAAATTATATTTGAGGTCCTGGGTTCAAACCCACCCCCCCCCAGTCTGAGCTTATAATTTTTCTCTTGAAATATAATTTGTCCTTCCGTGAGAAGTATTAAATTAATAATAAAAAAACATGTCACATCAAATTTTACCACATCTGTAGATTGTTGTTTTATCAGGGACTGAAGGTGTGTCTCATGTCTGTATAACACAGGCTCTTCCTGAATACTGAACTGAAGTTATCAAACTACATGCGGACACCACAAGCATTCCATAAATTAATTATGGGAAATAACATTGAGGTTTTCAAGTTAATAATTAATAAGAACTGAGTTGTATCTCACCTCATATTACCTGTTCTTCAAGCATGAAACCGTGGTTTCTGGAGACATCCCTCACATCTTCAGCCATAATGATAATGTGAAACATATTGACATTTGTGTGGTGGGAATGTGTCTTACATGTATCACAGATGGTGGCATAGAAGAGCTCCTTTACTTCTTCTTCAAAGACAAAATAATGAATTTTGAAATTCATTGAAAAAATATATATTTGGATGTTCCTAGTTCCACCAACAGTGGAAGGAGGAGTAAAGGAGTATCAACTGTCAAAACAATAGTTGACAGTTGACAGTGAGGGAAAGTTCCTTCATACTAGTCCTGGAAAGGATACAAAATATGAAATGATGATGTGTAAAATTTGATTCATTTAATGATTGTTAAATATAGTTTGTGGGGCATGCCATAGCATAGTGGTTAAGGCAATATGCTACAAGCCAGAAGGTCGATGGTCCGAGTCCCGGTGGGGTCAGGATTTTTAAACTGACCCAATACCTTCTGGCAGCATTATGACCCTCGGATCGACTTAGCCTATAATGGGAATGGGTACCAGACGCTTGTGCTGGGGTAAAGGCAGCCTTTACACAGGGCTGACATCAAGTGCTGATTGTTTAGAAAAAGTAAGAGCCTTAACATCCTACTAACTCAAGTGCCTCCTAAGGTCTGTAGTGGGATCACTTAAAAAGAAGTATATAGTTTTTAACTTTTACAGGAATTAATCACTATGAGGTTTAATTTATGGTAAAATCAAATGTTTCTTACCTCTCCTCATACAAATCTTCTAAGTAGATCGCGATTTTGAGACCATAACGGTCTCATCTTCAGTACTAATGCGATTGATGTTATGTCGATCGGAAGAAATTCTTCCGCCATCAGTCGCCAAAATAGTACTGAAGATGAAACCGTTATAGTCTCGAAATCGCGATCTACTTAGAAGATTTGTATGAGGAGAGGTAAGAAACATTTGATTTTACTATTGTAACCTGTGGCTCATTGAAACATACATATATAGTCATTTTGTGCTAGAATAGCCAAATTTTTAATATTAAAATCTGTTTGATTAATTTAGGTTATGTGCATGAGTGTTGTGGATAGTGGTACTGGGGGCTGCTCCCCTCTCTCGCAGATTCTGAGCTCCATGACTGGTGTGCTGGCTGTTGGACTCGCTGGTGGTGAAGTTTTGCTCTTGGATCTCTGCCGCTGCAGTTACGATGAAGGTGAGAAATGTATCTACACATTTTCTATTTCAGTTTTTGAGATTTGTTGTCTTATTCGTTCTTGTAGAAGTCTTGGAAACACATGTTGTTATGCATTACAGAGACTTTTGTCATTCCGTTTTCTCTCAAAAACTGTTATAAAAATCATATAAAATATTGATTCTTTCAGTTATATTGATATGAAAAACAGTCTCTTACTACAAGAGAGGACAAAAGATTAAGGGGCTTTGAGAGAATCAAGGGCTTAGGAAAATTTGGTACCCAAGACAGTTGAACAGACAGGTGTGTGGAGAAAACTACTTAACGGTGAGCTACAGGATCTTTATGGGAAACCTAATGTAATAAGAACAGTTGAGTCTCATAGACTGTAATCAGAAGGACATGTAGCACAAACGGAGATTGAAAGAGTGGTACTGAAACTTGTAGGAAAATTATCTGCTGCTATTATCTGCAAGATAATAAAATCCAGTGCCAAATCTCTTTTAAACTCTAGAAAAATAATACAACTCCTGAATTGATAGTTTTGATAACTCTCACTACCTGCCATCCTTGTTGCGTCCCTCCTCCTCACTCCACTGCGTTCTTACTCATGCAGGGATGTCTATCTGCTCTGTAGAGTTGTTGCCATTGCTGGATTCTGGCTTCGATTTCTGTGCCTTGCAGTTAAAAATGGCATATAAATTTTTGGACACAGTCTTTGTACATCATAATGCTTCTTTGGGAGAAATTTTGTGGTAGGTTTCGGCATGCAATGGTTGACAATTTCCTTGTAAATATATTAAAAAATATATAATTTTCTTTGGGAGGACAGAGATGGATGGAATATGTCTCTATAATAGTTAGCCCAAGTGATTAAAAATGAGTTATTACCCGTTCAAGGAGTAAGTGCAGTTGTTGACGGAGGGCACTGCAGTCGTGTTTATGCAGGAATAGAACACGTGACACTGCTATCTATGAGTGCAGAGGGGAACGGGACGTGGGACGCTGACAGTGAACACTGCCTTAGATGATGTCATGTGTAGCAACAAAGAGAGCTTCGCAATTCTTCAGCCTGCAGAGATATTTTGGACGACTAATAAGGAAGAAGACTGAA
This sequence comes from Diploptera punctata, assembly GCA_030220185.1. NCBI lineage: Eukaryota > Metazoa > Arthropoda > Insecta > Blattodea > Blaberidae > Diploptera > Diploptera punctata. Next base: position 1,040,723 of record JASPKZ010003064.1, on the reverse strand, counting down.
TGTTACTGACAAACCTCTAATACCATCATCATAGTACATTCATGAATTTAGGCCATTTGTTGACCTGTTTCGGCCTCAAGAGAAACACCATCCAAAAGTCTTTTGAGTGTACGTCCTGGTCTTCTTCTTCCTGCAGGTTGATATCTTAACATTTGTTTGGGTATTCTGTGATCTTCCATTCGATGAACATGTTGCACCCATCTTGACTTATAATCAGAAATTTTGTTTTCTAAAGGTTCCATGTGTAATTCTTCTAAGATGTCTTCATTTTTTTTGTGATCTAGTAGTGTGTATCCTGCAGTCCTCCGAAGGTATCTCATTTCAGCAGATCTAAGTTTCTGTATATCCTTCTGTTTCAACATCCATACTTCGCTACCATACAAAAGAGTGGAAGAGCCAGTGTTTTATACACTTTTAATCTTGAATGCTTTTGGACTAACTGTGGCTTGAAGATAGAATTTATTAACCCTAAAATTCTTAAAAATTTAGATATTTTTGCATTTACATCCTTTTCTTCTTCATATGAGATATTGCATCCTAGATATGTAAAATTATTCACCTGCTCCAAAATTGTATTGTCCAGTACAATTTTACTTCTAACAGGATCTACACCTTGAAATGCCATAATTTTTGTTTTTTTGTGTAGATATCTTCAAACCATATTCTTCTATAATTTTGTTAAGTTCATACAGACCTTTCTGTAGATTATCTTCTGAATTTGCTATTATTATTTGGACCTCTAATACCAGTTTAATCTAAATTACATTGGGAAGTAGGGGGCATGCCGTAGCATAGATGATTAAGGCAATAGGCTAGAAACTGGAAGGTAGAGGGTTTGAATCCCTGGGGGTCAGGATTTTTAAACTGACCCAAATCTTATGGTCGCACCCTGGTCCTGGGGTCGACTCAGCCTCTAATGGAAATGAGTACCAGACATTTGTTCTGGGGGTAAAGGCGGCTGTCACACAGGTCTGACAAGTGCCGACTGTTTAGAAAAAGTGGGAACCTTAACCTCCTACTACCCCATGGATCTCCTATCGCCTGTAATGGAATCACTTTACCTTCTTTACAGTGGAAAGTAACTCTATGAGGTAATTTTCAATTTATAATTGAGTTGGAGAAAATGCTTTTACATCTTCCCTCATAAAGTTCCATGTTTTGAAGAACCGGTTTCAAAGGCCATTTGCCTTTATCTTTAGTCATACTCCAACTCAAATTGGAGTTATAACTCAATTATAAGTTAAAAATCTAATTAAATTGTTTTGAGTCTGTGAAATCTTACCTCAATCCATAGTAATTCTGCCCGAGGGCAGGTCCTTCTCTGCAATCATAGCATTTTCATGCTATGCTTGCAGCTTTACTAGGGAATTGTAGGTGTGGTAGCTTCCCGTTGCTTTTCACACTGGTGAAGGAGGATAATGATGATGGCGGCCATATGATTTTGGGCACCGTTTGGGCCTTAAAGTTTTCCTGACATTTGTCTTAAAGGTGAGGAAAAACCCCGATAAAAACCTCACCCAGAAAAACTGCCCCGACCGGGGATCGAACCCAGGCCCGCTGTGTGACAAGGCAGCATGCTACCTCGAGACCACAGCAGTGGACCTTACCTCAATATTAATGTTGATTTGTTCTTGAACATGTTTCAATTAGTTTTCTATTCATCCTGAGCATCTTGATGTAAGATTTCACAGACTCAAAATAATTTAATTAAAAGAACCTCAAAATATTACTTCCTAAAATAAAACATTAAACATCTAATACCAGTGTTGTTACAGTAATTTTAATGTAATTTTGTGTTTATTTTTTGTAGGTGTTGGATCTGTACCAACCAGTGAACTACGGGATGAAGCGTATCCTTCAAAACTTGTGCATGTCAATGTTCGTGAGACTGATCCAGAGATGCTGGAACTGAAGCGGGTTCATGCTGTCAGATCTGGAGATCATCTTTGTGTGCTTCTCAATGGTAATTGTAGTTCATAATACAGTAGTAATAAAGTTTTCAGTTTCAAGGAACATTAACCCAGTTCACCGTAAATTATATTTCAATTAAAATTTGCGGTGAAATGAAGTTCACAAGAAGAATAGTCGGGTACACAAAATTAGACTAAAAGGGAAATGCAGACATCCTGCAAGAATTAATATTTGAAGAGAAAATTTTTAGCTCAAATTGGGATTTGAACCTAAGGTTTCTTGTACCAGTGTATTAGATCACTATACTATCTGGACATCTCACGTTGAATGGAAATTTTCTCTCTTATACAATCCCTCATCTGAGGATGTGAAACTTTGTTCTAGTGCCATCTTAAAATTCCATTCTGCAACAGGCCTAGAAGGCCCTCATCTGATGAAGATAAATAAAATGAACTGAATGTTAAATAAAATAAATATTTATGAAAATCATATAAAACTTTGATAGTTTTATTTATTAAATACATCATGCATTCACCCGATATGTGGGCAGACCTAGAAAGAGATGGACTGAAGTCGGAACGGGTCAACAGACCTAATCCATGAATGCAGATGATGATGATGATGATTTTCACCAAGTAAACACCATAAGAATTATATTTGAAGAGAAAAATTTTCGCCTAGACCGGAACTTGAACCCGGGACCCTTGGCTTTCCGGGCCAAGTGCTCTACCAACTGAGCTACCGAGGCGAGTTACGATCTAGACGCAAATTTTTCTCTTATGTACGTTGTAATTCCCTCGCGCCAAATGCTTGAAACCATAGCTTCTATCTTTGCAAATGGCGGCTTCTTAGTTAAGAAGACATTTATTGGGAATTTAACACTACTTTATAGCCAGTAGGCGAAAATTTTTCTCTTCAAATATAATTTATCCTTCTATGAGAAATGTTAAATTAATAATAAAAATCGTCACCATAAGAATTATTTTTTTTAGAAAGAAAAATTACGTTCAAACTGGGAGTCGAACCCCGGGCCTCTGATCTGTACGTCAGTGCGGTAACCATTCATTACATAGTAGACAAAATGAGTTCTAAAACTGGATTTTGATAAATTAAGTTAACAAACAACAAAAGGAGGATTAGATAACTTTTAACAGAAAATAATTTTTGCACGAAAGTGCGTTCTGTCATACTTACAGGTATGGTGATCATGATTGAAAGTTCAATTTCTTAAATTTCAAGATTTTCAACCTATAAATAACTAAATAACTATACTGTAATATTACAAATTATCTACCTAGTGCGAGATGTGAAAGCACTGCATTTTATGTATACTACATACAATGTATATACAAAAATATATCCAAAAGGTAGTGTTAATATACATTATACGAAACAAATCACTGCATTTTAAATGAACTAAACTTTATTTGAAACTGATCCCTGGCCTCACATCCACAAGCGTTAATCACAGAGGTATACAATCATCCAGCCAATGTAGGGGTGACGTGGTCCGCATGTCGGGCCCCTCTGCCAATGTAACTGGTTTTCTAAACCTGAAGCTGCTACTTGTAGCTACCAAATTCTTCATGATGCTGGGTCTCATACTGACCGAGATTCCGTGAGAAAATTTTATGGTGACTCGAACCAGCACAAGTCCTGTAGCTGTGTGCCAAAGCATCTTGCCTTAACTACTTTGCTATGGTGCAAAACTTAGTGCCATCTTGCAGCTTCTTATAAATATATGTATATATGTACCTAATGCTCTGGAGTTAATAACAAAATTATTCCTCCTTGCTTCCCAATACTAGGATGTCACATAATTTTGACATAAACATAATTTGAAGAGCTACACAGTTTGTTAAATGTTCTCTGTCCATTTTACACAATATATACCCAGGAGACATTAATATTCAAAGTTAAAAATGGGAAACACATTATGAGGTTCTTAATTAATAAATTAATTTATTAAGACATTAATATATCAGTTCTATGAAGATCTTTTCCTAAGCAGTCATATCCTATAGTAAGCCTCAGTATAGCAACTGCAGATTTTTATGGTAGTTCCAGAATTATGGATGGATTTTCTAATAGTATTTTTATTACTTATTTTAGGAATTTTACCTAAATAAAAAAATAGTATTTTTATACTTCTGTTTCCTACTTTTTAAATTAAATTGGAATTGTAATTATCATCAATTTTTTTCTTTATAATTATTTTAATTGATTCATACTTTAAATGGGATTTTAATACTATGATTATAGCCCGTTCCTACAATAGTATCAAATCACTTGTATTATGGATCACAACATCTATATACGGCAACAACTTCAATTGAACTTTATAGGAAGTAACAGAATGAGATACATATAAAAATTAAAAAAAAATCACCTCACCTCATACTCTGTCTTCTACTTAGACCGATTACATCCATTGAAGCACCATAAGTTTAAAAAAAATTTAAGAAGTTCAACGTAAGATTTGTACCAAAAAATGACTTTTGCTCAATAGAATAATCAAATTCAATGAAAATGAGGAAAAGGAAGAAGAAAATAAATCAGGAATATATCAGATAAACTGTGAGGATTATGATAAAATCTACACAGGAAAAACAAAAAAAAATAAAAAATCAGAGTGAAGGAACATCTTACAAATGCCAAAAATGGGGAAATAGAAAAATCTGCTTTAGCTGCTCACGTTTGGTCGGGAAACATCAAATCAAAAGAATGGCTAAGTTAATAAAACAAATAGAAAAACCTAAAGAGCTCACAGCTTGGGAAAAAACCCACTTTAAAACAAGAGAGAAAAATTAATGAATTTTGAAATTACCGTGGAATGTGATTTGATATGGAGGTTCATCGGTCTAACAACAGGAGGAGTAAGTAGCAGTACTTCAATACAACAGAACAACAGTCACAAAATTAATGAAGATGGAACCAACAAGGTTCTGAAACAGGTCTAGTTTAGTTAGATGATGGAGTGTGAGGTGTGGTGATATATTTTTTTAAATTTTGTTTATTTTATTTGGTTTAGTGCTCAATTACATATTAAGAAATATGAATTAGTACAATTCCTCATTCCTCATGGTGCGTAATACATTCCTTTGGCTCACATTCTTCTCATCGGCCAACAGTATTACTACGGCTATTTCTACTATCACCTCCATTAAATTCCCCAAAAATCTGTTATATATCTTCCAAGATAGTTCCAGTTGTAATGTAAACAAACTAGATGTATGACTGAATTTTCACTGGTTGAATAATGGTTTTACCTTTAATTATGTAGAAAATGTAGTTCACTCTTTAACACTCAAAATAAAATATGTATTATCTAGCACATGTCTATAATAAGTTACGTGGGAGAATCTTAAAATATATAATTACAATTTTAAGATTAAATAACCATTGTTATATTCTTTTTACACACAATGCATAATATATTGTGATTTCAGTTGTTTTAACATGGCTGCTTTCTGTAGAATTTCTTAAAACATTGGAAAATAAACTGTTTGAAAAGCAGAGAGAAACAAATTATTATGATTGTTTTCAACAGTTTAGTGAAAAATATCCTATATTTACCATTGAGGATGTGGTGAAATTAACAACGAAAATAACAACAGAATTTATAGGTGATTCAGCATATAGTATATAATATTTAATTTTAGGAAGTTATATTTTGAGGTTATTTTAATTATATTATTTTTGGTCTGGACATCTTACCTCAATATTAATGTTGATTTGTTCTTGGACATGTTTCAAAACAATTCTCTGTTTTATCTTCAGCTTTCCCAGACTGGTTTTATTTATGTTGCATTATGTTGCACCACCTGGATGTCGATGTCAGCTCCATCCTGTGGTTGGCCAAAGAACCTCCAAACAAGGTCACCCTCCATCGGAATATCAAAATTCATAACTCTGTTTCTGTTCTTCTGAATATAAATTTTTTCCCAAATAGTCAGCTCGTTTGTATTTTCTAACTGTTTTAATAATTTAGTGTCTGAATTTATATTATGTTTTTCAGACCAAACATGAGCAGCAACTGCAGATTTTTCAATTTCTCCATTTTTAATATTTCTTATGTGTTCTTTGGTTCTAATTTTTAGGTTTCTTTTTGTTTTCCCTATATATATCTTTTCACTAGTTTATTTAAACTAATAAACTAATAAAAACCAACAAAAATGAAAAAACTGATAAAAATAAAAAGTCAGGAATATATCAAATTGAATGCATGGGTTGTGAAAAGATATATATAGGGAAAACAAAAAGAAACCTAAAAATTAGAACCAAAGAACACATAAGAAATATTAAAAATGGAGAAATTGAAAAATCTGCAGTTGCTGCTCATGTTTGGTCTGAAAAACATAATATAAATTCAGACACTAAATTATTAAAACAGTTAGAAAATACAAACGAGCTGACTATTTGGGAAAAAATTTATATTCAGAAGAACAGAAACAGAGTTATGAATTTTGATATTCCGATGGAGGGTGACCTTGTTTGGAGGTTCTTTGGCCAACCACAGGATGGAGCTGACATCGACATCCAGGTGGTGCAACATAATGCAACATAAATAAAACCAGTCTGGGAAAGCTGAAGATAAAACAGAGAATTGTTTTGAAACATGTCCAAGAACAAATCAACATTAATATTGAGGTAAGATGTCCAGACCAAAAATAATATAATATAGTATATATTCTACTTGTAAAGGAATCGCAAATGAAGAACATCTATCGAAGCCAGGGAAAAATCGTAAACATATGATTAAGTAGGTTCATATAATATTTTGTCATAAATAAATAAATAAAAAATGGAAGTTCCTAATTATTGGTATCATCTTACCTTGTATTCAGCCTTATTTCCCATAACATATGATGTTGCCTTAAGGATAGTGCTTCTATCAATGATAGTTCCATAAACAATTCAATTATATGGCGGGTGAAAGTAGTACCACAGTTCCCCCGATAAATGGACTCGGTGGAGTAATACCTTATGCAAATTTGTTTACAATACAACTGGAATTAGTTCGGAATTAGCATACAGAGGAGATATGTAATAAGTTATGAAATATATTTTTTATTTAAAATTTTTTTAAAATTAATTTGATTGTACTTTATATTTTGATGAAGTAATGTCTTAATTTTGTTGAGTTGTTTCTTGACTCAGCTCATACTTCTTAACTCCCTCGCGATCTGGATTTCATCACTGTATTTGTGACATTCTCAATGCCTTTCACGTTCACAACTCAGTTGTGAACTTGAGTTAAGAAGTATGAGGTGAGTCAAGAAACAACTCAACAAAATTAAAATAAACCTCATAGTGTTATTTCCTACCTACATAACTGAAGTAATGTCTTGTTAATAACTGAGTTTGTATTTTTAACATTCTTACCTCATATAATTGTTTATCAATTGTATTTTTTAACATTCTTACCTCGTATAATTGTTTATCAATTATATGAGATAAGAATGTTAAAAAATACAAACTCAGTTATTAAATTAAACCTCATAATGTTACTTCCTCATGTTTTTAAAATATTGTCATGTTCTTGGAATACAGAAAAAAATGTTTTTATGGTTCCAGAGAGTTTTCTGTCGGACAGTATGTTTCTTCTCCCCTTGTCAGATGGTGATCCAGTGAGTGTTTCCCGACGACGTGTGAAAGTGACTGCACTGATGTATGTACCTCGCATTGCCAGTGTTGTGGTTGGCTTCAACTTTGGAGGTTTCCAAATTTGGAACCTCATGAACTTCACCTTGGAGTAAGTAATGGATACCCCAAGTAGCTTATTTATAACAGTAGAGATAAAAAAAAACTGCTTGAATGAGAGAGAAAAAGTTAAATAATTGGATTGAAAACATGAATTGTTTAATTTTATAGAATAATGTTTAGGTTGGTTTGATTTTTTCAGAGTTTGAAAATCCTGAGTTTGGCTTCCTTCGTTGGCCTCAGGGTCTAATGGTTATGTTCCTTACCCTCTAGTCTCCCAAGGATTGCAGGTTCAAACTCAGTCAGGATTGATGGATTTTTAGGATGGAAAAATCCAAGAGAAAAGTGACTGAAACCCAAAATTAAAAAAATCACTCTATCAGATGCCAAATTTTCAGATGTGGAATATATCTATATACTATACAATTCAATTAATCCTTAAATTTATAAATGTAACATAAAATACCTTAGTTTAGTATATTTCATATTTTTGTACCATAAATCTATGACACAGAACCCAAGGGTTACTTTGCTTCTGAAGAAAGCTGTGATTGATCCCCTTTTTTCCCAGGTCGGGACATGGATGCTTCCCTAGTGGGAAGTTTCTTAACCAGACTAATTTAGTTTTTTCCTAGTTAAATATAGGAAATAACATTATGAGGTTCTTATTCGTAAATTAATGAGTTATTTTTATATCTTACCTCATATTTCATGTTTTTTTAATTTAGTCATGTTAGTTGAAAATGAGAGAGATGGTTCTCTCGAAAACTAGTTCCCGTGTTTAAAGAAACATAATTTAGTTTATTGTAATCAAATGGTAAAGAGAAAGCTGAAGGTTCGGGGTTTGATTCCCGGTTCAGGCATAAATTTTTCTCTTTACCATTTGATTACAATAATTTAGTTGTGTACATTAATTTACTTATTTCAATCATAGTAACAGCTTTAGCTTCTTAATATTAATTTAATAATTTAGTTTACTTATTTTAGGAATTCATACTATTCATACCCCCAGAACAAGCGTCTGGTATTCATTTCCATTAGATGCTGGGTCGACCCCAGGACCATAGTGCCGCCAGAGGGTTTGGGTCTACTCCCCACGGGACTCAAACCCTCGACCTTCTGGCTTGTAGCGCAGTTCCTTAACCACTATGCTATGGCATGTCCCAATATTCATTTAGGTAAAATTTTTTATCACTCACCTCATATTATTCTTCTTCTTTAAACTATAAACTAGTTTTGGAACATAGTTTCTGTTCCATCCTCAGTATCATCATGACAGTTGTTCTGTTGTCTTGAAGAGCCGTCCTTCGCTCCTTCCATTGGCAGACCTTCCATTTTCAGTCTGCCAATGGAAGGACGGCATGGTTGTGATGATACTGAGAATGGAACAGAAGCTATGTTCCAAAACTAGTTTATAGTTAAAGAAGAAGAATAATATGAGGTGAGTGATAAAAAATTTTACCTAAATAATTTAGTTTGTCTGAAAATGGAGCATATTCCATGTGAGAGAACAGAATGATGATGATGATGATTCTGTACTGCATTTAGGAGCATAGGGCATCAGTAAGAGCTTTCCACCGGACATGATTATTTCACTAGCCTTCACTTCATTCCAGAATTTTCCTATTCTCTTCACCTCATCGTATACAGTTCACTTCCAAGTACCACATGGATGTCCTCTATTTCTGGTTCCTTGAGGATTCCAATCTAGGGTACATCTTGAGGGAGCAAAGTATGAGATGAATAGCAAGAGGTCCAGGGTTCAAATCCTGGTTCAAGCATTAATTTTTATTTAAAAAAATGATAATACTATCCAGTATTGAAAAGTATTAAATTTAAAATATTTCATCAAAAATATTAAGCTTACTGCTTAAAAGGTAGTGTAAAATTCTCATTAAAAATACAGTACTTCTTAAATAGAAGCCGGCCGTTGGCTATTGATAGCGCCACCTACCTGCCTTCGGACGATTTGAAAATTGGATATGCAGAAAGAAATGTTAACATTTATATTGTTATATTTTTTTTTGGTCTGGACATCTTACCTCAATATTAATGTTGATTTGTTCTTGGACATGTTTCAAAACAATTCTGTTTTATCGTCAGCTTTGGAACAGAATTGTTTTGAAACATGTCCAAGAACAAATCAACATTAATATTGAGGTAAGATGTCCAGACCAAAAATAATATAATTAAAATAACCTCAAAATATAACTTCCTAAAATTAAATATTTATATTGTTGTTTGAGTGATGTAATGGACAGCACACTCGTATGGAAAACGAGAGGATTGGGGTTCAAATCCCATTTCAAGTGTTAATTTTTCTTTTCAAAATAATAATATCCAGTATTGGAAAGTATTAAATTAAAAATATTTCATCAAAAATATGAGATAAATAACTATACAGTTTTGTTGTTTTTTGTGTGTTGCAGATATATGAGTCCTGCTATGGAGGATCCGCTCCCAATTTTTTCATTTGGCTTTCAGGAACCATGTGATGATCCTCGAAATTACTGTTATCTTTGGGTTGTGCACAGTAATGGCTCCAGTCATCGCCAGCAAATACCCTTTGCTATGATGTATGCATTGTGTTATCAAAACAAGGAGTGGGTAGACGACTATGGATATCTTAATCAGGTAAAGTATTCTCATTTCATCCAAATATAACTTTTTTTTGTAAAGAAAATGAATACAGAAAAAAATTTAATATTTCAAGAAATTAACACTATGAGGTTTATTTTAGGTTATATGAGTTAGAATTGTACTTTATTATTAACCTCATACATCTCAATGATGGATAAATCATATTTGAAGAGAAAAATTATATGCTCAGACTGGGACTTGAACCTGGGACCCTTCGTTCTCTAGACCAAGTGCTCTATCACCTGAGCTACCTGAGTAAGTACCGATCCCAAACACAAATCTTTCTCTATATACGTTGTAACTCCCGCCCATCAAATGCTATGAAGCCTTTGCTTCTATCTTTGCAAATGGCAGCTCCTTTATTAAGAAGACGTATTTGGGAGTTACAACGTATATAGAAAAAGATTTGCATTTGGATTGTTACTTGCTCAGGTAGCCCGGAATCTTATATACAATAATTTTTATTAAGGTAGAATATTTTATCACTAGTTTATAAACTAGTTTATAATCAAATAAGAAGAACAATATGAGATGAGTGATAAAAATATTCTACCTTAATGAATATACCTCATAGTGAGAATTCCTAAAATAAGTAACAATAATTTTACTTCGTAATGTTAATAATTTAGATCTAAAATGTCCATGATAGCTCTTATTATTTTTGCTCTGTCAATGAGCTATTCAGGCTTCTTAATTTGGCACTGGTGTACAAAACCTGAGATCTTGGGTTCAAATCCCAGTTCAGGCATACATTTTTCTCTTCAAATATAATTTATCATTCAGTGAGGAGTGATAAATTTAAAATGAAAATATAAAAAATAAAGCTGTACTTGCTATAAAGTAGTGTTAATTCATATTAGAGTCTTCTTGATAAAGAAGATGCCATATGATGTGTGGAAGTTAGGTTCATTGCCTTTGGCATTTGGGGATTGTATAAGAAAAAAAGAAATTTGCTTTTAAATTGAGATGCCTGAATAGCTCAGTGGTAGAGCACTGGTGTACAAAATCAGAGATCTCAGATTAAATTCCAGTTTAGGTAAATTTTTCTCTTCAAATTCTTCATTGACATATTTTCAGGAAATAAAAATAAGTTGCCATGAATTATTAATCAACTCTCGTATGAGCATATGGAATTTTTCCAAGCATATTTGCATACATATTGTCACTGATGGCAGTGGGGTTTCCTTTAACTTACTTGGACTTAAATAAGTACACAGTTCTATGTAAAATTTTTCTTTTCACATTTTCTTCTCACAATTATGACTAAATCTTCAATCACAATTTTATCTTACAACTATTCTTTTTTTTAAAGTTTATCAGATAATTACTTATCAGACAATTACAGATACAGTACTTCCTCACAGTTTCACTTACAATTTAAACCTCTCGCTGTCCAATACAAGATTCTTGCCGACCAATTATCGCAGATTGACTGACTCGCCGACCTTCTCCTCTGCTCTTTTATATAAGTGGGGAGGAAAGCTCTAGTAATAGCTTCAAGCAACTTCGAAGACCAGAAACCTCTGGCTTCCGATCTTTCTCCAAGGGGGAAGGAGAGGCTGGTAGAAAGGTCTGGCAGCACATTCCAGACAATTCAAGTGGCTCTGCGGGTCACTAACTCGCTAGGGGCGACTCACCCCTGCAATTCATACGCCGCTTACACGACATGTAACGTTATTTAAAAAATTGTAGAGTTATTTGAATCAATCCTTATTTATAACACATGTCTATTGGAATAGTATCAATTTCTTCCTCAATTGCTATTTTCACTGTGTCGATATCTTGCCATTTCCAGGAATAAACCTTTTCCTTCAAATAACCCCAAAACATAACCACATTTCAGGTACACTTTTAACAATGTATAAGAGAAACATTTGTGTAAAATTGTAGACTTTCACGGCAGGTATTTTGATTCATGTATTTTATGTCTTTCGGGCTAAATGGCCGTGGTCTGGTTTTATTAAAACTCGACGTTTTGTCTACTACTGTAGTAGATATCCTCAGGAGATTCTGCGTGTTCTTTGACTTGTTGACTCTTCATGTCTGCAGCCGACATTTGAAGAGTCGACAAGTCAAAGAACACGCAGAATCTCCTGAGTATGTCTACCCAGTGGTAGACGAAACATCGAGTTTTAATAAAACCAGACCACGGCCATTTAGCCTGAAAGACATAAAATACATGAATTAGAAAAATTTGTGTTTATATTGTTGTCCTCAGGTAGCTCAGTGGTGGAGCATTGGTCTAGAAACCAAAGATCCAGGGTTCAAATCCTGGTTCATTCATAGTGTTCTGCTCAAGAGCTCAGCATTCTCCACTCTTTCCTTAACTCAACTTTCCTTTTTGTATCTGCATACAAACCATTTATTTTAATATTGTCTATCATCTGATGTATTTTTTTGCCTCTAACTTTCTTTCCATTGACCATTCCTTGTAGGGCATCCTTCAGCAGGCAGTTTCTTCTTAGCCACTGGCCAATCCAATTTCTTTTCCTTTTCTTTATGAGTTTCAGCTTTGTTCTTCTTTCGCCCACTCTGTCTAGCACATCTTCATTTCTTACTTTGTTTGTCCATTTTATATGTTCCATTCTTCTCCATATCCACATCTCAAAAGCTTCCAGTTGCTTTTCCTCATACCATTGTAATATCCAAGTCTCTGCACCATACAATGCTACACTCTATACAAAGCACTTCACTAGCCTCTTCTGTAATTCTTTTGCCAGAGGTCCGCAAAAAATGCTTCTCTTCTTATTAAAAGCTTCTTTTGCCATTGCTATCCTCTGCTTTACAAATCCTGGTCTGAGCGTATAATTTTTCTCTTCAAATATAATTTGTCCTTCAGTGAGAAGTGTTAAATTAATAATAAATCATCGAAAGAAGCCCTATTGGCTTTATAAAGTAGTGTTTAAATTCCCAATAAACTCCAAGTGCGACATGCCTAGAAGGCCCTTGGCCTACCAGCCGGCTGCTGACCTCACATCCACATGTGTTAATCACAGAGGTAGATGATCATCAAGCCAGTGTAGGGGTGATATGTGATCAGCATGTCGGGTCCCCCCAGCTGTTATAGCTGGTATTCTGAACCTGGAGTTGCTACTTATTGTAGCTACCCAAATGCCCCACGATGCTGGGTGGGCACCAGTCCCATATTGGTCAAAATTCCATGAGAAATTTTTTTCCCCATGGGGACCCGAATCAGTGCAAGTCCCATAGCTCTGCGCCAAGGCTTCTTGCCATAACCACTCAGCTACGGTATGGGACAAATTCCGAATAAATGTCTTCTTAAATAAGAAGCTACCATTTGCATGATCGAGCAAATGCTCGTAGCATTTGGCGGTCGGGTATTAACAATGTATAAGAGAAAAATCTGCATTTGGTGTGCTCAGGTAGCTCAGTGGTAGAGCATTGGCCTAGAAAGCCAAAGGTCCTGGATTCAAATCCTTGTCTGAGTGTATAATTTTTTTTCTTTAAATATACTCTGAATATTCACATGAACATAAATTTAGACTGAGTGCATGGTTTGATTTGTTTATTACAGGAGTTTGAGTCGTGCATGCAACTGTTTGGATTTGATATGGATGGAGATGACAGTGGTACTGCAATAATGGGAGGCTGTTGTATATCTTGTCACACCATCAACAAGATGTCAATTGGAGCAGCAGCTGCCAAGAGAGACAATCCCAGAGCTGACTTGGATGAAAGTGAGTGTTAGTCTTGTCAATATATTATAAAATGCAGGTTAAATTGTGAAGAAGTGGTGGACTTCAAATATCTAGGAACAATCATTGAAGATTGAACTGTTATAGAAAATATCACTATTAGGTTTAATTCAACATTTAAAATAAAATTCTTTCCACCCCACTTCATATCCTGTCTTCTAATTAAACTTGTTTCGTAACCTTAATGGTTACATGTTTATTAGTTATACGACCGATGTTCTGTCATCCAGGAGCACTGGTTCTTATCCATCTGTTGTTGGACCGATGAATCTCCCATTCAAATCAACTCTCCAGGAATTTCAAAATTCAAAGATTTATCATAGTATATAGAACTATCATAGGAAATATCACTAAGAGATTCAATTTAAAATTTAAAATAAAATTGAAAGAAAGGCTAGTTTAATAAAACAAATAGAAAAACCTAAGGAGCTCACTGTTTGGGGAAAATTCTACATTAAAAACTAAGAAAGGAAAATTAATAAATTTTGAAATTCCCATGGAAGTTGATTTGATTGGGAGGTTCATCAGTCAAACAACAGATGGAGTAAGAAGCAGTCCTCCTGGATAACAGAATATTGATCATGTAACTACTGAAGACATAACCACTAAGTTTATGAAACCGGTCTAATTAAAAGACAGGATATGAGGTGAGGTGATATTTATTATCTAACTTTTATAGGAATTAATCACTATGGGGTTTAATTTATGTTAAAATCTAATGTTTCCTACCTCTCCTCATACAAATCTTCGAAGTAGATCGCGATTTCGAGACTATAACGGTTTCATCTTCAGTACTATTTTAGCGAACGATGTTATTAATAGTGAGTGGATAACATATTTTAATCGACTCACCTCATACATTTTCAAACTTCTTTGATACTGACGGTTTCAGACAATATCATGTCCTTCATCAGTCATGGCGTGATATTGTCTGAAACCGTCGGCATCAAAGAAGTTTGAAAATGTATGAGTCGATTAAAGTATTAAAATTCATTGGAGAACATATTGTTTAAACAACTCACCTCATAGGATTCATGCTTCCATGATATCGCGATTTCAAACATAGTCATGTTCATCTTCAGCCATAACTCCGACTGACGAAATTCTTCGGCCGTCAACTATTCTATTGTTGCCATTTTCAGTGCTGCCATCTATGGTTGAATTTATGAACTTCGAAATCAGTGTAATTTCGTTGGGGATATCAAAATTCATTGATCTATTTTTGTTTTTCTGAATGTATATTTTTTCCCAAACTGTCAATTCCAAAGGTTTCTCTAATTGTTTTAAAAGTTTAGCTTCTCTTCCAATTTTATGATGTTCTAATAAACTATGTGCAGCAATTGCAGATTTTTCAATTTCACAATTTTTAATATTTCTGAAATGTTCTTTTGTCCGAATTTCCAAATTCCTTTTTGTTTTTCCTACATAAACTTCGGACAAAAGAACATTTCAGAAATATTAAAAATTGTGAAATTGAAAAATCTGCAATTGCTGCACATAGTTTATTAGAACATCATAAAATTGGAAGAGAAGCTAAACTTTTAAAACAATTAGAGAAACCTTTGGAATTGACAGTTTGGGAAAAAATATACATTCAGAAAAACAAAAATAGATCAATGAATTTTGATATCCCCAAGGAAATTACATTGATTTTGAAGTTCATAAATTCAACCATAGTTGGCAGCACTGAAGATGGCGACAATAGAATAGTTGACGGCCGAAGAATTTTGTCAGTCGGAGTTATGGCTGAAGATGAACATGACTATGTTTGAAATCGCGATATCATGGAAGCATGAATCCTATGAGGTGAGTTGTTTAAACAATATGTTCTCCGATGAATTTTAATGATTATACCTCATAATGTTTACTTCCCAACATTAATTTAATACGATTAAAGTATGTTCTCCACTCACTATTAATGATATAACCTCATAATGTTTACTTCCCGATATTAATTTAAATAGAACGATGTTATGTTGATCGGAAGAAACTATTCTTCTTCCCTCTGTTGGTGGACCGATGAACCTCTGGATCAGGTCAGAATTTGCAGGAATTTCGAAGTTCATAAGTTTTCCTTTGTTTTTCTGAATGTGGATTTTTTTCCCAAACCATGAGTTTATAATAGTTCAGTACTGATATTTGTTTATAAAATAATTTTGAAAAAAATATTAATAGTTTTTAGGTTTATGAAGGATTGTTGTAATTGTTGCAGGCATACAGGAGAATGACCTTGCACTGTGTCAGTTTATATGGGAAACATGGAGTGTTAACTCACCCAGCACATTCCAGATGGCATTGTTTGACTTGAACCAGTGGTACAAGGAGCAGATGCCATCCAAGATAATGAGAGGCAATGCATCTACATACATGACAGTATTCTCACTGGATGAAGTCGCAGATGGAACAATGAATGTAGGCAATCCACTGCTGGATGTGAGGGTGGACCCTGCAAGTATATCACAGTTTACTGCTGTGCAGAGTTTGGAGGAGCATTACTATCCATCTGCACTCGCCTTTGAGTCCGTCAGCCTGCTGGGGGAGGAGCTTGTGGTAGTGAATCATCCCGGGCTGCAGCGAGATCTTCTAGCGCAGCTGGAACAGAGTGGTCCCAGCGCACTTCTCCATCCCACTAAACTGTTTCATCACTGCATTGCAATCGGACTCAAACCCATGTACACAGATGTTATCTTGACAAACTGCCCTGTGGTGAGTATTCATTTATTTTATATCCCTTCCGAGCTAAGTTCCAGTTGTAATGTAAACAAACCAGATGTATGACTGCATTTTCATTGGTTTAATAATGATTTTACCTTTAAGTGTGTTAGAAAATGTAGTTCGTTCTCTAACACTTGAAATAAAGGAAATAAAAATAATGAATATATATTTTTTGAAAAGAAAAACTATTGTCTAAACTGGGAACAATAATTTTGTTTACATTACAACTGGAACTTAGCTTGGAATTGGTCAAGTCTCTTTACACTTCAGTCTTCTTTGCTTCCCGAATTCACAACTGACTCACCACCATCTTGCATCCCTTTAAATGTGTGAGGGTTAGACTATCTGGAAAACTGAGTATGTGTGAACTCTAGAGAAGAAGATCGGTCTTGAATCTCAATTTCGAGATGCCTATTCTTCTAGAAAGAAATGCATAAACACATCTGGAAGCTCTCTGCTGGTGCATGTTGATGTGTGATTTGTATTCATGAATCCCATGTACCAATAAGGCGTGATTTGGAGCGATGGAAGTCTCTCTACAGCTCTATGAAAATTCAAAAGGCAGTCCCAACAATGCAGAACATTCTTGAAACTCTGTTACAATATTCATATTCTTTCTGTTGCTTTATGCAATATTTGTCATTAAAAGCAAATTATTTCCATTGAGTAATCAATTGATTGATGTTTACTTGATGAAAATTCATGATGTATTTAATAAATTAAACCACCAAAGTTTTATATTATTTTCATAAATGTTTGTTTACATAGTTGATTTTTAAGAATTAACACTATGTGGTATTTTAAAATCATTAGGAAATAACATTATGAGGTTTAATTTAATAATTGTGTTTGTATTTTTTAAACATTCTTTCCTCATATGGTAGTTTTGTCGGACATATGTTTCAAAGCTGTTGCTCCATCTTCAGCGGTTACACAAACCGCTGTTATTGTTTTACGGTATGTGTATTGTTGAATGTTATCATATTTGTTCCCAGATAAAGCTTGTTGAATTAACTTTCTTATGAAATATAATGTTGCAGGCAGAACAGAGGGAATTCCTGTTGTCAGTTGCACTTGAGCACCAACTGGTTGGCTTATTGTCACGGTGTGCAACTGAATGGATGGATGGCAGTCAGAGTGTTACAGGATGTACGTTAGCAGCACTGCTGACATGGGGCTGGCAGAGAGCCACTACGCTTAAGACGCATGCTGACAGTCTCTGTAAGTTAATAACACACTATGGTTTAAATAACAACTTGCTTATCCTAAGGATCTAAAAAAATGATGTTATAAATGAAAAATTTTTGTTTTTCTTCTGTTTCATTTTTTCATATGAGTCGTCCGACTTAATTTTCTCTAGACTCATCTATCCTCTCTGAATTTCTTGTTCTTGGTTGACCGTCTACTGCTCTTGCTAGGTTTTCCATTATCTATCAACATCAAGCTTGGTCTTCCCAATGGTCACCTCATATTTATTTTTCGATTCTTATGTTTATCTTGATAATCTCTCTAATGACATTTCCTTAACATACTGTATACTAGCTGTAAACATTATCAAAATGTCAAAATCATTTTAAAAGGAACAAAAATCCATCAAGTAAGAAAACTTCTTTAGGTAGATTTTAGAAAATTATAACTCTAACTCACTGGCACTATTGAACCCGTAGGTTCATGGCCATGCAGACATAAGCTTTCCATATATCCCTATCCTGAGCCACTGTTTTCCAATCATCCCCTGTATAATCTACTTCCCTCAAATCATAGTTAATGTTATTCTCCCACCTCATTCTTGGTCTACCAACTGGATGTTTTCCCTCTCGTTTTCCTACAAGAAGCTTCCATGCACATCTTTCATTCCCCATTTTTAGAAAATTATTTTCAAGATAAATTTTTTGTATTACTTTAAAATTGTATACACTGCTACTTTCATCAGCATCTCTTAACTCGTGAATTAGGAGTGTAAATTAGTAGTGCTCATATTATATGAAACAACATTATAGTTACACTGCTAAATAATACTCCTAAATATGAGTCCTGCACTGCTACTATTATACATTGCTATTTTTTAAAAAAATAGTTACAACTTTTTAGCAGTCTAAATTATGAATCAAATGAATCATGAATTCTTCTTACCTCATACATCATGGATTTTTAACACAGAACTGCAGTATCGGGAAACATTATTATGATATGATATGAGGTGAGTGATAAAAATTCTACCTTAACATCATTCCCATTGTCAGCTGTTTCCCGATACTGCAGTTCTGTGTTAAAAACATAGATGTATGAGGTAAGAAGAATTCACGATTCATTTGATTCTTATTAAGAAAACTTTATAATGTAAAAATTCCCAACTTTATTATATCCATCCATAGTAATTCTGCCCGAAGGCAGGTCCTTCACTGCAATCATAGCATTTTCATGCTATGCCTGCAGCTTTACTAGGGAATTGTAGGTGTGGTAGCTTCCCATTGCTTTCCACACCGGTGAAGGATGATGATGATAATGATAAGGATGATGGCCATGTGATTTTTGAGACTGTTTGGGTCTTAAAGTTTTCCTGACATTTGTCTTACAGGTGAGGAAAAACCCCGATAAAAACCTCACCCAGAAAAATTGCCCTGACCGGGGATCGAACCCGGGCCCGCTGCGTGACAAGGCAGCACGCTACATCGAGTGGCAACATAGTAAGGAAGAAAAATTTATACACAGTGTAAATTATTTATACATTGCTTATAAGCAGTGTGATAGTGTTATGAAATAGGCCCCTGGTCTGCCCTTCAATGGTTTTTAAAATTCTCATGTCTACTTTTATCTTTCTTTTTAATACCCATATTTCTTATTAATAAATAGAATTAGATTTGACCCATATTTCTCTTTCATAACTTAATATAGATACAAAGTATGTTATATATATAACTAACTAACTCACTGGCACTTATTGAACCCGTAGGTTCATGGCTGCATGGACATAAGCTCTCCATATATCCCTATCCTGAGCCAATGTTTTCCAATCATCCCCTGTATAATCTACTTCCCTCAAATTATAGTTAATGTTATTCTCCCACTTCATACTTGGTCTACCAACTGGGTGTTTACCTCTGGTTTTCCCACAAGAAGCTTCCATGCATGTCTTTCATTCCCCATTTGTACCATATGTCCTGCCCATCCCAGTCTATGAGACTTAACTGTTCTAATTATATCTGGCTTCCTATAAAGACCATGTAATTCACTGTTATGCAGTCTTCTCCATTCATCTGTCTTTGGTCCAAAAATTTTCCTAAGAACTTTATTCTCAAATACTCATAATCTCCTTTCCTCCCTTAAAGTAAGAGTCCATGTTTCACATCCATATAATATAACTGGTAGAATAATAGTTTTATATATTTTCAGTTTAATGTTTTTCGAAAGGAATTGGGAAGTCAAGAGTTTCTATAATGCATAATAGCACGCATTTCCAGAATTGAGTCTATGTTTCATTTCCTTGTGCATCTCATTCCTGTTTGTGATTATATTATATAATAGACCACTTCTTGACCGCAGTGGACTCATGGTTATGCTCCTTGCCATGGGTCCCATGGTTCAAACTGGCCGGGGTCAATGCATTTTTTAGGATGGAAAAATCCAAGGAGCAAATTCTCTGGGAGGGACTTTAAGCTGTGGGTCTCGAGTCTGAAGATTTTTAGGCTGATAAAATATCCTTAAGCCTGAATATTGAGGCCTCTAAGCAAACTTTACTGATCTCCTTCATCCTAGTAGTATCTTAGTTGCCTACTAGATGTTTTCTTGGTTTGGTATGTTGACCACATACATCATCATGACATCTTTAGGAAAATAAGCATAACTAAATTAACTAAAGAAATATGAGAATTTCCAACTCAAATATAATTAAAGGAAACCTCATAGTGTTATTTCCTACATATATTAAATAAATTAACTTGGTCTAATAACTCCTAACAAAGGAGAGGCTATGGCCCACATTGGGCTGTTATGCGATTGTATATGTAGAATACTCAGATTCTTTGTATAATTTCACTTTGTACTTTCCTTCTAAATCAAACACTTAATGAAGCTTTCAATGTTTATTATTAAATTTATCACTTCTCACCAAATGAAAAATTAAATTTGAATAGAAAAATGTCCTCATAGTTAAATATGGGAAATAACATTATGAGGTTCTTATTCATGAAGAACGAGTCTTTTTTATATCTTACCTCATAGTTTATGTTTTCTTAAACACGGGAACTGCACTTTTCAAGAGGAAACATCCCTCCCATTTTCAACCGACATTAAGAGTATCGAATTTTCATTGGAATCTCCATCTATAACATTGCCATCTGGTGTTGATTTGATCAGGTCCCCATTCATCAGGAATTTCGAAATTCATGGATTTAAATTTGTTCTACTGCATATATTCAGAATAATGTCAGTTGAAAATGGGAGGGATGTTTCCTCTTGAAAACTGCAGTTCCCGTTTTAAGAAAACATAAACTATGAGGTAAGATATAAAAAATGACTCATTCTTCTAGAAAAAATGTATGCCTAAATTGGGATATTGAATCCAATATCTCAGGTTCTGTACACCAATGCTCCAATGGTTTAAGCTATTAGGCTTCCGATTTACTCATAGATTTTTCTCTAAAGCCTAATGGCTAAATCCCAATTTAAAACTCAGTTTTAAATGTTTATTGTGTTGTGTGTAGGTGTGCCACTGTATGACCACTCTGGGGCACGACTGGACAATAATTCATACCAACTTCTGCACTACTGTGGTAATCAGATGCACCATCTTACCACTCTGTTCCAGGGAGTTCTCAAAGTCTGCAAGAGCCCTTATATCAAAGGTATGTCTTGTCTTTCCTTATCTCCTGTTAAGATTGTGAAGATGTGTGAAGAGTAACTTGTAATCAAAAAAAAAAATTCTTTGTTTCTAATTGCTTGGCAATTATTGTTTTGTGTTAATTAAGCGTACATTGCACTTTAATATATATATATAAGGCTCAAGTTTCCAACATATGCCGGAGATTTTAAAATACCTTACACATTTTCTATCTTACTAAACTTTCACGGATTAATTTTTATATCATTAACTGTCACTTAAAACCTATTTTAAACTCTTTCTAATCATTTTTAAATTAGATTTTAATAAAATATTGAACTATGTGTACTGATATTTTATTTTAGGAAATTATATTTTGAGGTTATTGTAATTTAATTTAATTTAATTTTTTTGAGTTGTTTCTTGGCTCACCTCATACTTCTTATGTTTCTTGACTCACCTCATACTTCTTAACTCTGCTGTGAACAGCATTGAGAATGTCACAAATACAGTGACGAAATCTGGATCTGCGAGGGAGTTAAGAAGTATGAGGTGAGTCAAGAAACAACTCAACAAAATTAAAATAAACCTCATAGTTTTATTTCCTACCTACATAACTTAATTAATTTAATTTAATTTAATTTAACTGTGTGTACTGGTTTGATGTAGCAGCCATAACAGCTATATTGTTTTTCCAACCATTTTCTTTGTTCCAATGCAGCCAACATATACTTCAGAATTTCAGAACTTGCTATTTACACTACTGATTTTTTTGGATATTTCTAAAATTCATTGTAATCACAATATTTAAAATATTTTAATTGAGGAAGACTGAAATAAAAAGATACTTATATTAATATTTAAAAAAAAATTTACTACTTTTGGATGTTGCATTAGATTAGCTTTTAGGTCTAAAAATACTTTATATTAAATTCTACAAACATTTGTTGCATTTAAATTGTGTTTAACTGTGTAAATAACTACCTCTCCAATATACTATAGTTTTTCTCTTAAAATTCAAAATAGGCAACAGTTACAATGTAGAAATAGTTCCACTTCTTCTACAAATTCAAAAATACATTCTCAATCATTACTTTCCAGGCCTAAATAGCCGTTTTGAGTTCCTATTTTATATACTGAATTTGATTAGATTACACTGTTACCTTGGACAAATCTAGTTAGAGTGAGTTAGTATTTTGATTAGTTTGTTTGTTTTAAGATTTCAATATCAGGAACGAGCTTTGTGTATGTTGGTAGTATTCCGTGATTAAAAATTGTATCCACTTTCATCTGCTGGTGCATGTGTACAGTGTCTGCAACTCCAGTTGGAAACTTTATCATATATATGTATGATTAAGAAAGTTTTCTTGGGTTTTCCACCTCATGGATTCAAGGTTTACCTCTGGCCACTAATTCCGACACTTTGACATGATCCCACATGCCATTATCAAGGAATGATAGGTTCAAGTTATTGGTATAGGTCTTATACCATAGGCAATTGCATATCTGAATGCTAGGTCTGTTGCACTTGTAAAAGAAACATTCCTGAAGCATCTATTCACAAAAACTTGCAATTTATTTTGTAAGATATGTTGTGAATATTTTTAAGGGAAGTAATGTTTTTTTGATAGAGTTAAAAATGAAGCTGTTGTTACAGGTTTAGGAGATATATCAGAGCAGGCACGGGTACTTGAGCTAGTAACTGTGTACATTGAGGTGGTAGAGTGGTTTGTGAATGTGGGATTGCTGCCGGAGTTCCCCTGCAATAACTTTTCGCTCACAGATAATGAATATGACGACTTGATTCCTCAGAGAGTTCCATACCCAGCTGCTGCTCTCGCTAACATCTACAAGAAGAGGTAAAACTAAATTAATAATAACAAAATTTATTTAAAACTGGCAGAGTTAAGGTCATAAAGCCCTTAAATTCCAATCAATCAGTGAAACAATTTTAGATACAGAATATTTACATAACATAATATAGAATTTAAACATAGTTAAATATGGGAAATAACATTATGAGGTTCTTAATTCACGAATTAATGAGTAATTTTTTTACATCTTACCTCATAGTTTGTTTTTTTAAACATGGGAACTGAGTCATAATGTCGGTTGAAAATGAGAGAGATGTTCTTTTGAAAATTGCAGTTCCAGTATTTAATTTTAGGAAGTTATATTTTGAGGTTATTTTAATTATATTATTTTTGGTCTGGACATCTTACTTGTAATTAATATTTAATTTTAGGAAGTTATATTTTGAGGTTATTTTAATTATATTATTTTTGGTCTGGACATCTTACTTTTATCTTCAGCTTTCCCAGAGTCTGGGAAAGCTGAAGATAAAACAGAATTGTTTTGAAACATGTTCAAGAACAAATCAACATTAATATTGAGGTAAGATGTCCAGACCAAAAATAATATAATTGCAGTTCCAGTGTTTGAGAAAACATAAACTATGAGGTAAGATGTAAAAAATGACACAATAATTCATGACATAGAATTTAAAATTTAAAAAAAATTATGTTCACCTTATCCCATATTCTGTCTTCTAATTAGACCGGTTTCAAAACCAATTTGGTTTTATCATAAGAAATTAATAAATGGAGTTAAATTTAACATCTCACTTCATATTTGTAGATTTCTTGGACTAATTTTGATACTTCTTTGCATCATTTTCAATTCTATCTAACTGATAGGGGGCGAGGTAATAAGAATTTTAATCTAAATCTTATAAATTTATGTTAATTTTGATTTTGTTAACAGGAGGGAAGAGTTGGACAGATTGAGCAGGTCTGCTGCTGATAAAACAGATGTTCTTTTCATTGACGGTCTTGTAAAGAGAGAGTGTAATGGTGATCGTCTGTCATTGCTATGGGAACGAGATGGTGGTATTGGTCTATATCCACCTCCGTCCATCCAGTCACTTCTCCGCATTTACCTGCTGGATGGGATTCCCATGCATGTCAAACACTGCATTGTCATCTATGTGTTCCTCGATTTGACTGGACTACTCGAATCTCAAAGGTACATTATTATCACTTACATTATAATAATTTTACTTAGTGCTAGGAGAAGATATGTGCTATCCTTTAATTTTTAGCATAAAAAAAGTATTTCAAATGTGGACTTATATGCAAGTAAATAAGTTAATTTGTAATTTTTGTTCTCGCTTCTGTATCACATGAAATTATTTCTCTACTTGCTGCTTGTTGCAGATATGCTGATACTATTAACCAGTTCATCAAATTCCCATCTGCTTTCCGCCTGACACCGAGCTTCATAAAGATAACACAGGCATTGTGGCTGTTAGACCACCAGGATTTCATGGTAATATCTCACTCCATTATACTGGTAATACATCTATTGAAAAAAAGACCTGTCCTTAACTTAAACTTGTATTAATTAATACATTTATGAAGTAAAACTATGAGGTTTTATTTCATAATCATTAATTGAATCATATTTTACTCATCTCATAACAACCTGATGCCAGTTGATAATGAAGTGGAGACCTTTTGAAACTAGTCCTGGATTTATACAAAGTATGTGGTGAGCTTATAAAGTTGATATAGACGGGAGAACTTTCTGTGGAATGGTATGTTCAACATTTTCAATAAATTCCCAAACATGTTTTTAAGAAAAAGAAATGGATGTAAACTAACTTGCCAAAATACTAATTCCAGTCTCCATCAAAAGATTTTAATGAATTATATCGTAACTGTAAAGGAAAGAAAGAAACTCCAAATGTAGAAATATAAGATTTATTTCATATAGACCCTAAGAAGTAATATTTTGAGATTCTTTTAATCAATTATTTTATTTTGAGTCTGTTTATCTTACCTCAATTTTAATGTTGATTTCTTCTTGAACATATTTCGATTGGATCTCGATCATCTTCAGCATCTTGCCCTGACTGGTTGGATTTATGTTGTAAATCCTGGATGTCAGCTCTCTACTGTGGTTGGCCAAAGAACCTCCAAACACGGTCAGGTTCCGTCGGTATTTCAAAATTCATAACTCTTGTTTTTGCTCTTCTGAATAAAGATTTTTTCCCAAATAGTCAGCTCTTTTAATTCTAACTGTTTTAATAATTTAGTGTCCGAATTTATATCATGTTTTTCAGATCAAACATGAGCAGCAACTGCAGATTTTTCTATTTCCCCATTTTTAACATTTCTAAGGTGTTCTTTCAATCTTGTATTCAAGTTCCTTTTTGTTTTTCCTATGTATATTTTTTCACAATTTTTGCAATCAATTTGATAAATCCCTGATTTGTTGCCATCATCAATATTTCCATTTTTGTTGGTTTTAATTAATTTATTCAAACTGTAATCATTTTTTTGGTGCTAATTTAATGTTAAATTTGTTGAATTTTTTTTCAAACTTATTAAACAGTAAAGGATGGTATGTAAATTTCTTGAATTTTTACCAATTTCTTTATCTGTCTTAAGAATACTTTCATTTATCACTTTTTGTTTTTTTAATTTATTTATTTTCTTATGAATCATCTTTTCCTCAAAACCATGCTCTTTTGCTATTTTTACACGCTTTATATTAGCTTGACCTGTATCTATGTAACTGAATCTTTTAACGCGATTTTCACCCACTTAAAATCATTGGATCTTCTTGAAACTTTGCATACTTGTAAAAGACCCGTGACAATATAATAATTTCATATTTTGTTTCTAACATCATGGCCAGAATCATCAGAAAATCAAAAAAGTGTCTTTGTATCTATGTAATGGGATTTTTGAACACGATTTTCACCCACTTAGAAACATTGGATCGACTTGAAACTTTGTATATGTGTAAAGGACCCGTGACAATATAATAATTTCATATTTGTTTTCTAAAATCCTGGCCAGAATCATCAGAAAATAAAAAAAAAGTGTCTTTGTATCTGTGTAACGGAATTTTTGAACACGATTTTCATCCACTTAGAAACATTGGATCGACTTGAAACTTTGTGTACTTGTAAAGGACCCGTGACAATACAATAATTTCATATTTGTTTCTAGAATCCTGGCCAGAATCATCAGAAAATCAAAAAAATTAAAACTGGTATAATAGGTTGCGGACTTGTCGACTTCTTAGTCAATTGTTGTAAGAGTTGGTAGAGCGGTACACTCTAGTGGTATATAATTTCTGTAATCCATAGGTCGCTGGTTGAAATCCGGCTGGGAGGTTTTTTCTTTTTAGAAGAGTATTACTTTCAGCTCATACTACAATAGAATCGAATTTAAAGATATTTACATTTTTATCTTATTCTGTAAAATATTAAAACTAAAAATAAAAAATAAATAATAGTTTTAAAAAACTAAAACAACACGCTTTATTAGAAAACCGAACTAAAAAAATGAAAAATAATTTTAATTACCAACATGCTTGGGATAAATAGTTTTACCATCAAAAGTGTGGGGTGCTTTTTATGATTTTTACATTTTCTTCTTAGAGACTTTACTTTTACCAATATCTGTTTATTATCAAATATATTCATTGATAAAGAGCACCCCACACTTTTGATGGTAAAATTATTTATCCCAAGCATGTTGGTAATTAAAATTATTTTTCATTTTTTTAGTTCGGTTTTCTAATAAAGCGTGTTGTTTTAGTTTTTTAAAACTATTATTTATTGATGTGTTTTTCTCTGTATTAAAATTTTCTGTGCTCATGGGAACATCCACAAGTCTGTACATTAATATTAAAGACTGCCTGTTTATATGCAATTTGGTTGAAACCTGTTGCTTTAATATAATTATCAATGTGTGTTTCTTTCCTGCAAATTAATTCCAAATTCTAAATCAAAATGCCTAACTCTTAATAATTAAAAGGAACCTCATAATGTTATTTCCTACAAGTATTAATTAATAGCACTGTGTTACATTAGCCTATATGTGTGTGTGTGCAGGAGGCAATAGATGTACTGCTGGACCCTCTCGTGTCTATGAATGATCTGAAACCTTGGCAACATCAGTGCATCATTCGAGCATTCCTTTACCAAGGTCAGCACCAGATGGCACTCAAGTATGTCCGAGTTCAGCAACCACCTCTCAAAGACATAGAAGATATACGGTAAGTCAATTCAGCAGTTAATTGTTCTGCTTTATTTCCAAAAGAGTCACTCCCAATTATCTCTGATTCTGAGGTCATAGCTTCAAACCCAACCAAGGCTGATGAATTTTTTTAGAGTTAATAGTGAGTGGAGAACATATTTTTAACGACTCACCTCATACAATTTCAAATTTCTTCGATACCTACGGTTTCAGATGACATCTCGTCCCTCTGTCAAGACTTCCACTGATGAAATTCTCTGGTTGTTGATTTCTCTATGGACGTTACCTCTTGTGCTGCCATCTTTGGTTGGGATTATAAATTTTGAAATTAAATTTTTATCCACCGGAATATCGAAGTTCATAGATTGATATTTATTCTTCTGAATGAATATCTTCTCCCAAACTGTCAATTCCAATGTTTCAAAAGTTTTGCCTCTTTTCCAATTTTATAATGTTCTAGCAAACTTCTTCTTCTTCCTTCCTAGTATTAGGCCAAACTATGTGTAGCAATTGCTGATTTTTCAATTTCACAATTTTTAATATTTGTAAAATGTTCTTTAGTACATGTTTCCAAATTCCTTTTTGTTTTCCTATATATACTTTGCTACAATCATTACAATTTATTTGATAAATTCCAGATTTCTTACTGTCTGGGATGTTGATTTTTTTATTGGTACTTAGAAGTTTTTTCATTCTAAATTTATTTATTGGTGCCAAAGTAATGTTGTGTTTGTCAAACATATTTTGAAATTTTCTATGTACTTCCAGATGGTAAGTAATTTTCTTGAATTTCTTCTTTTCTTTACTAACAGTTTGTAGGGTATTCTTTAAGTCATTTTTTCTCTTTGAATTTCTTTAATTTGTTTGTTATTATTTTCTTATTGAAACCATTTAATCTGGCTATATTTAGGATATTCTTGTATTCTTTCTTAAAATTTTCTTCATTTAATGGTACATTTATCAATCTATATAAGAGGCTATTAAATATTGCATGTTTTTGTGCAATAGGATTGAAGCCCATTGATTTAATAAAAAATAAACAATATTAAAAACCTCATAGTGTTATTTCCTATCTACATAACTTAATTATCAGTATGTGTATCTTTCCTATATACTTCAAATTCAATTTTTTGGGTTTTTTCATTCCTAATTAGGTATAAATCTAAAAACGGTGTAAAAATCCTGAGTATGGCTTAGTTCAAAAGGGAAGTAAAGCCAAGGATTCCGAGAATGGATTAAGATATCTTCCTTTTTTTTTGTATAGGATATTTATTTTCTGTATGGGCCATCCGACTTAGCCTCCTCCAGACTTCGGTATCCTCTCAGCATTTTTTTTCATAATTATTGTACATTCTAATCATCTTGCCTGTAGGTTCTGCCATGTCTGGTCTATCCACCTCAATCTTCCCAATGATCGCTTCCTATTTTTTATTCTCATTTTCAATGTTCTTCCTGGTAGTCTCTCTAATGCCAATCACTTAACTTTCTGCATCCAGTAGAAAAGTTTAACAAGATATATACTAATTTTTGTGGTTAACAAGTTCTAGATAGCCAATAAAAAAAATCATATTTTTTTGGGTGTTCAAGGTATCATGTATGATACATATACGATACCTTCAGTCTTTAATAAGAATTAAATGAATCGTGATTTCTTCTTACCTCATACTTCTATGTTTTTTTAAACACAGCACTGCAGTATCTGCGACCATAGTCACCATCCTCAGCTGTTTTCACTACTGTCATTTTTTTGTATTTTGCCAGTAATTATCCAAACTGGCATCTGGTGTTCTTTTGAAGGAATTATTTTCTAAACTGCCATCTGGTGTTCTTTTGAATGAATCATTTTCTAAATTGCCATCTGTTAAAATACAACAGATGGCAGTTTAGAAAATGATTCCTTCAAAAGAACACCAGATGGCAGTTTGGATAATTACTGGCAAAAGAAAAAAAAAATTGATAGTAAAAACAGCTGAGGATGGTGACAATGTTTGCTGATACTGCAGGGCTGAGTTTAAAAAAACATAGAAGTATGAGGTAAGAAGAAATCACGATTCATTTAATTCTTATGAATTGAACATCATAATGTTAAAAATTCCCAAATTTATTATATAAACTTTCAGTCTTAACCAAGTTTTTACCCTTTATTCATAGTTAATATGGAAAATAACATTATTAGCGAGTCACTTCTTATCTTACCTCATATTTCATGTTTTTTTAAAGATAGGAACTGCAGTTTTCAAGAGGAGTCCCTCTTATCTTAAGCCGATATTATGACATTACAGTAGTCATAATGATGCTACTTGTTTTTTTAACAGTTTTGAAAAATTGGGAGTAAGGTAATCCGAAGACTAAACCTTTATTATAGATGAGCTGTTTTGTTAGCTTTTGACTGCGGCCCTGAGTCACCAGTTTGACACACACCTGGTGTGTAGTGGATATTCACAGAGATTTTATTCTGTTACAGCCTGAATTTGACAGTGTTGTTAGTGAACGGATTGATACATGAGGCATTCCAATATCAGCGCCAGCATTGCAATGAACAGAATTCACGAGACTTGCTACAACATTTCTTCAGTGGTGAGTATTACTTCTTAGTATAGAGGTTATTAAAAATACATTAACTATACTCTATGGTGGAACAGGCCTACAGCTGCATGCCTCAATCCACATGTGTTTGTCACAGAAGTGGATCGTTTTCTAGCCAGTATTAGAATGACATGGTCAGCATGTCAGGTCCTTCAGCCATTATCTATCTATAATGGCACAGCCCATTGTGAGCCATAGCCTCTCCTTTGTAGGGAGTTGCTAGACGAAGTTAATTTTTAGTTACCTTTTTGCTCATAGATGTCATGAATGGCATACAGTCAACACACTGACTCAATGAGACATCTAACAGGCAGCTAAGGTATTACTAGGACATTGAGGTTGGTTAAATTTTGCTTAGAGGCCTTTTTATTCAAGCTTAAGGATCTTTTACAAGCCTGAAAATCTTCAAACTTGGGACCCATGGCTTAAAGTCCTTCCCAGAGGACTTAATCCTTGGATTTTTCCATAAAAAAAATCCATTGGCCCTGGCCGAGTTTGAACCTGTGACCCTTGGAACTAGAGGCAAGGAGAATAACCCCACTGCAGCCAACTTCAGCCATTACAGACATTTTTTTTTTTAACCAGGACCCACCAATTATTATCCTATCCAAATTCCTCACAATACTTGGTGAGCATCAGTCACATTGTGATCAAAATTTCATTCCCGATAGGGATTCAAACCTTTGCAAGTTCCATAGTTTTTATGCCAAAGAATGATGCTGGAACCATTCTGATAAGGCATGAAATATATATATATATGTGTGTGTGTGTGTGTGTGTAAACTCACTGACACTATTGAACCCATAGGTTCATGTCTGCACAAACAAGCTGTCCATACATCCCTACCCTGAGTTAATGTTTTGTGATCATCCCCTGTATAATCTACTCACCTCAAATCATGGTTAATGTTTATGATGAAATTAAATGTTTCTTACCTCTCCTCATATAAATCTTCTAAGTAGATCGCGATTTCGAGACCACAATGGTCTCATCTTCAGCACTTTCTTAGCGACTGATGTTATGTCGATCTGAAGAAACTCTTCTTCTTCCCTCTGATGGTGGACTGATGAACCTCTGGATCAGGTCAAAATTTGCGGGAATTTCGAAGTTCATAAGTTTTCCTTTGTTTTTCTGAAAAACTTATGAACTTCGAAATTCCTGCAAATTTTGACCTGATCCAGAGGTTCATCGGTCCACCAACAGAGGGAAGAAGAAGTGTTTATTCCGATCGACATAACATCAGTTGCCAAGAAAGTGCTGAAGATGAGACCACTGTGGTCTCGAAATCGCAATCTACTTAGAAAATTTATATGAGGAGAGGTAAGAAACATTTAATTTCACCATAAATTAAACCTCATAGTGATTAATTCCTATAACAGTTAAATATAAATGGTTAATGTTATTGGCCTAACTACTGAGTGCTTTCCCTCTGGTTTTCCTACAGGAAGTTTCTATGTACCACTTTCTTTCCCCATTAATGTCACATGTCCTGCTCATTGGAGTCTATGAGAATTAATTAAACATATATATATTTCAATGTTACATATAAATGTTTTTAAATCTTCCCAATACTGAACAGTTTTGATTTAAAAAAAATTATGCTTGAACCAGGTTTGAGTCCAAGTTCAAGGGTTAATTTTTCTTTTCAGTGTGTGTGTGTGTATGTATATATATATATATATATATATATATATATATTATAATTTGTAGTCAGAATTGGGTACTTGATCAGTATTATCATAACCCTGCTCTAACAATTACGAACTAAATATAATTAGAAACTGAATATTGGTGGTATGCAGATAGAGCTGAAATTAATTATTAACAGATGAAGTTATAATAAAGTTATGTTGGCAGCTTGTCAGCAGATGAACCAGTTGAGTGTAGTGCTGCAACTGGCACTGTCTTCTGCCGAGGAAGAAGCATTCTCACAGTACCTACAGAGCTGCCAGAACCCACGCGCTGACAACATGCGTGTCATGTATTATCTGGAGCGATCCAGGTAAGTAATTCTGCAAGAATGACCTGTATATTTTTCAAGAATCAAATATAGTAGTAGTATTTTCAGTGTTATTCTCTTTTTAATATTACTTTTTTTGACGATTTTATTATTAATTTAACACTTCTCACTGAAGGATAAATTATATTTGAAGAGAAAAATTTTCTCCTAGACCGAGACTCGAACCCGGGACCCTTGGCTTTCCGGGCCAAGAGCTCTACCAACTGAGCTACCGAGGCGAGTTGCGATCTAGATGCAAATTTTTCTCTTATATACATTGTAATTCCCTCGCGCCAAATGCTTGAAACCGTAGCTTCTATCTTTGCAAATGGCGGCTTCTTAGTTAAGAAGACATTTATTGGGAATTTAACACTACTTTATAAAGCCAGTAGGGCTTCTATTGACGATTTTATTATTAATTTAACACTTCTCACTGAAGTGAGAATATAAATATAATTTATCCTTCAGTGAGAAGTGTTAAATTAATATTAAAATCGTCAATAGAAGCCCTACTGGCTTTATAAAGTAGTGTTAAATTTCCAATAAATGTCTTCTTAACTAAGAAGCTGCCATTTGCAAAGATAGAAGCTACGGTTTCAAGCATTTGGCGTGAGGGAATTACAATGTATATAAGAGAAAAATTTGCGTCTAAATCACAACTCGCCTCGGTAGCTCAGTTGGTAGAGCACTTGGCCCGGAAAGCCAAGGGTCCCGGGTTCGAGTCTCGACTAGGCAAAAATGTTTCTCTTCAAATATAATTACTTTTTTTTGTTAATAAAGTTTTTATTTTCGGTGTTTTAATATTAAATTCTTCACTTATATTAAAGGACAAGTAAATATTTTAAGAGGTAAAATAATTGAACTTTTATAGAAAAAATCACTATGAGGTTTAATTTAAGATTTAAATTAAAATTCTTTATACTTCACCTCATATCCAGTCTTCCAATTATACAGGTTTCAAATCCTGTGTGGTTTCATCTTCAGTAATATTTTGACTGGTGTTATGTCGTTCAGGAGAACTGATATGATACTGGTATAATTAGAAGACTGGATACGAGGTGAGA
Organism: Diploptera punctata; assembly: GCA_030220185.1. Taxonomy (NCBI): domain Eukaryota; kingdom Metazoa; phylum Arthropoda; class Insecta; order Blattodea; family Blaberidae; genus Diploptera; species Diploptera punctata. Next base: position 1,007,517 of record JASPKZ010003064.1, on the reverse strand, counting down.
TATAAATAGTTTTAATTTAAATCTTAGAAAAATTAATACCTAAATTGGGATATGTTGAAATAATGAGTAATGAAAAAAATTAAAATTCATCGGAGAACATTTTGTTTAAACAACTCACCTCATAGGATTCATACTTCCATGATACCGTGGTTTTAAACACAGTCGTGTTCATCCTCAGCCATAACTCCGAGTTGTTTAAACAAAATGTTCTCCGGTGAATTTGAATGATTATACCTCATAATGTTTACTTCCCGACATTTAATATAATGAAAAAAATGCCTAAAATGATTTTGAACATCAAAATTGAGGGTGGGAGGAAAAGAGAACTTTTAGGAAACTGTGGCTTCATATTTTGATGTTATATTTAGTTTAACATGTTCCAGACCCGGACAAATTTATTTTTTGAAAAGAAAAATTGACATTTGTATCAAGATTTGAAGCCCCAGACCTCCGACTCTGTATGTGGGTGTACAGTCCATTACACCATTCAAGACACAGTATAATGCTAACATTTCTTTCCGCTTATACAATTCACTTACGTCTGAAGGCAGATACCTAGAGCCATTAACAACGTTATTAGACAGCTTCTATTCAAAGTACTTTTAATGAGAATATTCATTACTTTTTAGTGGAAAAGCTCAATATTTTCTTGTTATATTTAATCAAAATATTGAGCTTTATCACTTAAAATAGAATTCATAGAATGCCAGAAGGAAGATTTCCAAAATTATTGCTAAATTATAAACCGCATGGAAGGAGAAATGTTGGACACCCACATAGAAGATGGTCTGAACAATTTTAACAATTCTAGCTTTCATGAAACTGGAACGAGCCAACAGGATTAATCCCTGGATGATGATGATCGCTTAAAAGTAATGAATTTTCTTGTTAAAAATACTTAAAATAGAATTTGTCTGATGGCGTTGTAATAGCTCTAGCCACCTGCTTTCAGAAGCTAGAGAATTGTGTAAGTAGAAAGAAATGTTAACATGATGATCTTGTAGAAGATTTCTGGGCTGTTGGCCGTGGTCTTGAGGCTTGTAGTTCCCTGAAGGTTCGCCAGAGACTGCATCCGGCTTCCTCAAGGGTTGTCTTAAGACTGGCAATTTTGTTGACTACCTGCTCTATTTATACATTTATCAAGACAACCTTTGAGGATGCCGGACGCAGTCTCTGGCAAAAGTAAAGTGATCCCACAACAGGCCTGGAGGCCCTTGGGGTAGTAGGAGGTTAATGCACCCACTTTTTTCTAGACAATCAGCACTTTATGTCAGCCCTGCATGACGGCCGCCTTTACCCCCAGAACAAGCGTCTGGTACTCATTTCCGTTAGAGGCTGAGTCGACCTCAGGGCCATAGTGCCGCCAGAGGGTTTGAGTCAGTTTAAAAATCCTCACCCCAACGGGACTTGAACCCTAGACCCTCCAGCTTGCAGCTCAGTGCCTTAACCACTACGCTACGGCGTGCCCCCACAGTCTCTGGCAAAACGTCGTGGAACTACAAGCCTCAAGAACACGGCCAACAGCCCGGAAATCTTCTACAAGATCATCATAGTAACTCCGGCCGTGAAGGCCTAAGTCAATATATTAGAAATGTTAATGTTTGTACCGTGCCTCGAATACTGTAATGGACTGCACACCAACGTACAGAGTCGGAGGTCCAGGGTTCAATTCCCAATTCAGACGTTAATTTTTCTTTACAAAAAAATAATGCCCAAACCACGACACATTGAATAATGAATGATGAAAGAATGCTTAAAATTATTTTGGACACCAAAATTCAAGGTGGAAGGAAAAGAGAACATTTTAGGAAACTGTGGCTTGATGTTGTGAAAAGTGGTCTGAAGAGTTTTTGTGAGACCACAGTTCATTTTGTGCACTGTAAAGCTGTATGATGTTTACTTTATTGAATATTGATGATACGTGTCTTGCAGGATTACTGAGGCGATGGAAGTGAACGACAGCATTCGTACTTCAAGAAATAGAACAGAAGTGAGTTGCTTGAAACGAAGTCATTCTGACGACAAGCAGACGTGTGTGAGAGATACAATTGTGCAAGCATATGCAAACACACTGCCATCTGTAACAAGGAAGTTGGCACAATATTGCGCTCAAGAAAAACTGAAGCCCATCTCATGGAAACAAGGTCAGTTTTATACATCCTCTTATATTAGCATTCATGATATTTCTAGAGGTTTTTTTTTATGTTTTACAGTAAAACTTGCTTAATCCGGAATGTGAATAATGTGGAAATCTGTCCAATGTGAACAAATTTATTGGTCCCAGCGAAATAATAGTAATTTTACGTGTATTTACTTTGGTGTCATAACCAATGAAATGCGAGCAGGCCACATGGTTTTGAATTGATGCGCGGATCACTTTAAGAGTGGATACAGTTTAAGTAACAAAGGCGTGTTTTCTAGCAACAGCTATCACCCTTCAGATGAACGTGAATTGTATAAGAGGAAAGAAATGTTGACATTCTTATCATGGCTCGGATGGTGTAATTGGTATCATACTGATGGTAGAATCAGAGATCCAGGGTTCAAGTCCCAGTTCGAGCATTAATTTTTCTTTCATAAATAAAACTCTATGCAGGATTGGAAAGTGTTAACTTCTTCTTCTTCACTTCCTGGTTTAGGCAAGAGTTGCCTGTTCCGTCTTCACTAGTAGATCTAAGACCATCTCTTCCGAGGACGTCCGACATCTCTTCTTCCTCTTGGAAAATAATGGAAGATTTTATTTGGTAATCTACTTTCTTCCATTCTTTCTACATGTTCTTTCCACTGTATCTTGTTGTTAAATATCTTTTCTTTTATGGAGTAGATCTGCAGTTCTTCACGGATATCCTCGTTTCTTATCTTGTCCATTCTAGTGCAGCCTTTTACTCTTCTTAAAAATTTCATCTCGGCTGCTTGGATTTTACTTTCTTGTTTGGTAGTGGTAATCCAAGATTCACTCCCATACAAAAGGACAGGGACAGCCATTGTTTTATAAAATTTTAATTTTGTTTGTTTATGAGCTTTATTATTCAATGTTCTATTTATTGTACCACAAATAGAAATGTTAACTTAATATAATAAATTTGGGAATTTTTAACATTATGAGATTTTATTGATAATAATCAAATGAATCATGACTTCTTCGTACCTCATACTTCTATGCTTTTTTAAACACAGCACCACAGTATCAGTGACCATCATCACCATCATGAGATGTTTTCACGACTGCCAACTTTTTCTTTTGTCAGATGACAGTTTGGATAATTACCGGCAAAAGAAAAAATTGACAGTCGTGAAGGCAACTGATGGTGGTGATGATGGTCATCAATACTGCGGTGCTGTGTTTAAAAAAACATAGAAGTATGAGGTAAGAAGATGTCACGATTCATTTGATTCTTATCAAGTGTTAATTTAAGTAAAAATATTGAAGTATGAAGCTTTACTGCTCAAAAGAAATGTATAGATTCTCAATAAAAGTACTTCTGAATAGAAGATACTAGTTGGTATGTTGGTAACGACAGCTGTCGGCTTTCGGATAAACAAGAATTGTATAAGAGGAAAGAAATGTTGACATTCTTAATGTGGCTCAAATGGTGTAATTCGTATCATCCTGATGCATAGAATCAGAGATTCAGGGTTAATTCCAGGTTGAAGCATTCATAAGAATTAAATAAATCATGATTTAATATTTAATTTTAGGAAGTTATATTTTGAGGTTATTTTAATTATATTATTTTTAGTCTGGACATCTTACCTCAATATTAATGTTGATTTGTTCTTGGACATGTTTCAAAACAATTCTGTTTTATCGTCAGCTTTCCCAGACTGAAAATAATATAATTAAATCATGATTTCTTCTTACCTCATACTTCTATGTTTTTTTAAACACAGCACTGCAGTATCAGCGACCTATTGTCACCATCATCCGCTGTTTTCACGACTCAATTCTTATGAATTGAACCTCATAATGTTAAAAATTCCCAAATTTGATGTATAAAAATGAAGCATTCATTTTCCTTTCTTAATAATAAGTTTAGTCTGTGTAATTCTTACCTCATATTGTTATTTCTGTTAGACATATGTTTCAAGACATGATGATCTTGAAGATTTTCGGGCTGTAGGCCATGGTCGTGAGGCTTGTAGTTCCCCGACGTTTGCCAGAGACTGCGTCTGGCATCCTCAAGGGTTGTCTTGAGACTGGCCTATGTCTACGTCAATACATTAGTTTCAAGACATGTTTGTCCATCTTCAATAGTTACAGACTGATTTTTTCGCTAAGTTGTCGGCCCTGGATCTCCACTCCTGCTAACTCTTTTTGTAGGCCAAACAACTTGCTAATTAGGTTCCTCTCCCCGGGATTTTCAAAATATCATAATTCTCTCCTTGTTCTTCTGTATGCATATTTTTCCCATTTTTCATTTGTGTTTTCTGTTTTAATAATGTTCTGTTTAAATCTGTTGTTTTGTGTTTTTCTGACCAAACATGAGCATCTACTGCAGATTTTTCTACTTCAAATAAATTTTCTTTCTTAAATTAAATTAAATTAAGTAACAAAATTTAATGATGTGAGATGCATATTTTTTATTTACTCTTGAACTTCCTGTACTCTCAGCCCTGATGGCTTAGTGGCTTCTGTGCTTGACTCTCAAATCGTGAGTCATGGTTTCAAACTTGAGTCTTTCCAAACCAGCACAGCAGACTTTGATTTCAAGTTTGTTAAATGATTGCAGTGTCAAGACCTACTCCGATGTCTGTAGCAGTGCACCGAGGAGAATCACAGCCAGTTCGATACCGTTCATCTCTGATACAAGCGACTTTGGAGAAAGCAAGAGAGACATGGAGTCACTTGGTGGAGTCACAGTCATGCACACCGGGCAAGCGAGACCGCTCCAGCATGGAGAAGTCTTGTGTTGAGATGACACCATTCCTGTGCACGCCTCGTGCAGTATCTCACTCTCCTGCTATACAGAGGTACAAATCATCTCTCTGGGGGGAGGAGATTTTGTTAATGTTGAGTAAAGTCAGAGGATTATTATGCAATAAAAGATAAAATTACTTAAAATAAGATTGCAATACTAATTCTGAGCTAATTTCCAGTTGTACTGTAAATAAACTAGCATAAAGTATTACTCCACTGACTCTGTCTATTGGGGGTACCATGGTGCTACTTTTACCTGCCATATGACTGAATTGTGTAAGGAATAGTTATCGATAGAAACATTTTTTTTTAAGCAACATCATGTTTTACTAGAAATAAAACTGAATACAAGTTAAGATGGTACCAATAATTAGGAACTTCCATTTCTTATATTTGAAGAGAACAATTTTCGCCTAGACCGAGACTCGAACCCGGGACCTTTGGCTTGCCGGGCCAAATGCTCTACCAACTGAGCTACCCGGCAAGCCAAAGGTACCGGGTTTGAGTCTCGGTCTAGGCGAAAATTGTTCTCTTCAAATATAATTTATCCTTCAGTGAGAAGTGCTAAATCAATAATAAAAACTTCCATTTCTTATTTATTTATGACAAAAAATTATATATGGCCTATCTTATCAGATATTTACTTTTTCCATGATGTTGATAGATATCCTTTCTTTGCAATTTCATTATGAGTAGAATATACGTTCCATGCTGACTCGCCTGTAAATTCTGTTGCTGTTACTTTTCTCTTTGAGACCATAATAGGCATTCTACTGTTAAACAATGAGTTAGAAAATACATGACTGACCTCATATCAAATATGAGGTGAGTCGTGTATTTTCTAACTCATATTATTTAAAATAAACCTCATAGTGTCACTTCCTTTAACCCTTAGAAGACTTGTGGGTTAAATTTGCCCCATACAATGTAAAGCCCAAAAAGACTTATGGGACATATTTGTCCCATGATATAATTTTTTCAAATATTAAAAAATCCAAAAACAAAAATTCAAGGATGTTATCAGTCACTCTAACTTATTGTGTTATGGTTCAGGTATCCACAGAAAAAAACACAGACAGATGGCACCTTTTTTTTTTTACCCCTTATTTTATGGTAAATTCCTTACTACACATTATTTAAAAAAAAAATAATAAAGATACATTATTTTGGTGGATTCTTAATGCAGGATGTCTATATCAATCATTTAGAACTGCCCTTTTGTATGGTAAGCCCTTGAAAACCCTGATATACACAACCCCACACTGCATTCTTAACACTTTGTAAACGGCACTGCCTTTTATCTCGCTTGTATAATTAATGCTCTTCCAAGTGAGCTACCTAGGCCTCCAATCTAAACACGTATTTTTCTCTTATACATCGTTAATTCCCTAACCCCATATGCTACGAGCCGTTGCTACAATTTTTGCAGCTTCTTTATTAAGAAGACTTTTTATTGGGAATTTAAACATTACTTATAAAGCTAGTAGTGCTTCTTTCAATGTTCATATTATTCATTTTTAAACATCTTAATGTTGGACAAATTATATTTGAAAAGAAAAATATACGCCTAGACTGGGGTTTGAACCCAGGACCTTTGACTCTCTATGTCAATGCTCTTCCAAATGAGCTACCTAGGCCTCTAATCTAAACACATATTTTTCTCTTATACACGTTTAAATTGGAGGCCTAGGTAGCTCACTTGAAAGAGCATTGACATAGAGAGTCAAAGGTCCTGGGTTCAAGTCCCAGTCTAGGCGTATAGTTTTCTTTTCAAATATAATTTATCCATCATTAAAATGTTTAAAAACGAATAATATGAACAAAATAAAAGTTCGATGTTCTTATTATTAATTTCATACATCTCAATGATTTATCCATCATTGAGATGTATGAAATTAATAATAAGAACATCGAAAAAAGCCGTATTGACATTTATAATGTAATGTTTAATTCCCAAATATGTGTTCTTAATATAAGAGCCGCCATTTGCAAAGATAGAAGCAAAGGCTTCAAGCATTTGGTGGGCGGGAATTATAACGTATATAGAGAGAAATTTGCGTTTAGATCGGTACTTGCTCAGGTGGCTCAAATGGTAGAGCACTTGGACTAGAAAACCAAGAGTCCCAGGTTCAAGTCCCGGTCTGAGCGTATAATTTTTCTCTTCAAATATGAAAATAAAAGTTGTTTTATATTTCTATCTCTAACAGTTTTCTGTAAAAAAAATTGTTTGTTCGTATACGCACTCTAGTGTGGATTTAATCACACTTGGGGCATTTAAATTCCGGCCAGCAGCACAACGGGGAATTTAAATACCCAGGCACTTAAAGGTTAAATATTAAATTAAATTCTGCTGTTACTTTCCACTTTGAGACCGTAACAGGCCGCATGGCTTAATACTTGCATGGATATTGATGATGACTCACCACATCTACAATGGTTAATGTAGGATATTTTTCACTAAACTGTTTGAAAACAAGAGTCAAATGAATCGTGAATTCTTCTTACCTCATACATCTAATTTTTTTAACACAGAACTGCAGTATCGGGAAACATCATTCCCATTATCGCTGTTGTCACGAATAAAATCCCAATGTATTCTGCATTGCACTTGCATAAGAATGAAACAATGCTTATTTAATCGTAATTATGTATTGTAAGATTCTCTCATATAACTTATAGAGACATGTGCTAGATAATATATATTTTTATTTCCTTTATTTCGAGTGTTAGAGATCGAACCATATTTTCTTACATGCTTAAAGGTAAAACCATTATTCGACCAATGAAAATGCTGTCATACAACTTGAACTTAGCTCTGAAGAGGTATAGTAAATATATAAAGATGCCAGGCTGAAGTATGCTGAACATTTGATGAGGATGTAGGATGAAGAAATCTCAAAGAAAATGTCATTGGATGTGGGAGGATAGATGTGGATGGATGAAATGAGTATGGTGCTGGGTATAAGAAACTGGAAAATAGCTGCATTGGATGAGGACAGGTGGAGGAATAATTTGATGATGATGGTGCTACAGAATTAGTGAAAATTTTTGTTATTTACAGAGACATTACTGATGTTGTGTTTCCAACGCTGACAAATCCATCGCCGAAGACAGATGATGAGTTGCTGGGTGGGTCTCCTGTCAAGAGATTCCGATACTCTGAGCACTACCCCACGTCTCTAGGAAGCATCTCTCCATCACAGCGCAAGTATGTAAACAATCAATATAACAAATGGTAAAGAGAAAAATTTATGCCTGAACTGAGAATTGAATTCCGGATTTTTAGCTCTACTTGCTGATGCTCTTACCGCTTAAGCTATCCAGACATTTCTTCCCATCCAGCAAAGGTTCGTCTCTTTAACCTCTGTAGATCCCTTCTTTTTCCAGAACAGGGAACCATTATTCGCATGCAATTCTACATCAAGAAGACATTATGGCCTAATTTACTATAGCTAAATCATGACCAGTCTCATGGGCTAGTGGTCAGAGTTTCTGACTACTGTTCAGTCCCGGGTTAAATTCTCAGTCAGAAATAGAAATTTTTCCTTCAGGTAATAATTGTTGTGGTTGTCCATGATCTGGAATTTTGATTAAGTTCAGGTTAAAGGCTCTCCTGGCGCTTCATTATAATTTATCATATCATTGGGGTAACGTAACTCTGCCTTCAAGGTGCGCCAACCTTGATTAGAATTCCACCATTGCCAGGAGAGAAAGCCAGAAATATCTTAAACATGGTGGCATTGGAAAAAAAAAACTATAGCTCTTATCATCCTGGAATACATAACAAATTTCAAAAAATTTTCAAGAAATTCAATATTACATTGGCACCGATAAATAAATTTAGCCTTGGTAACTTATTAATAACCAATAAGAAAATGAACACCCCAGATAGTAAAAAATCTGGAATTTATCAAATTTGATTGTCGAGATTGCAATAAAGTATACATAGGAAAAACAAAAAGAAATTTGGACACTCGCACAAAGGAACACTTTAGAAATATTAAAAATGGTGAAATTGAAAAATCAGCTATTGCAGCACATAGTTTGTTGGAAGGTCATAGAATTGAAAAAGAAGCTAAACTTCTAAAACATTTGGAAAAACCTTTGGATTTGACAGTTTGGGAGAAAATATTTATACAGAAGAACAAATTTAAATCTATGAATTTCGACATTCCGGATGAACGTGACCTCATCTCGAAGTTCATCGAATCAACACCAGATGGCAACGATATCTCGAAGTTCATCAAATCAACACCAGATGGCAACGTTATAGAGGGAGATTCCAACGAATATCAGGTAGTCATAATGGCGGTTGAAAATGAATGACAAGATCATTTGAAAACTATAGTTACCGTGTTTGAAAAACATGAAATATGAGGTAAGATGTTAAAATGACTCATTAATTTATTAATTAAGAACCTCATAATGTGTTTCCCAATTTTAACTTTGAACTATAGCTCTATCTATAGGTAAACTTTTATCATTCACCTCATATTCTTTTTCTTTATAAAAAAAAAAAAAAATATGAGGTGAATGATAAAAGTTTACCAAAATAAATAATACCTCATAGTGTGAATTCCTAAAAAAGTAATATAGCTATATCTGCTACTAAATTACTATACACATCTAAAGCTAGTACAATTAATAGTAATATTATAATTGAATCGCTAAGTTGAAAAGGGAAGCTCTCTATATTACATCCCTATCCTGAGCTAATGTTTTCCAATCATCCACTGAAAAATTTACTTCTCTCAAATCATAGTTAATGTTATTCTCCCACCTCATTCTTGGCCTACCATTGGTTTTCCTGCAAGTAGTTTCTATAACCCTCTTTCAATCCCCATTCATGCCACATGTCCTGCCCATCGCAGTCTATGAGAATTCACTCTTCTTACTATAATAATTGAGTTTGTAATCTTATTATATCGGGTTCTCATAAAGATTATGTAGTCTTCTCCATTTGCCTGTCTGTTTGTCACTCTTTGGTCCAAAAATTTTCCAAAAGTACTTTATTCTCAAATACTCAATCTTATTTTTGTATTTGAAGAGAAATATATATACTCAGACTGGGGTTTGAACCCAGTACCTTTAGCTTTCTATACGAATGCTTCATCAACTGAGCTACCTGAGCACTCCAATCTAAAGCAAAATTTTCTCTTATACATTGTTAATTCTCAAGTGCCAAATGCTACGAACTGTTGCTCGATCACACAAATGACGGGCTTCTTTTTTAGGAAGACTTCTTCTTCCTTCCAAGTATTAGGCCAAGGCCTGTTACGATCCTATAGAAAATTTTTCCGTATGGGAAATTCTTGTATAAGACTTGGAAGCATAATAATAGTCCCTTCGATTGGTTGCTGGCCAAAGGAAGGCAAGACCAGTGATGGGGTTGCCATCTTATAGCCTCTGGTCAGGCCTTTCAGGAGAAGAAAAGAAAATAAAGGAAAGAAGAAATGGAAGAAAGGAATGACTCCCTAGCCCTCGGATGCCCTAATAGCGTCAGGGTCGAAAAAACAAGAGTTAACCAAGAGAGGTTAGATAGTAAAGTTAAAAGAGTGCAAAACACAAGTAAGCGGAAGAAATGTTTTGCACAGCTTGGGCACCTTGTGGTCGCCATCCACATATCCCCTAGATGAGGACCCCTGAGGGTAGGAAGACTTACTTTTATTGGAAATTTAAACATTACTTTATAAGCCAGGAAGGCTTCTTTCGATCTTTGTTATTATTAATTAAATACTTCTTACTGGAGGACAAATTATATTTGAAAAGAAAAATATATCGTAAATTAATGAGTAATTTTTTTTTTTTTACATCTTACCTCATATTTTAGGTTTGTTTAAACATGGGAACTAGTTTTCAAGAGAAGGATCTCTCTCATTTTCAACCGACATTATGACTACCAGATTTTCGTTGGAATTGTTGGAATTGTTGGAATCTCCATCAATAACATTGCCATCTGGTGTTGATTTGATGTACTTTCAGATGAGGTCACGTTTGTCAGGAATCTCGAAATTCATGGATCTAAATTTGTTCTTCTGTATATATATCTTCTCCCAAATTGTCAATTCTAAAGTTTTTTCCAAATGTTATAAAAGTTGGGCTTCTTTTTCAATTTTATGATTCTCCAATAAACTATGTGCTGCAATAACTGACTTTTCAATTTCACCATTTTTAATATTTCTAAAGTGTTTCTTAGTGCGAGTGTCCAAATTCCTTTTTGTTTTTCCTATGTATACTTTATTGCAGTCCTTACAATTAATTTGATAAATTCCAGATTTTTTGCTATCAATTTCTTATTAGTTATTAATAGATTACCAAGGCTAAATTTATATATCGGTGCCAATGATAATATTGAATTTCTTGAACATTTTTTAAAATTTGTTATGTATTTCAGGATGATAAGTAATTTTCTTAAATTGTTTTCCTTTCTTTGAATCAGATTGCAGGGTAGTGTATTATTTTTATCTTTTTTGTTGTCTGAATTTCTTTAATTTATTTACAATTATTTGTTTTCCAAAACCATTTAAATTGGCTATGTTCAAAATGTGATTGTATTCTTTCTTAAAATCTTCTTCATTTAATGGAACATATAATAATCTATATATCAAACTGTTGAAAATTGCATGTTTATGTGCAATATGATTGAAACCTGAATATTTTATATAATTGTCTGTATGAGTATCCTTCATATATATATATATATATATATATATATATATATATTGAATTAAATTTTTCCTTGTAGTTCATTCCTTATTAAGTAAAGGTCCAAAAATGGGATTTGTTTGTCCTTTTCCAATTCCATAGTAAATTTTACAGTTTCATATTGAAGGTTGAGTAATTTCAATGCATCTTCAATATATTTAGAATTTATCACAGAGAAAATATCATCCACATATCTATACCAACATTTGAACATCCAGGGATAAGCATTAGTGATATGACACTCTAAATAACCCATAAATAAATTTGCCAAAAATGATGAAAGTGGGTTACCCATAGCCTGACCTGAGATTTGTTTGTAAAATTTTCCATTGAAGGTGAAAACATTTGCATTGATAATAATGTCCACATGAGAGGATCATATTTTATGAGGTATGATGTAAAGTTTCTGATTCATTTTTTTGTTTTTTTTTAAAGGACTTTATTAATTTAGTTGTATTTTTCAGGAGACTGGACAGGTACTCAAGTGTGGATGCTCTGTCACTATTGCATTCCCCACATGTTCGCAGAAGAACATTGTCGCCATCAAAACAGCAGCCGAGTGATATTCCTACTTTCACACCTCACTCAATACTCAAGGTACAGTACTCGTGTCTTAAAATTAATTTAATCACACAGTTCATCCATCTTCCAAAACCAATTGACTTTAGAAGTTCAACCTAATTGGTCGGAAATCTAATTGTGATTTGATTGATGGTGTTTGACACATGTCCAAGAAATGTATCTGAAGAGATGAGGTTACATCTTAAAGTCCATCGTGCAAGAACTGTGTAAACTAAGGAAATTCCTCAGCAAGACAAATTTATGGCCCGATTTAGTTGGTTTACATAATATATCTTGCTTTGTTAATTAATTATTAAATTACTAGTAACATTATGAGATTCTTCTTAATAAGTAAGGTGAGTCTGTTGCATCTTACCTCATAAAAGTTGAGTTCTTTTAGAACATTCATAGTTAAATATGGGAAATAACTTATATTTGAAGAGAAAAATTTTCATATTGTTTAGTTGTTTCTTCACTCACCTCATACTTCTTAACTCCCAAGCAGACTCGAGTTTCTTCACTTCATTTGTGACATTCTCAATGCTGTATTACGTTCACAACTGATGTCCAATGGCCTCCTATCCTGCAATATTAAAATAAACCTCATATAGTGTTATTTCCTACCTACATAACTTAAGAAAAATTTTCGCCCAGACTGAGACTCGAACCTGGGACCTTTGGCTTTCTAGGCCAATGCTCTACCATCTGATCTAGATGCAAATTTTTCTCTTATATACGTTGTAATTCCCAGCACCAAATGCTGTGAAGCCTTGCTTCTATCTTTGCAAATGGCTGCTTCTTAGTTAAGAAGACATTTTTTTAACACTACTTTGTAAAGCCAGTAGGGCTTCAATTGATGTTTTTATTATTATGGAATGGGAAATAACATTATGAGGTTCTTAATTCATGAATTAATTAGTCATTTTTTTACATCATGCCTCATAATTTATGTTTTCTTAAACATGGAAACTGCATTTTTCAAGAGAATCGCCTATCTCATTTTCAACCGTACCTCATAATTTATGTTTTCTTAAACATGGAAACTGCATTTTTCTAGAGAACCATCTCTCTCATTTTCAACCGACAGTCATATATTATATCTGGTTCTCATAAAGATTATGTAGTAATCTGGTAGTCATAATGTCGGTTGAAAATGAGAGAGGTAGGGCTCTTGAAAACTGCAGTTCCCATGTTTAAGAAAACATAAACTATGAGGTAAGATGTAAAAATGACTCATTAATTCATGGATCTTTTAGAATATGTTTCAAAACATGCTTGTGTTTCATCTTCAGCTTGTCCAGACTGTTGATTTTTACATTGTCGACTCCTACTCCATCTCTTGGTGAACAAAAAACTTGCATATCAAATCCTTCTCCCTGGGTTTTAAAATTCATGATTCCTTCCCTTTTCTGCTGGATGTAGATATTCTCCCAAATGGTGAGTTCTTTAGTATATTCTGTTTTAATAATTAGGTGTTAACATTGACTTTGTTTTTTTTTTATGTAAGATCTAAGGAACTCACAATTTGGAAGAAAATTTATATCCACAAAAATAGAAAGAAAATAATGAATTTTGAAATTCCCGGGAAAAAAGGTGTTGGTTAGCCAACAGAGGGAGCAGAATTCAACCTACAAGATCACCAGCCACCGATTTTAACAGTTAGAAAGAATTGACAATGACACGTAGATTATCAAAACTTTGTGTCTTTAAGAAATCTACAAAGATGAGATGAATTGTGCATTTTCTAACTTATATTATTTAAAATAAACCTCATAGTGTCACTTCCTTTAAATTATTTTTATTAAGACTTAATTTTCTTACTGGTTTATTATAATTGAAATGAATGTTGCAGGTGCGGAAAATGGTGCGTCGCTCAGCAAGTCCTGACAATGTGTCACTTCCCTCGTACACATCCACAGCTACAACGCCAGACCTTCCTGTAGAGGAGGAACAGGAACCAGATGATGAACAAATGCAAGGTAAATACAGTAATGACAGATTGAATCGGTAATGTACAGCAAATAAGTTTAATTATCATCATCTTCATGAACAGTTAAGGTTTAGACTTTTTTTTTAGCCTTATCCTCTTTCCTCCAGATGAGTGTGTAGTTTCCATCTTGTCAGTGGTCGTCCAATGTCTTGTTTACTCCTCGGTTTGTAGTTTAAAGGCTGCCAATGGATTCTGTCCTTCGTCATTCTTCTTACATGCTGTAGCCAATTTTGTTGGTATTTCCTATACTATATTTATTGCATTACATTTTTTGCCTGAAAATAAATGTCTATTTATTAATTAATATTTGAGGTCAAAAATTTTTGCCTGAACTGGGATTTCAACCCGAGACCTCTGGTTTAATGCACCAGTGCTCTACCTTTAAGCTATCCAGGCTTTTAATTCAAACAAATTTTTCTCTTACTTATACAAATCCCAGTCACCTGAGGCAGAGAACATTTGTTACCATCTGGCGGCTTCTTATTCAGAAGAACAAGATTTCGCCGCTGTGGTCTCGAGGTAGCAATGCTGCCTTATCATGCAGCGGGCCTGGGTTCGATCCCCGGTTGGGACAGGCTCCTGGGTGAGGTTTTTTTCGGGGTTTTTCCTCACCTGTAAGACAATTATCAGGAAGCTTAGGGCCCAACGGTCCCCGAAAATCATCCGACCATCATCATCATCATCCTTCACTGGATGGGAAACTACCACACCTATAATTTCCTAGTAAAGCTGCAAAGCAAAGCATGAAAATGCTATGATTGCAGTGAAAGACCTGCCCTCGGATATAATTACTATGGATAGATACAAATCCTAGTCAACTGAGGCAGAGAACATTCGTCACCAATGTCTTCGGTGGCTTCTTATTCAAATGAACACGATTTGTGAGGTAATATGAAACAGACTCATCATGTATATTAAGAAGAACCTCATAATGTTGCTTCCTATTGTAATTTATTAATGTTATATTATGTTATTTAGTTTCAGACGATGAGGTTCCTACGGGCAGACAGATTCGCTTCAGCTTTCCAATGGTGCAGGAGCAGGTGAAGGAGAGGAGCAGAACACCAGATGTGGTGCAAACACGCAGTTCACTGTCTAGGTGAGTTGTATTTCTAATCCTAGAGAAACTTTTTGTAAGAATATCAGAAGGATATGGGCCGGTACAATGAGGTGAGAGAAATTATTGTCTGAGATAGGGTTGAATGAAGAAATTATATTTCTTTCTCTTATTATATTCCCAATTCCTCATAGCATGAAGTTTTGTTCACAAAGCAATTTAGTTCCTTCTAATTCAAGATGACTTTATGATGGGAATAATTATTATTATTATTATTATTATTAACAACATCAGCACTACAGCCCGATTCGAGCCTTGGCTTCCCTCAGAACCTTCTTCCAGGCATCTCTGTCTTTAGCAACCAGCCACCATCCCTCGATTCTCAGCTTTGTCAGATCCTCCAAAATTCCATCTAAATTGTTTATTGTCTTCTTGCCGAGTTGCCAACAATTGATCTGTCTGGTTTTATCTGTTTCTTTGGGTTTCCTAGCAAAGATTTTTTTTTACAGAGTTGGTTAGCCAGCCCTATGCCCAAACATCCAGCAATCCTGAAGGGCAGTGATTTTCTTTTAGGGTTTTCTCCCCTAGCTGATAGGTCTCGAGTATAGATCAAGAACCCATTCTTCACATGACTTAGTGCTAGGGACCAAGACGTGGACATGCATGTGTAGAGGTTGGTAGAATTAAATAATACGAGTTTTTCAGTGGTACACTTCCATCAGCAAGATATGCACCCTCAAGGCCACATACTACCCTTTTGGCCCCCCTTATTATTATTATTATTATTATTATTATTATTAAGGTTTTATGAAGAAATATTCCTATAACTTTCCCTCAGGGGTCTCCATCTAGGGGATATGTAGATGGCGACCACAAGGTGCCCAAGCTGAGCAAAACATTGCTTCCACTTACTTGTGTTTTGCTCCTTACTTTTATCTTTAACCAATCTGGTATTTCTTCCTTTCTTCCACTTACTTATACCAGACTCTTTTAACTTTACTATCTAACTTCTCTTGGTTAACTCTTGTTTTTTCGAGTCCGACGCTATTAGGGCATCCGAGGGCTAGGGAGTCTTTCCTTTCTTCCATTTCTTCTTTCCTTTATTTTCTTTTCTTCTCCAGAAAAGCCTGACCAGAGGCTATAAGATGGCAACCCCATTACTGGTCTTGCCTTCCTTTGGCCAGCAACCAATCGAAGAGACTATTATTATGCTTTCAAGTCTTACACGAGAATTTCCGGGAAGGATCAAACTTATGACGACCAGCTATGAAATGCTGGAGGGAAAATTTTCTATAGGATCGTAACAGGCCTTGGCCTAATACTTGGAAGGAAGAAGAAGAAGATTATTATTATTATGGAACTATGCCCACAGTGCATTGTGAGGAATTTGAGTAGCTACAATAAGTAGTGGCTGCAGGTTGGGAAAATCATTTATAATGGCTGGGTGACTCAATGTGCTGATCACATGTCACTCCTATACTGGCTGGATGATCTTCCACTTCTGTAAATGATAAGTGGATATGAAGTGAGCTGTCGGCTATGAACCTTTAAGCTCTGTCGTGACATGGAAAAAAAAAGAAAAATGTGTTCAATTATATGTAAATTAAAAGTAATGTTTCACAAACAAAGCATTAGCATGGAAAGCTAAAGGTTTGGGGTTCGATTCCCGGTTCAGGCAAAAAGTTTTCTCTTTACCATTGATTTACAATAATTTAATTGTGTTCATTAATTTACTTATTTCTATCATAGTAATAGCTTTAGCTTCTCAATATTAATTTAATAAATAATGTTATAGCTGTGTGGAGTCCCTTCATGTCTTCTTCAGGTAGAAGCCATTCATTGTGTATTTGTGAATGATGATTCATTGTAATTGAATGTGGGAACAGTAGAGTAAGGTAAAGGAAGGATTTCTGCTTGGATGGGAATGAAGCCTGAATTAGCTCATTGGACAGAGCATTAGCACAGAAGCTAAAGGTTCGGGTTCGATTCCCGGTTCAGGCAAAAATTTTTCTCTTTACCATTGATTTACAAAAACTGATTATATTATTTTCAGTCTGATCATCTTACCTTAATATTAATGTTGATTTGTTCTTGGACATGTTTCAAAACAATTCTGTTTTATCGTCAGCTTGAGGTAAGATGATCAGACTGAAAATAATATAATTAAAATAACCTCAAAATATCACTTCCTAAAATTAAATACAAAAACTGATTATTCATATAGGTAATACATAACCATATAGATTTAAGTCCTTTGGAAATAGTATACAAATTCAAGAAATTCTGATCTCTAGAAATTAGGAAGTTTGATCTGGTTATTTATCATACATGCAACTCTTACATTTTAGATCTGCCATGAAGAGAAGTCTGCTGGGAGGAACTCCAAGAAAACCATTGTCACGTTCTTCCAGATCACCTGTGGTCACATTTGGAACTTCTTCAGAACAAAGTGGAGATAGAACAGACAATAACTTAGAAACAAATTTCTCATGGGTCTTTAAAGACAAGAGTAAGTATTTAAAAAAAGTACAAGGAATTTACCTACTATTTTGAAACCCATAACAAATTACAGAAAATATTTACCAAATCCAACATTACATTATAGCTCTAGGCCTTGATTTAACATTTTAATTACTTTTAAAGTAACTTTAAATGATCTAATGTTTGCAATACCTGTTGATGCAGGTGATGGCGAATCTGCGAGCGCTGAAAATGATAGTGAAGTCTTCCACAGTCTGGAGAACAGCTTTACTGATGTGGAGTCTCCTATGAAGAAGCAGCGAGTGGACAGTTCTCCTACAGATGTCAGCACAAACATGACACATGCTGCTAAGGGTAATGTATATTGTTCTTTCTCACGTAATTTTAGCGGAAATAATCCACACAGATTTTGTGTGATATTTTCATAACCAATGTTTTTATTATTAATTTCGTACATCTCAATGTTGGATAAATCATATTTGAAGAGAAAAGTATGTCTTCTTAATAAAGGAGCCGCCATTTGTAAAGATAGAAGCAAAGGCTTCTTAGCATTTGGTGGGCGGGAATTACAAAGTATATAGAGAAAAAATTTGCGTTTAGATCGGTACTTGCTCAGATGGTAGAGCACTTGGTCTAGAGAACCAAGGGTCCCGGGTTCAAGTCCCGGTCTGAGCGTATAATTTTTCTCTTCAAATATGATTTTCATAACCAGTTTATTTTCTTCTACACCCTCATGGACTAGTCGTTAGTGTTTCTGACTACTGTTCTTGAGGTCCCAGGTTTGATTCCTGGCCAAACCATAGAAATTTTTCCTTACATGGAATTATTCCTGTGCTTGCCTATGGTCTGGAATGTAGGTTAAGAATTCTCCTGGCGTTTCATTATCATTTATCACCCATCATGTCATCGGGGTAATGTAACTCAGCCTTCTGGGCACCACAACTTAGAAGTGAGTTACAATTAAGCCAATGCCAGGAGAGAATACCAGAAATGTTGAAATGACAACCCCGGGCATTGAAAAAAAATATCAGTAGTAGATCACTCATAATATGCGCTAACAATTAATCTTGATTTAATAATTATCTCATTCACGATTAATTCACAGTTTCTGATGAGTACACTCGTTTTTCTCACTTTGTCTATCGACCAAAAGTACAATTGATTGTCCTCCTGCCTTTGCCTCAAATGTATAGGGCATGGCAAGGAAACTAATAGGCCCAATATATAGACACTTAATAAATTAATGAGTCATTTTAACATCTTACCTCATATTTCATGTTTTTCAAACACGGTAACTATAGTTTTCAAATGAATGACAAGATCATTTGAAAACTATAGTTACCGTGTTTGAAAAACATGAAATATGAGGTAAGATGTTAAAATGACTCATTAATTTATTAATTAAGAACCTCATAATGTGTTTCCCAATTTTAACTTTGAATATAGACACTTCCTCATGGAAACCAGACCCCACCAATCTTTTCCGGAAGGGGAGGGAGACGTTGGTAGAGACGTCTGGAGTCATAGTCCAGACATTTTGGTGATTTGTAGGAGTCGAATGGGCGACTCGCTAATCTATTGCAACTAATGCGAGACCAATATTCTGGCCTTCACCTGCGTAATTTAAATGTCGGTATATGACATGTCACAATATTGTCTTATTGTATTTAATTAATGTTGGAAAGTAAACATTATGAGGTATAATCATTCAAATTCATCGGAGAACATATTGTTTAAACAACTCACCTCATAGAATTCATGCTTCCATGATATTGCGATTTCAAACATAATCATGTTCATCGTCAGCCATAACTCCGACTGATGAAATTCTTCGGCCGTCAACTATTCTATTGTCGCCATCTTCAGTGCTGCGATCTATGGTTGAATTTATGAACTTCGAAATCAATGTAATTTCGTTAGGGATATCAAAATTCATTGATCTATTTTTGATATCCCTAACGAAATTACATTGATTTCGAAGTTCATAAATTCAACCATAGATGGCAGCACTGAAGATGGCGACAATAGAATAGTTGACGGCCGAAGAATTTCATCAGTCGGAGTTATGGCTGACGATGAACATGATTATGTTTGAAATCGCGATATCATGGAAGCATGAATCCTATGAGGTGAGTTGTTTAAACAATATGTTCTCCGATGAATTGTCTTATTGTGCTCTCCTGGACTGGGAATTTAATGCT
This sequence comes from Diploptera punctata, assembly GCA_030220185.1. Classification (NCBI taxonomy): domain Eukaryota; kingdom Metazoa; phylum Arthropoda; class Insecta; order Blattodea; family Blaberidae; genus Diploptera; species Diploptera punctata. The sequence goes on along the minus strand of JASPKZ010003064.1, from coordinate 987,604 downwards.
TCCCTATTCAAACACAAATTTTCTCTCTCTTATGTAACCCTATTTCTCAGTAGCATGAACCTTCATTCACACAAAAAAATCAATTGGATTGCTTATAATTCAAGAAGACTTTATTATAGGATTATTAATACTACTATTGTAGCTGTAAAGTTATTTTCATGATATTTGAAGATAAAAATTTATGCCTAAACTGGAATTTGAGCCCAATATCTCTGGTTTTGTACACCAAGTGCTCTACCACTGAGATATTAGGCTCCCACTTTAAATGCAAGTTATTTCTCTCTGGGCAGGACATGCAGCACGAATGGGGAATGAAAGAGGGGCATGGAAACTCCGTGTAGTAAAATCATAGGGAAAGCACCCGGCAAGGAGGCCAAGATGAGGTGGGAGAATAACACTAACCATGATTTGAGGGAAGTTGATTATACTGGGGAAACAGGGGATTGGAAAACATTAGCTCAGGATAGGGGTCTATGGAGAGCTTATGTCTGTGTGGACATGAATCTATGGGTTTGATAGTGCCAGTGATTTAGTGTTACTTCCTATTAGAAATTTTATTAAATGGGATGATTCCATTGTCCACTGCTAAATTACTATTGATTGGTTTAAGAGACCATTACTTAAGATTGAATCAAATGTTTCATACCTCTCCTCATATTAATCTTCTAAGTAGATCGCAATTTCAGGTTTGCCATGAACCCAAAATTGCAATATACTTAGAAGATTAATATGAGGAGAGGTATGAAACATTTGATTTTATCTTAAATTAAATCTCATAGAGATTTATTCCTATAAAAGTTCAAAACCATTTCTTGCCTTCAATCATCTGTTGATTCTCTGTTTAGGGAGTATTCGGTCCTTAAAATTTCCTTACATTTGTCTTACAGGTGAGGAAGAACCCCAAAAAGTCTCACCCAGGAAATTTATCTTGGTTGTTGTGTCTAAGTCAATGATATTACCACTAGACCTGCCCTAGATAATTTATTTTAATTTATTTCACAGATGATGGTAAACCCGTGGGCATCTCTTCAGAAGAAACAGACGGACAAGAAGGTGAAGAATCTGGTGTTGATGAAGTTGAAGAACGTTTTTGACAAAGTAAGCCCTCGCAAAGGCATTCTCCCTGACACAACCCATCTTGACATCTCTTTTGATGATGAATGTTATGAAGATGAGAAGGAAGAAGCAAGGGAAGAAACTGTAAACAGTCAAAAATTGCAAAATGAGAGCAATAAAGGTAATAATTATGTTTTTATTTTTGAAGAGATAAATTTGTAATAGTTTAAGTCAGATGTAGACATCTCACCTCATAATTTGTAGAATTCTTGAGAACATGTTTCAAAATTTTTATTTTTATTTAGGTAGAATTTTTTATCACTCACCTCATATTGTTCTTCTTATTTGACCATAAACTAGTTTTGGAACGTAGTTTCCGTTCCATCCTTAGTATTGTCACGAATGTTGTTCTGTCGTCTTGAAGGGCCATCCTTCGCTCCTTCCATTGGCAGACTGAAAAATCTTGAAACCAGGTCATTCTCCCCAGGAATTTCAAAGTTCATCAATTTCTTCTTTTCGCTCTTTTGAATGTAGATCTTTTCCCAAACAGTAAGTTCTTTCGGTTTTTCTATTTGTTTTAATAATTTAGCTTCTTTCTCGATAAGATGTTTTTCAGACCATGCATAGGCAACACTGCAGATTTTTCTGCTTCCCCTTTCTTGACATTCCTGAGATGTTCTTTCATTCTTGTTTTCAGATTTCTCTTAGTTTTTCCTATGTGTAATTTCTCACATTCTTGACATTTAATCTGATAAATTCCTGATTTGTTTTCTTCTTTTATTTTCCCATTTTTATTAGGTCTAATCAATCTGATACTGTAGTCATTTTTGGGTGCTAACCTTATGTTGAAATTTTTAACATGTGGTGTTTTAATGGGTGGAACAGAATGTATGTTTCGAAACTAGTTTATAGTCAAATAAGAAAAACAATTTGAGGTGAGTTATAAAAAATTCTACCTATATGAATATACCTCATAGTCAGAATTCCTAAAATAAGTAATGTTTCAGAATGCCTGCATACTATCAGCAACTCGTTCATATAAAAATATTAAGATAAATTTTTGCTAGAACTGGGATTTGAAACCTATGTCTCTGGTTATGTATACGAGTGCTATACCACTGAGCTATTTCTCTCTCGTATACAATTCCCACATGCAGAAGACAATGAACATTTGTTCCACACACACCATCTGGCAACTTCTTTAATAAGAAGACTTGTTAATGGGAATTGACACTTTATTTATAGCCAGTGAAGCTTTATTTTGATGTTTTCATATTAAATTTTTCACTTTTCACTGATGATAAATTATATTTGAAGAGAATAATTTGCACCTAAACTAGGATTTAAACCCACTGTCTGGTTTTGTATACCATTGCTCTATTACTGAGCTGTTAAGGCTCCCAGTTCAAACCAGGAGAGAATCATGAATTTTGAAATTCCTGTGGATAGATATTTGATATGCAAGTTCTTTGGATCATAAAAAGAGGTGGTAAGAGTCGGCAACATAGAATCCGTCAATCTGGACAAGCTGTAGATAAAAAGAGATGTTTTGAAACACATCCTAAAAGAAATCAACGAATATGGGGTAAGATGACAACACACTCAACTTATTTAATAAGAATAACTTCATAAAGTCGTAATGTTACTTCTTGTAATTCCACAATTTTTATTATAAATTTAACATTTTTGGACCAAAGAGAGATGAACAGACAAGCAAATGGAGAAGACTACATAACAGTGAGCTACATGATATTTATGGGAAACTAGATATAGTGATTTGCTCAGTGTTCAGAACATCAGTACGGAAAGCTGAAGGTTCGATTCCTGATTCAGGTAAAAATGTTTCTCTTTGCCATTGATTACAATAATATAGTTGTGTTCATTATTTTGTTTATTACTATCATAGTAATAGCTTTAGCTTCTCAATATTATGATGTTTTTATTATTGATTTAACATTTCTCACTGAAAGATAAATTATATTTGAAGAGAAAAATTTTTCGCCTAGACCGAGACTCGAACCCGGGACACTTGGCCCGGAAAGCCAAGGGTCCCGGGTTCGAGTCTCGGTCTAGGCGAAAATTTTTCTCTTCAAATATAATTTATTTCTCAATATTAATTTAATAATGAGAAGAGTTAAGTCTGTAATCAAATGGTAAAGAGAAAAATTTATGCCTGAACCGGGAATCGAACCCTGAACCTTCAGCTTTCCGTGCTGATGCTCTAACCATTGAGCTAATCCAGTCCCACATGTGGGACCAAGACAGTAAGGTAAAGGAAGGATTTATGCTTGGATGGGAAGGAAGCCTGGATTAGCTCAATGGTTAGAGCATCAGCACGGAAAGCTGAAGGTTCAGGGTTCGATTCCCGGTTCAGGCATAAATTTTTCTCTTTACCATTTGATTACAATAATTTAGTAGTGTACTTTAATATACTTATTTCAATCATAGTAACAGCTTTAGCTTCTTAATATTAATTTAATAAATAGAGTTAAGTCTGATAGACTGCAATGGGCAGGACATGTGGTACAAAATGGGGAATGAAAAGGGGGCATGGAAGCTCCTTGTAGAAAATCCAGAGGGAAAGCACCTAGCAGAGAGACCAAGAATGAGGTGGGAGAATTACATTAAACATGATTTGAGGGAAGTGGATTATACAGGGGATGATTGAAAGATATTAGCTCAGGATAGGGATGTATGGAGAACTTATGTATATGCGGCTATAAATCTATGGGTTTGATAGTGCCAGTGAATTAGTTAGTGTTACTTCTTTCCATTAGAATTTTTATTAAAAGGAATGATGTGATGTCCAGATGGTGTTCAGGGACTATTTAGACCCTAAAATTTCCTGACATTTGTCTTACAGGTGTGAAAACACCCAAAAAAAAAAAACTTCATCCTGGAAACTTGTCTTGGCTGAGGATCAAACCCCAGGTGCCTGTTGTGTCTAAGGCAGTGATATTACCATTATACCTGCCCTGGATAAGTTATTTTAGTGATGTAATTTATTTTACAGATGATGGTAAACCTGTAGGCATCTCTTCAGAAGAAACAGACCCACAAGAAGGTGAAGAATCCGGTGTTGATGAAGTTGAAGAACATTTTGAGAAAGTAAGCCCTCACAAGGGCATTCTTCCCGACACTACCCATCTTGACATCTCTTTTGATGATGAATGTTATGAAGATGAGAAGGAAGAAACTGTAAACAGTCAAAAGATGCAAAATGAGAGCAATAAAGGTAATAATTACATATATATTTTTTAAAGAGATAAATTTGTAATAATTTTAAGAGTCAGATGTAGACATCTCACCTCATGTAGAATTCTTGAGAACTTGTTTCAGATTTCAGAATGCCTGCATTCTATCAGCAGCTCATTCATATAAAAAATATTAAGATAAACTAAAACTAACAATATTAAGATAAATGTTTGCCAGAACTGGGATTTGAACCCAAGGTCTCTAGTTTTATGTACTAGCGACTAAGCAGCCATTTCACTTCTTATTATACAGGATGGAAGTGATATAAGTGCGCTAATTCAAGGTATTAAATTTCAGTAAAAGAAACACATGTCCTTGCTTTCATTTTGTGTTAATGAAATAATTAAGACCAAACGTTCTGAAAGTGCTCTACCACAAAGGAGCCGCCATTTGCAAAGATAGAAACAAAGGCTTCATAGCGTTTGGTGGGCGTGAATTACAACGTATATGGAGAAAAAATTGCATTTAGATCGGTACTTGCTCAGGTAGAGCACTTGGTATAGCAAACCAAGGGTCTCGGGTTCAAGTCCCAGTCTGAGCATATAATTTTTCTCCGCAAATATGATTTATCCATCATTGAGATGTATGAAATAAATAATAAAAACATCGAAAAAAGCCGTACTGGCATTTATAATGTAATATGTAATTCCCAAATATGTCTTCTTAATAAAGGAGCCGCCATTTGCAAAGATAGAAGCAAAGGCTTCATAGCATTTGGTGGGCAGGAATTACAATGTATATAGAGAAAATTTGCATTTAGATCGGTACTTGCTCAGGTGGTAGAGCACTTGGTCTAGAGAACCAAGGGTCCCGGTTTCAAGTCCCGCTCTGAGCATATAATTTTTCTCTTCAAATATAGTATTTGTTTGTTTCAGAAAGAACTCAGTAATATTTTTAATACATGAATTGAATTGAGATATTAAAGGAGTAATTTTATTCACAGTTGTTGCTGAACCCATGGTCATCTCTTCAAATGAAACAGAAGTAGAAGAAGATAAATCTGCTGTTGATGAAATTCCAGAACGTTCTGGCAAAGTAAAATCTCGTAAAGGCATTCTCCTCGATGATACAACCTATCACAAAACCTCTTTTGGCACGAGTTTCAAAGATGACAAACCAGAAGAAGAAATTGTAAACACTCATGAATTACAAGATGAGAGAGGTAAAACTCTAATTATTACCTGTGAAGAAGAAAAGGAAGATATAGAGGAGGAAGTACAAGAAGTGTCTGAGATTGAAGACTACCAAGTGATGGCAGAAAATCGTAAAAAAATTCTTCGAGAAGTTTCAATGTACCAAGGATCATCAGTTGATCATGAAATGGATGAAGAGGAGAAGTTAGAAGATGAAGAAGTAGGAGATCAACTGGACCAACAACCTGTGGAATCCACTTCAGACAGACTTTTATCTGAAGACAACTATGCAGGTAGGTGCATCTCCTGGTTATGGTAACCTCTTTTTGTGCTTCACCTTATCGAACTCGGTCTGAGCGTATAATTTTTCTCTTCAAATATGATTTATCCATCATTGAGATGTATGAAATTGATAATAAGAACATCGAAAAAAGCCGTACTGGCATTTATAATGTATAATTCCCAAATATGTCTTCTTAATATAGGAGCCGCCATTTGCAAAGATAGAAGCAAAGGCTTCAAAGCATTTGGTGTGCGGGAATTACAATGTATATAGAGAAAAATTTGCATTTAGATCGGTACTTGCTCAGGTAACTCAAATGGTAGAGCACTTGGACTAGAAAACCAAGGGTCCCGGGTTCAAGTCCCGGTCTGAGCGTATAATTTTTCTCTTCAAATATAATTCTTATGAATTGAACCTCATAATGTTAAAAATTCCCAAATTTATTATATAAATATATTCTTTTAGGTAGAATTTTTTATCACTCACCTCATATTGTTCTTTTTATTTGACTATGTACTGGTTTTGGAATATAGTTTCTGTTCCATCCTCAGTATTGCCACGACCGTTGTTCTGTAGTCTTGAAGACTCTCTTCAAGGTAGTATTGTTGTTTTATATAAGAGAATTTTATGGAATCCCATCACAATGTGTATCTAATATAAAAGCATTCATATTGTGAATGTTATAGACTAAATTAGCTCAGTAATAGAGCATCAGTGCATAATGCTGAAGGATTGGGGTTCAATTCCTGATTCAGGCAAAATTTTTTTCTCTTTACCATTGATTGAATAAAATGTTTATTTTCAGATGTACAATTGTATACAGATTACTGCGTTGTTGAAGAGAATGAAGCTATCCCAGGGCTGATAATTGAATCTGTTTCCGGTAACTCTGATATTCTGCTGTGTGATGAAGGTCGCTACTACGAGGAATTGCAGGCAGCTGGTGTAGATGAGTGTGACGACAGACTGGAAGAAGAGTATAGGGAAGGTAATACAACTTGTTAGCAGACCCGAGTATGATCTTCACGTCTTGTGCGCGTTCCAAAGGTTGAATTTTAGACAGAAGCCTCCATCAGTCTCATAAGGGAACTGTCAACCATTACATGCAGATACCTATCTTGAAATTTCTCCCAGAGAAGTATTGTGATGTATCAAGGCCATGTTCAAAGTCTGCCACTTTTAACTGCACAGCACTAAAATCCAGTGCCAAATCTCTCATATAAACTACAGAGAAGTAATGCAAGTTCATAAATTAATGAGTTATTTTTACATCTTGCCTCATATTTATGTTTTCTTAAACACGGAAACTGCATAAACTATGAGGTAAGATGTAAAAATGACTCATTCATTTATGAATTAAGAATCTCATAATATTTTTTTTTCTAAACGACCCAGGTTTGTCTTTCGACATTCCTGGTTTCTCTCCTGGGCATGGCGTACTTGTAACCCACTTCTGAGGTTGGGGCGCCTGGAAAGGTGGGGTTACATTGCCCCGATGATATGATGGGTGATGATGATAATGGTGTGCCAGGAGAGTCCCTAATCCTAAGCTTAACCTAAGATGAATATGAATGATGATGATTGCGATGGCCATATGATTTCGGGGACCGTTTGGGCCTTAAAGTTTTCCTGACATTTGTCTTTCAGGTGAGGAAAAACTCTGATAAAAACCTCACCCAGAAAAACTGTCCCGCTGCGTGACAAGGCAGCACGCTACCCTGAGACCACAGCGGTGGACGAATCTCATAATGTTATGTCCCATATTTAACTTTGAAGTAATACAAGTAATGACTTGTCAGATTGGATAACCCTCACAACCTACTTCTGCTCTATGCCTCATCTCACCTCACTCCACTCCATTCAATTAGGAACATCCTCTGTTTCGCACAGTGGGTTGACATTGCTGGATTCTGGCTTCAGTTTCTGTTCATTGTAGTTAAAAGCTGCAAATTTTTTTTTGACATCACAATATTTGTCTGGTAGAAATTTTAAGGTAGGTTTCGGCATGCAATGGTCGACAGTTACATTGTTAGTCTGTTCGCTTCTTATTCCAGTGCTTGTCTTGATATACTTTCAGTATTCGTTCTTCAAACATGGCAGTACCGTAGTTAAATATGGGAAATAACATTATGAGGTTCTAGATTCGTAAATTAATGAGTCATATTTTTACATCTTACCTCATATCTTATGTTTCTTTAAACACGGGAACTCAGTGGAAGGTATGACTCAAGAGGGACAAGATATTGTCTGAAACCGCCGGTATCAAAGAAATTCGAAATTATATGAGGTGAGTCTTAAAAATATGTTCTCCACTCACTATTAATGATCCATCCATAGTAATTCTGCCCGAAGGCAGGTCCTTCACTAAAATCATAGCATTTTCATGTTATGCTTGCAGCTTTACTAGGGAATTGTAGGTGTGGTAGCTTCCCGTTGCTTTCCACACCAGTGCGGTGAAGGATGATGATGGCCATATGATTTCGGGGACCTTTGGACCTTAAAGTTTTCCTGACATTTGTCTTATAGGTGAGGAAAAACCCCGATAAAAATCTCACCCAGAAAACCTGCCCCGACCGGGGATCAAACCCAGGCCCGCTGCATGACAAGGCAACATGCTACCTCGAGACCACAGCAGTGGACTCTATTAATGATATAACCCATAATGTTTACTTCCCAATATTAATTTAAATATAACGGGAACTAGTTTTCAAGAATGTTGCCATCTGGTGTTGATTTCATCTCAAAATTCATCAAATCAACACCAGATGGCAATGTTATTGATGGAGATTCCAACGAAAATCCAGTAGTCATAATGTCGGTTGAAAATGAGAGAGATCCTTCTCTTGAAAACTAGTTCCCATGTTTAAAGAAACATAAGATATGAGGTAAGATGTAAAAATATGACTCATTAATTTATGGCAGTATCATCTTATTTATATAAATGAATGAATTGGATAAAATGTTTTTACATCTCAGTTCATAAAGTTCTGTGTTTTCATGATACCGGTTTCAAAGACTTTTTATCTCCATCTTCAGTCAAACTCTAACTGTTGAATTTTGCCATTACCACCATCACGTCAAAATTTCAAATCTATGAATGTGAGGTGAGTCGTGAATATTCTAACCCCTATCAATTAAAATAAACCTCCTAGTGTCACTTTAAATGTTAATCTCTCTTTATCTGTAATGGCATAGCCCATTGTTGAGCCATAGCCTCTCCTTTGTAAGGAGTTACTAGACCAAGTTAATTTTAGTTACCTTATATGCTCATAGATGCCGTGCGGTCAACACACCGACCCAATGAGACATCTAACAGGCAACTAAAGTATTACTAGGACATTGGTGTCAGTAAATTTTCCTTAGAGGCCTCTTTATTGAGGCTTAAATATCTTTTATGAGCCTGAAAATCATCAGACTCGGCACCCACAGCTTAAATTCCCTCCCGGATGATTTGCTCCTTGGATTTTTCTGTCCTAAAAATCCATAGATCACGGCCGGGTTTGAACCCGCGATCCTCGGAACTAGAGGCAAGGAGCATAACCATTAGTCCACCATTGCCGACTTTTAAATATTAAATAACATGACAGTTTCCATAACAAGCTATAATGTAAATGGTAATGATTTGTTTCAGCAAAGGAACGTCAACTGAAGGCTGAATCTTCAGATGGACAGGAGGAAGTAGAACATGAGGAGGTAATATATTGACATACTTTACATCAACTATACAAGTCTATACTATTAAAATATATGATAAAATTGCTTTGAGGTATCAGCCTCAATATAAATTTTGAATATAAAATTATAAATCTAAGTTTTCTAATACACTTTATAGAACTCCTGTTATTCCAACTTCTCTAAAAAAAATAACAACTAAAAGTATATCCATCCATAGTAATTCTGCCCGAAGGCAGGTCCTTCACTGCAATCATAGCATTTTCATGCTATGCTTGCAGCTTTACGAGGGAATTTTGTAGGTGTGGTAGCTTCCCGTTGCTTTCCACACCGGTGAAGGATGATGGTGATGATGATGATAAGGATGATGACGATGGCCATATGATTTTGGGGACCGTTTGGGCCTTAAAGTTTTTTTGACATTTGTCTTACAGGTAAGGAAAAACTCCGATAAAAAACCTCACCCAGAAAAACTGCCCCGACCGGGGATCGAACCCGGGCCCGCTGCGTTACAAGGCAGCACGCTACCTCGAGACCACAGCGGTGGACAAAAGTATATAAAAGAATTATTCTTTCTTCTTCTTCTTCCTTCCAAAGTATTAGGCCAAGGCCTGTTACGATCCTATAGAAAATTTTCCCTCCAGCTTCTTCCGGAAAATTCTCGTATAAGACTTGATAGCATAATGATAGTCCCTTCGATTGGTTGCTGGCCAAAGGAATTATTCTTTCAGTTATATTATATGGATGTAAAACATGGACTCTTACTTTAAATGAGGAGAAAAGTTTATGTGTATTTGAGAATGAAGTTTTTAACAACATTTTTGGATCAAAGAGAGATGAACAGACAGGTGAATGGAGGAGACTACATAACAGTGAGCTATATGATCTTTATAGGAAATCAAATATAATAAGAACCATTAGGATTTGTAGATTGCAGTGGGCAGGAAACATCTGAGATGAATGAGGAAATGAAAAGGGACATGGAAATTTTTTGTACGAAAACCAGAGGAAAAGCACTCCAGTAGGTAGGTCATTAATGAGGAGGGAGAATAACATTAATCATTATTTGAGGGAGGTGAATTAAACAGGGGATGTTTATGTCCACATGGCCAAAAAACCTTCAAATTTGATATTGCCAGTATTAGTTAAGGTGCAATCTTCCTCAACTTTATTATTATTATTATTATTGTCATCATCATTATCATCATCATTATTATTATTATTATTTATATTATGATTATTATTTATATTATCATCATCATTATCGTCATATCATTATTGTCATCATCATTATTGTCATCATCATTATCGTCATCATTATTATTATCATCATTATTATTATCATTATTATTATTATTATTAATCATCATCATCCCACCATCAACAGAAGGTCTGTAACTTGGGATAATTATGGGGAAAGGCTTGTTTTTACTGAAGGTGTTCTCATTTAAAATCATATTGTCGTTTATTTCTTTTAAACAAGCTTCATGTCAACAAGATCGAAGAAAAAGCAAACAAAAACTCATACATACTGAAGAGATTAGCTGGGAAGAAATGTGGGAGCTCATTGGACACCCTAAACAAAACATATAAAATCTACATGAAACCAATTATAACCTATGGAGCAGAAACAATAGTAACAGCTAAAGACACCACAATGAATAAACTAGAAATAATCCAGAATCAAATGCTAAGATTAGTCACTGGAGCGGTAAAATCAACTAACACTGCAACTATGAGAATGTTCACAGGCAACCCCTCAATTCAAAATGAGATAGAAAAGAAATCCTGCATCATGCACACAAAATTACAGCGCTACCAAAAGCAATCCAACCGCAAAGCACAACACCCCAGATCTTAATCACACAACCTTCCTTTCTCCACAAAACTAGTAATCTTTTCCAAAAACACAAATTAGATGCCAAAACTGAACCTACTCCTCAAATACCAAGCCCATTAGATTACCAACTGTACAATGCAACCCTCTCAATAGACAAAATAATAAAGAAAAATGATACAAACCCATCAATAGCCAAACAAATGACCTTAGAAACTATTAGTACAAATTTGAAGAGAAAAATTATACGCTCAGACCGGGTCTTGAACCCGGGACCCTTGGTTCTCTAGACCAAGTGCTCTACCAACTGAGCTACCTGAGCAAGTACCGATCTAAACGCAAATCTTTCTCTATATACATTGTAATTCCCATCCACCAAATGCTATCTTGCAAATGGCGGCTCCTTTATTAAGAAGACATATTTGGGAATTATACATTACAGCCAGTACGGCTTTTTTCATGTTATTATTATTGATTTCGTACATCTCAATGGTGGATAAATCATATTTGAAGAGAAAAATTATACGCTCAGACCGGGACTTGAACCCGGGATCCTTGGTTCTCTAGACCAAGTGCTCTACCAACTGAGCTACCTGAGCAAGTACCGATCTAAACGCAAATCTTTCTCTATATACATTGTAATCCCCATCCAATTACAATGTATATAGAGAAAGATTGCTCAGGTAGCTCAAATGGTAGAGCACTTGGACTAGAAAACCAAGGGTCCCGGGTTCAAGTCCCGGTCTGAGCGTATAATTTTTCTCTTCAAATATGATTTATCCATCATTGAGATGTATGAAATTAATAATAAGAACATCGAACTCTATCTGAACTTATTCATCTTAAATGATTCTTTCAGTTATTCTAGTATTCTTGTATGTACTTAATTACTGGTTCTAAGCATAGTTCCTTCAAGACGTCCTCATTGCTTAAGACTTATAAAGATGAAGAAGAATAATTTTGTATTATTATAAGTGTAATGTTTATGAGGATATTTCTTTTGTTTTGATGTTGAGTATATGTTTGCAGGAGGTGGAGAAATGGCTTTCTGGTGGTGAAGACAGTGTTGTTGTATTGGATTCAGACTCTGAAGACGTCCCCCCGGTAATCAACAAATTTAATTTTATTATAATTAATTAATAATAGAATTAGATTTAATACCCCACCTCAGAATTGTAGATTTCTCGAAGACTAGTTTCGATACCTCTATGTATCATCTTCAGCTCTATCTAACTGTTGAATTGGTGGTTTGCCATCCTGTAGGTTGCTTCCTGCTCCCTCTGTTGGCTGAATCATGAACTTCCAAATTAAATTTCTGATGTTATATTTTTAATTAACATGTTCCAGATTTGGATATAATTTTATTTTAGAAAGAAAAATTATGTTCGAACCAGGAGTCGAACCCCGGACCTCTGACTCTGTACATTAGTGCAGTAACTGTTATGCCATTCGAACTTCCGATAGGAATGTAAAATTTTTTTCTACTTATACAATTAATTCTCCTTTCATCCGAAGGCCAATAGCCATTGCTATCAACAACGCCATCTGACGACTTCTTTTCGAAGTATTTTTTATTAATTTTTAAGTTATTAAAGCTACTATTTTGATGTTGTATTTTAAATTAACATGTTTCAGAATTGGATATAGTTTTATTTTAGAAAGAAAAATTACATTCGAACCCTGGACCTCTGACTCTGTACGTCAGTGCAGTAACCGTTATACCATTCGAACTTCCGATAGGAATGTCAAATTTCTTTCTACTTATACAATTAATTCTTTCATCCAAAGGCCAATAGCCATTGCTATCAACAACACCATCTGACAACTTCTTTTTTAAGTATTTTTTATTGAGAATTTAAACATTAATTTTTAGGCGATTAAATCTAACTATTTGTGATGGTATCTTTTAAATTAACAGGTTTCAGAATTGGATGTGTTTTGTTATTTTAGAAATACAATTACCTTCGAGACTGGGAGTTGAACCCCGGCACCTCTGACTCTGTACGTCAGTGTGGTAACCGTTACGTCATCTTTTCTAAAATAAAATAGAAAACATATTCAATTCTGGACAATGACGCCCAGAGTTCATCAAAACATGTCCAGGATGAAAATGTAATATGAGGTTTTTTCTTTTTAACTTTTGTAGGAATGAATCAATATGAGGTTTAATTTATGATATAATCAAATGTTTCTTACCTCTCCTCATATAAATCTTTTAAGTAGATCGTGATTTCGAGACCATAACGGTCTCATCTTCAGTACAATCTTGGCGACTGATGTTATGTCGATCGGAAGAAACACTTCTTCCATAAATTAATGAGTTTTTTTTTTTACATCTTACCTCATATTTTATGTTTTTTTAAACACGAGAACTAGTTTTCAAGAGATCCATCTCTCTTATCTTCAATTGGCATTATGAGTACCGGATTTTCGTTGGAAACTCCATCAATAACGTTGCCATCTGGTGTTGGTTTGATGAACTTCGAGATAAGGTCACGTTCATCAGGAATCTCGAAAAAACATAAGTTGTAAAAAAAAATCACTCATTAATTTATGAATTAAGAACCTCATAATGTTATTTCCCATATTTAACTATGAACTTCTTCTTTCCTCTGTTGGTGGACCAATGAACCTCTGGATCAGGTCAGGATTTGCAGGAATTTCGAAGTTCATAAGTTTGCCTTTGTTTTTCTGAATGTGGATTTTATTTTATACTGTTATGGTCTCGAAATCGCAATCTACTTAAAAGATTTATATGAGGAGAGGTAGGAAACATTTGATTTTATCATGAGGTTAATTCTATGGTTCAGACTCTTGGTAGTATAAATAGTGATAAAATTTCGTTGAGGTAAATAGTCACAAAGATCTGGCAAGTGCCATTATTCTCAACTAGGTTAAAAATTTTAGAAATAACATAATAAGCAATGCCACATGAACAATATATTTAACAACAAAGGAGTGTACAAATTAATGTGTGAAAGATTGTAATAAATTCTATATAGGCAGAACCAACAGAATCATTAATGAATGAGTTGTTTTTTGTATCTTACCTCATAGTTTATGTTTTCTTAAACACGGGAACTGCAGTTTTCAAGAGGAACATCTCTCCCATTTTCAACCAACAATATGACTACTGGATTTTCGTTCATCGGGAATTTCGAAATTCATGGATCTAAATTTGTTCTTCTGAATATATATTTTCTCCCAAACTATCATTTCTAAAAGTTTTTCCAAATGTTTTAGAAGTTTGGCCTCTTTTTCAATTGTATGACTCTCCAATAAACTATGTGCTGTAAAGTTCATCAGATGGCAACCTTATAGATAGAGATTCCAATGAAAATCTGATAGTCATAATGTCGATTGAAAATGGGAGGAATGTTCCTCTTGAAAGCTGCAGTTCCCATGTTTAAGAAAACATAAACTATGAGGTAAGATATAAAATACGACTCATTAATTCATGAATTTAGAAGAACCTAATAATGTTATTTCCCATATTTAATTATGAAGGACCAACAGAAGTTTCAACATAAGATACAAAGAACACTTTAAAAATTTCATGCATGCGGGAGGAAAATTTAGCTATGCTAAACGCATCATCAATCCCGGTCACCACGTGGATTCAATAGAAAACACTTTTATGATAGTTCATAAAGAAAGAAATCCAGTTAAGATAAACATGCTAGAGGAACTTGAAATTCTAAAGGAAGTAAACAACAATTTCATTTTAAATGAGAACTCACCCAATTCATACAACACTCTATACGAAATTACAAAACAACAGTCAGTAGCTACCGACAATGCTGGAAGGCTGCTGTGTCAAAAGTGTCGCAAATCAATAATAGCAGTTAGTAGCACACATCCTTCTATTGTTGTTGAAAGCCAGTTTCCAAAAGGCTTACAGTTTTTAAAAAGTTTTAACCTAGTTGAGGATGATGGCACCTGCCAGATATATATTTTAATAGTTTACTTTGTGATCTCGTAATAGTAATCAATATTTACTCCATTTTTGTTTGACAGGCTAAATCTATGTCAAGAGCATCTCATATTTACAAAGAAGACTATCTAGATGAAGAAATTGGTCTTGAAGAAGAGGAAGAAGAAAGAGACATTGCTGAAGAAGAAGAAGAAGAAAATGATGTTGATGAAGAGGAGGAAGAAGAAGAAAGAGACATTGTTGAAGAAGAGGAAGAAGAAGAAGAAGAAGAAAAAGAAATGATCGAAGAAGAGGAAGAGGAAGGTCTGGTAGAAGAAGAAGAAGAGGAGGAAATTGAACAGGAATCAGATAATGAAAGTGAGGAAGAAACTGTTAATTTGTACAGGAAAGGCATTGAGCATAAAGTTTCTGCCAGCAGTAAGCTAGCTGAAGTTGATTCTGAGGCAGAGGATATTTCTGACCAAGAAAAGAAAGATGATAGTGAAACATCAGATGACGACGAAATACCTAAAAATGTAACAATTGAAGAACTAGATTCGTGGAACGAAAGTAAGAGTGAAGAAAATGAAAAAGCTATTATCTGTGAAGAGATTTCTAGTGAAAATATTGAAATTAGAAAACCAGAACAAAATGTGATCATTGAGGAAGTTTCTGAAGGGTATGAAATTTTACAGACTAAGACTAGAGAATATACCAATGAATCTGTTAATATTCATTCAGATACAATAACGGTAGATTCTGCTGCTTCAAAATCTAGCAAAGATGTGTCACAAAATGACACAATAGAAGAATCCATTGTTGATAAAACAAAATCTAATGAAGAAATGGCACAGAATGATGGAAATCAGGAAATTGTTAAAGAAACACAAGAAGAAATTGTAACGATAGATTCAAATATTGAATTAAAATCTTGCAAAGATACTTCCAAAAGTGGTGTATCAGTTGATAATTATAAAACAAAAGATGAGATGGATTTTGAAGAATGCATTAGTTTTAATGAAATATCAAAACATGGACAAAGTCAATTGAAAAGTTGTCAGATTTCTCAAGCTATGGATGTCGACAAAGATGAAGCCATGGACTTTGAAGTAGAAATCAGTGCAAGTCAGATATCAAAACCGAAAACGATAGGTGACACTTCTAAATCAGGATCTAGTGCAGACACGAATACACAAACTAAAAACCTTTCTTCACCGCAAATGGAAGGGAGTGAGACGATGGAGGTAGAGGAGACAGTTCATGCCAAAACATCTAAATTAATTGGAGGAAGAGAAAATGAAACAGAAACAAGACTTAAATGTCGTGATTCGAGGAGTAGGTCAGGATCGGTCCCTCCTGAGAATTCAGCTTCTAAACAGAATAAAATGAATAGGACCTCAAGAGGGACATCAGCTCCTCCTGAAGACAAATCAGATTCTAATAAAAGAAAAGTTGAAGAATTGACAGTAACGGAAGAGCTTGTAAATGTAAAAAATAAAATGAAATCTGATGAAAAAATGAGTAGATCTGAAATTAAAGGAAAGAGTGTAAGCAGAACAGACCTTCAAATAATTGAAGAGGAGTCACATGGAGAAGTTAATGCGAGTTTTAGTACATCGTCGCAGATCAGAGCTGGGTCTCTTCCTCCCGATGATCTTCATAGAAGTAAAATTCGAAAATCAAGGAGATCGAGTTCGCTCCAGCCAGAAGACAGTAACAGTAGAAACAGACCTGTCAAACCTGATGATATATTTCATGAAAAAAGAAAAATAAAGAAACATGAAAACAGAGTTGAATCTGTTGATCCAGAAGATATTTCAATGGAAAAAATTAAAAAGAAATCAAAGGAAATTAAATATGTTTCATCAAAAGAGGTTTCTTCAGAAGAATCAGAAAAGGAAATTCAAAGAGCTCCAAATAAAGCAGTTTTAATCCCAACAGAAGATATTTCAGTGGTGGATTCTAACAAGAAAACACAAAAAGCTGGAAGTAGTACAGTATTGAACTCACCAGAAGACATTCAAGATGTATATTCACAAAAAAGTCCTTATGAAATTGGAAATAGAACTGAATCATTTCCAGCTGACATTCCAGGAAGCAGTTTTCATGAAACTGAAAATGTAACCAATTCAGTCCAATTAGAAGATATTTTTATGGTAGAAACAAAAAGAAAAACTGAAAGTAGGGCTAAATCAACCCCACCAGAAAATATTGCAGTTTTGAATTCAAAGAAGAAATCTGCAAGTTTGGCCGATGAAACAGAATTTATTCCAGTCATGGATTCAAAGAAGAAATCTGAAAGAAGGGCTGGATCAGTTCCACCAGAATATATATCAGTGGCAGATTCAAAGAAGAAAACAACAAGCAGAGTTAAATCTGTTATTTCAGAAGATATTCCAGCGGCAGATTCAAAGAATAAAACTGAAAGTAGGGATGAATCAGTCCCACCAGAAGATATTCCAGTGATGGATTCAAAAAAGAAAATTGGTAGTAGATCTGGATCAACCCCACCAGATGTTTCAGTAGTGGATTCAAAGAAAAAAGCTGCAAGTAGGGCTGGATCAGTTCCACCAGAAGATGCACCAATGGTGGATTCAAGGAAGAAAACTACAAGTAGGGCTGGATCAGTTCCACCAGAAGATGTAACAATGGTGGATTCAAAGAAGGAAAATACAATTCCATCAGAAGATACTCAAGTGGTAGATTCAAAGAAGAAAATTGCAACTAGAGCTGGATCAATTCCGCCAGAAGATGTACCAATGGTGGATTCAAAGAAGAAAAATACAAGCAGGGCTAGATCGGTCCCACCAGAAGATGTAACAGGGGTGGATTCAAAGAAGAAAACTACAATTAGGGCTGGATCAATTCCACCAGAAGATACCCAAGTGGCAGATTCAAAGAAGAAAATTGCAAGTAGGGCTAGGTCAATCCCACCAGAAGATGTACCAGTGGTGGATTCAGAGAAGAAAGCAGCAAGTCGGGCTAGATCAATTCCACCAGAAGATACACCAGTGGTAGATTCAAAGAAGAAAAGTGAAAGTAGGGCTGGATCAATCACACCAGAAGATATCCCAGTAGTGGATTCAAAGAAGAAAGCTGCAAGTAGGGCTGGATCAATTCCACCGGAAGATGTAGCAGTAGTAGATTCAAATAAGAAAACTACTAGTAGGGCTGGATCAATTCCACCAGAAGATGTACCAGTGGTAGATTCAAAGAAGAAAACTGCAAGTAGAGCTGGATCAATCCCACCAGAAGATATCACAGTGGCAGATTCAAGGAAGAAAACTGAAACTAGGTCTGGATCAATCCCACCGGAAGATATACCAGTGGCAGATTCAAAGAAGAAAATTGCAAGTAGAGCTGACTCAATCTCACCAGAAGATATCACAGTGGCAGATTCAAGGAAGAAAACTGGAAGTAGGTCTGGATCAATCCCACCAGAAGGTGTATCAGTGGTGGATTCAAAGAAGAAAACTGCAAGTAGGGCTGGGTCAATTTCACCAGAAAATGCTCCAGTGATGGAGGAAGATGATGAGGAACGTGAAGAAATTGAGATGTCAAGCAGTCAAGCAAGCACAATTTGTCTTGCAGACATCCCCGGTGTTAGTAATGTACATAGACCCCCGTCAGTCAGTAGCCAGGCAAGCACTATTAAGCTAAGAACAGGGAGAAGCAGACGATCGTCTGTGAGCAGCCAGTGTAGCTCAGTACACGAGGACATGAGGTTAGACATTGTCTACGAAGAACCTGAAAATGCAGAATGTAATAGGAGTGGTGATTTTACATCAAGAGTGAGAAGGGCACGGTCAGAAGCAGGTTCAGTTCATGGCGCGCAGACCGGACACAACAAAACTTCTTCAGATGCGGGTTCTGTACTAGATGAGAGTTTTGTGAGGACTTTGAGGAGTGGTAAAGTGATATCAGAGTCTGAAGATGATGTAGGGAGCCCGAGGTTGAGAGGCAGACGGAAAGTGAGAGCCGATTCAACAAGTTGTGGAGATGATGTGAACAGTCAGCAGGCCATGGAGGAATATGCCACTGCACGAAGGTTGACAAGACATCAACGGTCACTTCTAGAACGTAGTTTGGAGCTCGCTAAGTCATCACAATCTAGCAGGTAAGACTTTTTATTATTCATGGAAACTATTTTTTTATTTCATCAAAATCTACCAATGCAGAAAATTTAGTATACAAATTTAAAGGTATGTTACATGAACTTTTTAACACATTCAGTACCAGGCACCGAGCAGGGCATTTAAATCCACAGGCCAGCCATTTAAATATCCCAGCTACTCTTTTTGCGGCACTTCAGAAAATGGACCATTATTCTCAAACTATTAGTCCTAGAAAATTCAAATTTTGTACATACCTAAAGGAGATATCCTAGTAGGATTTGATGGTGAAATAACTTGGGTGATTATCACATGGTATCGGCGTATCAGTTTCAGGAAGTGGAAGTTCATCTTCACTTTCACTTTGTGAATCTTCTAATTCAGGAATCAGTTCATCACCTGAATCATTATTATACAAAATATTCACTAATTCTTCTTCAGTGAGATATTTTTCTTTTGCCATGGTTTCACTCACGCACAAACAACAGCGCGATAACGGGAAACATATATGACTGCATTGGAGCCTGGAGGCAAGTTTGGGTGAATGAATTCCATGTGTTGTTTGTTTTAAAAATAAAAGGGGATTCACCAAGGTTAAACATGTCAAACGAGAATAGAAAATGTACATTTACATGCCATCTATGTTCTCCAAGACATACTAAGCCAACACAATATTTAGGCACCGAATATAAACATGGTTTGTTCACGCCCGCTCTAAAGTGAGATAACTGACAATGGCCACATACATGATAGTCTCTTTAAACGCCTTAACTGGTTTACGATACTGAATGTGTTAATATGATGATCTTGTAGAAGATTTCCAGGCTTTTGGCCATGATCTTGAGGCTTGTAGTTCCACAACGTTTTGCCAGAGACTGCGTCCAGCATGCTCAAGGGTTGTATTGAGACTGGCAATTTAGTCGACTACCTGCCCTATTTATACATTTATCCGCGATGTGTTCTACGAAGTAATGGACCACATAGAGAACATGTCGTGGATAAATGTATAAATAGGGCAGATAGTCGGGGAACTACAAGCCTCAAGACCACGGCCAACAGCCTGGAAATCTTCTACAAGATCATCATAATAACTCTAGCCGTGAAAGCCTAAGTCAGAACTTTTTAATGTTGTCATCAGATGGGATATGAGGACACCGATCTGGGAATCATTATTTTCCTTTATCGGTCATCTGTTGACAGCAGTGCATGATAGTGCTGCTACCTCTTGAGCATTCTAGTCAGTAGATTTAGTATTGAGAATTCTAATGTAACAGGGTTGGTCAATTAAGGTAGCATTTTTTATAACTCACCTCATATTGTTCTTCTTATTTGGCTAAAAACTAGTTTCAGAACATAGTTTCTGTTCTATCCTCAGTATTGTCACGATCTTGTTCTGTCGACAGAACAATGGTTTTTTTCTTTTTTTTTTCAAATAAAATCAATTCATCTGTCTCAAATTCAATTCTCTTCTGGTAGCACACTAACATACATAGCTGGAGGTCTCTGGTTTAAATCCCAGTTCAGGCATTAATTTTCTTCTATATATGTGGAAAATAATACTGTGAGGTTTATTTTAATTTTATTTGAGTTGTGTATTTTGGCTCACCTCATGTTTCTTGATTTTTATGCAGACCGGTTTCATCACTATCTATGCGACATTCTTGATGCATTGAGAATGTTACATAGATAGTGATGAAACCGGTCTGCATAAAAATCAAGAAACATGAGGTGAGTCAATATACACAACTCAAATACAATTAATTTTTCAATTATAACATCAAAATATCCTTCCCAATTATATTATTTTTAATAAATGAATGAGTCATTTTAACATCTTACCTCATATTTCATGTTAAAATGACTCATTAATTTATTAATTAAGAACCTCATAATGTGTTTCCCAATTTTAACTTTGAATATTATTTTTAGTCTGGACATCTTACCTCAATATTAATGTTGATTTGTTCTTGGACATGTTTCAAAACAATTCTGTTTTATCGTCAGCTTTCCAGACTAAAAATAATATAATTAAAATAACCTCAAAATATAACTTCCTAAAATTAAATATTATATCCTTCCCAACCCTATCCGAACCACTTTTATAAACCTAACCTACCCTTCCAATCATAATTTACGTTACCCTTCCATCCTTAATGTAAGTTACCCTTGTTACACTAACCTAATCTATCAATTGTTTTCCTGATGAGAGTTCAAATACAATTAATTTTTCAATTATAACATCAAAATATCCTTCCCAATTATATTATTTTTAATAAATTAATGAGTCATTTTAACATCTTACCTCATATTTCATGTTAAAATGACTCATTAATTTATTAATTAAGAACCTCATAATGTGTTTCCCAATTTTAACTTTGAATATTATTTTTAGTCTGGACATCTTACCTCAATATTAATGTTGATTTGTTCTTGGACATGTTTCAAAACAATTCTGTTTTATCGTCAGCTTTCCAGACTAAAAATAATATAATTAAAATAACCTCAAAATATAACTTCCTAAAATTAAATATTATATCCTTCCCAACCCTATCCGAACCACTTTTATAAACATAACCTACCCTTCCAATCATAATTTACGTTACCCTTCCATCCTTAATATAAGTTACCCTTGTTACACTAACCTAATCTATCAATTGTTTTCCTGATAAGAGTTACATTGTGATGAAAAAAGAATTGTAGTAATGTAGTGTGTGATTCTATTAACAGGCCTTACCCACTGCCTGCTCTGCATGAGGCATCAGACGATGATGAAGGAGAGACATCGAGTGTGGGCACCAGGTCATCCTCTCGCTTATCTGCACGCCATGCACCTGTTCCAGATAACCCTTCCCCCACCACTTCACAGGCTTCAACTATTCATATCCTCACTTCGGATGTAAGTAATTCTGCTATCTTCTCTTCCTGTTATCTGTCGCATTAAAGTCATGAGTTAGAATTCTAGGTTCGTACATAATGATGACGACAATCTTTAGTTTCTCTCAAGAGATTGAATCGGTTATATACACCTCACCTTATATTTTGCTTTCTCACCTGAAACATGTTTTGAACGATATTTCCTCAGGTTATCAGTCAAAAATGGACTGGTGAGTTGATAATTGGAAGTCATGTACCATATTTTACAGACTATAAGAGACACTTTTTTCTATGAAAAATTGCCTCCAAAATTCAGGTGGGTCTTATACTCAAATTAATATAAAAATGTCGAGTGTTTGATTTAAAATTCCTGCCAGACTTAAAAATGGCCATATATTCGATGCTGTGGGAATTATCTCTATCTGGCAACATTGGATTCAACTGGCATCAATAGTGCACCGATGCAATGAATGTGAGCTGCAGTGATTCACAAGCTTGGTAACACTGTCTCCCTCCCGCCTCACCATCATAAACCCAAAACACTGTCTAGCTAAGATGCATTGTTGCACTTACGATGTCAGTGAACTTAAACAAATGGATGATGGATGAAACCCAAAATGAATTCACGTCGAAGGGAGCTTCAAAACGATAGACAATCAAACAAGGGTGTCAGTTGATAAAACAGTTGTGGTCTATAGTGAGAGAAGACATTATTGTTAAATCTTTCAAGAAGTGCGGCGTAAGTAACGCTCTCGATGGCAGTAAAGACCATCTTATATATAAAGAGGACAATGATGATGACGAAGAAGAAGAAGAAGAATGTTCAGATGACGATTTTCAGGGATTTTAAAGATCAGAACGGTTTTATAAACTAAGGATTTTTTTTAGTGTGACTTTGCAATCTAATTATAATTTTTTTTAAATTGCTTAGAATTAAGGTGCGTCTTATAGTCCATAAAATACGGTACATTTTTTCCATCTGGTGATGGGCAGATAAAACCTCACAATTAAATACTTTTCCCTAGGAACTTCGAAGTTCATTATTTTGTATTTTAAATATTAAATTTATTACTTCTCACTGAATGATAAATTTTCATAAGTTCACACTCGCTATTTAACGTATACAAGGTTAGTACTGTACAAGAGGAACACATGTATTACTTATTAAGTTATGTAGATAGGAAATAACACTATGAGGTTTTTTAATATTGTTTATTTTTTATTATTTCATGAGGTGAGTGAAATAATAAAAAATAAACAACATGTATTACTTGCCCAAGTTAAATCTATACTCAGAAAATGTGCTAGGAATATGCCATCAATTCTCTTTCTTCTTTTACTGTGTTGCTATTTCCTGTCCCCTGTGTTATGTTATTTACTGGGAGAGGAGTGTTAGCAAATACTGTGCTTTGTAACTGTTCTGTCACCTACAGTAGTCATTGACCAAATGAATAATCTGGCAACCATGTTATTACTGGGAAATGAACTGTCCCTTCTTTGCCTTCCTCATTGTATGTTGCCAATTCCCGTTCCCTGTGTTGTGTTATGAGGTTGGTGATAGGGAGTTGACAAACACTGTTATTTTAAATGATCTGACACCTTCACCAGTCATCGACTAAATGAGTAATTTGACAACCATGTAATGATCTTGCACATGTGTTTAGGGATTCTTCTTTCCATCGAGAAAGAGTTTGGTGGCACTAGTGCTAACACATTTCCACTTTAGTCGTATAGACTTAACTTAGGCGAGTAAGAGCAAACATTTTGTTTTTTCTTAATACAGCAAACTTCCGATTATCCATGTTAATTGGGACTGAGATAAGCACAGAAAGTCAAAACACACGAATAATCCAATGAAGTTATTTGGCACTGTGGAAGTTGATCAGAAATGTATTTACCGCTTTAACACTACTTAAATGCAACAAATATTTGTAAAATGTTATATTAAATGTATTTAGGTGCAAGTCATAATTATCATTGTCTTATTTTATTCATAAATATGAAAAAAAAAGTGGGACTATTTCCAGGTCATGACCACTCTGGTTACGAGAGTTATTCAAAATGGCTGCCATAACCAGCGACAGCTACACTAGTAACCACCGATATCCACACTTATAACCAGCAATTCCCACACTAGTAACCACCGATATCCACACTTATAACCATCGATGACCACACTACTAACCAGCAATAAACCCACTGCCACAGCATATCCGTGGTTTCAATCTGTAACAAACTTTCACTGACTCCACAAAGGAAATTGTATTGTATTCTCAGAATGTTGGTTGGTACCGTTAAACGCGTCAGGAGAGGGGGTTGTGAGTAAAGGTTACTCTATTGTGCTAGTTTCTAAGTGCAGTTCACAGTAGCACGTTTAAAAATAAATAATTTTTTCATAACGATACAAAATACAGTATTTTTAAAAAATACAGTAAAAAGAGTCATGTCCTGATAATCTGCAAACCGGATAACATGCGGATGGATAATCGGGAGTTTGCTGTAAACTGATGCAGTGTTGTACAAATGTGAACCACTCAAGTATATTAATTATCGCAAAGAAAGCCAAATATTCAACAATATAAATATCTGTGTGATTTATTTGAAAATACAATAGGAAGTAACTTTATGAGGTTTTATACTTAATAAAAAGTGTTGTCGGTATTATTCTTTCCTCTTATTGTTGTTATTCTTAGACATACGTTTTGAGACTAACAAACCTTGAAACATATGTCTAACAGAAACAACGATGTGAGGTAAGAATAATACAGACAACAATTTTTATTAAAAATATCCATTCATGATTATGGACTATCACCAAATGTAAATCATAATCTTGGACTTTAAAAACTTTATTGTGATTTTTAAAAAAAGAACTTTATAGTGATTTTCTTTTTGTCTCAAAATTATGTAATTTTTACTTTTTTTGTCCATATAATTCTGTTCGTTAAATGCAAAATCCGTTAAATTGAGAGTTTATTGTGTTAGAAAACATGAACACAATTTACATTTGTAATAATAATTGGTTTTAGAATTCTCCACCAAAAGACACCAAGACGCAGTCGGAGATCATTGTCGAGGTTGAATGAGAGTGTTGTGGAGAGTCCGGGTTCAGTCAGATCTGGAGGTAAGTCTCTGTCTTAGATAATTTGCAACAATCATTAATTGTGGTGTCCTGTTCTGGGGTATTTAAAGTAATAACAGACCTCAACTAAAAGCAAATAAGATTATACGTGTCAGCCCTTCTGGTTTATTGTATGGTTGGGAGAATTGAATTATGAAGATGAAAGGTAAATAAAGAATAACTCCAACAAAGTTAAGATATATGAAAAGAACATGGTTATAACTGGGATAATTTTAAAACATGCAAACATTTTAAATTAATTATGAATATACCCAGTTCTCAACAAAATTCAGAATTATAAATCATGATTGCGGGCTATAATTTCATATATTACTTAAAATTTTATTTTTAAAGGGGATTGAATTTAAATTGGAATAATAAATATTGCAGTTTTAATTGATTGTATTTAATTAAAATTACAGTGGGAGGAAACACTATGAGGTATTTATATTAATAAAATAGTTGGAGAAAATGTTTTAACATCTCACCTCACAAAGTTGTGTGTCTTCACAATACCGGTTTCAAAAGTATAGTATTACTTCCATCTTCAGTTAAATTCCAACTCAAATTTGACTGAAGATGGAAGTAATACTATACTTTTGAAACCGGTATCGTGAAGATATGCAACTTTGTGAGGTGAGATGTTAAAACATTTTCTCTAACTCATTTATTAATATAATTTGTAACCTGTGGTCTTTTTAACATATGATGGTTGGAACTTTAATAGTGGCAGCACTAGTGTAGAGATGTCATCCAATGGAACCTAATGATGTAGCTGATAGCACCTGTCAGTTACATACCTACCTTACTTAAGAACGTATAAACTCTCCCTTCCCACATCACACACATGTGAACTGGCGAGAGGACCAGAGCCCCTCGTGTTAACTGGCACTGTAATTTAGTGTTGTCATGATGTTTTTCGATACAGGAATAATGGAGTTGGATAAAAATTGAAATTGCCAGAGGAAGTACAGTACAGTAGTGTCATCAAACTCTTCGAGAAGTTTGTGGAGAATCTACATTGCTTTAGAGAACAGTGGCACAGTGGGTAAAGGCCTTCAATGTGCCACTGTTCTATAAGGCAATGCAGATTCCCTGCAAGCTTTTTGAAGATGTTGATGACACTGACATCTCTGATACATTCAATCTTTATCCAGTTCCATTGTTCCTTTTTTCAAAAACATTGTGACAATATTTAATTTTAGGAAGTTATATTTTGAAGTTATTTTAATTATATTATTTTTAGTCTGATCATCTTACCTCAATATTAATGTTGATTTGTTCTTGAACATGTTTCAAAACAATTCTGTTTTATCATCAGCTTGTCCAGACTGGTTTTAGGAATTCTCACTATGAGGTATATTCATTTAGGTAGAATTTTTTATCACTCACCTCATATTGTTCTTCTTATTTGACTATAAACTAGTTTCTGTTCCATCCTCAGTATCGCCACGACCGTTGTTCTGTCCCCAGCGAAGGACAGCTCTTCAAGACGACAGAACAACGGTCGTGACAATACTGAGGATGGAACAGAAACTATATTCCGAAACTAGTTTATAGTCAAATAAGAAGAACAATATGAGGTGAGTGATAAAAAATTCTACCTAAATGAATATACCTCATAGTGAGAATTCCTAAAACCAGTCTGGACAAGCTGATGATAAAACAGAATTGTTTTGAAACATGTTCAAGAACAAATCAACATTAATATTGAAGTAAGATGATCAGACTAAAAATAATATAACATTGTGACAACACTACATTAGACCACCAACTAACTGAGGATCTGTTCCTTTTGCCAGTTTACATCTTCGTGATGTGGGAAGGAAGAGTCCATATGTTCTGAAGTAAACTAGGTATGTAACTGACATGTGCTTTCAGTGACATCATTAGATTTCGTCACATGACATCTCTACGGCAGTGTTGCCACTATTAAGATCCAACCCTCGTACATCTTGCATTACTTCCATTACAATAGCCTTTTAAAAGTAAAGCATGTGTTGATGATTATGTTTCAGCTTCTACAGCGTATGCAAGTTCTGTGACGAGTATTGCTTCCCCCACATCTACAAAATCAGAAGATGTGATTGGAAGCAGAACTAGAAGAAGGTCATTCAAGCAGACATTCAAGTCAACGTCAGAAAAGGCATTCCCGGTAACTCGCAAGGTCAGTCTCAAGTTACTCTTGTTAATGTCATGATATATTTAAATTTTAATACTTTCCAATACTGGACGATATTATTTTGAAAAGAAAAATTAAAGCTTAAACTTATACTCGAACCCTGGACCTCTGGTTCTATGCACCAGTATGCAGTACATTACACCACATAAGTGCCAACCTTTCTTTCCTCATATACAATTGTCTAATCGTGCAAATGCAGATGGTGCATAAAACCAGAGGTCTGGGGGTTTGAGTCCCAGTTTAACAGTCTGGAAAAGCTGACAATAAAACAGAATTGTTTTGAAACATGTTCAAGAACAAATCAACATTAATATTGAGGTAAGATGATCAGACTGAAAGTAATATAATTAATTTTTCTTTTCAAAATATTTTACAGTATGGTCCCTGCTGTGGTCTCGAGGTAGTATGCTGCCTCGTCACACAGTGGCCTGGGCTCGATCCCCTGTCGGGGCAAGTTTCCTGGGCAATGATTTTTTTTTTTTCCTCAGGTGATGGCTTTTTTTGGGGGGTTTTTCATCTGTAAGAAAAATGTCAGGAAACTTTAAGGCCCAAACGATCCCCAAACATCATCTCGCCATCATTATCATCATTAACATATAAGTTAATTTTAGGATTAAGGCCTCTCCTTGTGCATCATTACCATCATCATCACCTTCATATATCATTGGGGCTGCGTTACTCTGCTTTCCAGATGCCCCAAACCTCAGAAGTGGGTTACAATAATGCCATGCCAGGAGAGAATACCAGAATGTCGAAATGACAACATGGTGCCATTGAATAAAAAAAATGTCCAGTATTGGGAAGTATTAAAATTTAATTATAAATCAAAATACTAAGCTTTACTGCTTAAAAAGATAGTGTAAATTCTCATTAAAAGTATTTCTTGAATAGAAGCCATCTGTTGGCTATTGGTATTGCCTTG
Source organism: Diploptera punctata (assembly GCA_030220185.1). NCBI lineage: Eukaryota > Metazoa > Arthropoda > Insecta > Blattodea > Blaberidae > Diploptera > Diploptera punctata. Next base: position 959,244 of record JASPKZ010003064.1, on the reverse strand, counting down.
CTTGAATAAAGTATGCCGCAAGATGCCACTAGAATGAAGGTTCATGGACTTGGGCAAGCAGAATTATATAAGAGAGAGAACAATTTCTGTCTAATATGAAATGCCCAGGAAAATTTGATAGTCTAATGCACTGGTACATAAAACCGGAGACTTTGGGTTCAAATCCCAGTTTGGGCAAAAAATGTTCTCTTCAAATATTAATTTATATTTTTTTTTATTTACCATTTCCATAGAATGTATTTAATTATATAATCTACCATTTGGTTGTATTCTTACCATAATTTCCTTTTGATACATTTCTTCTGAATGAAATTTTCTTCCTAAATATCCAAACACTTATATATAGTTATTTTATTTCATAACCATCACATTTAATTCTCTTCATTGCTGAGAATTACTTACTAATTTTCATTGCTTTATCCATTTCAAAATTTATCTCCAATTTTATTTTTTGAAAAGAAAAATAAATGCTTGAACCAGGAATCAAACTCCAGACCTCTGACTGTATGCTTCAGCATGCAATCCATTACACGATTCAAGACCCGATACAAATGCTAAATTTTCTTTCCACTTATACAATTCTCTTACATCTGAAGGCACATAGCTCCCACTATTAACAAAGCCAAATAAATTTGTACAGGACTGGAATATGTTAAACTAAATATAACATCAAAATATTAAGCATTACCGCTTAAAAGTAATGTAAAATTCTCATTAAAAATACTTGGAATAGAATTTGTCTGATAGCGTGGTTAATAGCGCGAGCTATTTGCCTTTGGACATAAGAGAATTATTATATAAGTGGAAAGAAAATTTAGCATTTGTTTAGGCTCTTGAATGGTGTAATGGACTGCACCCTGAAGCAGAGTCAGAGGTCCGGGCTTCGATTCCCAATTCAAGCGTTAATTTTTCTTTTAATGTTTATAGGAAAAATTGCTATGAGGTTTAATTTAAATCATTAAAAAAATGTGAATTTTTCTTTTCAGAAAATTAATTTGCCTAAGACTGGAATATGTTAAACTAAATATATCATCAAAAATGAATCTGTGCAATACCGACTTCAATTCCAAGCACCATTTATTGATTTTTTATTTCTCGTCCAGGATCTCATTATGTTTAGATAAACTTTTATCACTCACCTCATATTTTTCTTCTTTTTTATACTAGTTTTGGCACTTTACACTTCAGTTCCATCTTCAGTAATTTCGTGACCATTGTGTTCTGTCGTCTTGAACAGCTGTATCTCGCCCCCTCTGTTGGTACCAGCGAAATTACTGAAGATGGAACTGAAGTGTAAAGTTCCAAAACTAGTATAAAAAGAAGAAAAATATGAGGTGAGTGATAAAAGTTTACCTAAATGATTATACCTCATAGTGTGAATTCCTCATAAAAAAAGTAATCTCATTATGTTAATAGTGAGTGGAGAACATATTTTAATCGACTCACCTCATACATTTTCAAACTTCTTTGATACCGACGGTTTCAGACAATATCATGTCCTTCTTCAGTCATGGCTTCCACTGATGAAATTCCGTGATTGTTGATTTCTTTAGTGACATCACCTCTTGTTCTGCCATCTTTCGTTGGGATTATAAACTTTGTAATTAAATTTTTATCCACCGGAATATCGAAATTCTGAATGAATATCATTTCCCAAATTCTAAAGTTTTAGAAATATTAAAAAGTGTGAAATTGAAAATTCAGCAATTGCTGCACATAGTTTACTAGAACATCATAAAATTGAAAAAGAAGCGAAACTTTTGAAACAATTGGATAAACCGTTGGAATTGAAAATTTGGGAAATGATATTCATTCAGAAGAATAAATATCAGTCTATGAATTTCGATATTCCGGTGATAAAAATTTAATTACAAAGTTTATAATCCCAACAAAAGATGGCAGCACAAGAGGTGATGTCACTAAAGAAATCAACAATCACGGAATTTCATCAATGGAAGCCATGACTGAAGAAGGACATGATATTGTCTGAAACCGTCGGTATCAAAGAAGTTTGAAAATGTATGAGGTGAGTCGATTAAAATATGTTCTCCACTCAGTATTAATGATATAACCTCATAATGTTTACTTCCCAATATTAATTTAAATATAATCTCATTATGTGTTTATCATTTAGGGAGATACAATTACAGTCTTTTATTTTTTCTTGTTACTTTTGCCAATACTGTCTTTCTATCATTGATCTTTAGAAAAAATAGTGGAGCATTGAAAGCAATAAGATATGATTTGAATTGGGATCGGTTGCAGATGGCGAGTCCTACAGACAGTGAAGTGAGTAGTGAGGCTTCTAGTGGTGTACTTACTCGCTTGGCTGTGGTACGACTGTCCAAATTGAAAGATGACATAACCTCATTGGCATCATTCCAGTTTTCACCTCCAACTGCAGTACCTGGTGCAAACAAGAATGAAGGTGAGCCACATTATTTTTTTATTTTTATTTCTTTTTTATTTATATTGGTATTTAAAGGATTTTTATTTTTAAATATTACATAATGCCAACATTGTTAAAAAATCAGTATTTTATCTAGATTCTAATATAAATTGGAATATCCAAATAAAACAAACATAAAAAAAGATCTGCATAATACATTCCCTAAAGCGTCTCAAGAACTTCATTCCTACATCTCTTAAAAGAATTTTATTTCAAACCTTAGTGGTGCCGCTTTTTGATTATTGCGATATTCTATTAACTGACATAAGTGATGGATTGTCAGACAAACAGCAGCATACTCATAATATGTCTTTCAGATTCATATTTAATGCCCAAAAATATGATCAAATTTGTCAATTTTTCTGTGAATTGTCATAGCTCCATCTCAAAGATAGAAGAAAATTACACTATCTATTTCTTATTTAAGATTCTACATACTTCGATACCCTATTATTTAGCCTCTCATTTCCAGTATCTATCCTTCCACCATAATTTAAACACACAATCCCACCATAATCTCTTGCTTAATATACCACTGCATAGGACATCCCATCACTCCATGTCATATACTATATCTATTTCTTGTAACTGGAAGATTCCTTGTTTTATCTGAGCTAACCAAACTGAACTTGAAATCTATAATTAAAATAACCTGGGCAGTCTGAAGGCATTTGCCTTCAGAGATGTAAAAATGTCCGATTCAATTATGTAAATTGATAATTTACCTCATAGTGTTCCTTCCCACAGTAATTTTATTAAAAGAATACATTTTATTCATTAATAAGTTTGGGGTTGGCTACAGAGCACTAGTGGTTATATTCCCTGCCTCTGGTCCTTAGGGTCGCGGGTTCAAACCTGGCTGGGGTTGATGGATTTTTTTTAAGATGGAAAAATCCAAGGAGCAAGTCCTCCGGGTGGGACTTTGAACTGTGGGTCCCAAGTCTAAAGATTTTCAGGCTCATAAAATAATCTTAAGCCTGAATAAGAGACCTCTAAGCAAAATTTACTGACCTTCAACATCCTAGTAATATTTGAAGAGAAAAATTTTTGCCCAGACCGAGACTCAAACCCGTGACCTTTGGCTTGCCGGGCCAAATGCTCTACCAACCAAGCCACCGAGGTGAGTTGCGATCCAGACACAAATTTTTCTCTTATACACGTTGTAATTCCCTCTCGCCAAATGCTTTTGAAACCATTGCTTCTATCTTTGCAAATGGCGGCTTCTTAGTTAAGAAGACATTTATTGGGAATTTAACATTACTTTATAAAGCTAGTAAGGCTTCTAATGATGTTTTTATTATTGATTTAACATTTCTCACTGAAAGATAAATTATATTTGAAGAGAAAAATTTTTGCCCAGACCGAGACTCGAACCCGGGACCTTTGGCTTGCCGGGCCAAATGCTCTACCAACCGAGCCACCAAGGCGAGTTGCGATCCAGATGCAAATTTTTCTCTTATACATGTTGCAAAGATAGAAGCAATGGTTTCAAAAGCATTTGGCTAGAGGGAATTACAACGTGTATAAGAGAAAAATTAGCATCTGGATCGCAACTCGCCTCGGTGGCTCGGTTGGTAGAGCATTTGGCCCGGCAAGCCAAAGGTCCCGGGTTCGAGTCTCGGTCTGGCGAAAAATTTTTCTCTTCAAATATAATTTATCTTTCAGTGAGAAATGTTAAATCAATAATAAAAACATCATTAGAAGCCTTATTAGCTTTATAAAGTAATGTTAAATTCCCAATAAATGTCTTCTTAACTAAGAAGCCGCCATTTGCAAAGATAGAAGAAAGGGTTTCAAAAGCATTTGGCGAGAGGGAATTACGTGTATAAGAGAAAAATTTGCATCTGGATTGCAACTCGGCTCGGTTGGTAGAGCATTTGGCTCGGCAAGCCGTAGGTCCCGGGTTCGAGTCTCGGCCTGGGCGAAAATTTTTCTTTTCAAATATAATTTATCTTTCAGTGAGAAATGTTAAATCAATAATAAAAACATCCTAGTAATACCTTAGTTGCCTACTAGATGTCTCATTGAATCGGTATGTTTACCACATACCATTCATGACATCTGTAGGGATTAACTTGGTCTAGTAACTCCTAACAAAGGAGAGACTATGGTTCAACTTTGGGCTGTTACATCATTGTAGATAGAGTAAGTTTGGGTCTTAAATTACTTATTTTAGTAATTCACACTATGAGGTATATTCATTTAGGTAACATTTTTTTATCACTCACCTTGTATTATTCTTCTTATTTTACTATAAACTAGTTTTGGAACTTATTTTCTGTTCCATCCTTAGTATCATCACGACCGTTGTTCTGTCGTCTTGAAGAGCTGTCCTTCGCTCCTTCCATTGGCAGATTGAAATACCTCGAAACCAGGTCATTCTCCCTGGGAATTTCAAAGTTCATCAAAGCGAAAAGGAGAAATTGATGAATTTTTAAATTCGAGAGAATGACCTGGTTTCGGTTTTTCAGTCTGCCAATGGAAGGAGCGAAGGATGGCTCTTCAAGACGACAGAACAACGGTCATGATGATACTGAGGATGGAACAGAAATAAGTTCCGAAACTAGTTTATAGTAAAATAAGAATAATATGAGGTGGGTGATAAAAAAATTGTTTGCCTAAATTGGGTCTTAAATATCTGCTATATTTAGATCCAGCAGTTGTATAGGATTTATACTGCAGCCACTGATTCTCCAGCCTTGACGTTTTCACGACAGTGTTGCCGATATGGATATTCAGTGGGAGTGGCCACTTTACGTATGCGGTTAGCAGACATACAGCTGACAACATCTCAGCAATTTCAAACCTTACTAGCACGCTATAGCTGCATCAAGAGCAGTGATTGGTTGTGACAGACATCTACTCCCACTATAACCATATCCTAATTGGCAGCAGAGGGCAAATTCTCCCTTTACCCCTCGTATAACCTAAACTTCAGAGCCGGAGATACAGCAGCTCGGGTATAAGTGCATGTAGCAAGTAATCATATTTTGTCTCGTGCTGTAAATCTTGGATTATTGTCAAATTCATTTTTATTTTTGTGGAAATAAGTAAGCATTATATGCTTAAAAATTTGTTTAAAATTTGGCATGCAGAATTTAGAGTAAATTAGTTTAGTAGGGTGATGAAGAGGGCTATTTGTGTTTCAGCCCCATTGTCACCTGTACCGGCTTTTGTCTTCTCCCCACCACAAAAACACCAGCCATACGTGATGCCACGTAAATCACCTCATCAGACAAGAGCACACACAATGGCTCTACGGAAACTTCATACTATTACAGAGGAGTCATTGCCCACTTCACCATCTACACCGTCGTCATCCAGTCAGCCACAGAGCTCTGAGCGAGACACCACACCCATTGCTGTCAAGAGGTCCAAACGATTTAAATCAACCCCCAAGGCTTCAAGGTAGTACACATCACACTTTATAACAGTATTTCTATTTTTATATGTTTTGGCAAAAAGACTGAATGCAGATATTGTTTTGAAGATAGTTGTATAAATAAGGAATATTTGTTTTTGTAAGTTTTTTTTTCTTTTCACCCCATTTTACATGGTTCTCCTAAGTCCAACTCTGTTATCTTAACAATTCTTACGTTTGAGCCCTATCTCCTTCATCCAAATTTCTGCCTTTCATGCATCTTTCTGTCTTGTATTTTCACCTTTCTACCAATGTTATTCTTCATGGTTTCTTCATCAAGTCATGGAAAAAGTTTCCAATAGATCATTTAAGAACTTCTTCTAACAAGGGAACTTTCAGAGAACCTGGTGGCATTAGACAAAAAAAAAACAATGCATGCCAAAACCTACATTGAAATTTCTCCCAGTGAAGTGTTGCGATATACCAAGGCTCTGTCCAAAAAACACCTGCCACTTTTAACTGCAAGGTACTAGAATCCATTGTGCCGAATCTCTCAATTAAACTACAAGAAAGTTATATATCTCCTGACTTGGTGGATTGGATAACCTGACAACCTGCCTCAGTGCTGCATCCTGCTACACTCTAAATCATGCATGAACATGCATCTGCTTTTTACAGTGGGCTTCGATTTTATGCCTTGTAGTTAAAAGCAACAGATAATTTTTTGAACATGACCTTTGTACATCACAATGCTTCTCTGGGAGAAATTGCAAGGTAGGTTTCAGCATGCAATGGTTTACAGTTCTTTTGTCTTGTAAGTTCTATAGAATAGTAGTGTACTTGGGCAAGGCGTATGAAGTTATCGGCAAATTGAAAGTACTTATCTATTAAACTGATATGATCAACCTTCACAATAAATTCCTAAAACATGTTTTTAAGAAATTATATATATACTAACTTTTTCACTTTAACCTAACAAAATAAATTATACACATATTATTCAATAAAGTATAAATTAATCTGGTGCACACTAACATATCACTCTATTGTAAATCAAGAACAATTTTTTGCCTGAACCGGGAATCGAACCCCGAACCTTTAGCTTTCCGTGGTAATGCTCAGACCACTGAGCTAATCCAGGCTTCATTCCCATCCAAGCAAGAATCCTTCCTTTGCCTTTACTCTTGCTTGGATGGGAATGAAGCCTGGATTAGCTCAGTGGTCTGAGCATTAGCATGGAAAGCTAAAGGTTCGTGGTTCGATTCCCGGTTCAGGCAAAAAAATTTTCTCTTTACCATTGATTTACAATAATTTAATTGTGTTTGTTAATTTACTTATTTCTATCATAGTAATAGCTTTAGCTTCCCAATATTAATTTAATATCACTCTATATTTGAGTTTGTATTCTTTAACATTCTTACATCATATGTTTATTCTGTTGGATGATCGTTTCAAAGCAATTGCTCCATCTTCAGCTTGTTCACAAAAAAAATCACTCTATAACTTAATGAAATAAAAAGTAGTAGTGCAATTTTGGTTCTTATATATTGCATTCTTGTAAGAAAAAGTTTGGGAATTTATTGTGGAGGTTTGTCATGCCAGTTTCACAAATAATGTGAATGAGCATTGAATAAGCCTTGTGCAAGAGTACTATGGTAAGATGCACGAATGAAGGTGGTCATGTCTATGTGAGTTCTGCGCATTATGTCATAATGCTTTTAGAGAGCCAATCGCCTGCAACTACTGTACTTTAAATGAGGCAGAATTTGTACTTCTGTCATGCTCTACAGCCTTCATTCATGCCGAGAGCTATAGTATCTTGTAAAATTTAGAAAAAGTTCTTGGGTCACCTAATGGAAACTTTTTATATTATTTAAGAATTGTAAATAATATTTTAAGAAACATTACAAAACAGGAAGTGTTAATAACAAGGAAATTATAACCTAACAATTTGACAAAAGTTGTTTGGGGGTATTTTAAAAATTCCATGACCTAATTGAAACTTCAACCTCTGCACGCATGTTTATACCAACTCAGTTGGATTTATTTTAAAATGCAATAGGAAGTAACATTAAGAGGTTTATATTTGAAGGAGAAGTGTTAAATTAATAATAAAAACATCAACATCATTAAGAGGTTTGTTTAATAATTAAGACATTTTGTCTGTACATTCTTATCTCTTATGGTTGTTTTTGTCGAACATATGTTTCAAGGCTTCTGAGCCCATAGTACCAAAGATTGATTATAGTTTAAATAAACTAATAAAAATTAGATTGATGGTGGTAAAAAATCAGGAATATATTAAATAAAATGTGCAGGCTGTGATAAGATATACATAGGGGAAACAAAAAAAAAATAACCATTGGAGGTAAAGAACACATAAGAAATGTAAAGAAAGGAGAAGTAGAAAAATTTGCAGTGGCTGCTCACATTTGGTCAGAAAAACACAAAATAGATGTAAGCACAAAATTATTAAAACAGTTAGAAAACAAAAATGAACTTACCATATGGGAAACAATCTACATATAGAAGAACAAGTAAAGAATTATGATTTTTAATTTTAGGAAGTTATATTTTGAGGTTATTTTAATTATATTATTTTTGGTCTGGACATCTTACCTCAATAATATTGAGGTAAGATGTCCAGACCAAAAATAATATAAAGAATTATGAATTTTGAAATTCCCAGAGAAAGGAACCTCATTAGTAAATTCATTGGACCAGGGGCAGAGGGAGCAGAAATCAAGAATCAGGGCTGACAACTTGAGAAAATTCAGTGTGTAATTGCTGACGATGGGGCTCAGAAGCCTTGAAACATATGTTCAACAAAAACAACCATAAGAGGTAAGAATGTACAGACAAAATGTCTTAATCAGTTGGATTTTTTCAGTTTAAAAAATTATGGCAAGAAAAGATTTATGTTAAGAAAATACTAGAGGAAAAAGTATATTTTTATTAATTTTGTGTTAAGAAATAAATAGTTTAAGTTGCAGACGTATTAACTATAACAAAATACACATTATTTCATAACAATATCAGTATATATATTTAATTTTAGGAAGTTATATTTTGAGGTTATTTTAATTATATTATTTTTGGTCTGGACATCTTACCTCAATATTAATGTTGATTTGTTCTTGGACATGTTTCAAAACAATTCTGTTTTATCGTCAGCTTTCTGAGTCTGGGAAAGCTGACGATAAAACAGAATTGTTTTGAAACATGTCCAAGAACAAATCAACATTAATATTGAGGTAAGATGTCCAGACCAAAAATAATATAATCAGTATATATTCTTAATTACATTCTTATTGCTGCACCTCTCGCTGCATAGAATTCAGATGGAATTTCTTTAAATGAACACAACAGTTTAAATAAAAAAATGAAATCAAAATAAGATTAAAAACATAAAAAATTGAAACATACTAGCTATAAAAGTAATGCATTAAATCACACTACATAATTCTTCTTGAATAGGAAACTGCTAGAATGTGTGTAGTAGAACGAAGGTTTTTCCATTTCAAAGGTATGGAATTGTATAAGTGAGAGAAAAATTGTTCTGTCTAAAACAGGAGCCTAGATAGCTTAATGGATTGAGAATGGAATGGAGAACCAGAGATCCTGGGCACAAATACCAGTTTAGGCAAAAATTTCTCTCTTAAAATACTAATTTGTTCGATGTTTTTATTATTAATTTGATACTTAATTAATTTTGATGTTTTTATTATTCAATTCATACATCTCAATGATGGATAAATTATGTTTGAAGAGGTAAATAACGAGGGCGGATCGGAAAGTAACGCACAATAATTTTTTTAAAAAGTTTAATAGTAAAAAAAAGGGAAAAAATCACAAATGAACTTACATCTTTTACCTACTTTTCGACATAGTCACCAACTTTCTCAACACATTTTTCCCATCGTGTTACCAGTTTCAATATGCCCTGTTCGTAGAAGTCCGTTTGGTTGGAGTGTAGCCATCTGCGCACTGCTGATTTCACTTCCACATCTGTCTCAAAGCGTTTGCCGGCCAGGAATTTCTTCATGGGACCAAACAGATGAAAGTCCGATGGTGCAAGATCCGGACTGTATGGTGGATGCTGGAGCACCTCCCAACCAAATTCGGCGATTTTCTGACGAACGACAGCAGCAACATGGGGGCGAGCATTGTCATGAAGAAGTTTAACGTTAATGTTGTGACGTTTGTCACGAATGGCACGACGCAACTTCACCAAAGTTTTAATGTAGGCCGCAGCATTCACAGTGGTCCCGTGTTCAGCAAAGTCCACCAATAAAACACCATGCATATCCCAGAACACTGTCACAAGCACTTTCCTGGCAGATTGAGTCACTTTGAATTTTTTCTTTACTGGGGAACCAGCATGTTTCCACTCCATTGATGCCTGCTTTGTTTCGGGCGTGTAGTGGTACGCCCACGACTCATCACCTGTGACGATTCCTTCCAGAAAGTCATGTCCTTGTGCGGTGTACCGCGTTAAGTGGTCCACAAGCTTGCCATCATTCGCTGGCCCTTGTGGTCGTCTGTCAGGTTCTTAGGCACCCAGCGAGCACTAACTTTACGGAATTTCAAATTTTCATGAACAATATCGTACACCGCACCATAGGAAATGTTGAACTTCTGCGATAAGGCTCGCAGTTGCACACGCCGGTCGTTCAGAATTGCTGCCTCAATGCCTCTGACATTCTGCGGGATTGCTGCTGTTGTCGGCCGGCCGGAGCGTGGCGAATCGCTAAGGTTCGCGCGTCCCTCTTGGAAGAATGTGCACCACCTGGAGACATTGCTACGGTCCATACGATCATCCCCATACACGCCACGCATGTCCCTGTGAATTTCACTGGGTTTATGCCCTTTGGCCCACAAAAATCGAACAACACTTCTCTGTTCCTCACAGGTGGACGACTGTAGCATGCGTGCCATCTTTGTTGCATAGTTCAAGCTTCTCTCGCAAGAGGTGCACGTGAGAAAAAAATACCATCTGTAGTGAAAACTTCAAACTATATCTCTGTGAAATTTCAACATTCTAGCTGCAATACCAAGGCAGAAAAAAATTATTGTGCGTTACTTTCCGATCCGCCCTCGTATATGCTCAGACTGAGGTTTGAACCCAGGACCTTTTGCACTCTAGGCAAATTCTCTACTAACTGACCCAGTTTAGGCAAAAATTTCTCTCTTAAAATATTAATTTTTTCGATGTTTTTATTATTAATTTGATACTTAATTAATTTTGATGTTTTCATTATTCATTTCATACATCTCAGTGATGGATAAATTATATTTCAAGAGAAAAATTATATGCTCAGACTGAGGTTTGAACCCAGGACCTTTACACTCTAGGGAAATTCTCTACCAACTGAGCCATCTGAGAAACTCCAATCTAAACACAAATTTTTCCTCTTATGTACTCTGTAAATTCCCACACACCAAATGCTATGAAGCCGTTGCTTCTATCTTGCAAAATGGTGGCTTCTTTATTAATAAGACCTTTAATTCGGAATTTTATGTTACATTATTACAGCTAGTATGGCTTCTTTCAATGTTTTTATTATTCATTTCATACATCTCAATGATGGATAAACTATATTTGAAGAGAAAAATTATATGATCAGACTGGGGTTTGAACCCAGGACCTTTTGCACTCTAGGCAAATGCTTTACCAACTGAGCTCTCTGAGAAACTCCAATCTAAATGCAAATTTTCTCTTATATACACTAAATAAAGAAGCCACGTACAATTAAGAGGTTTACTTAATAATTAAGTTATTTGATCTGTATATTCTTACCTCTTATAGTTGCTTTTTGTTGAACATATGTTTCAAGGCTTGTTAGCCCCATCTTCAGCTGTTACAGACTCATTTATTATTATATAGAATTATTATTATTAATATATAGAATTACTTAATTAATTTATTTATTCTTTAATAAAAGTCAAACATTTAAATATAAATATTGCAAAAATTAAATGAATCACCTCACCTCAAATTTTATCTCTTTAGACCAGGTTTGGAATTATTCTTTCTTTAGAATTTTCACAACCATTCTTTCGATGCACTTACATCATCTGTTGGTAGACCAATGAACCTCCAACTCAAATCACATTCCCTGGGAATTTCATATCTGATTTGATTTGGAGGTCCTGTAACTGATCGTGCATAATCATGACAGAACAAAGGTTGTGGAAATACTGAAGATGATGTAATTCTAAAACCGCTCTAAAAAGAAGACAAAATTTGAAATGAGGTGATTCATTTCTAATATTTAATTATGAATAACTCATAACATTACTTCCTAGTAAGTGTAAATATCAATGATGTTTACAGAAAATTTCCAAATTCATGTTTTACTTTTCTGATTCTTCACAGATAAATACTGTTAATAAAATATAAATAATATATAATGATATTTGAAGAGAAAAATTATATGCTCAGACTGGAGTTTCTAACATTAATTTACCTTCAAATTTGTATTTCCTATTTTAAGCAAGAAAAATTCTACATACTAGTGTGCCATCCATTACACATTCAATTAAATGGTGTAATGGACAGCACACTAGTACATAGAACTAGAGGTCCAGGGTTCAAACATTAATTTTTCTTCAAGTTTTTTTTTGAGAATGGGAAACATCGTACCTCAAATTAATGTTGGTTCAGTTTGAACATGTTTCGATATAATCATCTCTATCATCAGCTTGCCCAGACTGTTGAGTTTTATGTTGTGGACCCTGGATGTTGATATCAGCTCCCTCCTCCGGCTGGCCGATGAACCTCCAAACTAGGTTACTGTTCAGCAGGAATTTCAAAATTCGTGGAGCAAATTGATGATGATATAGATGATTATATCGAAACATGTTCAAACTGAACCAATATTAATTTGAGGTAAGATTTTATTTTAAAATACATTAGGAAGTAACATTAAAAGGTTTCGATGTTTTTATTCTTAATTTCATACATCTCAATGATAGGGCTAAAAAGCCTCGAAACATATGTTCGACAAAAACGATGATAAGAGGTAAGAATGAACAACAAAATATTTTAATGATTGAGGTAAGATGTTTCCTATTCTCACAAAACTTGATTAAAAGAGCCTCAAAATATTACTTCTTAAAATAAACCATTCATTTTTCTTTCTTAAATTAGATTATATCCAGGATTGGAAAATGTTAATTCAAATAAAAACATCAAAAATATTGTATTTCTTATACTTTTAAAATAAAGAAATCGAGGCTGTTTTCAAAATTTAAAAAAAAAATTGTAAATTTGAGGAATGTGGGCAAAAAAATGACAACCCAGAAAATGCCTTTGCTGAGATAATTGAGATTAAAGTCTGATGTGTGTGCCATAAATCTGCTTTGAATTTTTGTTTGACAACTAGTCATAATGAAATTTGATTATTTTTTATTATTCCATCAGTAGAGTAACATATCATCGTCGTGACCGCAAAAAATTTTACGTCATTTTTTAAACTTTTCAGTATGCTAAAAAAACTGATTATCTCAACAGATAAGAATTAAATTAATCGTGATAATTTCATACCTCATACTTCTATATTTCTTTAAATACAGCACTGCAGTATCGGCAATTTCTTATCACCATCATCAGCTGTTTTCACAATTGTCAATTTTTACTTTTGTTTTTAATTATCAACAAAAGTAAAAATTGACAATCGTGAAAACAGCTGATGATGGTGATAAGAAATTGCCGATACTGCAGTGCTGTATTTAAAGAAATATAGAAGTATGAGGTATGAAATAATCATGATTAATTTAATTCTTATGAATTTGAACCTCATAATGTTAAAAATTCCCAAATTTAATATATAAATCTCAACAGATATTAATAATATATTTAAGGTGATTATTAAAATTATATATTATTCCTGGTTTACATAGGACTATTTGCAGCTTGTACAAAGATGAATGCTGGTTACAATGATGCAATAAAACACAATTCTGATGTTTGTTGATATACGACCTATTGCAGTCACCACGAATATATCATAAATTAATTATGGGAAATAACATTATGAGGTTTTTAAGTTAATAGTTAATAAAACTTGGGTTGTATCTCATTACTCTGTTGTTCTTCTTCAAACACGGTACTGCAGTTTCTGGAGACATTCCTCCCATTTTCAACCAACTTTACAACTCATGAAGGTGGCTGAAGATAAGAGGGATGCCTCTTGAAACTGCAGTATTGTGCTTAAAGCACACGAAATATGAGGTGAGATATGACTCACTTTTTATTAGTTATTGATACAATAACATACTGTATTTCAAAACCTAATGAAGTAGATAATGCAGAAAAATATTTTTTTGGGGAATGTGTGAGTTATGGTGAAATTAAATGTTTCTTACCTATCCTCATATAAATTTTCTAAGTAGATCGCGATTTCGAGACCACAACGGTCTCATCGTCAGCACTTTCTTGGCGACGGATGTTACATCGATCGGAAGAAACTCTTCTTCTTCCCTCTGTTGGTGGACCGATGAACCTCTGGATCAAATTTTGATTTGCGGGAATTTTGAAGTTCATAAGTTTTTCCTTTGTTTTTCTGAATGTGGATCTTTTCCCAAACCGTGAGTTCTTTTTGTTTGTCTATTTGTTTAATTAGACTGGCCTTTGATTCGATTAAATAGACAAACAAAAAGAACTCACGTATTGGGAAAAGATCCACATTTAGAAAAACAAAGGAAAACTTATGAACTTCGAAATTCCCGCAAATTTTGACCTGATCCAGAGGTTCATCGGTCCACCAACAGAGGGAAGAAGAGTTTCTTCTGATTGACATAACATCCGTCGCCAAGAAAATGCTGACGATGAGACCATTGTTGGTCTTGAAATCGCCATCTACTTAGAACATTTATATGAGGAGAGGTAAGAAACATTTAATTTCACCATAAATTAAACCTCATAGTGATTAATTCCTATAAAAGTTTAAAAAAAAATGTGTGAGTTGTAAGTTTTTTACCCATGCCCCTCATTTCTTAGATAATTGAATGTCCACATTCCGAAATGCGAAATTTATCTACAACTCAGTATATTATATTATTTTTGGTCTGGACATCTTACCTCAATATTGAGGTAAGATGTCCAGACCAAAAATAATATAATTAAAATAACCTCAAAATATAACTTCCTAAAATTAAATATTAACTCAGTATATGATTATCAAACTACTTATTTAGGAATTAAATTAAACTGAATGGTTTAAGACATCTAAAAAATACATGCACACTTTTAAAGTTATTAATTAACACAAATATGGGTGAAAATATGTGAATACTTTACTTCACTATCTCACTTCTGACCCTAGCAGTTATTTTAATTATGCATTCTCTTCAAGTTTTCTTTATTAATCAAACCTTTTTAATCAATAATGAAAAAAATGAAAATTCTATTATTTTTATCTCTTGTAATGTCAAATAATTAAAATCAGAGATATAATTTTTTCTTTAAGATTTAAATTAAAATTCTTTATACCTCAGCTTATATCCAGTCTTCTGATTAAATCAGTTTCAAAACCTAGATTATTTCATCCACACTAATATCTTGACCAATGTTATGTCATTAGGAGAACTGCTTCTTACTCCATCTGTTGGTGGACTGATGAACCTCCAAATCAAATTAAATTCCCCAGGAATTTCAAAATTTATAAGATTTTTTAATTATATTTAATTAATGTTGGGAAGTAAACATTATGAGGTATAATCATTAAAATTCATCGGAGAACATATTGTTTAAACAACTCACCTCATAGGATTCATGCTTCCATGATATCGCAATTTCAAACATAGTCATGTTCATCATCAGCCATAACTCCGACTCAGTTGAGTTGTTTAAACAATATGTTCTCTTATATTATATTATTTTTGGTCTGGACATCTTACCTCAATATTAATGTTGATTTGTTCTTGGACATGTTTCAAAACAATTCTGTTTTATCGTCAACAGAATTGTTTTGAAACATGTCCAAGAACAAATCAACATTAATATTGAGGTAAGATGTCCAGACCAAAAATAATATAATTAAAATAACCTCAAAATGTAGCTTCCTAAAATTAAATATTAATATGTTCTCTGATGAATTTTAAAGATTTTTTAATGTTGATTTTTTCTATATGTTTAATTAAATTGCCCTTTATTTCAATTAGAAGTTTTTCAGACCAAGCATGCTTGGGGAAAAAAAAATACATTAAGTCGCATTCAGTACCAGGCACTGGGCAGGGCATTTAAACCCACAGGCCAGCCATTTAACTACCCCAACTACCATTTTCGTGGCACTTCAGAAATTGGACCATTATTCACAAACTAGTAGTCCTAGAAAATTCAAATTTTGTACATACCTAAAGGAGATATCCTAGTAGGATTTGATGGTGAGATAACTTGGGTGATTGACATCACATAGTATCAACGTATCAATTTCAGGAAGTGGAAGTTCATCTTCACTTTCACTCTGTGAATCTTCTAATTCACGAATCAGTTCGTCACCTGAATCATAATTAATACAAAATATTCACTAATTCTTCTTCAGTGAGACATTTTTCTTTCGCCATGGTTTCACTTACGCACAAAGAACAGCACGATAACGAGAAACAAATACGACTGCATTGGAGACAAGTTTGGGTGAACGAATTCCATGTGTTGTTTGTTTAAAAAATAAAAGGGGATTCGTCAAGGTTAAACGTGTCAAACGGGAGTAGAAAATGTACATTTACATGCCATCTATGATTTCCAAGACATACTAAGCCAACACAATATTTAGGCGCCGAATATAAATGCGGTTTGTTCACGCCCACTCTAAAGCGAGTTAACTGACCGACGGCCGTATACACGATAGTCTCCTTAAACGCCTTAACTGGTTTACGGTACTGAATGTGACAAAAAGAAAACAAGGAAGAAAAACTTATGAATTTTGAAATTCCAAGGGAATTTGATTTGATTCGGAGGTTCTTCGCTCCACCAACAGAGGGAGTAAGAAGCAGTTCTCCTGAATGATATAATATCTGTCAAGATGTTACTGAAGATAAAACCACATAGTATAATTAGAAGACTGGATATGAGGTGAGGAATAAAAAATTTTAATTCAAATCTTAAATTAAACCTCATACTGATTTTTTTGTATAAAAGTTCAATATAATTTTTTGATTATGTGTTAATCCTTCACAATTGATTCCGCTTAATATTTCATTTGTAACAGTGTAAAATAATATTTGAAATGAACATATTTAAAAGTGTGAAATTGCCTACCATAACTGTATTATATTGTCCAAATTTGAAATTTTAAAACCATCTGTTCCTGGATACTGCAATCAGATTTTGTTTCTTATAATATGAGAGGAAGAGAATCAATTGGATAATGTCCTTATTGATTAGTAATAAGGCAATATAATGTTATCATGGCAAGAATTGGTGTTCCTGCATGTGACATATTTTTGTTGTTCATTTTAAGTTAATAAATTCATTTTTGCATGTTAAGTTTCTATTTTGTTTTGCTTTTTCCATGAATTCCTAACATCTTAACACACATGTCCTATAGTGACAACACTGGTAACAAAAAAAAACTCCCTGGTGTGATGGGCCAGTTGCTGGCCTCACGTCCACATGTGCCATTTGCAGAGATTGACAATCATCCAGCCAGTACAGAGGTGAACATGTCAAGTATCCCAGCTGTTATAGTTGGTTTTTCTCAACCTGGAATCTCTATTATAGCTTCTCAAATTCTACGCTGGAAGATACTGGTCAGGTTTCTGGCCAAAATTCAATGAGAAAATTTTTTCATCCACGGGGACTTGAACCAATTTATGTCACATGATCTGTGACAAGGCATAATGCCTTAGTCCACTCAATTATGGCACAAGACAACACTGATTACATCCGGCTTATAATGCAAAAAAAAAAATATTGAAACTCTTGTGTTTGCTTATCATATTTTCAGTGTATAAGATACACTTTTTTATCTTAAAATTGGGCTGCACCTTATATAATGAAGGTAAAAAAAACACCAGATTACGTTTATATAACACTTTGGCTAGACCAGTGTTGACCTATGGTAGTGAAGCATGGACACTAAGAAAACAACATGAAAGCAGAATAACGGCTTGTGAAATGAGATTCATGTGCAGAACAGCGGGTTACACCAGATGGGATCGGAAAAGGAACACCGATATCTTAAAAGAATTGAAGACTACGCCAATTTTGGAATATATTAAACAGTACCAACTAAATTGGAAACACCATCTTGAAAGAATGAGTTCAAATCGGATCCCCAAAGCTGTTTATAATTATATACCAAGAGGACGAAGATCACTGGGCCGTCCTATGAAATGCTGGAGGGAAAATTTTCTATAGGATCGTAACAGGCCTTGGCCTAATACTTGGAAGGAAGAAGAAGAAGAAGAAATTTTGTTATCCTGTTTATAAGTCGCATGCACTTCCTTTTATTTTCCAAAATGATGGTAAATAGCACAAGTGGATATGTGACCTTCAGAAGATTTCTAAACAACATTTCTTATTCAAGTTTCATACCGATATTTATCAGTATTGAGATGGGCATGTTGAGATATTTTATGTTCAGTTTGATGTTTTCCTATAGGTTTTAGTGATGGAAAAAGCAGATGAAAAAATAATTGGAACATGGCATGGTCAGAAGGATGTATAATACAATTTGCATTAAGGAAGTGCATGGAATGTGGGAAAAGTGTGAAGTGAGCAGAACTAGAGACCAACATTTTGTAATGAGTAAAATGGATGCAAGAAAATCATCAAAATGAAAGTCATTTCAACAAAAATATTATTCATACTCAAAGAAACAAAGTAATCTATGGGCATAGCCTCAAGAATTTTAAAAGGTCTCTACTGTTTCATGAATGCAAGTTTAGATGTCTGTGTGATAAAAACATCTTCAACTCATATTTGAAGAGAAAAATTATACGCTCAGACCGGGACTTGAATCCGGGACCTTTGGTTTTCTAGTCCAAGTTCTCTACCATCTGAGCTACCTAAGCAAGTACCGATCTAAATGCAAATTTTTCTGTAATTCCTGCCCACCAAATGCTTTGAAGCCTTTGCTTCTATCTTTGCAAATGGTGGCTCCTTTATTAAGAAGACATATTTGGGAATTATACCAAGCATTTGGTGGGCGGGAATTACAACGTATATAGAGAAAAATTTGCATTTAGATCGGTACTTGCTCAGGTAGCTCAGATGGTAGAGCACTTGGACTAGAAAACCAGAGGTCCTGGGTTCAAGACCCGGTCTGAGCATATAATTTTTCTCTTCAAATATGATTTATCCATCATTGAGATGTATGAAATTAATAATAAAAACATCTTCAACTGTTGCCATGTTTACTGTATCGCTGTCTCTCTCAAACTGAGTCTTCATATGAGTTCCCATAGACAGAAAATAGATATCTTGATTTACTTATTTCAATCATAGTAACAGCTTTAGCTTCTTAATATTAATTTAATAAATAATGCTATAGCTATGTGGAGTTCCTTCATGTCTTCTTAATGTAGGAGCCATTCATTGTGTATGTATTTGTGAATGATGATTCATTGCATTTGAATGTGGGACCAAGATAATATGATAAAGGGAGGATTTTTGCTTGGATGGGAATGAAGCCAGAATTAACACAGTGGTCAGAGCATCAGCACAGAAAGCTGAAGGTTTTGGGGTTCAATTCTCGGTTCAGGCAAAAATTTCTCTCTTTAATTTAATAAATAATGCTATATCTATGTGGAGTCCCTTCATGTCTTCTCAATGTAGAAGCCATTCATTGTGTATTTGTGAAAGGTGATTCATTGCATTTGAATGTGGGACCAAGAGAGTATGGTAAAGGGATTTATGCTTGGATGGGAATGAAGCCTGAATTAGCTCAGTAGTCAGAGCATCAGGACGGAAAGCAGGTTTGGGTTCGATTCCCCGGTTCAGGCAAAAATTGTTCTCTTTACCATTGATTACAATAATTTAGTTGTGTACATTAATTTACTTATTTCAATCATATGTTTCAATAGATGTTTGATTTTGGGGGTTCAGCTTCTGTCCATTTGTTGGCTAAGTCTCTAATGAAAGCCGTGCACCTGTCAAATATATGACACCTGCTGATCAGGGATTTTAAGACTGGAGAAAGTATGTCTGTTCCATATATTAATGTTGATTTGTTTTTGGACATGTTTCAAAATAATTCTGTTTTATCGTGTCCAAGAACAAATCAACATTAATATTGAGGTAAGATGATCAGACTGAAAATAATTTAATTAAAATAACCTCAAAATATCACTTCCTAAAATTAAATACTGTTCTATATTAAATTTGAAGAGAAAAATTTTCGCCTAGACCGGGACTCGAACCCGGGACCCTTGGCTTTCCGGGCCAAGTGCTCTACCAACTGAGCTACCGAGGCGAGTTACGATCTAGACGCAAATTTTTCTCTTATATACGTTGTAATTCCCTATCGCCAAATGCTTTTGAAACCATTGTTTCTATCTTTGCAAATGGCGGCTTCTTAGTTAAGAAGACATTTATTGGAAATTTAACATTACTTTAAAAGCCAGTAAGGCCTCTAATGATGTTTTTAATATTAATTTAACATTTCTCAATGAAAGATAAATTAAATTTGAAGAGAAAAATTTTCGCCTAGACCGGGACTCGAACCCGGGACCCTTGGCTTTCCGGGCCAAGTGCTCTACCAACTGAGCTACCGAGGCGAGTTACGATCTAGACGCAAATTTTTCTCTTATATACTGTTCTATATATTTTTAGTTTAATCAATTTATCTCAAAAGATGAGATAGACTCACCAGCAGTTCTATGGCCTTCAACTCAGAAGTTGAAGTGCACTCGCTTAACTCTGCTGTTAGATATTTTGCACATCCCTTGGCAGGGTAATTTTTTGTTAACATTTATGAATAGTAGAGGAATGTGTTTTTGCCTTCACCCTTATTGTGATCTCAAGTACCGTTATCTCTATCTGCACAAGAATGAATAGCGTATATAAGAGAAAAAATTGCGTTTAGATTGGAACTTGCTCAGGTAGCTCAGTTGGTAGAGTATTGGCCTAGAAAGCCAAAGGTCCTGGGTTCACAACATAAAACTTATCAGTCTGGCCAAGCTGAAGATTATATCGAAACATGTTTGAGAACAAATCAACATTAAACTGAGGTAAGATGATTACAGACTGAAAAAAAACTTGATTAAAAGAACCTCAAAATATTACTTCCTAAAATAAACCCTTAGACAATATAATTTACGGTAACTTAAATCCGGTTTCTGGGAAAATGCATTGAGGATTTAAACATGAAGTGAATGGGCTAATGTTTTCTGAAAGAACTTGGGATGACAAGATTCCCTGTAATGTGTAATTTTCAGAATCGAGCTTATGTTCAATTTCTTTGTGCTCCTCGTTTCTATGTGTAATTATTGTTCTTGGGTTAAATTAAAATGCTTCATACCTCACCTCGTATGCAGTATGAAGCATTTAAATTCAGTCTTAAGTTAAACTTCATAGTGATTTTTTCCTATAAAAGTTCAATATTGTTCTTAGGTTATTCATAGTTAAATATGGGAAATAACATTATGAGGTTTTTAATTCGTAAATTAATGATTCATTTTTTACATCTTACCACATATTTTGTTTTTTTAAACACGAGAACTAGTTTTCAAGAGAACCATCTTTCTCATTTTTAACTGACATTATGACTACCGGATTTTCGTTGGAATCTCCATCAGTAACATTGCCATCTGGTGTTGATGGAGATTCCAACGAAAATCCGGTAGTCATAATGTCAATGTCGGTTGAAAATAAGAGAGAGGGTTCTCTTGAAAACTAGTTCCCGTGTTTAAAGAAACATAAAATATGAGGTAAGATTAATTTACGAATTGTTCTTAGGTATTTGAATTTGGATAATTCTTCAAAACTTCCCTCATTTGGCATTAACTGTTCACTTCCATTATATAATGTATTTCCATGTGTGACCATGTATTTATTTCTAGTTTCAATTTCTTAGTGTTACTTGAACTGTGCCAATGTTAGAATGTTGTTTTTGGTTGCCCAGTGTACGTTTGTCTGTCATGACACCTCTAACTGAAGAGGAGAAGCGAGAACTGGCAGAAGAAGCAGAGCGCCGGAGGAGAAAGCCTGTAGAAACAAGACGGTACACCGCCTTCAAACATAGGAAAATGATGCCATTATATAGGTCCAGGAACAGCAAGTCTTAATCTTGAATGCATTCTTTTTTTGTATGCCATGTGATATGTACTTGTAAAAAAAATATTAATTATGTAATATGAGATCAACTTACTTTATTGTATAATAATTATAATAGTCATAATTTTTTTTTAAATTCCATGATAAAATGATTTTCCTTTTACTAAAAACCAATTATATCAATAAATCGGATTTTTTACATCTTCTTAAAATATCTGTCATTTTCAGAAGGCATCCCTTCTATCGTCAGCTAAATTCCAACTGTTGAAATCACACCGTCAATTGCATTCCAACCGCCACCTGGTGTGGAGTTTAGCTGATCATAGAAGAAATGCCTTCTGAAAATGGTCTGGTGAAAATCACAGATGTTTTATGACATGAGATTTTGTTTTTATTCAATGCCCTAGGTTGTTATTTCAACAATTCTGGTGTTCTTTCCTGGCATTGGCATAATTGTAACCCACTTCTGAGGTTGGGATGGCTTGGAAGGTTGCATTACGTAGCCCTGATGATATGATGGGTGACGATGATGATAGTGATGTGCCATAAAAGTCCTTAATCCTATACTTAATTTAAGGTGAATATGAATGATGATGATTATGATTGCCATATGATATTCAGGGACCATTTGGGCCTTATTTTTATATTTGTCTTACAGGTGAGGAAAAACCTCACCCCAGAAACTTGTCCTGACTGAAACTTAAACTAAGGCCTGCTGCATGACAAGGCAGCGCGCTACCTCGAAACCATATGGTTGGACATGAGGTGCAGTTCAATGCCACCAGGTTGTCTGTTATGACATTTCTGGCTTTCTCTCCTGGCTTTGGCAGAATTGTAATCCATTTCTTAGGTTGGGGCACCTTGAAGGTGGAGTTACGTTACCCCAATGATATGATGGGTGATAAATGATAATGAAGCGCCAGGAGAGTCCTTAACCTAAATTCCAGAATTATTCCCTTTAAGAAAAAAATCCTATGGTCTGACCAGGAATCGAACCCAGGACCTCATAAACTATAGTCAGAAATGCTGACCACAAGCCCATGAGGTGAAATGTAAAAAATCTGATTAATTTATATAAATTCATAATTTACCTCATAGTGTTATCTCCCATTGCAATTTTATTAAATTAAAATATATATATATTAATGTGAACAGAGATTGAACTCAAAACCTCCAGTTTTACACACTGGCACACTTAACTATTTACCCTATCCAGGCATCCCTATTCAAGCACAAAATTTTCTCTCATATAATCCTTGCTACCCTATAGTGGCAAACTATCGTTCACAACTCAATTAGGTTGCTTCATATTCAAGAAGACTTTATGATGTTGATAATAATTTAACATGTTTTATTAAAGTCAAAATATAAAACAAAAATTACATCTTCACTCAAAACATAATGGCTTTATTAATTTAATCAAAATTAAAGTGGGAGGTAACACTATGAGGTATTTACATTAATGAATGAGTTGGAGAAAATGCTTTAACATCTCACTTCATAAAGTTGCATGTCTTCACGATACTGGCTTTACTTCTATCTTCAGTCAAATTCCAACTGTCGAAATTTCATCATTAACATCATCTTCAGAACTTCCATCTGGTGTGATTTTACAAACTTGGAGATCAAATTATTCTCATTGGGAATATCAAAATTCATGGCTTTATATTTATTCTCCTGAATGTATATCTTTTCCCAAACTGTCAATTCCAAAGGTTTCTCCAAATGTTTAGTTTCTCTTCCAATTTTTGTGATTCTCCAGCAAACTATAAGCTGCTATTGCCAATTTTTCAATTTCACCATTTTTTAAATAAAGAACACTTTGAAAATATTAAAAATGGTGAGATTGAAAAATCGGCAATTGCAGCTTATAGTTTGCTAGACAATCACAAAATTGGAACAGAAATTAAACTTTTGAAACCTGTGGAATTGACAGTTTGGGAAAAGATATACATTCAGAAGAATAAATATAAAGCTATGAATTTTGATATTCCCACTGAGAATAATTTTATCTCCAAATTCGTAAAATCGACACCAGATGGCAGTTCAGAAGATGATGTTAACAGCAAAATTTCGACAGTTGCAATTTGACTGAAGATGGAAGTAAAACTATACTTTGAAACAAGTATCATGAAGACATGCAACTTTATGAGGTGTGAAGTTAAAGCATTTTCTCCAACTCATTTTTTAATGGTTTTATCAATCTGGAGCCGATGGCTGCTGTGAATGCTCCAACTATAATTGAGAGATTAGAAGCAATAAATGCCATTCTACTTTCAATATAATCATATATATTTTGTTTAACATCAGTCTTGTCACATGCTTCATATCCATCTTCCTTCTCTTGATCTGTCAGAAGATGTCCTTGCATTGTTCAAGCTGTCACTGACACAACCACGACTGTAGCTTGTTTCAAAATTTGCTGCAATGCTCATTATTCTTTGCCTTATCCAAATCATATCCAAGCTCCTTCACTGTCATTACATACCACAGCGGAACCTACCACCAATTATTCCAGCTCTGGGAAATGTTTTGAATATATATCATAAGTTAATCTATGAATAAAGGCAATTCCATTGTCATTGTCAACATTGTTTACCTCAACAATTAATTGATATTCTGGATTTGCTTCTACAGGATCAAAGATGTCTTCTGCTCTTCGAGGTCTTTTACTATAAATATCAATCTGATATCCTATATTAAGAAGTCCTTTAGAATGTCTTAGTATAGCAATATTGCAAATTGAAATATCGAGTTCATAGTTAAATATGGGAAATAACATTATGAGGTTATTAATTCATTGAATGAGTCACTTCTTATCTTACCTCATATTTCATGTTTTTTAAAACACAGGAACTGCAGTTTTCAAGAGGAGTCCCTCTTATCTTCAGCCAACATTATGACTACCGGATTTTCTGTTTATGAAGATAAGAGGGACTCCTTGAAAACTGCAATTCCTGTGTTTAAAAAAACATGAAATATGAGGTAAGATAAGAAGCATTAGCGTTTTCCAAACACTGTTGTTTGATATCATCTTGATCTTCCTCTAAATCTGTCAATAATTCATCTGCTAGTGACATTTTTATGCAGAAATTGAGAGTCAGTTTTAGAATATGACATTCTATGATTTTTCATACATTCTTATAGCACTGTTGCACTACATTTATTTTCCATTTTTGATGACATTAAGTATTTTAATCATTTTGCAGTAATTCTTAAAACATATTTTGCAATTATTAAATATTTATCTATTTACACAAATTGTGGTATTTATGTCTCAGTGTTTTTTTCTAAGTTCTACAGAATCACAGTGCATATGCGCAAACACTTTTAATGCAACTCCCGCCAGATAGCAAGACGTACATTTTAAAACTGACAATGCACTTTTGGGCAAAACCCATCAGAGGCATCATCCTGAAATCAATAATGAATCTCCGCACCAAACTCTGGGGTCTTACCTGGCCACAACAATATAAGTCCCACATTGATTTCCGTGGTGAAATGCAAGGTAGCTCGGTAAGATGCCATAAATTAAAACACAATTATAAGATAATTGGTGAAGAGGGCACAAAATGTCAGGGATGCTATGGCATTCCGAAAACATATTTCTTCCTTCCAACATAATTTAAGAAATTAAATTTATTAGGGACAAGTTAGTGTACACTGGATTAGTTCATTTAATATGCATGTAATATATTTTGTTGTGTTAGGGTGGAGGAGGGGGGGGGCTTTGGTATACATCTTTTTTCCAAAATTACTCAGAGAAACTTCATCCAAATAAAGTACAATAGACTGATCTTTTTTTTTTATAAATTGCTATTTAAAAAAAACAATTATTGCCTTCTTTTGTCACTAACTTCAGAATCAATGGCCAACCTGCATTTTTTAAATATTAAAAGCTTCCATAAATATAAAAGAAGTTAATGTCTTTTTATAAGTAGGTAAACAGAAGAATGGCGTTAAATTAGAAACCATTAAATATTAATGACTGATATATATTTAGTAAATGATTATTGATATAAATTAAGCTCTTTTTCATATTGAATTAGCATATAACTTTTTTAATATGTTCTCGCCAAGAGTACCAATCCACGTATTTTTAGCTATTTATAAAGTTTCACCAACTAGCAGATGGCAGTGTGTTCGAGTTAAACATTGGGTTTACACGTCACGTGATCGGACATTTTCGATTACACTGATCTTGATTCGGGTGTAATCGGACTTCTCTATGGTTCGGAATCCAGAATCGGCGTGGCGTTGGTCTGGTTTACTGCTTACGTTTGGAATTTTTTGTAGGGGGCGGGGGAGATGACAGTAACGGAAGTAGTCATGCTTTGTTAGTTTCTAGCTATTTGGAACAAAGAACGTGATTTGAAATTCGAATTTTCATATAATTACAATGGTATGAATGTTGCGAACGTTTTGTAATGATTACCAGAATAAATGGAACGTTAAAATGCAGTGTGAAATTCGAGGAATGGGAGAAAGGACAGAAGCGGCCCAGGCAAGCTCCGACACGTTGCCGAAACCAGGTCGTGTGAATGAAGGTTAGTTATTTTATAATTTTATGTTTTGTGTTTATTATTTTGAATACTATAAAGTGGTTATTTATCAGTTTGGAAAATAATTTCTTGTTTTATCTGTGTTGGAGGAAAATGTGACATGACAAAGACTTGATGAGATAAATTGGGTCAACTGAGGTCAAATTGTAATTAAGTCCCTACTTGTATAGTGTTCTTGTGTTAGATCACGAGCGTTTATCATTCGTTTAAAGTGTTTCTCGTTTAAATTTCAATAATTCTAGTTAATTTTAAAATCAGTTTTATGGAGTTTCACACTTTGCACTCATTCTCTTTTCAAAACACTTGATGGCATCGCAAAAATGTAATTTCGGTTCCTATGCACTCGTTTTGAGTTCTATGGATTCATATATTCTACATATGGATAGAGTAATTGTTACATTTCAAATCTTAATGTGGTACCTTAGCTGTCATATTTTCTCCTCTATTAAAATTTGGAACAACCAATAAAAAAAACTTTAGAATTTGTTGTTCACTTACTCAATGGATTTTTCTAAGTTCTACAGAATCCCAGTGTCCATGCTTGAATGCTTAATGTAACTTCAACTAGATGATAGACGTTTCTGTGAATTTGTCATGACCAATCTTTGCAATAAAATCCCAAACATGTTTATAAGAAATGGATGTCCACCAACTTTCCCCTTCCAGAAAAAACCTAGTATTTGTCGATCATGGATATTTCTAAATTCTACAGAATCACTATGTGCACGCGCGAGATTGGGTGGTGCCAACGCATATGGGAGTACTTTATGCCAGACCTTAGTTCCTTTTGCCAATCGCTTGGAATGCTGTGGTCGCAGGTAATTTCGTCTGCTTTAAGTGTAGCCAACAGACTTGCTAAGTTAAATATTTCCCAATATATGAAATGAATCGGTTTCCTCTTAATTGTAATAAAAAATTATAATTTCATAAACATTTGTGTGAATTCATGCTCGTAATATTAGTTTTGAATAATTTATTTGTATTTATTTCTATTTAATATTATAACAAACTGCATATTTTATTTATTATGTTGGATGCTACATTTTAAAATATATGTAGGATCAAGCATCCATTTTTGTTTGTTTAATTACAAGTAATAAGACTCATTGACTGTTTTTCTGATGTAAGGAATATATTCCTAACATTGATTAAAATCATAAGTTAATGGATCTTGAAAATTGAAAACTTCAAAATTTGTAAGAAGTAACACTATAAGGTATTAATAAAAATATCTCACCTCATATATTTTTTTTAGAACGGTTTGGGAGAAATTAGGGAATCACTACACTTAAACTAGCGTGAAATATTTTCAAAGTCCTATAGAACAACAGTGTGCATGCACCAGAGTTTATAGAGCCAGTGATAACCCACAACCAAACCACATATCGATTATCATCCTCGATTACTATCGGTCGCTATGAAATTTAAATGACCAATATTTGCAATAAATCCCCAAATCTATGTTAAATATATTAATAATATTAAAATTACCAAAAGTTTATTAAAAATGGATGTACATTTGCTTATCACTCCCTAATGCTAATCCAACCTGTGATAACCCAAAACAGCGATAGAAAAATCATAGACTAAATAATATACTCTATGGAGAAAATAGCAGTTAGCATCACAATATTGTCTAACAATGTCATAATATTGTGATTTGCATATTTAAATAAATACTTACAAAATTGTCTAATAATGTTATAAATATTGTTTGAAAAAGTTTAAAATATTAAATAATGTTAGTAAATGTAGAAGAGGATCTATAGTTTACAACAATATAACTGAAAAATCAAGCGCTAGAAGTGCAGTTGAGCCAGAACTTCAAAATTTGTAGGAAGTAACACTATGAGGTATTAATAAAAATATCTCACCTCATTTTTTTTTTAGAACAGTTTGGGAAAAATTAGTATTCCATTGTCAATTTTTGCTGGACCATTGTTCTGTCATTGAAGGAAACATTGAATCTCCACAAAAGAACAACGGTAGAGTAAAAACTGGTAATGGTGTAATGATTTCTCCAAAATCTGTCTACACAAGACAAAATATGGTGTGAGATGTTATTTTTATTAATAAATACCTCAGGGAAAATATTTTGTTGTGGTATAGTAAATGTCGAAAATAACGACTTAGCTACCAAGATCAAGAAACATTATCTTTTGTAACCCAACAGATGGCGCTGTTGATATATGCCAGTAATACAGCAATCTGTAATTTGCTATTTCTTTCTGCCAATCGCTTGAGGTCTCTGCAGTCTAGGCATCACCATTTAATATCAATCTCTTTAGTGGGTTATCGCTGCGCGAGATGCTGGCCTCTCCACTTTTCAGCGGTTACCCTTACTAATAATATTAAAATTACAAAACGTTTATTAAAAATGGATGTACACTTACTTATCACTCCCTAACGCTGATCCAATCAGTGATAACCCAAAACAGCGATAGAAAAATCATAGACTAAGTAATATACTCTGTGGAGAAAATAGCAGTTATTACTCATTCAAAATATCTCTGCAGGCAGAAGAATCAGGAAGCTCTGTTTGTTGGTATACGTGACGTCATATAAGGGTGTACACTGTCAGCGTCCCATTCCCCTTTGCACTCATAGATAGCAATGTCACGTGGTCTATTCCTGCATAAACACGACTGCAGTGCCCCCCCGTCAACAACTGCACTTACTCCTTAAACGGGTAATAGCATCACAATATTGTCTAATAGTGTCATAATATTGTGATTTGCACATTTAAATAAATACTTCGAAATTGTCTAATAATGTTATAAAAATTGTTTGAAAAAGTTTAAAATGTTAAATAATGTTCGTAAATATAGAAGAGGATCTATAGTTTACAACAATATAACTGAAAAATCAAGCGCTGGTAGAAGTGCTATTGAGCCGAATTGGTGTTAGAACATTTGCAATTAATTCCAAACCATATTTCAAGAAATTAACTTCGTTTTGTTACCTTCCGATTGGACAAGTTAGTGTACACAAGATTAGTTTATAGTTTATTAAATAATACACATGTGTGTGAAATTAAATGTTTCTTACCTCTCCTCATATAAATTTTCTAAGTTGATCACGATTTCGAGACTATAACTGTCTCATCCTCAGAACTTTCTAGGCGACTGGTGTTATGTCGATCGGAAGAAACTCTTCTTCTTCCCAACATTTAATTTTACCATAAATTAAACCTCATAGTGATTAATTCCTATAAAAGTTAAATATGCATGTAATTTATTTTGTTGGGTTAGTAAGATGGGAAGTTGGTGTACGTCCATTTATTGTAAACATTAAGGGATTAAGAATAATTTCAAAATGTTTAAAGTACTATAAAAATGTTGTAAAAATGGAAAAGTATGTATTGCGGCAGTGTCATAGAAATGTTATATGGAAAAGTATAGTGAGTTATTCGAAAGTTGAGCCAAGAATGTAAATTGACAAATTTCTACCTGAACCATGGACCTTCAGCTTAACCCGTTGGGTGGGCGTTACGTGAATATCCGTCTCAAGAAAGCCTTCACTCGATGGGAGTTACGGATATATCCAACGAGATATATATTATTTTTTTTCTAAGTTAATTGGCAATACAGGAAGACAAAATTTTGAAGATCTGTTCTGTATGGGTATGACATCTAGTGTGATTTTTTTCAACCCCCTTTGACCGGTCTCTTAACAGTTTCTTATTACGAGAGTTAAAATCACATATCATGTATGCGCGCAAGAACGGACTAACGTATATCGGTAACTGGCCATCTATATAACATTCATGATAAAATATTATTCACTAGACGTGTTCAGAAAAAAAAACAGACACCATCTGTTTGCTTAACATAATATATCTCTCAACTCAGATTAGCCTTAAACCTTAATGCAAGAACGGTCTAAGTTAATGAAAAAATAATAACTCTGGTACAGTTTCTTGTAACTTCTCATTCACACGTTTAAATGAGAGGTCTGTCTTTTATCACATTAGAAAAATATTGCTCAAACATTCAATTGGGGTTGCTAACTTTTACCCTCCATTCTCCAGTCTTGAAGTAACTAGTTCAAACGTCTTATTTCGCTTCTAGTTTTTTTTTTTTTTCACTTCATCATATTTTTTTATAAGCTACTAACAATTTACTGAAAATATGAGTGTTTTCTAAAATGAAGTTATGTAGCATTCATAATACTAACAACACGCCAGTGTTCAATAACGCCACTGATAATATCTGATGACGTCAATAATCACTATTACTACAATAAAAACTACTAATTGTACAGATATATATTTTTACGGTATATTAAAGTTCTAAAAATAAAAAAAATGCGATTATTTGTAATAACTCAAAACTGACAGTATTTAGTAACGCCACTGGTCATATGTGTCGTAAAATTTTAATATTTACACAGTGTTAAAAGAGATTGTATATTTACATTATAAACTTCGGAGTAAATTGCCAATATAAATTAATTAATTAATTTATACATATATCCTAAATGCTTAGTTTATATCGATGTAATACTTGAAATAACGCCACTGATGACAGACACCATGTAAGGCCAGAGTTAACATTTATTGCATTTAAGAGATTTGCATACTTTTTAATATTCATTATATGTAATATAAATAATGTTTTCCAAATTACTTTTAAATTGAACACGAGAAGACACTTGTGCCGTTTTTGTACTAAAGTTGAAAAAATAAAAATATGAAATTTCGATTAAAAAATATGACCATATGAAAGAGAATGGTTGTTTTGTGTAATATTTGATGGATATGTTACAAATGTTTACTCCCTGTATTTTTTATAATATTTTAAATTAAAGGAAGAAATGGCTCCCCACAGAGCTGTAGAACTGCACTAGCTAGGTCCCCAGTTAAGGGGTTAATGTGCTGATGCTTTACCTGTCTGCTATCCAGGCCTCTTCCATTTCTAATTTCTATTAAAACTTTGTCGCTCATAACAATGGGTAAAGCGCTAGAATAACCTAAATAATGTTTGAACTCAAGAAAAAATTTCATTTGTGATTTTTCCATACAACATTCTTATGATATTGTTGCTCTTTGTACTTTTTTCTGTTTTTACTGTTTTTTCGTACTATCATAAATCTTTTGCAACAATTCTTAAAACGTTTTTGGCTCTTTAGAATACTTCATTCTATAATTTGCCTTATAACATTCTTACGATACTATTGCTCTATATACTTTTTTCCAAATTTACTAACTTTCATACTATTTTAAATGTTTTGTTATTGAAGGGCTCGGCTGTAAAACATGTTAACTTGACAAATTTTTGAAAATTGAGTTGTAGCATGTAAACTGTGATGTGACCTTCTAAAGCATTTGGTGCACGTAGTTTTTACATCTGTCAATAGATGGCAGATGGTCAAATAGATGGTAAATAAAACTACATACACCAAATGCTTCAGGTCACATATCACAGTTTACATGCTACAACTCAATTTTCAAGAATTTGTCAGTTAACATGTTTTACAGCCAAGCCCTTCGTTTATTCTTAAAAGCATTTTTGTCTCTTCTTTAGAATACTTCGTTCTATAATTTTCCTTACAACATTCTTATAATACTGTTGTTCTACATATCGGTATTATTTTCTGTCTTTACTAACATTTCATACTATTTTAAATGTTTTGCAATGATTGTTAAAACATTTTTGGCACTTCTTTAGAATACTTCATTCCACAATTTCCCTTACAACATTCTTATGATACTGTTGCTCTACATACTTTTTTCCATCTTTACTAATATTTCGTACTATTTTAAACATTTTTGGCCCTTTCAGAATACTTGGTTCTGTAATTTTCCTTACAACATTCTTATGAGACTGTTGCTGTAAGTACTTTTTCCATAATGCTAAGGACACAAAAATATGCCTATATAAAATGTTAGCAAGATCAGAACTATGTTATGGAATTCAGGCATGGACAATGAGAAATAAGGACATCCATCATATTACAGCCAGCGAGACGAGGTTGATGAGATCAACAGCAAGTCTTTCCCAGAGGGATCACAAAAGAAATGAAGAGGGATTGCAAGAATGTTAAGATCAATTATCCATTTTATAAACAAATACTAATAAAATTGGAAAACAATGACCTATACAACATATAAATAACAGAATCTAAACCATCAAGTATCACTACCACCCACATGGATAGAGATCTTTGGGTCATCTAAAGAAGAGATGGTTTGAAAACCCAGCCTTGATATCGTGAAAGGCCATCAGGCTGTCTTGTAAGAAAAAGATATGTATAAAATTCTCTTTGAAAATGCTTACTTGTTATAGTAATTACTAGATGGCAGTTCAACTGATGTCCTGCTGTCTCTTGTGATTTGAGAATTATATATTACGAAGATGGAGGTAGAGGTCTCAGGTTCAAATCCTGGCTCAGGCATTTATTTTTCTTTTCATATATATATATATATATATATAGCATTTTCATGCTATGTTTTGCAGCTTTACTAGGGAATTGTAGGTGTGGTAGCTTCCCGTTGCTTTACACACCAGTGAAGGACGATGATGATGATGGCCATATGATTTCGGGGACCGTTTGGGCCTTAAAGTTTTCCTGACATTTGTCTTACAGGTGAGGAAAAACCCCAATAAAAACCTCACCCAGAAAAACTGCCCCGACCGGGGATCGAACCTGGGCCTGCTGTGTGACAAGGCAGCACGCTACCTCGAGACCACAGCGGTGGACTATATATATATATAAAATAAAGGTATATTAATATCAAGCCAAAAATAATTATAAAAATTATACCCACTTCATGTGTACAGTTTATTAATAAGAATCGGATGTAGGGTAAATTGTATTTGAATTTTTAGAAAAAGGAATTTAAGCTCTCTCTGTTATTGCTGTTAAGACAACCAATCAATTAATCAATTCTATTTCAAAACTGTACTTCATGCAATCTAAATAATATTTTGTCTCCCAAAAATTCATATATATATATATATATATATATATATGTGTGTGTGTGTTATAATTAAATGTTTAACATTGAGCAATGCAAGCTTAATATGGTATGATAAGAAAAATAAATGCCTGGACGGGATTCGAACCCGGAACTCTGAGTCTGTACCTCAGTGTGATATCCATTACACCACCAGGCAAATCCAATTCAAACACTTTTTTTGTATATCATACCATATTAAGCTTGCATTGCTCAATGTTAAACATGTAATTATAACATCGATAAAGCGTCACTGCTATAAAGTAAAAATATTCTCTTTAATTTGCTTACTTGTTATAGTCAGCTACTAGATGGCAGTGAAGACCGAGTTCTCGCGACATCTAGTAATAATGGAGAATATAATACATATATAAGAAAGATAAATGTTTGAATTGGATTCGCCTGGTGGTGTAATGGATATCACGCTGAGGTACAGACTCAGAGTTCCGGGTTCGAATCCCGTCCAGGCATTTATTTTTCTTATCATACCATATATATATATATATTCAAACCCGGATCTCTCAGTCTGTACCTCAGCGTGATATCCATTACACTACCAGGCGAATCCAATTCAGACACTTATTTTCCTATATATATAAATGTGAGCAATAAAAAAAATCAGAGAATTAAAAAAATTCAAGACCATCCACTCTCACACTAGTTTATACAAGATACTGGCAAGGCCAGTTTTTTACTATAGGAGCAAGATATGGACTTACACAAAGATAAAGATGAAATCATAATTTCAGCCATACTCTATCTAAAATAAGACCCACCCTTGAAGTAAACATAACTGTGTATGCCTTTCATAAATGGTACAGCTGTATTCTTTAGTATAATAAACAACAATGCCAATGAAAATGGAAGTTTTTTATGTAATATTTAAAATTAAATTGGAAATGGTTTTATTTTAGAAAGAAAAAAATAATGCTCGGACCGAGATTCAAACCCAGGATCTCAGACTCTGTGTGTCAGTAATTAATTTAATTAATGTTAATTAAAAATATAACAAAAATATGAAGCTTTACCACTTTAAAATAATGTATAAATTCTCAAAAAAATGTAGCGATGGCTACCGGCCTTCTGATGAAAAAAAAATTATATAAGTGGAGAGAATTGTTGACATTTGGATGGTGTAATCGGTATCATATTAATTCACAGAGTCAGAGATCTGGGATTCGAATCCTGGTCCGAGCATTAATTTTTCTTTCTAAAATAAAAATGAAAGTTGTTACAGCAACAATAACAAATATTGCATCGAGTAATATTTGTTAATATTAAGAGCAAGTCTTGTTTTTTATAATGGTAATATATGGTTCATGGCTTTACCAAGATTGTAAAATAAATGATGATGTCTTTGGAAAGATGAAAATGGTGTCCGTAATAAATTACGTCCATGATTATTAACATGTGAATTGCTTGCACTGGTTCAGGTCCTCCTGGGGGAAGAAATTTTCTGATGAAATTTTGTCCAGTATGATGAAACCAGTGCCCACTCAGCTTCATGACAAATTTGGGTATCTACAATAAGTAGATTGAGAAAACCATGTTTAATGGTTGAGGAACCAGACATGCTGACCACATGTTACCACTATATGGTTGGATAACACTGAGCAACAAAAAATAAATTTTTTTTGTCTCAGAAAGAAAAATATGTGATTCTGATAGTATTTTTTTTCTCCTGAATTCAAATATGATATTGGTTTTTCTCAATGATGCAAGGTTTCCGAGAGACATGCATAATTTCAAACACTATAATATTTTCTACATTCGTAACTACACAATATTCGAACACTCGGACTCAGCTGGAAAGTAAGAAATGACGATTTTCTGCTATATTTCGCCTGTGGAGCATCCCCCTTGATGGTCCAACAATAATCGGCCATCATATTAGGATTCCATTTGCCTTGATATCTCTTTTTCATAGCTGAAACCATTTGAGTTAGCTCATTTGGTTTTACTTTACAATGGACAAATGGACAAAAAACGTTTATTAAAAAAATAATTATTTAAATCCGTTAATTGAAATTGAAATAAAAATAACTGTGGGTGATGGAGAAATTCCGAATACATATTTGAAAACACGATAAAAAAACTGCATTAAGTACAACTATTGGTACACATGAGACAAAAATCATGTTGACCAGTGCAATCATCCATCTCTGATTAATACATGTGGACATGAGGCTGGCTGGTAGGCCATACAATTTTTTTTTTATCAACACATGAACATTATGTGTAGACACAGGATTTCCAAAACAGTTTTAAATTATCACCTATTTGGATTGATCCAAGAAGAGATGAATAAATGTTTTTGTAGACCATAACAGTTCTCTTAGAACAACATGAAAGGATGTTGGAAATGTTTAGTTCTGGCTGCAGCATGTCAACCAGATCCTCAGGGCAATATTAATTATATATCAAGTAGAGGAAGGTCGCTGGAACGTCCCCCTGAAGACATGGAATGAGAATCTTGTACACTGTAACAGTTCTTTAAGGATAATTGTCTGTGAAGAGAAGTAAAAAGTAACTAAAAAAATCATAACTCTGACTCTCATTATCTCACATTATTTTTAAAAAGTTTTAATTAAGCATATACTTTGCTTTTAGATTATATTAAAACTCAACAATTAAGATGGTATGGACATGTCCAGCGAATGGAAGAGGATTGGCTACCAAAATCTGTTTTGGAATGGAAACCTGAGGGAAGACGAGGCAAAGGAAGACCTAAAACCTTCTGGAGTCAGGGAATATGTTTATACATGAAGGAGAAACATCTACAACCAGGAGATTGGATGGACCGACAAAATTGGCTATTAGGAATCGGGACGATGTCAAAGACATTAATCAACCAATGATCTGTCTATCTACTTAGCTTTAAAGATAAAGGTGTATTTTTTAGATACCTTAAACAATTGTATAAATCTTTACATATAAAAATTCAACCTGCGTATGTATGTGCTCGCAAAACTCAAAAAGTGGTCAGTTGATTGTTATGAAAATGTTGATAATTTATACATAGAACAATCTAAGAATATTTGATTCTATGGCATGACAGGCCTATAAGGTTCTTGGCCTCCAGTCGGCTGCTGGTCTCACATCCATATCTGTTAATCAGAGATGGATTATCATCTAGCCAGTATAGAAGTGACATGGTCATTATGTCAGGTCCCCAGTTGTTATAGCTGGTTTTCCCAACCTGGAGAAACTATTATAGCTACCCAAATTCCTCACAAAGGCTGGGTGGATACTGGTCCATTTGTGCCCAAAATTCTCTCAAACAGAAATTTTTCTCTTTCTTATACAATCGTCTTGGCATAGAACATTCGTTCCCAATGCCATCTGATACCTTCAAGAAGACATTTTAATGGAATTTTTACACAGCTAAAAGAGTTTGAATTGAGATGCCTAGGTAGTGCACTAGTGCATAAATCCAAAGGTCTCAGCTTCAAATCCCTGTTCAGAAAAAAAATTTCTCTTGAAATATTAATTTGTCCTTCAGTGTGAGTGATAAATTTAAAATAAAGGGTCATTTTTGTTCAAGGTGAACAAGAGGATTTTTTTAATTGAGCTTGTCATATCTTCTTCTTCTTCCAAATGCAGTATTGGGTGATGATGCCGTTCTGCGACTACAAAAACTGATCTTTCCATCGGTTGAAGGGTCTTCCGAGGTCCCTTTTGCCTTTAGGGTTGAAGTGGTAAATCACCTTTGATAAACGGCAATTTGACATTCTCTGGACATGTTGGAACCATTTAATCTGATAATTTTGTATATGTTCAACCATTTCCCTACTATTCCACTGCATCCTTATCTCATCACTTTTCATTCTATCTCTCTTGTCATATCTAAAAATACATATACATTATATACACACACACACACACACACACACATATATATATTCATTGAGAATTTTTCTCTTCATCGAGGTTTTTCT
Source organism: Diploptera punctata (assembly GCA_030220185.1). Lineage (NCBI taxonomy): Eukaryota > Metazoa > Arthropoda > Insecta > Blattodea > Blaberidae > Diploptera > Diploptera punctata. The sequence goes on along the minus strand of JASPKZ010003064.1, from coordinate 921,754 downwards.
CCAACCAATCTTAATAATTAACATGAGACTTTAAAAAATACATGAATGACTATGGACTTATAGATTATAAGTTTGTAATACATTCACAAATTTCCCTTAATTAAAGTTCACCGTTGTTCTCTGTCCTCTGTCTTGATCCTTTCCACCAAATTTCCTTATTGATTGTTATTCTTCCAAGTTGTTCATGGTCTTACTTTTCTGCTTCAGTTTTCCATGTATGAACAAGCTTTGGTAGTCTTCAGTCCTGCATTGTTCTTACTTGTACATACCATATTAGCCTTCTGTGTTCAATCTCATCTAGCACATGTCAGAATAATTCTGGAAAGTTTAGTTCTAATCTGAACATGAGCTAGATAGGAGAAATCAAATTTATTTGTTTTTGGAGAAAGTGATAGCAATTTCCATATTCAAGTTAAGTTAGGACAGGTTAGTTTGTATTAGAGGTAATGTCAATAGCTAGATTACAAATCCATTTCCCCATCCCCATTTTTTTATCAATTTTTTGTACAAGAGAAATTTACAGCAGATGAGGCACAGTGAGAAACGTGGGAACTAAAAGTTAACATAACATTACAAACCTACTTTCACATCCGTAAAAAGAATCATTAAAATAAATGTAAAGAAAAACACACAAAAGATATACACAAAAAAACTAAAGACAAAAAATGCAATTTTATCATTAACAATCCAGAAAGTATTCCTTAAATGTCACATAAAACTCACAGAGGGCATGACAGCCCTCTATGGGTCCTGGCCTTTTTCAGAAGTCTGTGTCATTCCTGTCTCTTCAGTGCTACAGTCCTCTAATTTTTTATTCCCAAGGTCTGTAATGTCCTTTCATCATAATCATTATCATTATCCGGTATCATGACAGCTGTTGCCATCTTTCAGAAACCAAATGCCATTCCTCTCTGTCCATCCACTGATCTTCCTCCAATCCTCTGATAATAATCTTAGCCGCTTGCACACCTTCTATCCAGGTTTTCTTTGATCTTCCTTTTTTCCTCCTTTCCATTGGGATCCATTCCATAATAATTTTAGACAATCTTTGCTCTGGCATTCTTTTGACATGGTCATACCACCACTGTAATATTTTCTTTTTCTATAATGTCTATGATGTCTGGCTCCTTGTACATCCATAATTGCTTATTTCTTTATTTTATATTCTATCCATTCTAGATTTTCCAGCTGATCTTCTTAAAACATCCATTTCTGTAGTTAAAATTCTTTTCATTTCCCTGGTAGGAATTTGCCAAACTTCGGCACCATATGTTAACACTTTGGGTCTGGCGGTGGTACTAGTACCACGGCATTTGAATTATACTGAACTGGAGAAAATTGAACCAGAAAAACACCCCTGTAAATCCACAGGCATGCTGAGGGATTTAATTTTTCTCTGGCTTCAATGTAATTTAAATGCCGTGGTACTAGTGCCACTGCAGGACTCAAAGTGTTAAAACATTCTGAACTATGGTTTGATATATTTTTAATTTAATTTTTTAAAAATATTTTTGCTCCACCAAACAGAGTTTAAAGCAATGTCCTTTTCAATGATTTTATTTTAAATTTATAACTTCTCACTGAAAGACAAATTATATTTGAAGAGAAAAAAAAAATATGCCTATACTGGGATTTGAATACAGAGTAGCTCAGTAGCAGAGCACTGATGTATAAAACAAGAGATCTTGGGTTCAAATCTCAGTTAAGCCTAAATTTTTCTTTTCATATGTAATCTGTATGTCCTGCTGGACAGTCTTCTCATCTCAACTAGTCCTTCCAACTTTCCTGGCCACCTCTGGCATAGTCTTAAATGTCGTCACTGTTCTATGGTTACTAGCACACAGTCCCAGCCCATTCCAACCTCCTGACCTTGATTAGTTTAACAATATCCAGTTCCTTAAAGAATCTCTAAGTTTCATGATTGTATATTGTCCTACATACTCCATTCTCTTCCACTGGACCAAAAATATGTCTCAAGATTATTTTTTTTTCAAATATGCATATTTGTTTTTCATCGTATTTTGTCAAAGAAGCCAGATATTATTCCAGAAATTCCACGTAAAATTACAGTAGCAAAATTTAGACTGCTTACAGAACATGACTATTTGGCCAAACATTTATATAAAATAGGAATCTACACGAATCCAAATTGTCCTCTATGCAACAAAGACGAAGAAATGAACGAAAAACATCTACAAACCTGTGAAGTATTACCTGTTGGATCCACCATAGAGAAATATTGGAGAGCAAGAATTCTAATGGCTTCGTTGCCAAGGCCCAGCATTTGAAAACAATACATTTTGTTAATGGCCAAAATTCAGAAGTGTATATTAACACTTATTGCATTTTTTAAAATAAAAATTATGCTGGGAAGTAACACTGAGGTATTTACAATTTATATTTTGAATCAGACTTGGCATTTTGGCTGAGGATAGAACCACTTGCTCAAGAAGCTGGTTCTGTGAAAATCACTTAGTTCTATGGGGATATATGTAAAAAGTTTTCTCTGATTCAATATATAAAACCTATTACATTAATACCATTTACATTTAGATAAAATTTTATCACTTACCTCATATTTTTCTTCTTTTTTAATTTAAACTATTTTTGGAACTTTACTTATCAGTTCCATCATCAGTATCCCCACGACCGAGAACAATGGTCACGGCGATACTGATGGTGGAACTGAGTAGTAAAGTTCCAAAACTAGTTTAAATTAAAAAAGAAGCAAAATATGAGGTGAGTGAAAACATTTTACCTAAATGAATATACCTCATAGTGTGCATTCCTAAAATAAGTAACCCTTACATTATAATTTTTGTTTAAATAATCCAGGTCTTAAATGTTTCCTGAGGCAATAAAACACCTATTTGCACCAACTATGGCCCTGTGGTCGACTCAAGCCTCTAACGGAAATGAGTACCAGACACTTGTTCTGGGGGTAAAGGCGGCCGTCATGCAGGGCTGACATAAAGTGCCGATTGTCTAAAAAAAGTGGGAGCCTTAACCTCCTACTACCCCAAGGGCCTCCTGAGGCCTGTTGTGGGATCACTTTACTTTTATCTGCTTTTGTATTTGAATGCTCCAAAATAAACTCCAGTAACAAATTTTACACTCATCACAAAACATAACTATTTAGCAAAACATTTAAATTAAATGGGAATTTACACCAATACAAATTGCCCTCTATGCAACAAAGAAGAAGATATGAGAACATCTTCAAACTTGCAAGTGTTACCTGCTGGATCCATCGTAGAAAAATACTGGAATATATGAGAGCTAATGCTACATTGCCAATTGCCAAGCAATAGATGACAAACATAGTTAATACCACTAACTCACTGACAGCACAGGCATAAACTCTCCATAATCCCTATCCTGAGCTAATGCTTTCCAAACATCCTCTGTATAATCAACTTCCCTCAAATCATGTTTGATGTTATTCTCCCACCTCATTCTTGGTCTACCAACTGGGTATCTTTCCTCTGATTTTCGTGCAAGAAGGTTCTGAGCTCCTTTGTTATATCTGGTTTCCTATAAAATCATGTAGCTCTCTAGTACTTTTCTCCATTTGCCTGTCCTTATCTCTCTATTCTATTCTATAGTGTTCTGCCCTAGGGCAGGACTTTCACTGCATTTTTATGCTATGCTTTGTAGCTTTACTAAGGAATTATAGGTGTGGTAGCTTTCTGTTGCTTTCCACACTGGTGAAGAATGATGATGATGGTCAGATGATGTTCTGAGGAAAAACCTCACCCACGAAGCTTGTCCCAACCGGGAATCAAACCCAGGTCCACTGTATGATAAGGCAGCATGCTACCTTGAGACCACAATGGTGGACTTTCATCTCTCTTCGATCCAAAAATTACCTAAGAACTTTATTCTCAAATACTCGTAATTTTTTCTCCTCCCTTAAAGTAAGAGTCCATTTTTCACAACCATATATTATATAACTAGGAGAATAACTATTTTTATTTATTTTCAGTGTAACATTTTTTGAGAAGAGTTGGGTATTAAACCACTAAAGAGAAAAATTGTGTGTCTGAACCAAATGTGCGTATTTTTAGTTGTGTTAGCTATTGCTTACAGATTGCTTTTTTGTGTATATTACATTCATAACTTGAGAATGGCTTAGGAGTGTTTCTAGTGCCATGAAAACATGCACTAATTACATTCCAAGGTTTTTCAAGACTTCCCAATACATTAACCTAGACTAGATTTGAATCTGTGACCTTTGACAATGAGTGCATTACAAATGAGCTAGCCAGACAGCTGAAGTTATGCGAGTACTGAAGCATATTATAGCAATCAGACTATAACATACTGCTATGTGAATAGACTGCTGGCTTATCAGCTATACTATAAGGATGTGAACCTTGGTCAGTTATCAGTGTTAACTTCACCAGCTTGAAGAAAAATTATTTATTTATTATAATAAACATATCTACACTAGACATATGTAACAGGGCTTTACAAACTAATGAAAATACCATCAGTGGCCTTTGCTTTTGGACATTATTGGTAATGAAATTGCTGATATGCTCGCTGGAAAGAGAACTACAATACTCTGTATACCACATACAAAACAATCTAATTTCTAAAATCAGAGACATACAGCTTAAAAGCACAACAAATAACAAATGAAAAACTACGGGGGAAACACTATGCAAATATTCACCAACAATCCCACATCCTGACAGTGCCAAGAAAGTCTGCACATTCTGATTGTTCACTGGTCACCATTACCTACTTGATAATTTCCACAAGATGGGAATCATGAATAGTACTCAGTGTTGCATATGCAATGAAGAAGATAAAGTACTCAACCAGGAACATCTCCTGACGTGCAAGGGATTGGACAGGAGAAACAGCTCAACCAAGAAATTATAGGTCTATTGGGAAGCAAGAGAAAGAATGGTGCAAGTCAACTAACACTCATCACCATTGGACAACAACAACCATAAGTGGCCTAGGTGTTAAGTTCTCAAATAAATAAGGAGAATCTAGAATCATCTTAGCTCATAAATTCTTGTTCTATTTGAACATGTTTCGATATACCATATACACTATTATCATCTTGTCCAGACTGTTGAATTTTATGTTGTTGGCTCTGGGTGTCGACTCCCACTCCATCTTTTGATTGACTTGCAAGTCATATGATTTTCCCCTTGACCATTAGAATGAAAGAACACATTAGAAATGTAAAAAAAAAATGAAATAGAAAAATTTGCAGCTGCTGCTTATATCTGGACAGAGAAACCTAAAATTGATGTGAACACAAAATTATTTAAAATAGTTGGAAAATACAAAAGAACTCGCCATTTGGGTGTAAATCTACACCCAGAAGAAACAAATATGGGGTTTTCAATTTTGAAATTCCTGGGGAAAAGGATTTGATTTGCAAGTTATTTGGCCAATCAGAAAATGCAGTGTTGAGTCAACATCCAGGACCGACAACATAAAATTCAACAGTATGGATAGCTGATGGTGTGCATGGCATATCAAAACATGTTCAAAATGAACACGGCTATTTATGATATGCAATGATTCCGAATCCAACTTTTTTATAAAGAACCTCATAATGTTACTTCCTATTGTAATTAACTAATGTGTTAAGTTCCTTATTTCTGGTCCTGTTGATCAATGTTTCAATCTGGCTGGGATCAATGAATTTTTTAGGTTGGAAAAATCCTAGGGACAAGTCCTCTGTGAGGAGTCTTTAAACTATTGGTTCCAAGTCTGAAGATTTTTGGGCTTGTAAAAGAATCTCAAACCTAAATTAAGAACCTTCTTCTTTACTCCAGGGATTAGGCAATACTGCCTGTTTCATGTTCAAAACATGTCTTTCCACCATTTTCTTGGACTTCATGCATTTCTTCTTCCCTTCAGCCTGTAGCACAGCACTCTTCTTTGGATTCTCTCTTCCAGCATTCTATCAACATGCTGTCTCCATTCATTTCTACAATTTATAGATTTTCCTTCCAAAGAAATTATTTCTAGCTCTTCCCTTATTTTTTATTTGAGTTTTTATTTAAAAGGGTACTTCGTTTTACTGTTCTTAAAAATATAATTTCGGCAGCATGTATCTTTTATTTTATCGGCATTAGTCAATGTCCATATGTACGTCGATAGTGTCAGTGAGTAAGTTATAAAACTTTAAATGAAACTAGTGAGTATTATTTAAGAGTTTTTGTTAGTATAAGGTCATTAACAGGTTACAATAACAATATTAATACTATATGGAAAACATGCTATAAGGGTAAGAGACCTCTTAGGATGAGGGTGAGAGCGGGTGACATCTAAGATTAATAGAAAATTATCAATTAGTGTCTAATTCATTGTTTTTGAGGTTAATGATCTAATTGGTGACAGTCAGTGTGAATTACAATCTGGAAAATGTATACGGGGATAAGAGACCCCCTAGGAGGGGGTGAGAGGGAGTGACATATAAGGATAATAGAAAAGTACCAATAAAATTTATCAAATTTAAGATAAGATTATTTCCATCTCACCTTATATCCTATCTACTAATTAGACTGGTTTCATAACCTTAGTGGTTACATCTTTAAAATTTACATGACCAATGTTCTATTTGTATATTTAGAAGAGATGAGGTGGTGGGGAAAAAATTAATTTAAATTAAACCTTTTAGTGATATTTCCTGTAATAATTCAAGAAAATTACTACTTTGAGTTCTAATCAATAGTTTTTGGAATCACTGATATAATTGGTGATAGTCCCAATGACATTTAATGATTTGTTTCAATAATACATTTCATCTAAGCATCCCTGGGAGGGGGGGAAGAATGGGTGAAAAATAAAATGACCGGAATTATTGTCGAATCCATAGTTTTCAGGGTTGGAAGCTGATGGGATAAATAAATACCTGACCAATGCTAGACAATTAGCTAATGTAAGGAAGTGGTTGTTCTGAGAAAATGAACCTTGTCCAGGTTTGAACCCATGAACTTTGTATTGAGATACAAACATAGTAGCCACTGTGGTAGTGGAAACATTTTATTTCTCTACTAGTTGGAAGTGTGTGTTTGGATAGCCCTGAGTGTCATGCATGAGCACATATGTGCATGATATACGAAACAATTGAAGGGGAGAATATATTGTTTTGTCATGAAACCACAATTTATGCCCCAAGGTCTTTGTTGTGGTAGCATTTGTCTCTCTCTTACATTGCAATTTGTCCATGTGCTTTCCACACCACTGCACATTGGCTGAAATATGAATATCATAACTTCAGTATTTGCAACAACTTGAAAGTTACAACACTTAAACATTCTTACATTACAGTTTATTTTCAGAACATGCGCCAATTTTTAGTCTGTTTTAAAAATTAAAAAGTTATGTGAACCATATGTTCCAATATGGTTATAGGACACTTTAGACAATTCAAACATTACTAAAAGATTAATGGGAGCTATAAAATCATTATAAAAAATATGATTTTCAAAAATAAAATCATATCGCAGAGGGATTTACTGTTACAAAAGGTTTAAAGGCAGGGTTGCTATTTAATCTCTAACTCTGTTCAAAATTTATCTTGAAAGAGTAATAAGAGACTGGAGGGGAACAAATGTCAAAAAATGGGCATACCAATTCAAAATACGCATGTATATTCACTCAACTTTGCAGACGACCAGATATTAATAGCACAAGATCAATAGACATAGAAGAAAACTAAGTGAAGAATATGAAAAATGGGGACTTATATAATTATAGAGAAAACTAAATATCTGTGTATGAGAGAAGAAAGGAAAAATGTAAATTTCAACAATGGAGAAGAACTAAAACTAGCATTGAATGCATTTAGGTACAAAATCAGACCATTTAGGCAAAACACAGTAGAAATTAAAAATATAATCACACAAACAAAACAAGCAATAAATGCTTTAAACTCTATTTGGTGGAGAAAAAATATTACAAAAAATAGAAAATTTCAGATATATCAAACTATAGTTCAGAGCATTTTAACATTGGTGCTGAAGTTTGGCAAATTCCTGCCAGGGAAATAAAAAGAATTTTAAGTACAGAAATGGATATTTAATTTTAGGAAGTTATATTTTGAGGTTATTTTAATTATATTATTTTTGGTCTGGACATCTTACCTCAATATTAATGTTGATTTGTTCTTGGACATGTTTCAAAACAATTCTCTGTTCCCAGTCTGGGAAAGCTGAAGATAAAACAGAGAATTGTTTTGAAACATGTCCAAGAACAAATCAACATTAATATTGAGGTAAGATGTCCAGACCAAAAATAATATAACAGAAATGGATGTTTTAAGATGATCAGCTGGAAAATCTAGAATGGATAGAATACAAAATAAAGGAAAAAATAAGGGTATCCAAGAGAAGTCGGACATCATAGACATTATGAAAAAAAATTACAGTGGTATGGCCATGTCAAAAGATTGCCTAAACTTATGGTATGGATCCCAATGGAAAAGAAGACTAAAGAAAATCTAGATAGAGGGTGTTCAAGCGGCTATGATTGTCAGAGGATTTGAGGAAGATCAATGGATGAACAGAGAGGAATGGCATTTTGTTTCCGGACGACAATGGCAGCTGCCGTGATACCAGATGATGATGTGAAGCAATTTAACAATCTTCATTGTTGTTTTTGAAAACTTTTTATATTGATGGTCTACAACCAAATTGTTCTAAGTTCATTTCTTAATATAGTCTGTCCTGCTGGCTCAAGTGGTAGCATGCCTGCTTCCTGACTAGTAGGCCAGGTTCAATAGTCAGTGAATTGATAATTTTAATTGTTAAGCAATTTAATTTAATTTTAAAGTTTTTAATCTTGGGGCCAGGAGAAAGCAGTGGTGTACAATTTTTTAATCGCTAGTTTGTGTGCCTGATTCCTGCATTAAATTGCAAATGTCTCTGCAGTACATATGTTGAAAAGGCATGTGATATTGTTGATAGTGATTTGTCCATCAGATGGGGACATTAAGTCTGGTGTTCCCCTTCGTGCTTTTCAGTAGAAGTAGGCTACATACTGTCACTGGGTTTCACATTTTCCCTTATCATGCCTCATACAACACACTTTACACTACACAAACATAAACACACCATTTCTTAAATTCTTGTTGTGCAGCAAAAGTCCCATTTTCATGGTCATTGTATGAATAAAACAGAAATTCAATGTTTTGATCACTAGTGGCATTACTAATCAAGATATTGGATTCCTGTTCTATTCTCACAATGCCCATGAAAATGGAATTTTAAAATATTGACTTAGAACAATATGGTTTTATATCATCTGTGTGTGTGTGTTTTTTTTTAATGAGAGTTACTGACAAATGAGGAAAATTTTGAAGAAGTGGCTGAATTCAAATACCTGTGAACAATAATTACAAATAGGAATAAGTTGCACAAAGAAATTAAGCATAGGCACAATTCTGGAAATACATGGTATTATGCATTATAGGGACTGTTGTGTCCCAACTTCTCTAAAAAAACATTAAACTGAAAATACATTATTCTGTTAATCTCCCAGTTATATGGATGCGTAACATGGACTCTTCTCCCTAGACTGCAATGGACAGAATGGGGAATGAAATAGAAGTTTTATCTCTAGACTGCAATAGGCAAAATTGGGAATGAAAGTGGGTTCTTGTAGGAAAACCAGAGGGAAAGTGCCAGAATGAGGTAGGAATAATAATATTAACCATGATTTGAGGGAGGTGAATTATACAGGGGATGATTGGAGTATATTAGCTCAAAATAGTGTTGTATGGAGAGGTTATGTCCACATGACTATGAACCTCCAGGTTCAAAAGTGCCAATGAGTTGATTAGAAGTGGATTAATTTTTCAATTTCTCAAAATTGTTGTAGTGACTTATCTCCTTTTACCCACACACCCAGGAAATATGTTTTGACACTCATTTTTAGGAAGCTGAGAAGCCTCAGGGTCTTGTCTGTAAACAAATGAACAAGTAGAAATTGCCACCCTTCCACAAGCCATCACACAGCCTGGCCCATGCATTGTGTGTAGCTACAACATGTGCTGGCCTTGATATGCCTGTAAATGGGAATTTAAATGCATGGAACAGTTAGAAGCCACCTGCTCTGTGCCTCAGGCACCTGCCCTCAATCTCCACCTGACCAACTATAAACTTACTCAGCTTTCATCAAGAAATGACTCACATTGTTTATTTATTTCACAGTAATAATCATTCTTTATTCTTTCATGTCATTATCAAATGTCTAGGAAATTGTAAACAGATCAAAATCATGCTAAATACTGACTTAAAGATATTACAATTCAATTCAATTCAATTCAATGGGTATTATGAATATGAGAAATATTAGTCATAGACCAGGTTCCACAACAAATATAAAAATATATATAACCTTTAGAAATGCAATTTAATATCAGTAAGATGTAACAAAATTCAGAAGATAATCTGCAGAAAGGTCTGTATGAACTTAACAAAATTGCAGAAGAATGTGGATTGAAGATATCTACAGAGAAAACGAAGATTATGGCATTTCAAGGTGTAGATCCTGTCAGAAGTAAAATTGTACTTGACAATAAAATTTTGCAGCGGGTGAATCACTTTACATATCTAGGATGCAATATCTCATATGAAGAAGAAAAGGATGTAAATGCAAAAATATCAAAATTTTAAAGAATGTTAGGGTTAATTAACTCTATCTTCAAGCCATAGTTAGTCCAAAAACATTCAAGACTAAAAGTGTATAAAACACTGGCTCTTCCAACTCTTTTGTATGGTAGCGAAGTATGGACATTGAAACAAAAGGATATACAGAGACTTAGATCTGCTGAAATTAGATACCTTCGGAGGACTGCAGGATACACACTAGATCTCTATCTATCTATCTACGGGTTTTTACAGCTGCTGCCGTCTTCCCGTGCCAAACCTCCAAAGCCCTAGATCACAAAAAAAAAATGAAGACATCTTAGATGAATTACACATGGAACCTTTAGTTAGAAAACAAAATTTCTGATTATAAGTCGAGATGGATGCAACATGTTCATCGAATGGAAGATCACAGGATACCCAAACAAATATATCAACCTGCAGGAAGAAGAAGACCAGGACGTCCACTCAAAAGACTTCTGGATGGTGTTTCTCTTGAGGCCGAAACATGTCAACGAATGACCTAAATTTGTGAATGTACTATGATGAGATGATAAGATGCAACAATAAACATTCACAATGGCTGGAAATTCATACAGGTGTGAGACAAGGATTCCCTCTATCGACACTTTTATTTCTCATATATGTGAATCACATAGAGAATGGAGAAAACAATGTCATGGACAGCATTATACATCAACTGACTATGCTCCATTATGTAAGTTTCAAGAAAAATATGTTTAAAGTTTGTCTTCACTATTTATTGTAGCACCAAACTAATAGTTCTGGATATTCCAAGTTATTTTCCTTGTTTGACAGTTATGCATCAACACTTTAAGATTGGTAACATTTGGTGCTTAGTTTCATGATGTAAAATTTAGATTAGCATTTATGAAGATCGGTTTCATAGCCGTTTCATAGAATCTCTGATATGACTGATGGTATTTCCATTTTTCTTCGATAATAATGCTAAATTTGAAGATTTGGTGCTAAAAGTGTGTGTTCACTTACTTTATGAGCCAGTGTAACAGGCAGCACCAAACCAAAAAAAAAAAAAAAGTGCTTAGCCGGTTGGTGCATAACATTGTCCAAGTGTGAAATTAGATACATTATTTTTTTTCAGATGATGTAACAATAGTGGCACCCTCAGATGATGAATTACAATATTCAATATATAATTTTAACAAATATTTCTAACAAATATAATAGTAAGCAGACTCACTCCCTATATTGATGACATTCTAGGAGATCACCAATGTGCATTTAGAAGAAACAGGTCTACAACAGATCAGATTTTTAGCATAAGACAGATTTTAGAGAAGAAATGGGAATATAATGGTACTGTACATCAACTATATGTAGGCTTCAAAAAAGCATATGATTCAATTAAGAGGGAGAAGTTATATAGTATCCTGCTGGAGTTCGGAATTCCTAAAAAGTTGGACTTATATGAACGTATCTAAATGGCACAAAGAGTAGGGTGCATGTAGGCAAACAGTTTTCAGACACTTTTGAAATCCAGAATGGGTTGAAGCAAGGAGATGCACTATCTCCTCTATTTAATTTTGTACTAGAGCATGCCATTAAATCTTTAGAGAATGAGGAAGGCTTACAACTCAATGGTATTAATAAGCTGTTAGTTTATGCTGATGATGTAGTATTATTGGCCGATAGCGAGGAGATACTAAAGGCCAACACGCACACACTGTTGAGTAACACTGAGAAATTGAGACTGGAAGTAAATATCTATAAAACTAAATATATGGTCACGCATAAGAAATACATTATATAATGGAAATGGACAGCTAATGACAAATGAGGGAAATTTTGAGGATGGTGGCTGAATTACGGTACATAAGGAAACGATAATCACAAACAGGAATGAGATGCACAAGGAAATTAAACATAGGCTCAATTCTGGAAATGCGTGCTATTATGCATTGCAGAGACTCTTGACTTCCCAACTCCTTTCCAAAAACGTTAAACTGAAAATAATTAAAACTATTATTCTACCAGCTATATTATATGGGTGCGAAACATGGACTCTTACTTTAAGGGAGGAAAGGAGATTACAAGTATTTGAGAATAAAGTACTTAGGAAAATTTTTGGTCCAAAGAGAGATGAACAAACAGGTGAATGGAGAAGACTACATAACAATGAACTACATGGTCTTTATAGGAAGCCAGATATAATGAGAACAGTTAAGTCTCATAGACTGCAATGGGCAGGACATGTGGCTCAAATGGGGAATGAAAAACGTGCATGGAAGCTTCTTGTAGGAAAACCAGAGGGGAAACGCCCAGTTGGTTGACCAAGAATGAGGTGGTAGAATAACATTAACTATGATTTGAGGGAAGTAGATTATATAGGGAATGATTGGAAAGCATTAGCTCAGGATAGGGATGTATGGAGAGCTTATGTCCGCATGGCCATGAACCTATGGGTTTGATAGTGCCAGTGAGTGAGTAAGTATAATTTTAACAAATTAGGCATCAAGTGTATTATGAAAATTAATATAGATAAACAAAAGTAACAGCTCTTTATGGAAAATACCCTATACGTATCAAAATTTGTATAGATTCATAAATACTTGAAAGAGTAAATTCATTTACCTATCTTGGATATACATTAACATTTATTTGGTTGAAGTAGACATCAAATAAAATTATTAATTTTAATAATATAGCCTAAATAAAAAGCCCATTCCATATTGATCGTAAATGAAAAAAAAAAAAACAAAGATTACTTACCATTAAGGTAGAATATGTTTATCACTCACCTCATATTGTTCATATTCTACCTTAATGAATATACCTCATAGTGAGAATTCCTAAAATAAGTAATTACTTACCATATTTAAAGAGAAAAATATACTCATAAATGAATTATGGGAAATAATAATTAAAAGAAAAATATATACCTATACTGGGGTTTGAACCCAGGAACAGTAATACTCTTACTGCCTGAGCAAATTTTTCCTTCAATACATTTTAATTCCCGAGAGCCAATTGTTACGAACTGTTGTATTGGCACACATATGGTCTCTTCTTACTGAAGAAGACTTTTAATGAGAATTTTAACATTACTTTATAAAGCCAATAGAGCTTATTTCAATATTTTTATTTTAAATTTAACATAGCTCAATGAGGGATAAATTATATTTGAAGAGAAAAATGTAATTTATATAAGTATATTTTTCTCTTGCTCCCTTTAGAAGATGGAGGGATACAACAGGTGATGTGGAAACAGGTCTATGCCTTAACTGCATGACATAGAAGAAGAAGAAGAATTATTTTTTCTCTTCAAATATAATTTATCCTTCATTAAGAAATGTTAAATCTATAATCAAAACATTATTTACCATATTGTAATTAAAAAATTTGATTGCATGAATTGAGAATCCTCTGCCAGCATCTCTTTTCTCTCTCTCTCTCTCTCTCTCTCTCTCTCTCTCTCTCTCTCTCTCTCTCTCTTTCTCTCTCTCTCTCTCTTTCACAGCCCTTTAAATTAAACTTAAGAGAAAGTTTAAAGTTAGTATAATATAGAAGTAGATCATAAATATTGTAAAAATGTGTGATAGTAAAGAAATGAGTGAGACTTGTAGCTGCAGTGCATTGTGGGGAAGTTAGTCCTTGAGATGTAATTACAGGCTGTGTTTGTAAACTGTGAGGGGAGCAGGTGCCCCACTTGCTTGTGCCACATTAAATTACTTTCACAAACAATTGTTCTCTGTGGTCTACACAGTGTTATTTCACTCAGATTCTGGTTTTGTATTTCAATCACAGTTGAATTTTAATAATTGACTTATATTTTGCCATTTGAGTCCTTTAGTGTTAAAATGGGCCATAGGCTAGCCATTATGTCACATTTCAAGAAAACTGCATTTTCTTCTATATACTGGTTTAAATTATATATTATAAATAGTATACATAGAAAAAATATTTTGTTTTAATAGATTCTTGATAATACAAAAAAAAATGTAAACAAACATACTCGGTACATGTACACACTTATAAATGCATGGAAAGTGGAATTGGCCCATTTTAACCTTTTGACTGCCGAGTTTCCCTTTTGCCAGCTGGGCTGTGGGTGCCAGGTTTTTTAAATTTAAAGTACTACGCCATACTATATAACATAAACCTATATAAAGTATATTTAACTGTCTACATGCCATGCTAAATTTAATTTAAACTCACTATTATACATTTATTTGAAGGTTTAGGCAGTGCTGCTTCCACTTGTAAAGATCCCAGGTTCGAATTCAGCACGGCGTCTTTATTGAAATTTATCACTATCACTAAAACATTTATTCTACTGAATAATGTTGATGGTATTATCACTAAACACTTATAATATTAAATATTGTTGAACATTTTTTATGGTCCTGAGTTCGAATCAGTTCCAGTCAAACAGCTGTTCTATGCCACGTGTTTCGACTGTCGCGACACGCCCACGACTGTCAGTCACACACTGTTCATTTAGGTCTACATCACTTGCTTTACTATTAACAGGCTTAGATTGTAATAATATTCTCTTAGAAACAGGACTACTATCACATTCGTCAAACGAGTAACCATTTGATGAACTGTTACTGTCACTCTCATCTTCTGATAAAACTGACACATTAAACTCGCGTATTATATTTTCGTCAACTTCGAGACATGAATCACTGTATTCCACAGCACGAACTACCCCTTGGCCAGGTATCTTTTCAACTAAAAATAAAATAAATAAAGAGAAAATTCTGAAATTGCAATATTCCATAGCAAAAAAAAAAAGGCCTTGAAACATGAATGTACACCCTCCTTTAGAAAACCGATTTACAACCAGCCTGTACCGTTATTCTGTAAGGGATGTGAAAAGTTTTGCTAAGAAAGGATGTACAAACACAGAACGAAAAATCATTTTAGTTTATTGAAGTAGAAACTTCGGGGAAAAAAATATTTAAAATAATAAGATTGAAAACCGGAGCCTGCCGGGCATGGCGTACCGCTGTACACGCACTTTCACCGGCGTATGCCGGGCATGGCGTTCAAAAGGTTAATGCTCATGGGCTCATTTGTATTCTATACTTCCATCTGTTGCTGTATAAATCTTCCTGATTTTTGTATAATTTTATCATCAGGCTAAGATTTGCATGTAATAAAAATGACAAAATATATACATCCATCCATAGTAATTCTGCCCGAGGGCAGGTCCTTCACTGCAATCATAGCATGTTCATGCTATACTTGCAGCTTTACTAGGGAATTGTAGGTGTGGTAGCTTCCCGTTGCTTTCCACACCAGTGAAGGATGATGATGGTGATGATAATGATAAGGATGATGATGATAAGGATGATGATGATGGTCATATGATTTTGGGGACCGTTTGGGCCTTAAAGTTTTCCTGACATTTGTCTTACAGGTGAGGAAAAACCTCACCCAAGAAAACTGCCCCGACTGGGGATCGAACCCGGGCCTGCTGCGTGACAAGGCAGCTTGCTACCTCGAGACCACAGTGGTGGACAATATATACATATTAAATAAAAAAAGGAACTCCAAGCGCGACTGGCCTAGGAGGCCCTTGGCCTACCAGCCGGCTGCTGCCCTCACATCCACATGTTAATCACATAGGTAGACAATCATCTAGCCAGTGTAGGAGTGACATGTCAGCACATTGGGTCCCCCAGCCATTATAGCTGGTCTTCTCAACCTGGAGCTGCTACTTATTGTAGCTACCCAAATGCCTCATGATGCTGGGTGGGCACCAGTTCCATACTAGCCGAAATTCCATGAGAAAATTTCTTCCCCCGTGGGGACTCGATCCAATGCAAGTCCCGTAGCTCTGTGCCAAGGCTTCCTGCCTTAACCACCTGGCTACAGCTTGACTAAAGTTTCTCAAAATATTGAGTAAAATATGGACTAAAACTTAAATGGTAAAAACTTGTCAGGCATTACAAAAATTATTTTACCATTTTTTAATAGCACGTCATTTGGAAAATCATTTACATACAATCATAATTTTATAGATCGTAATTTACAATTTGGTGATATTTCAACTATTTAATATACCACATGAGTAAACATATAAATCAAACTGAAGATGCATTCAAAGCTCATACCCGACTGTTGTTAGATTGTGAACTACTGAATAGACCATGTTAAGCTAAATCTTTGAAATTCATTATCTATATACAGTGGCTCTACCAATTGTCTGGATCAGACATGCCATGGTAAGATGTAGATAGATAGATCATCGGTTGATTAATGTCTTTGGCATCGTCCGATTCCTAATAGCCAATTTTGTCAGTCCATCCAATCTCCTGGTTGTAGATGTTTCTCCTTCATATATAACCATATTCCCTGACTCCAGGTTTTAGGTCTTCCTCTGCTTCATCTTCCCTCAGGTTTCCATTCCAAAACAGATTTTGGTAGTCGATCCTCTTCCATTCGCTGGACATGTCCGTACCATCTTAATTGCTGAGTTTTAATATAATCTAAAATAGTGTCTTCAATCTTCATTTTCTCCCTTTTAACTGAGTTTCTAATTTTTTCTCTTCTTGAAATTCTTGCGGCCCTTCGTATAAAATCCATTTCCGTTGCCAAAAGGTACTTATTTGTTTTTGTTGCTAATGGCCAAAGTTCTGCTCCATAAGTAATGATGCTTTTAACAATTGTATGATATATATTCATTTTATTTTTATTACTTATATTTTTATCCCACAATATTCCATTGAGGCAAGCAATTGCAAATTTTCCTTTATTATTTCTATTTCTTATTTCCTCTTCATAACTCCCATTTTTATTTATTTTAATTCCTAAATATGTGATCTCACTACAACGTTTTATTGTTTCTCCAGTCTCCAAAATTAAATTTTGTTCTGGTTCACCAATTGATAAATATTTAGTTTTTTTCATGTTTAAATTTAAACCCCATTTTTCATATTCTTCTATTACTTTTCTAGTCATATATTCTAAATCTTCATAATCTTGTGCAATTAACAATTGATCATCTGCAAAATGTAAGTTGTATAAAGTTTTGTTGTTTGAAATAGGAATTCCCATGCTCCTCCAATTCTTTAATATTTCATGTACATATATTTTAAACAGAGTCGGTGATAGACAACAACCTTGACGAAGACCTTTATTTATCGTAAAACCATGTGACAATTTACTGCCAATTTTAATTTTAGACATGCAATTGTCATATAAATTTTGTATAGCTTTAATTATTATAGTTTTAATTCCCATACGTCTTAAAGCAATCCATAGTTTCTCTATAGGGACATTGTCGTATGCTTTCTCTAGATCTACAAATAGTAGATGCAAAGGTTGTCCATATTGCATTTTCTTTTCTATTTTACTTGAGTAATGCAAAATAAATTGTCGGTTGTGGAACGCCCTGCTCTAAATCCTGACTGTTCTTCTAATTCCATATCACTATAGTTTTTTTCCAAATAATATTTTAGTATACGTCCATAGAGTCTACTCATAGTACTTGTCACTGTTATACCTCTATAATTTTCACACTGGTCTTTTTTTCCTTTTTTATGGATTGTCGAAATGTATCCTAGTTTCCATTCTTCAGGAACTTTTACACCATTTATAAATTTTGTAAATAATTTTTCTCAGTCGTTCAAATAAATGGTCAGATCCATGTTTTAATAGTTCTGCGGGAATTCCTCCTGGACCTCTAGATCTTTTATTTTTTAATGATTGAACATTCATTTTAATATCCTCTATGTCCAATTGTATATGTTCATCTTCATTTATTTCTGGAATATTTTGAACGTTATCTGGTAAGATGTAAATAATTATATTGTTACTGGGGGTTGATTGTTAATACCAAAGCGTAGGCTCAGCAATAAAGAAAATAATGTGTGTACCATACAACTTTTTTCGACATTCCATAGAAATTCAAGAATCCAGCTTTGAACTACTGATGTTAGTAAAATGAATTTTAAAGGATTATCTGGAAAAACCCATAAAATATGGAACTTATTTAAAATAAAATGTTAATGTATGTAAAGATATGTGATATTTTCTGAAATTGTACTATCCTCTGATACATATGGAAAAACAAATGTCTTAACTGCTCCAAATACCCTAATTCGTAAATATGTAATGACATTTTAACCATTGATGATGTTTTCAAATGGCTGGAGCTTGGTTTACACCATTAGTCCACTTGCTTCCCAATAAAGTCTTGCTATGTCTTTCCTGTCCTTAATGCAAAAACAAGTATGTATTTACATAGAATTCCTAGCCCTGATTATTAAATTCCATACAATGTTTCTTCAAGTCATGTCCTTTCTCCATTCTTCATTATGTGTATATGCAGCTGTAGCTAATGACACAAGCCCATTGCATTCTTGAAGAGTTTACTTGATTTTGCTTTAGAAGACTCCTTAATTGTATAAATTGTAATAGGACTGCATCTATCCTTTCTCTCTATAAATCTTGGCAATGGTAGATAAGACACTTTGCTATATGCTTAGCCTGCTTTAAATTAAATGTTCTGGGTGTTATTCTGCAATTATATGGTAAAGTGTTTTGCACTCTTTTAACTTTACTATCTAACCTCTCTTGGTTAACTCTTGTTTTTTCGACCCCGACGCTATTAGGGCATCCGAGGGCTAGGGAGTCTTTCCTTTCTTCCATTTCTTCTTTCCTTCTCCAGAAAAGCCTGACCAGAGGCTATAAGATGGTAGCCCATCACTGGTCTTGCCTTCCTTTGGCCAGCAACCAATCGAAGGGACTATTATTATGCTTTCAAGTCTTATACGAGAATTTCCCATACGGGAAAATTTTCTATAGGATCGTAACAGGCCTTGGCCTAATACTTGGAAGGAAGAAGAAGAAGAAATTACATTAATTTATTGTAAATGGAATACATTTTTGACACTTATGGATGGATTAAATTTTGGCTTTAGGAACTGGATTTTTTTATTTAACGTATTATGGTTGAAAAAAATGTGTCCTTTGGAAGTAAAATTTATTTGAAAACTCCACATTTTAGGTCAGTAATGCTCAGAACATAGGAAATGGAATTTGTAATTAAAAATAATTTTGTCTTTTAAAAATGGAATAAATATATTTGCACACACATTGACAAATAAGGTTAAGAAAACTAGGTGTATTGGGTGGGGACCTGGTATTACCACATGTCATTTCTATACTTTGCTGGTAGGCAAAGAGTTTCTAGGTCTGTTGCACCATGGAATTATGTTGAATAATATTATATCCTTTGAAAATGAAATTTTTTGCAAACATGACTTTTTAAAAAAATTACCATTTGAAATTGAATTTATTTGGAAACAACACGGATTAATAAAATTCTGCCCTTCGAAAATGAATTTTTTTCTAAACACCACGTCTGACTTTTAAAAATCTGATCATTTGAAATGGAATTTATTTACAAACAACACATTTTGGATTTAAAATTCTGACCATTTGAAGTGGAATTTATTGGCAAATAGCATGATTAATAACATTCTGCCCTTTGAAAATAAAGATATTTCTGAAGAACACATTGATTTTTAAAATATGGTAATTTAAAGTGGAATTTATTTACAAATAATGCTTGCAGATTAATAAAATTGTAGCCATTAAAAGTATAATTTGCAAACAACACATAGTGAAGTGGTATTGAGACTGGCAGGGACTGTAGCTGAAGGTCACTTGTTGTGGAGATGGACAGAGATACTGAGGCCATTAAACTGTTCTACCTGGAACAGTGCAAGACGTGGCAGTACACTCTCAGTACATCAGCTACAAAGTGTGGGAAAGGGAAGGTTTGTCATCATCATCCTACATTTAAATACCTTTATTTTATTATAAATCAAAGGAATTTGTGACTTCTTGATCTTCATTATTTACTCGCTGCAAGCCAGATAAAAATTTATTGACTGAGCTTTCTGCAGCCAAACTTTATTGGTATCAGGGTAAAAAAAAAGTTCTACAGCAAACAATAGGGTGCTATTATTATTATGACTCTTGAATTTCTTACATGAATCATCAATTCTTTACTGGTAGTTTGATAATATTATATTTGGATTATATTGTGAGCAAAAAAAAAAAATGCAATTCCACTAGATATTTACTTTAGAACATGTGTTGTGAGACACAAATAAATATTGATTTTAGATTGATTGGAAACTTTAGAAAAGTTAAATCCCATCAAATTGAAAAGTCAGCACAAAATTTGAGAATTAAATTAAATATTTATATTGCAATTTAATAAATAAAACTATCATAGTTTTATATGATTTTCATAAATTTTATTTATATACAAATGTTCAATGTTTACACATCTTTCTGTGCCTAAAGTTTCATTTTCCTTCTCCAATTTGTCCCTATCAACATCCCATGTTCTCTTGTTCTCATTCCACTTATTTCTTGCATCCACAAATTTGAGGTCTTCCTTTCTTTCTTCTTCCTGATGGATATCATTCCATTGTTTTTCTGGGTAAGCTTTCTTCTTGCATTCATTATACATAC
Source organism: Diploptera punctata (assembly GCA_030220185.1). Classification (NCBI taxonomy): domain Eukaryota; kingdom Metazoa; phylum Arthropoda; class Insecta; order Blattodea; family Blaberidae; genus Diploptera; species Diploptera punctata. The sequence continues at coordinate 900,647 of JASPKZ010003064.1, read as the reverse complement.
CCTTACAAATTTAACTGCTTATATCATATACAATGTACTATTGAATATTTAATATTAATTTTTTCTCAGTTAACTTGATTTCTTATTTATTTATTTTCATTAATACTTATTTTATTAAACATTCATGACGGTAGTTTTATGCTATGTATCTTCATCAGATGAATATCATAATTACAACTATTTGTCTGATGAAGATACAGTGTATGAAAACAGCTGTTACGAATGTTTATTAAATATTTTTTAATGAAAATCGTATAAAACTTTGATAGTTTTATTTATTAAATGCATCATGGATTTTCATCAAGTGAACACCAAATTAGTTGATTATTAATTATTGTGATGTTATATGTACATTGTCCACCGCTGTGGTCTCAAGGTAGCATGCTGCCTTCTCACGCAGCGGGCCCGGGTTCGATCCCCAGTTGGGGCAGTTTTTCTGGGTGTGGTTTTTATCGGGGTTTTACCTCACCTGTAAGACAAATGTCAGGAAAACTTTTAAGGCCCAAACGGTACCCAAAATCATATGGCCATCATCATCATCCTTACCATTATCATCCTTCACTGATGTGGAAAGCAACAGGAAGCTACAACACCTACAATTACCTAGTAAAGGTGCAAAGCATAGCATGAAAATGCTATGATTGCAGTGAAAGACCTGCCTTTGGGCAGAATTACTATGGATGGATATGTACATTTATACACTTACACTGATCGATAAATTAATTTTTGAAGAGAATAATTTTTGTTTGAATGGGCGAAGAAGCTGCCCATTGGCATTGCAGACGGCGGTTTGCTGTTGTTAGTGTATAGGGTTGTTTAAAAGAGAAAAATTTCCATAAGAAGTGAGATCCACAGATAGTAGAGTTGGTTAGTATGCTACTACATAGAACTAGATATATTGGGTTCAAATCCCAGTTCAGGCAAAAAAAAAACTCTTCAAAAATTAATTAATTAATTAGACATTATTAAGTTGATATGGTTGTGATGAGAGGTAATAAAATTAATAGTAAACTTCTGTTGATGTTAATCAGAATAATATAAAATTGTGTACGTTATAGGTCCTCCCCTCTACTGGTAAAAATATTAATTTATTATTTCCATCACCAGAAGAAGGTAGACATGTTACTGACCATGCATGAAGTTAATATATACAGAGTGTAACAAAACTCAAAGGCAAAATTTCAGGAATGAATTCCTCATATTGAGAGAAGAAGAAAAGTCTAGTAAAACATGGGTCTGGAAATGTATAATCAGAGTTATTTGAACTTTATGAATGTTAGTAAACCACTGAAAGCAGACATAATACTCGCCTTCTCATCACCCTGTAAACCACTGCAAACATACTTCTTTCCATCACACTGTAAATAAGGAAACATGTTGCGAATAAAATTGCTTTCCACCTGAATACTTGTTAGCACTGGCAAATGATTTCCCGTCATGTCTGGGTTACTTAGCTGTATCTGATCGGTTTGTCTGAAATCTTTTCGGTGGTTAAAGTGTGATGCGAAGAAATGTGTTTTCAGTGATTTACAGTGTGCTGAGAAAGTGAGTATTTTCAGTGGTTTACTAACATTCATAAAAGTTCAAATAACACTGTAATTATAAATTTCTGCATCCACATTGTACTAGACTTTTTTTTCTTCTCTTAATATGAGGAATTAATTCCTGGATTTTTACTGTTGAGTTTTGTTTCACTCTGTATAGTAAAGTAGAATGTTCATTTAATTAACACAAAAAATTGATTTGTAATTGAAATCAGAGATATCATTTTTTGATTGAGTTTTTTTTACTCCTCTCGACAACAGACTCCTAGAGAACTGATAGTTTGGGAAAAATTCCATTACAAAAGAAAGTGATTCTATGCCACAGTATCTACGTATTTTCAAATAAAAAATTGAAAAACATTGAATTTATTATACAGTATGTGAATAATTACTTGAGAAATATACATGTTCATTTATTTCCCTAAAAAATATGAGAAATACTTTAAAATGAAGTTTGAAGTTAAGCTCAAAGTTACCTAAAATCACCATATTTACAAATGTAGCCAACTTATTGCAACACACTAACAAATAGTTTAATGCTAAACAGATCTGGTGTATACTAACTTGCCCATTTTCTCATCCTAATTTGCACATTAATGTAGATGGATTTCTGGGATAAAATCCCCGTATATGTGAGTAAACAAATGGCAATTGGCTCTAGTGGGAACATGTGTTCATCATGTTGGCCAACATGACACTAGCAGTCACTTGTTCTCTAATCAAATATTCACATGTGGCATAGAATAGCCCAAAAAAAAAAATTAACATCCCATCTGTGAATGCTTTGTTAAGTATGTTAAACGATCATCAGATAGAGTTAAATGTATCGCTCCATTGGATTCTCCAGTGTTAGCAGATGATGGGAGAAAGGCCTTTTGAACTTGTAGGGTAATAGAGTCTAGTGCAGTTGGTACTCACTACAAATTACAAGAGAGCCAAATTTAAGAAACCATATCTGTTAACATGGGGATATCCAAAGTTTTGTAGAATTTCAATAAAGATAATATTATTTTATACTTAGAATTTTAAATTTAAATGTAATGTAATGAAGATAAAATCATTCCAAGAGCCTTAATAAATATCTTCAAGAGCCACATGCGGCCCGCCAGCCGCGTAATGAGAACTGCTGTTCTAGTGAATATGTATTTGTTTTTACGTTGATACTAATATTATTGTCTGTATTGTTGTATTCCTCAATTTGTTATTGTGATTTTGTTTCAGTGTGTCGTGAGTGGCTGGTGAAGGAAGATGGTGCATTGGCGTACAGACTGCAGACTGAAGAGAGTAAGTCCAATATTTAATGTAGCACAGACTATGTTTTTAAACAAACATGGTGCAAATACTTCTAAATTTTATACCTGATTACATCAAAATCATGTTTAAATCTCATATTTGTTTGTACAGTTCATTAGATTTCTATTGTGTGTTTCTTCAACCTTTGTTCAGATTAATAATTGTCTTAAGTCACTATCAAAATAGAAGGCAGTGTTTGATTGCCTGCGCCCTGCCATACATATGTCAAATTTGACAAAGATCCCGAGATCAGCTATTCTGACCTGGGTTTTCTATGGTTTTCCAGTGACAAAGAGCAAATGTTAGTGTAGTTCCCACAGTGGCACTTGCTTGCTCAGAACGACGGAAATTAGAATTCTACATTAATAACAAAAATCAAAACAATAGTGAAGGCATTTGACTTTTTAGAAATTAACAGTATGATGGGAGGATTCTTTAAAACTTGTTAGGCGAAAATGTTTTCTAAGTTCCAATCATACACCATATGTATGCGCCAACAAATGTGAAGTGAGTTACACTATGGAATCACAGGATGCAACCAACATATACATGATATTTAACGAACCTAAAAGCTAACCTAACACAATTTAAGTACTCTAACCTGTGAAAGACTAAACTAAATGATTTAAGCACTCTAACTTGTGAAAAAATGCAATGCCCAAAAATAAATAGTAAGTTCTGAAATTCTGAAGTACATGTGTACAGTTAATTAGTACATACTCTGTTGGCTGTACTGGAACATGATTTCGTTTTTGGCTAGAATATTCGTTAAAATCAATATGGCTACGTATGTAGTTAAATATCATGGAAAAATATATTAAATGATCATTTAATATGTTGTTGTTGTTTTCAAATGCTGGGCCTTGGCACCGAAGCCATTAGTGTTCTTGCTCTCCAATATTTCTCTATTGTGGATCCAACAGGTAATACTTCACAGGTTTGTAGGTGTTCTTCATTCATTTCTTCGTCTTTATTGCATAGAGGACAATTTGGATTTGTGTAAATTCCTATTTTATATAAATGTTTGGCTAAATAGTCATGTTCTGTAAGCAGTCTAAATGTTGCTACTGTAGTTTTACGTGGAAATTCTGGAATAATATCTTACTAAAATATTTAATATAATGGAAACCCGAGGGAAGGTGAGGCAGAGGAAGACCTAAAACCTCCTGGAGTCAGGGAATATATTTATACATGAAGGAGAACATTTACAACCAGGAGATTGGATGGACCGACAAAATTCGCTATTAGGAATCGGACAATGTAAGACATTAATCAACCAATGATCTATTTAATATTTGAAGGAAGTAACACAATGAGGTTTCTTTTAATTATTATGAGTTAGGGTTTTAGTTGGGAGGCATTGATAATGTCACACAAGTGTGAAGAAACTAGTCTGCAAGAAATATTAAAAAAATGAGGTGAGTCTAAAACCCTAACTCATAATAATTGAAATAATCATTAGAAACAATGTAAAAATCGTTGTAAATGGTGGGAAATAATTTGAAAAATCGAACCCTAAGAATAAAATTTGACATGAGTTTATGAAGGAATTTAAAAAGTTGCATCACATGTTGTAAGGAACAGCCCTATGTTATTTATTTAAGATAAATTGTCTCACCTCATATTCTTCTTATTAGACTGTTTCGGGGACTTCCTAATTAAGTCCCAAAACCTGTCTTATAAGAAGGGTATGAGGTGAAGTGATACAATTTTTCTTAAATAATGAAGGCATTGTTCAAAATTCCAACATATTTCAGCACACCAATTCAAAATTACTGGGATATTTTGACTTCATGTCTAGGAACTCAGGCTGGGTATAGTTTTGAATACAGGTCAACAAAAGAACTACTGGTATTGCTGTTAAACATGGATTGCAGGCTATTCTCTTATCTTGTATTTATGCATTGAAGTTCAACAACAACCTTGTATCAATTTTTAACGTCACAAGAAAATATAAAATTGTAGATTACAGATAAACATTGTAATTTGAATTAGGGAGGTGAAGTGATGTGGGTACATTGACAGTACCATGGCTTCATCTTACAGACATGCTGTGTGCTAGAGTGATTCAAGTAACTCATTGTGTAATTATAAAAACATTAAAAAACATTTTTATAAAGTAAGCTTAAAGCAAGTTTCTTGTTATATTAATCACATGGGCATATTTTTGCCTGCTTAGAAGTAGATTCCTCTAACTCCAGTTTTTAAAAAGTCTCTTTTTTTTGTATCCATTATGTTCTAAAACCTCTTCTCTATCAGTTTATGGTCAGAAAGTGTTGAATTATTACAGAAAATTGCAGTATCATCATCATTGGCTCAACATTCCAAAACGATCCTCAGCCTCCTTCAAAAAAGATTGCCAGACTTCTCTATCTCTGACAACTTGCCACCAATTCTTAATCCTTAAGGTTTAACATCCTCTTCAACCCTGTCCATCCTTCCCAATTTTGGTCTTCAACTTTTCTTCTATTTTTCTTACCTTAATTATTTTATTTATACTTAACAAGATAAGGAATTTTTGAATTATTGGAGAGAATGATTTCAGTGTGTTTTGTCTGCTTAACACCAGATGGAGAGGATATTCATGGCTTCCATCAGTCTTCTCAATGATCATGTTTTGGCTAAGAATGGGGGTAAATAAAGTGAACCTTATAATATGTTGTGTTCTATTTGAACATATTTTGATATACCATGTATACCATCATAAGCTTTTTCAGATTGTTGAATTTTTATGTTGTTAGCTCCCATTCCATCTTTTGACTGACCGAAGAACTTGTAAATTAAACCTTTTTCCCCGGGAATTTCAAAATTCATAATTCCGTTTTTGTTCTTGTACAGGGTGTAACATAACTCAACGGCAAAATTTCAGGAACAAGTTCCTCATATGGAGAGAATAAAAAAAGTGTGTTACAACATGGGTCCAGAAATTGATAATTGCAGAGTTATTCAAACTTTTATGAATGTTAGTACATGGCGACAAAAATGCAAGGGACTTGTTGGAGCGCTCTGTTCCGTCAGATGAAATGTTCAAAGTGACCTCCTTGTGCCTCAATACAGGCATATTCTTCATTTGTGTACATCACAGCAGCCTACAATCAACAGAAAACAGACCGTCAATAACAACTGTAAACCTTAATAACCTAACATTCATAAAAGTTCGAATAACTCTGCAATTATCAGTTTCTGGACCCATATTGTAATACACTTTTTTTATTCTCTCCATATGAGGAACTCATTCCTGACAGCAGCCTACAATGAACAGAAAACAGACTGTCAATAACTACTTGATGTTGAGTGATTCCGGGTTCTGTGGCCGTGGTCCATAGTTGGTGTTGATACCAGACGTTTCGCCCTCAACTGCGGAGGGCATCTTCAGTGGCGAGTGCTTCTAGGCGTGTTTCCTGGTCGGAAGCTCTACTTAGAGTGAACGCTGCGGGTGTTGTATTGATACTAGTGGTGGGAGCAGGGTGAGCGGGCGTGGCTCTTGCTGATTGGCTAATGGTCGTCTCCTTGTTGTCCCTAGTGTTGATGCATTTATTTTCTAGTGTACGGTACCAGGCCTTAGACAGTTTAATACCTTCCTCTTTTCTGTTAATATTTTCCTTATGCTTGTGTATTTCTATAGCCTCTCGATATAATCTAGGGAAATAATAGGAAGTTGTGGCTAAAACTTGTGTATCATCGAATAGAATCTGGTGTCCATTCATAATGGGCATGTTCTGCTACAGCCGATTTATCCATTTCTCCTTGTCTGCAGTTTCTTTTGTGTTCTGATAAACGGGTGGCTATACTTCTTTTGTGGTCCCTATGTATGGTTTACCACACGAACAAGGAAGTCGATATACGCCGCAAGTGGAGAGAGGTGGCCGAGGATCCTTAGCTGAGCGAAGGCAGTCTTCTATTTTTCTTGTAGGTCTGTAAAACTGTTTTTATGTTGTATTTTCGTAGGAGTTTTCCGATACGATCGTATCGGAAAACTCCTACGAAAATACAACATAAAAAACAGTTTACAGACCTACAAGAAAATAGAAGACTGCCTTCGCTCAGCTAAGGATCCTCGGCCACCTCTCTCCACTTGCGGCGTATATCGACTTCCTTGTTCGTGTGGTAACCATACATAGGGACCACAAAAGAAGTATAGCCACCCGTTTATCAAACACAAAGAAACTGCAGACAAGGAGAAATGGATAAATCGGCTGTAGCAGAACATGCCATTATGAATGGACACCAGATTCTATTCGATGATACACAAGTTTTAGCCACAACTTCCTATTATTTCCCTAGATTATATCGAGAGGCTATAGAAATACACAAGCATAAGGAAAATATTAACAGAAAAGAGGAAGGTATTAAACTGTCTAAGGCCTGGTACCGTACACTAGAAAATAAATGCATCAACACTAGGGACAACAAGGAGACGACCATTAGCCAATCAGCAAGAGCCACGCCCGCTCACCCTGCTCCCACCACTAGTATCAATACAACACCCGCAGCGTTCACTCTAAGTAGAGCTTCCGACCAGGAAACACGCCTAGAAGCACTCGCCACTGAAGATGCCCTCCGCAGTTGAGGGCGAAACGTCTGGTATCAACACCAACTATGGACCACGGCCACAGAACCCGGAATCACTCAACATCATGATTACCGGCCGTGAAAGCCTGCATTCAACTGTCAATAACTACTGTAAACCTTAACCCAACATTCATAAAAGTTTGAATAACTCTGTAATTATCAATTTCTGGGCCCATGTTGTAATACACTTTTTTTATTCTCTCCATATCAGGAACTCATTCCTGAAATTTTGCCGTTGTTATGTTACACCCTGTATATGTAGATCTTCTCTTAACTGGTGAGTTCTTTTATATTTTCCAACTGTTTTAATAATTTTACGTTTACATAGATTTTATGCTTTTTCTACCAAACGTGAGCAGGCACTGCAGATTTTTCTGCTTCTCTAATTTTTTATATTTCTAATGTGTTCTAAGTAGAAAAAAATCTGCAGTGGGTGTTCACGTTTGATTGGAATAGCATAAAATCGATGCAATCACAAAATTATTGAAACAGTTGGAAAATACAAAAGAATTCACTGTTTGGGAGAAGATCTACATCCAGAAGAATAAAAAACAAGATTGAGAATTTTGAAATTCTCAGAAAAAGATTTGATTTACAAGTTTTTCAGTTAGCTAAAAGATGGAGTGGGAGCCAACATCCATGGCAGACAACTTAAAATTCAAGTCTGGAAAAGCTGATGATAGTATACATAATATATTGAAACATGTTAAAATAGAACATAGTTGACTTGTTACAAATTAACACTGAGGTATTATTTATTTAAGTAAAATGTTATCACCTTACCTCATTCTTCTTGTTCTTAAGAATAACATGAGGTGATGTGATAAAATTTCAATTAAGTAGAATACAAGTTATGAGATAAGATGACTCCGGATTTACTTTTTTTAAAAAACCTCATAATGTTATTTCCTATTGTAATTTATTGACAAGAATAGGGATAATGATTGATGTGATTGATGTGAGAGCAAAAAATAAGGTGATTTGCAAATAACCAATTTATCTTCTTGTATCTTGTAAGCCCATGTTTCCCTTAACAGAGATTTAGGCATTCTCCCCTTACAGGGGAGAATGATCCATACTAATTTAGTTGTTTTCGTATAGATGTCATTTGAGTGGTCTGTGGTCAGGGTTCCGCCTCATATTGACATCTAGGAAACCAAGGTAGTACTAGGACAGGAAAATTCGGTAAATTTTGCTTAGAGGCCTTTTCATTCAGGCTTAAGGATCTTTTACGAGCCTGAAAATCTTCAGACTCGGGACCCACGGCTTAAAATCCCTCCAGGAGGACTTGCTCCTTGGATTTTCCCTAAAAATCCATTGACCCCGGTTGGGTTTGAACCCGTGATTCTCGGGACCATAGGAAGGAGCATAACCACTAGTCCACCGTGGCCAATAAATAACTAATTTAATTTCTTTGAAATTATATTATTTTGTGTATAAGTATTCAGTGTTTTTTAATTGTTTGTAAGGCTAGCCATCCTTGATATAATAGGGCAGAAAGTTCCAGAGAAATGAGTAAGGTGTTATCAGAGGGAGTTGTGTCATTGTTGTGCTGTAAAGCAGTATCATGAGAAGGGGGAAGTGCTGTATTTTAGCAGCAGTGTGTGTAGGCGTGCAGTTTGGTGTGGCTGCTATTAACATTATCAGTTTAATGATATATTTTAATAGAACATTTGCCAGTATCTGTGTATCTATAAATGTGCTTTAAGTGTGGCAGTATGTTTGTGTGAAAGTTATTTTCATTAAGTGATAGTAATAAGTGTTGTGTTTATAGATCTTGCATTCAGTAAAACACAAAATTTGTGTTAGTGTTCAGCTCAGTATTTCGTATGTTTTTTTACTAAGAATCTAAATGTTATTGGTCCAGGACATAGGTTTTCAAAACTGTGCTGTGTACCTCCCTGGGGAGATGCTGAAGTTTTTCAGGGAAGGATCCAACTTTGAAAAAAAGATCATAAAATTTGAATAGGACTACACTACATTATAAATCTTTTACTTGTACGCCCTTGTTTTCCTCAACGAGATTTAGGTACACTCCCCCTACAGGGAAGAAATTGAACCATACCAATTTAGTTACACTTGTTTTCATATAGATGTCATTGGAGTGGCCTGTGGTCAGTGTTCTGCCTCATACTGACATCTAGGAAACCAAGGTAGTACTAAGACGGAAAAATTTGGTAAATTTTGCTTAGAGACCTTTTCATTCTGGCTTAAGGATTTTTTAAGAGCCTGAAAATCTTCAGACTCGGGACCCACGGCTTAAAGTCTTTCGTGGAGGACTTGCTCCTTGGATTTTTCCATCCTAAAAATCCATCAACCCTAGCGGGTTTGGACCTGTGACCCTCGGGACAAGAAACAAAGAGCATAATCACTAGTCCACCGCGGCCGATACTACATTATAAATACGCTTAATAAATTATAATAGGAAGTAACATTATGAGGTTCTTCTTCATAAATAAGGTTAATCCGGAGTTATCTTACCTTATAACTTGTGTCCTATTCGAACATGTTTCGATAAGCCATGCATACCATCATCACCTTTTACAGACTATTGAATTTTATGTTGTTGGCTCGCACTCCATCTTTTGGCTGACTGAAGAACTTGTAAATCAGATCTTTTTCCCCAGGAATTTCAAAATTTATAATCCTGTTTTTGCTCTTCTGGATATAAATCTCCTCCCAAACACTGAGTTCTTTTGTAAAAAACAGGATTGTGAATTTTGAAATTCCTGGAGGCAAAGGATTTGATTTACAAGTATTTCCATCAGCCAAAAGATGGAGTGGAAGCTGACATTCAAGACTGACAACATAAAATGTAAACACCTCTAAAAGCTAATGATAAAAGCATGGCATATTGAAATATGTTCAAATAGAATATAAATTATGAGATAAGATGACTCCAGATTCACCTTATTTATTAATAACTGCACTTATTTATAATGCAACACATATACTTAATTCTGTGCAAGTAAAGTTTGGAAAGAACTAAGTGTGTCGTAATATTATTTTTCTCCCTCCTTGTTTTTCTCACAGATAACGTGAATATCTAGGTTTGAATTCTGCCACTTCTTCAAAATTTCCCTCATTTGTCATTAACTGTCCGTTTTCATTATATGATGTATTTCTATATGTGACCATATATTTAGTTTTATTTGTTTACTTCCAGCCCCAATTTCTTGGTGTTACCCAAGACAATATGCATGTGGGCCCTTAGTATCTCCTCGCTATTGCCTAATAATAATACATTATCGGCATAAACTAGCAGCTTATTAATACCATTGAGTTGTAGAGATAGTACAAATCCATAGTAATTTAATTCATGGTCTTATTTTTAAAACTGCTGTTATCACTCCACTGCTTCTAATGTAGTCAACACTAACAAGGGAACTGGCAATCATTACATGCCGAAACCTACCTTGAAATTTCTTCCAGAGAAACATTGGAATGCATCAAGGTTGTCTCCAAAAAAAATCTGCCATTTTTAACTATACAGCACAGAAATTAAAGCCAGAATCCAGCAATGGCAATCCACTGTACAAAGCATATGGACTCCCTGTTTGAGTAAGAGTGTGAGTGGAGTGAAGCAGGTCAGTCTGTATGTCAGATAGTGATGGTTATCCAATCTGTCAATTCAGGAGTTGTATCACTTTCTTATAATTTAAATGAGAGATTTGGTGCTGGATTTTAGTGTCTTGCTGTTAAAAAACAGCAGATCATTTTTTATTAACATGGCCTTTCTCTGAAAGAAATTTCAAGGTAGATTTTGGCATGCAATGGTTGACAATTCCCTTGTGAGTTTAATGAATTTTCATTTCAGGCGATACTAAGGGCCAACACACACACACTATTAAGTAACTCTAAGAAATCGGAACTGGAAGTAAACATCAATAAAACTATATATATGTTCGCACATAGAAATACATTATATAATGGAAATGGGCAGTTAATGAGGGATATTTTGAAGAAATGGCTGAATTAAAATATCTAGGAACAATAATTACAACAGGAATTAGTTGCACAAAAAAATTAAACATAGACTCAGTTCTGGAAATGCATGCTATTGTACATTATAGGTGTTCTTTTCGTCCCAACTCTTCAAAAAAAAAATGTTAAACAGAAAATATGTAAAACTGTTTTTCTCCCAGCTATATGGATGCGGAACATGGGTTCTTTCTTACTTTAAGAGAGGAGAAAAGATTACGTGTTTTTGAGAATAAAGTTCTTAGGAAAATTTTTGGACCAAAGAGAGATGAACAGATAGGCAAATGTTGCAGACTTCATAATAGTGAGCTACATGATCTTTATGGGAAACCATTTATAATAAGAACAGTTAAATCTCATAGACTGTGATGGGCAGGACATGTGGCATGAATTGGGAATGAAAGAGGGGCATGGAAGTTTTTTGTAGATAAATCACAAGGAAAACACCCAGTTGATACACCAAGAATGAGGTGGAAGAATATCATTAACTATGATTTGAGGGAAGTAGATTATACAGAGGATGATTGGAAAACATCTCGGGATGGGGATGTAAGGAGAGATAATGTCTGCACAGCCGTGAATCTATGGATTCGATAGTGCCAGTGAATTGGTTAAGGCTCTAAAAATTTGTATTTTTTCTTAAATGATTTGGCTTGTGTTGTTATTTCTGCACATTGTAATTTCACAACCTATTACATCAATTTCCCATCAGTTCTGGTGCTGTCAACTATCAGTGTTTTTGGTTCCTAACAAAATTTTCATAAGTGTGTGATGAATCCCACAACAGATGAAATAACTGCAGAACTGCGACGTATTTACACAGAACTGCGCCGTCTGCACATTGTTATTACAAATCAGATACATACACTGAAACAGACATTACAGCACTCACCTGCTAAGCGATGTGAAGCTGTGGGTTTGTGTCCTGATGCACTCTCTGTGTACTGCTTCCCTGGTCCTGCACTCGCACATCAACTGGAACATACTTTATGCACAGAAGTGCACAGTCTCTGTGCAGCTGTTAGCAGATTGGAAACTCTCTTCTCTGATCAAACAAGTGCTGCATGTGGTTAGTTTAAAAACACAGTATTATTATCATAAAAATTTACACTAATGTGCAGCTATTTGAAAAATGAAATTCTTCTTCGTGCAAAATGTAAGCTACAGCTAACAGAATGAGTATAGTCCAGCCACTGATTCTCCGGCCCTGATGTTTTTACGACAGTGTTGCAGATATGGATATTCAGTGGGAGGGGCCCTTATGTATGCAGTTAGCAGACATACAGCAATTTCAAACCTTACTAGTGCACTGTAGCTGCGTCAAGAGCAGTGATTGGTTGTGGCAGACAATTACTTCCACGTCAGCCATTTCCTTATTGGCAGTAGACGGCAAGTTCTCCTTTACCCTCGTATAACCTAAACTTCAGAGCCGGAGATCCAGCGGCTGTACTGTAGTTAGTATTGAAATGTTATAGTAAAAAATCACTTAGGTTTAATTTAAGATTTAAATTAAAATGTTCAATACTTCACATCATATCCTGTCTTCTAATAAAATAAAATATTCTAATAAAACATAAAATTCAAGAAATTCATTTGGCATCCATTGAAACACCACAAGTTTCAAAAAATGTTTAAGAAGTTTAACATAAAATTGGCATCGAAAAATGAATACAGCCTAAATAGGATAATTAACCCAACAAAAATGAAAGAATTGAAGAAAACATCAGGAATTTATCAGGTCAAATGCAAGGATTGTGACAAAATTTATATAGGGGGAAAAAAAAAAAAGAAATTTGAAAACAAGGGTGAAAGAACATCTTAGAAATGTCAAAAATGGTGAAGTGGAAAAGTCAGCAGTAGCTGCTCATGCTTGGTCTGAAAAACATCTAATTGATACAACAAAAGCCAGTCTAATTAAACAAATAGAAAAACAAAAAGAACTCACAGTTTGGGGGGGGGAGAAAAATTCACATTAAAAAAACAAGAAAGAAAAGCTTATGAAATTCCTAGGGATTCTGATTTGATCTGGAGGTTCATTGATCCATCAACAGAAGAAGGAAAAAGCAGTTCTCCATCAGTCAACAAGAAATTACTGAAGATGAAGCTACCTAAACATCGAACATGGTATAATTATTAGAAGACTGGATGTGAGGTGAGGTATAAAACATTTTAATTTAAATCTTGAGAAGTTAGTACTTTATTTAATGATGCTCTTTAACAACTCTGGTCATTAGCATTGAAATTCAAATCTAGATGTGAAAGATCCAACAAATATTGCTCAAATGTCCCTAATTTCAGATTTGAGATTTTTTTACATGCTATAAGCAGCCCAAGGGACCTTGCCTTACAAGGGAAATGTCACCATTGCATGCAGAAACCTACCTTGAAATTTCTTCCAGAGAAGCATTGTGATATACACTCTAATTCAACCCAGGCTATGCCAGTGTCCCCCGACGTACAGGGGGTAGATGTTGCCAAGCTCATAACAACAGTATTTGCTTGTTTAGGGAGGGGCGGAGCCGGCAAGGTTAGCAGTACAAATCTATGTGCTACACATTTAAAAAACATAGTTTTTCTTTCACGGCATGCAGACTAGTTTTATAGTAAATATGAGAGTCAACACTTTCACACAGGATAGTACAGGTCGCATGAGCTCAGTGACAAGTTTTTTTTTTTCTCCTGGCGCAACAGGCCTAGATGGCCCTTAGCCTACCAGCCGGCTGCTAGCCTAATATCCACGTGTCAATCACAGAGGTAGATGATCATCAGCCAGTGTTGGGTGACATGTGGTCAGCATGTTGAGTCCCCCAGCCGTTATAGCTGGTTTTCTCAACCTGGAGCCGCTACTTATTGTAGCTACCCAAATGCCTCATGATGCTGGGTGGGCGCCAGTCCCATACTGGCCGAAATACCATGAGAAAATTTCTTCCCCCATGGAGACTCGAACCAGCGCAAGTCCCGTAGCTCTGCACCAAGGCTTCCTGCCTTAACCACTCGGCTACGGCGCGGGACTCAGTGACAAGTGGTAACTGTTTTTTTCTTTAAGAGGGGGTGGCTTGGACAGCGGCAACTTATAACTCTGCACCTGCTCTGTTGCATACTTCAGTTGTATTTAAAGATTTCTCTCAAGAAAATACCGTTAGAATGGCAACCCATTTCCCTATTCCAAACACACAGCAACTTCCTGGGTTGAATCTGACCGTACTAAGGACATATCCAAAAGTGTATCTGCCGTTTTAATTGTAAAGCACTAAAATCCAGCGCCAAATCTCTCATTTAAACTATAGGGAAGTAATACAACTCGTGAATTGGTAGATTGGTAACCCTGACTACCTGTCCACGCCGTGTCCTACCTAATACCACTCCACTCTTACTCAGGCAGAGTGCATCTGCTCCATAAAGTTGGTTGCCGTTGCTGGATTCTGGCTTAGATTTCTGTGCCTTACAGTTAAAAACAGCTGATAATTTTTTTGCCTTTGTACATCACAACACTTTTCTGGAAGAATGTTCAAAGTAGGTTTCAGCATGCAATGGTTGACAGTTCCCTTGTCAGATGGGATCAATGGATTTTTCAGAGCATAAAAATCTTGAGCAAAGGTTGCTTCAGAATAAAAGTAAATTCATGGATCTCATGTCATGGATTTAGAGGAATCTGGGCAAAATTTGTCAGTCCTTTCATGCCTCAAATTTGTATTCTGATTTTTTTTAAAGTTTTTATTTTTAAATTTGTCACATTGAAGGATAAATCAATATTTTAAGAGAGAAATTTTTGCCTAAACTGGGATTTGAACACAACCCACGATTTCTGGTTTTACCATACCAGCACTTTGACAATTAAGCTATCTAGGCTCCAAATTTATATGGAAATTTTTCTCTTACATATATAAACCTGTGCTTGAAGTTGAGAACCTTTCAAGAAGACATTTTTGTGGAATTTTAACATTACTTTATAGCTAGTATAGCTTCATTTTTAAAGTTTTTATTCTTTTTTTAACATTACTTTTTAGATAATAAAGCTTATATTTTTCATTGTTTTTATTTTTAAATTTATCACTTGCATTGAAGGACAAATCAATATTTTAAGGGAACAATGTTTGCCTAAACTGTCTTTCAATATAAGTGACAAAGTTAAAAATAAAACATTGAAAAAAATATAAGCTTTGTTGTTTAAAAAAGTAGCGTTAAAAAGAAAATGAACATTCAAAAATTTAATTTTGATGTCTGTAATCTGAGCTATTAAAGAATAATGTTGAATAAAATAACTGATAATGTAGTGCAGATTTTTGATAGAGAATATGACTTGTTTGTGTTTGTAGTTAAGCACCACTACTCAGGCAATAAGAATCGCAATGCTCTGGTGCGACAGGACTTCCCTCGTGCACTTGACGAGCAGCGACGTGAAGAGGAGGAGGCAGCTGCACTGCGGGCCATGTATCATCAGATGATAGAGCAGCAGTGAGTATCACTTAATATACCCTAATATATATATTTATTTTGAATATCATTCCATGTACAGTAAAACCTGTCTTACCGGAACCTTTATAAGAACAAAACCTGTAGAGGCAGAAAAAAATCTGCAGAACAGTACAATTTTATATGTAAAATCGTCCTGTATAAGCTGGAAACCTTCATAACGCAAAAACAGAATGGTTTTTAAAGTATTGATAGTTATTGTTTATTTTTTATTATTTCACTCACCTCATACTTCATAATTCATAGCAGACCCTGGGTTTCTTCACATAATTTGTGACATTGTCAATGCTGCGTCACGTTCACAACTGACGTCCAACGGCCTTCTATCCTGCAGACTGACCTCCGCATCATCTGGAACTCACAATTTGGGAAAAAATTTACATATGCAAGAATGAAAATACAACTATGAATTTTGAAATACCCGGTTATAAAGAAAGAGGACTGATTTGGAAATTCTTCGGTCGGCCACCAGATGGCGCGGAGGTCAGTCTGCAGGATAGAAGGCCGTTGGACGTCAGTTGTGAACGTGACGCAGCATTGACAATGTCACAAATTATGTGAAGAAACCCAGGGTCTGCTATGAATTATGAAGTATGAGGTGAGTGAAATAATAAAAAATAAACAATATTAAAGAACCTCATAGTGTTATTTCCTATCTACATAACTTAATATTGATAGTTAATTTTTACCTCAGTAAGACAGAAAATTATTCTTAAGCACGTTCTAATTACAGTATTAATGACCATACGTGAAAATTCTGCATATGACATTTTCTGCATTATATCATTTTACCTTCTTGGGTTGCCATTGTATTGCGGGGATACCCTTACTTATGTGTGACAGCGGGGAATCCCTCACTTTTCCTGCCTGCTTATGTTACCTGCAAGGGAGATGGGAAACTCTTCAGTTTTCCTGTAGTTGAGTTCCTTCTTGCTTTTGTGTAATAAAGTTGTTTCATTAAAAGTAATATTGAGATGCTAAATATTACTATTATAGAAATAAGTAAATTAATGAACACAATTAAATTATTGCAAATCAATGGTAAAGAGAAAAATTTTTGATTTGCAATAATTTGATTGTGTTCATTAATTTACTTATTTCTATCATAGTAATAGCTTTAGCTTCTCAATATTAATTTAATAAATAATGCTATAGCTGTGTGGAGTCCCTTCATGTCTTCTTCAGGTAGAAGCCATTCATTGTGTATTTGTGAATGATGATTCATTGCAATTGAATGTGGGACCAGTAGAGTAAGGTAAAGGAAGGATTTCTGCTTGGATGGGAATGAAGCCTGAATTAGCTCACTGGACAGAGCATTAGCACGGAAAGCTAAAGGTTCGGGGTTCGATTCCCAGTTCAGGCAAACATTTTTCTCTTTACCATTGATTTGCAAGTTGTTTCGTATTGCCGTGCAAACTGAGCTGTGTTACATACACTATTTTGTCTGTATTTCAGTCAATATGTTATGTCTTTAAAGCATGCATGTAAAACCCTTACACTGCATGTGAAAATTCAAACTTATAATTTGGAAACCCTTTATTAGAAGGAAAACTGCCAAGATGGAAATATATTTAAGGAACAGTCATGTTCCTTCATAGACAGGTTTTACTGTATTTCTATCTTCATAAGAATTACTTGACAATACTTCCTGAAGAAGACATACTAGAACATTCGATAAGTAATAGCAACATCAGATATCGTAGCGGTGACTATTGTAATGTTGTAGTATTTTGTTGAGCAGTCTTTGTTGTATAAATCTGTAATATTGAAAGTCTCGAAATACAAATATTTTGTGAACGCATTCCGTGTTTCTCACATTAAATAAGTAATAATAATGTTCAGTACAATTTTTTAGGAGTAGAATTGGGAAATACTCGAACATCCACCAAATTCACTGGACAAGAGGCTTTATGATTATTATTTATTCTCAAAGATCAAAGAAATTTTATGAGGCATTCGATTACAATTAAAAGCTCTAGATTTATTAGATGAAAGAGATATCCAGAAATGGTGCTGCAGGTGGAGTGCTTATCTTCCAAGATTTGGCAATGTATAGTTGACTTAGCAAGAGACTATAAATGATGTTTGTATGGTCAAAACTAACCTAAATAATTTTTTTGTGATGTTATAGCAGGTTTGCCAACACTTATCGAATGCCCTAGTATCATCAGCAATTGTAAGTACTAAGCTGATGCCCATATTTACAACTTTTTAAAATAACATGCTCACGTTATTCACCACATTGTTTGAGCATAATTAACCACTACTTGCTCACTCGGATAGGTGTCCGTTATTAAGGCAGTAAAATGTAATTGGCCTCTGATTGAATGTCAGCTTAACATCAGAATAATATTTAATGCAGACATCTCAGTATGGTGCAAAAACTCTCTACTATCACAAGCATATCAATCAACCAACTCTATTTTTTTTATTTGAAGTATAGTTATATCCTTCATTTTTTGTCGCTTCTCCTTTTAGATAGATCAGATCATGGACATGTCCCATGCTTTAGCAGAGTGGTTAAGGCAAGATGCCTTGGTGCAGAACTATGGGACTTGCACCGGTTCAAGTCTCCATGGAGGAAGACATTTTCTCATGGTATTTCGGCCAGTATGAGACTAGTGCCCACCCAGCATCGTGAGGCATTTGGGTATCTACAATAGTGACTTCAGATTGAGAAAACCAGCTATAATAGCTGGGGAACCCGACATGCTTATCACGTGTAATCCTACACTGGCTGGATGATCAACTATCTCTGATTCTCGTGTGGATGTGAGGTCAGCAGCCTGCTGGTAGGCCAAGAGCCTTCTAGGCCTGTTGTGCCATAGAGAGAGAGATCTTGGACAAAAGTCTTTACTTGTCTCGATTATTCTGCATTTCACTCTCCTCCATTTACTCCAATTTATTCTTTTTCTTTCAACATCTTCAATAAGATGTCCCTCCCATCTGTATCTCTTCTTTTGTTATCTAGTTTCAATTGTGTTCCTTGTAATGTTTTTTATGGTAGTTTGTAAAGTAACGTGTGTTTGCAGGGAACAGGTAGATGCACAGGTTGCAAAACAGTTGGCTGATAGGATTGAGCGAGAGGAGCTGGAAAACCGGCTGGCTCTAGAGCAGGAGGATAAGGAAGTTGCTCGTAGACTCCAGGTATGTTGAAGTTAGCTAAAATAATAAATAGAGTGAGTCTGTTATATCTTCATAGTTAAATATGGGAAATAATATTGAGGTTCGTAATTCGTAAATTAATGAGTCATTTTTTACATTGGCACCGATAAATAAATTTAGCCTTGGTAATCTATTAATAACTAATAAGAAATTGAACACACCAGATAGCAAAAATCTGGAATTTATCAAATTAATTGTAAGGACTTCAATAAAGTATACATAGGTAAAACAAAAAGGAATTTGGACACTCGCACTAAGGAACACTTCAGAAATATTAAAAATGGTGAAATTGAAAAATCAGCTATTGCAGCACATAGTTTATTGGAGAATCATAAAATTGAAAAAGAAGCCCTACTTTTAAAACATTTGGAAAAACCTTTAGAATTGACAATTTGGGAGAAGATATATATTCAGAAGAACAAATTTAGATCCATGAATTTCGATATTCCTGATGAACGTGACCTCATCTCTCAAATCAACACAAGATGGCAACGTTATTGATGGAGATTCCAACAAAAATCCGGTAGTCATAATGTCGGTTGAAAATGAGAGATATCCTTCTCTCGAAAACTAGTTCCCGTGTTTGAAGAAACATAAAATATGAGGTAAGATGTTAAAAAATCACTCATTAATTTACTGTTATATCTTACCTCGTAAAGCATTGCATTTTTTTTACATGTATTTGAAATATTTTCAATGAGAATATTCATTACTCTTAAGCGGTATAGCTTAATATTTTGACATTATATTTAGTTTAACGTGTTCCAGTCTAGAATTGTATGTGTGGAAAGAAATGTTAACGTTTGTATTATATCTCAAATAGTGTAATTGACAGCACACCGACGTACAGAGTCGGAGATCCAGGATTTGATTCCTGGTTCATACGTTAATTTTTCTCTACAAAAGATAAATTGAATTTTTGTAATTAACTTATGGGGTTTTAGTGTGTGGTAAATAATTTGACTCTTGTAGTTGTAATATTAGTTTGACTAACTTGTGTATTTGTATGTTGACTTGTAGCCTGTCACTGCCTTGGACAGTCGTGAGGTAACATAACTGCATGCTTCTTAAATGTTAACCCTTCCTTTTGTGTAAAATCCTAAGCTAACTTGAGACATAAACGGATAGACTCACAATATCCTGTCTCGAAAGTATATAATCTTGTGAATTATTATGAGTTAAGAATTTAGACTCGCCTCATATTTTCTTATTTTTCTTGAAGACTAGTTTCTTCATGCCTTCGTGATATTGTTAATGCATCTTAACTTAATCTGATATCAATAGAATTATAGATCGAACTTGATGTTCAAATGGAAACTATTTCCACAATACAGTGACAAGACCAAATTTCCAAAATGTTTAAAATAGTACAAAACGTTAATTACAAATGGTAAAAGTGTGTGGTGCAAACAGTGTAAGAATGTTGTATGAAAAATTGTGATCGACAAATACTAGACCTGAGCCAATTTTTCTTTTAAAAATATTTTAAATTATTTTACATCTGATTTATGCTCTGGCATAATTAACTGAAAAATTAAATTGTTTAGTTCCCTAGTTCCTTCATATATAGTTTCTTAGACAGTTGTAGAATATTTAATTTGAAATTTTTTTTCCTAGTATTGATTATCATTGCAAGAATATATATTTTTTAAAAATGTACATTTTAATGTTATTGTAGGAGCGAGAGAAACAGAGATTGGAGAAGCGAGCAGAAACACAGAACTTGCAGTATGACCACGACATGAATAATGTGGGGCTGCCTTCACCCTCACAGTTCACACCTGAGGCACTCTCCCAGCAGTTCAGGTATGTTATAAACTAACATCACAAAGGGAAAATATTCTTTAGGTATTCTCTATATGCTTTTCAAAGACAAACTCTATCACGTTAAACACTCTCACAGCCATGTTAATGATGTAATACAATAACTACTTGTAATATTAAAAAAAATTGACTATGTAGTAAAGAACAATGTTGTACCATAAATGTGTTAGCTGCGGTGGTCTAGTGGTTATGTCCCTTGCCTCTAATCCCAAGGGCCACAGGTTCAAATCCAGCTGGGATTGATCGATTTTTAGGATGGAGAAATCCAAGGGACATCCTGCAGGAGCTTTAAGACACATGTCCCGAGTCTGAAGGGTTTTTGGGGTCATAAAAAACCTGAAGCCAGAATAAAAATTCCTCTGAGAAAAATTTAACTATTCTTCTTCTATCCAACAAATACGATAATTTCCTACTACACATCTCCTCAATGCAATGTACTAACCATATGTCCCTAGTTGACATAGGGATATAAGCATAACTCCATTTGTTATTTAAGATTTATTTTTTAAGATTATCTAGAATTAGATTAGTTTTTTTTAAGTGTTTGCTCTATTATAAATGAATTAATTTACTTAAAAAATTATTAAATTAATGTTAAGAAGCTAAAGCTGTTACTATGATTGAAATAAGTATATTGAAGTACACGATTAAATTATTGTAATCAAATGGTAAAGAGAAAAATTTATGCCTGAACCGGGAATCGAACCCCGAACCTTCAGCTTTCCGTGCTGATGCTCTTAACCATTGAGCTAATTCAGGCTTCCTTCCCATCCAAGCATAAATCCTTCCTTTATCTTACTGTCTTGGTGCCACATTCAAATGCAATGAATGTAGAAGCCATTCATTGTGTATTTGTGAATGATGATTCATTGCATTTGAATGTGGGACCAAGACAGTAAGGTAAAGGAAGGATTTATGCTTGGATGGGAAGGAAGCCTGAATTAGCTCAATGGTTAAGAGTATCAGCATGGAAAGCTGAAGATTTGGGGTTCGATTCCTGGTTCAGGCATAACAATTTTTCTCTTTATCATTTGATTATAACTAGATTAGTCTGGTTAAGAAACTCCCCACTAGAGGTGTACCCATGTCCTGAGCGGATGAACAGAGATCAATCTATTTAACTTTCACAGGGAAAGAACACTATGAGGTTTAATTTAAGAATTAAATTAATGTTTTTATTACCTCGCCTCATATCCTTTTTCTTGTATACTGCAGTTTCGGAGCTTATCTCCATCGTCAGTAGCCTCTGGTCGACCGGTGTTATGTCGTTTCTTGGCGGTTAAGTAAGAAGGAAACCGCCAAGAAACGACATAACACCGGTCGACCAGAGGCTACTGACGATGGAGATAAGCTCCGAAACTGCAGTATAGAAGAAAAAGGATATGAGGTGAGGTAATAAAAACATTAATTTAATTCAGAGATCAATCTATCATCCACACATGTAGTTAGGCATGTAGAAGAAAATAATTGATAGCATTCAGTATAATTTACAACTTGTGGCCATATAGTTTGTAACCTGTGGTCTGTCTCATGCTCTTCCAGGGGGGATTGGCCTCAGATAACTATCTTTGTAATAAGTACAAGAGATGTTTCACATAAATTTAACCGCTCTCTTTATTGGCTCCGCTGTGGACTAGTGGTTATGCTCCTTGCCTCTGGTCCCGAGGGTTGCAGGTTCAAACCCGGCTGGGGTCAATGGATTTTTAGGACGAAAAATCCAAGGAGCAAGTCCTCCGGGAGGGACTTTAAGCCATGGGTCCCGAGTCTGAAGATTTTCAGGCTCGTAAAAAATCCTTATGACTGAATGAAAAGGCATCTAAGCAAAATTTACCTACTTTTCCCGTCCTAGTACTACCTTGGTTTCCTAGATATCAGTATGAGGCGGAATGCTGACTACAGACCACTCAAGTGACATCTATACGAAAACAAGTGTAACTAAATTAGTATGGTTCAAATTCTTCCCTGTAGGGGGAGAGCGCCTAAAAATTTCTGTTAAGGGAAACATGGGCTTACAAGACAAGAAAATTCCACTGATACTCCTTGCAGTTAATGATGTTTTTGGATTTACAATTTAATTATTGCATAAATTCTTCCCAGTCGCTAACAGTTTCATTTAACACAGTTTCTTCGTTCTTGAGTTGACTTCACTGTTTGGTGGTTCATGCACCCTCGCAACAGTTTTTATAAGCGAGGATAGGAATTTTCTCAACTTTTTGCTGATTGGAAGTTTCTGAAAATGGATCTTCCAGATAGGGAGAGGTAGATTTGTAGAGAACCTTCACTGCAGGTCCTTCAACTCGCAAATGTTTCCTCATGTACAATGCGAGATCCCTACTCTTGCTGCCTTCTCCCCTGTGAAATTCGTAAGCTATTACAACAATGCATCACAATAATAATAATAATAATAATAATAGAATAAATGCACACAAGTTGTGCAGAAAATATATGTTGCATATGTTTTGTCATTAATTTGATTCACATAGCTTGTTATTTGCAGAATTCTACCAGGGATTTCGCTCGTTTTTTGCAGTTGGTTGCATGGTTGCTCGCACAGTTCACACACACAGTTGTTCCTGGGATCATGGAAACACTTGGTCTTGCATATCTTGTGGTGGTATCCATGCACTGCTATTGAGTTCACCAGGTGTCAGAGTTCTTGATTGGTGTTGGTCCAGGATCTGTTTGTCATGACTTCTGTTGTTTAAAAGTCCAGCCATATCTCTTGTCTCTTCGTCTCCCTTTCCTGAAGTAGTTAATTTGAGCTGTCTGTGGATGATAAGGTTCCTTGGCAAGTTCATATGCTAGCCTCGACTTTGTGTGTTTTGAAACACCTAGGGCAGCTTTCAAGAATCGAGATTTGACTGCTTCCGAAGTTATTAGATCTCTCAGGCTCAACTTCTCCCAAATGAGGTCTATTCCATAGGTTGCAATGGGAACTATTTTTGCATTGAACAAGGCCATGGCTTTGGAGGGTTCGTTGATAAATATACCGTCAAACACAATGCATCACAATATATAGTGCATTATTTCCCTAGCAGTAGCCAGATACAGTGTTGCCATTCATACCTGGAATGATGTTGATTGTATTACTAGTTGTTAGAATTAGTCTGTAAGGTGGTTAACACAAAAGTCTTCATATAAACTGTTTCTCCTGTCAGAAATAAGTAATGGATATTTGATTGGTTGCAGATTGTGCACCCTGACAGATGCAGCCGTGCAGACTAACAGTGTGTGTCTGTCTCCTGTCGAAGTGCCTGAGATGCCGGGGATAAGTGAGGATGAAGCTCGCAGGCTACAGGAGGAGCAGGATGCAGTGAGTTCAAATCTCAAATCAAATATTTTCTTATCACTCTTTTCCATATCAGTTTTCTATTATAAAAGAAAACAGAATGATTTTATATTATGTTTGAAAAGAAAAATGTACACCTAGACTGGGGTTTGAACCCAGGTCCTTTGACTCTCTATGTCAATGCTCTATCCAAGTGAACTACCTAGGCCTCCAATCTAAATGCATATTTTTCTCTTATACATAGTTAATTGCCTAACCCCAAATGCTATGAGCCGTTGCTACAATTTTTGCAAATATAATTTATCTATCATTAAGATGTTTAAAAACGAATAATAATAAGAGAAAAATACGCGTTTAGATTGGAGGCCTAGGAGCTCACTTGGATAGAGCATTGACATAGAGAGTCAAAGGTCCTGGGTTCAAACCCTAGTCTAGGCGTATATTTTTCTTTTCAAATATAATTTGTCCATCATTAAGATGTTTAAAAACGAATAATATGAATATGATTTTTCTCTTCAAATATAATTTATCCTTCAGTGAGAAGTGTTAAATCAATAATAAAAACATCAATAGAAGCCCTACTGGCTTTATAAAGTAGTGTTAAATTTCCAATAAATGTCTTCTTAACTAAGAAGCCACCATTTGCAAAGATAGAAACAATGGTTTCAAAGCATTTGGCACGAGGGAATTACAACGTATATAAGAGAAAAATTTGCATCTAGATCACAACTTGCCTCGGTAGCTCAGTTGGTAGAGCATTTGGCCCAGCAAGCCAAAGGTCCTGGGTTCGTGTCTCGGTCTAGGCAAAAATTTTTCTCTTCAAATATAATTTATCCTTCAGTGACAAGCGTTAAATCAATAATAAAAACATGATTTTATATATTCAGATAATAGCATGGTTATTCTGAGGGCCAACACACACATTCTATTGAGTAATACTAAGAAACTGGGGCTGGAAGTGAATTTTAATAAAACTAAATATATGTTCACACATAGAAATACATTGTATAATGGAAATGGACAGTTAATGGCAAATGAGGAAAATTTTGAAGAAATGGCTGAATTCAAATACTTAGGAGCGATAATTACAAACAGGAATGAGGAGCACAAAGTAATTAAACGTAGGCTCAGTTCTGGAAACGCATGCTATTCACATTACAGGGACTCTTGTCCCAGTTTTTCACATAAAACATTAAACTGAAATTATATAAAACTGTTATTCTCCCAGTTATATTAAATTGATGTGAAATGTGGACTCATACTTTAAGGAAGGAGAATAGATTACGAGCATTTGAGAATAATGTTCTCTAATGCTCAGAAAAACATAAAATCAAAGTGAATGCAAAATTATTAAAACAGTTAGAAAAATCCAAATAACTGGTAGTTTGGGAGAAGATCTACATGCAGAAGTACAAAGATAAGATCAGGAATTGATTTTAAATTCTTCAGTGAACTAAAAAATGGAATAGGAATGACATCAAGGACTGATTACTAGAAATTCAACAGTCTAAATGAGCTGAAGATAATATGTATGCACATTGAAACATGTTCTCATGAACACAACGAAAATTATGAGTTAAGATATTAAAGACTCACATTAATATTTTAAAAAAGGAGAATCCTCATAATGTTACTTCTTAATGAATTTTTTTTATATAGATAGGAGTTGTTAATTAAAAAATAAATTTTGGTCAGTATGGGACTGGTACTCTTGAGGAGTTTGGTAGGTACAATAAATAGAACTCCAATTTGAGAAAACCAGCCATGACAGCTAAGAACATGTTAACCATATGTCACGTTTATACTGGCTGGATGATTGTCCACTCGGACGATTGACACACTGTGTATGTGAGGCCAGCTGGCAGACCAAGGGCCTTCTAGGTCTATTGTGCCGTGAAGTTTATTTTAACAGAAATGACTTTTAATGATTAAGATATTTAGTCTGTGTATTCTTACCTATTATGTTTGTTTTTGTTGAACATATGTTTCGAGGCATGTGAGCCCCATCTTCAGCGATTACAGATTGATTTTTCTCAAGTTGTCGGCCCTGATTCTTGACTCCTGCTTTCTCTGCCTGTGGTCCAATGAACTTGCTAATAAGGTTCCTTTCCCTGGGAATTTAAAAATTCATAATTATTTCCTTGTTCTTCTGTATGTAGACTTTTTTTTCTTCTTCATATGGTGAGTTGTTTTCTAACTGTTTTAATAATTTTGTGTTTACATCTATTTTGTGTTTTTCTGACCAAACATGAGCAGCCACTGCAGATGTTACTTACTATTGTATTTTAAAAAAAATATTTTAATCAAATCACAGTGGGAAGTAACACTATGATGTAATGTACAATTTATAAATTGAGTTGGATAAAATGTTTTTACATTGGATTTTTTTATTATTTTTTATTTATTTTATTATTTTTTTTATTCTCATAAAATTCTATTTTTTGACGATATCAGTTTAAAAGGCCTTTGCCTTTCTTCAGTCAACTGTTGAAATTTTGCCGTTACATCAGATGGCACTTCACAAGATTATGGTAATGGCAAAATTTCCGCAGTTGGAGTTTGATGATGAAGGCAAAGGCCTTTGAAATCGGAATTGTGAAAACGCGGAACTTAATGATGTGAGATGTAAAACATTTTATCCAACTCATTTTAGAAATGACTTTGTTTATGCGGAAATGATTGTGTAAGATGTTATGTTTCAGAGAAATGAGTTGATTGTTGCGGACGCCGGGTGTTGCTCTGGTGCACGTGGTGATGCTACTCGTGACTAGAGTGACACTCGTCGACCGAGGCAGTCCCGTGCAGCGTCATATCTGGTCTGTATAAAACTCATTCACTACATGAACACATGATTCAAATTGCCATTGACAATGTCAAAAAATTGCTAATTTACATTTTTCCACTCAGAAAAAAATAGTAGTAGATCATTACCTATGGAAAAATAGTAGATCATTAACTTATAAAGTTCTTAGAATGTAGAAATATCATCAGGACAACAGCCCAAGTTGGGCCTGTCTAGCAAGGGTGACCTTCCACCAGTTGCAAATGCTAAGCTTCTTTGCCTACTCTAAAACTCATCCAAACATCTAAGCATTGGGAACATATACTACAGTAATAATATAAATTTAGACTTAGGACCCTCACATTTCAGTTCATTTGCTATTTGTTCCAAATATCTTAAATTAAATTATATAATTTGTTTTTTTGTCAAAAAGGCAACAATTATTTTGGAACAAATATTCAACTTCTCATCAAATGACTCAATATGTCTTTTCTTTTGTGTCGCTGTGCAATACAATAGTGTTTTTTACCTCTGGAATTCCAGTTATGCAAACATGAAAATTTGGAGTTTGCATGCTTTGGCATTAACATCTGGCATTAGTACTTACTCCTCGGCTCTACAATCTTTGATGAGCTTTGTCCTCCTTCACAACCTTCTTCTATTCTTCCTTTTTTTTTTTGTGCTAATCTTCTCCATGCTGTTATCCATAGTTTTTTAAGTTTTGCTCTACATTCTGCAGCCACTTTTTCTCAGTCTCAATTTTTTTTTAACCTGTATAACATTGTCATATAATAGACTTTTGTGTATCCTGTTGTTCTCCATTCTCTCTACATGATCTGACCATCCCAACCATGAATATTTTACGTATCTCACAGTATCTTCTCCTCCCATTATTTATTTAATCTCTGTATTGGCTGCGGTGGACTAGTGGTTATGCTCCTTGCCTCTGGTCCCAAGGGTTGCGGGGTCAGATTTTTTTAGGATGGAAAAATCCAAGGAGCAAGTCCTGTGGGAGGGACTTTAAGCCATGGGTCCCGAGTCTGAAGATTTTCAGGCTCGTAAAAAATCCTTAAGCCCGAATGAAAAGGCCTCTAAGCAAAATTTACCGAATTTTCCCATCCTAGTACTACCTTGGTTTCCTAGATGTCAGTATGAGGCGGAACGCTGACCATGCACCACTCAAAATGACATCTATACGAAAACAAGTGTAACTAAATGAGTATGGTTTAAATTCTTCTCTTTAGGGGGAGAGCGCCTAAATCTCTGTTAAGGGAAAACATGGACTTACAGGATTACAAGACGATTATGTCTTACTCTCCATACCTCATTTTCACATATTGTTCTATATATCCTCCTTACAGTTTTTCTTTCAGATATTCTCAGAGAATTCCATCTCCCTTATTTATAACCCATATTTAAACCACATATGTTACTACTGGTCGTATTAAGGTCTTACACACTTTTAATTTGGTTTCTTTTGTTAATAAACTTGATTTTAATGAATGAGTTGGAGAAAATGCTTTAACATCTCACCTCATAAAGTTGCGTATCTTCATAATACCTGTTTCAAAAGTATAGTATTACTTCCATCTTCAGTCAGATTTCAACTGTCAACATTTTGTCGTTAACATCATCTTCTGTACTGTCATCTGGTGTCGATTTTATGAACTTGGAGATTAAATTATTCTCGTCAGGGATTTATATTTATTCTTCTGAATGTATATCTTTTCCCAAATTGTCAATTTCAAAGGTTTTTCCAAATGTTTCAAAAGTTTTGTTTCTCTTCCGTTTTTATGATTCTCTAGCAAACTATGAGCTGCAATTGCCGATTTTTCAATTTCACCATTTTTAATATTTCTAAAGTGTTCTTTTGAACGAGTTTCTAAATTCCTTTTAGTTTTTCCTATATGTACTTTATTGCAGTCGTTGCAACTGATTTCGTAAATTCCAGATTTTTTACTATCTGGGACATTAACTTTCTTATTATTTTCTAGTAGATTATCCAGGCTAAATTTGTTAATCGGTGCTAATGTAATATCAAATTTGTTACATTCTTTTGGAATTTTCTGTGTGTTCTAGGCTGGTAAGTAGTTTTCTTGAAATGTTTCTTTTCTTTTGAATCAGGCTGTAGGGTGGTGTATTCTTTAAGTCTTTTTTGTTGTTTGAACCTCTTTAACTTATTTATTATTATCATTTCCTTTCCAAAACCATTTGAAACAGCTATGTTTAAAATGTGATTGAATTCCTTCTTAAAATTTCCTTGATTAACAAATATAATATAATAAAAAATAATGTATTTAGGTACTGACATTGTAGATACTCCCAATATGTACAGCCCTATCTACAACATCATCAGAAACTTGTGAATATCTGGAGAGCAACATAAAATCTTTGCTGAGGATGGGACTGGTCCAGAAAGGCCTATGATGTGTCAATAGTTTGAACTGTTGAGGAGACTACATGAAAGGTATAGTGGACTCAGTATTCTAGTTTCCAGGCGGTATCAAAAAACTGTTTCCCTCTGGTTTAAAAGATAACATTTTTACTGCCAGGTAGAGTTGAGGAGTTTTTTTTTTTTTTGCAAATGTCTTTCTACATTCCTGGTGTTCTCTCCTAGCATGGCATACTTGTAACCCACTTCTGAGGTTGGGGCGCCTGGAAGGCGGGGTTACGTTGCCCCGATGATATGATGGGTGATGATGTTGATAGTGGTGCGCCAGGAGAGTTCCTAATCCTGAGCTTAATCTAAGATGAATATGAATGATGATGATTGGGATGGCCTTAAGATTTCGGGGACCGTTTGGGCCTTAAAGTTTTCCTGACATTTTTCTTACAGGTGGGGTAAAACCCCGATAAAAACTTCACCCAGAAAAACTGTCCCAACCGAGGATCAAACCTGGGCCTGCTGCGTAACAAGGCAGCACGCTACCTCGAGACCACAGCGGTGGATGAGCTGAGGAGTGTTGTTAGAGGCTTCTAAAACGCTGCTCCAAACACCAAAAACTAAAAAACAGTTTATTGACTTAGGCTTTCACGGCCGGAGTTACTATGATGATCTTGTAAAAGATTTCCGGGCTGTTGGCCGTGGTCTTGAGGCTTGTAGTTCCCCAACATTTCGCCAGAGACTGCGTCCAGCATCCTCAAGATCATCATAAAAACAATTTATCTGCCAATAACGTCTTTGCATTTTTAAATGACGTTTCCATGTCTGTTCCATGTTTATCTTAACAGTATTGCAACTTTTGTCTTTCGCAGTATTATTATAATATAGTATTATATTATTTTTGGTCTGGACATCTTACCTCAATATTAATGTTGATTTGTTCTTGGACATGTTTCAAAACAATTCTCTGTTTTATCTTCAGCTTTCCCAGACTGGTTTTATTTATGTTGCATTATGTTGCACCACCTGGATGTCGATGTCAGCTCCATCCTGTGGTTGGCCAAAGAACCTCCAAACAAGGTCACCCTCCATCGGAATATCAAAATTCATAACTCTGTTTCTGTTCTTCTGAATATAAATTTTTTCCCAAATAGTCAGCTCGTTTGTATTTTCTAACTGTTTTAATAATTTAGTGTCTGAATTAATATTATGTTTTTCAGACCAAACATGAGCAGCAACTGCAGATTTTTCAATTTCTCCATTTTTAATATTTCTTATGTGTTCTTTGGTTCTAATTTTTAGGTTTCTTTTTGTTTTCCCTATATATATCTTTTCACAACCCATGCATTCAATTTGATATATTCCTGACTTTTTATTTTTATCAGTTTTTTCATTTTTGTTGGTTTTTATTAGTTTATTTAAACTGTAGTTATTTTTTGGTGCTAATTTAATATTAAACTTCTCAAATATATTTTGAAATTTATTATGTACCCAGGGGTGATATGTGAATTTCCTATATTTTTTCATAGGTGGTTCTTCTTTTTCAAGATTACTTCTGTTTATCATTTTTTGTTTTTTATACTTTTCTATCCTTTTATGTACCATTTTTTCATCAAACCCATTTTCTCTTGCTACTTTGATTATGTGTTTTTTCTCATGTTTGAAATCTTCTTCGTTTAAGGGTAAGTTTACCAATCTATGAGTTAAACTATTAAATGCTGCTAATTTATGTCCAATTGGATTGAACCCTGTTGATTTTATAAAATTTTCCGTATGAGTTTCTTTTCTATGAATCCTGAATTCAATTTTTCTTTTTTCTTCGTTTCTGACCAATTTAAGATCCAAAAAAGGTATTTGTTTATTGTCTTCTATTTCTTTGGTGAATTTAATGTTTGTACTCTGTAAATTTAATAGTTTTAGGGAATCTTCTACATGTTTTTCTTTAACAATACAAATTATATCATCAACATATCTACTCCAAAATTTAAACATTGTGGGATGTGCTTTAGTGATTTTACATTCAAAATCGCTCATAAATAAATTTGCCAGGAAGGGTGATAATGGGTTTCCCATTGAGAGCCCTGATTTTTGTCTATAGAAACTCCCATTGAATGTAAAAAACATTTGATCAATGCATAACGCAGTTAATTTCAAATAATCTTCTTTGATCTCTCTGTCTATGTTGTTTTTTCTTAACCAATTGTTCATATCTCCAAAGTTTTTTGTTTCGGTACATTTGTGAATAGTGAAACTACATCAAACGAAACCAACCTATCTGTGGGTTCAATTTCCACTTTTTCTAATTTGTTAACTAATTCCAATGAATTTTCAATCTGCAGACTTTCAAAATTATTAATTCTTTTAAATTGATTATTCAGCCATTTCGAAATTTTGTAGGTTGGTGATCCAATATTGTTAATTATTGGCCTCATTTTGTTTCCCGGTTTGTGAATTTTTGGAAGTCCATGTATATTAGGGTTTCTTGGGTTGCTTACTTTTAATTGAAATTTTTCTTTCTTGGATAGAATTTTAACATTTTTAAAACAGTTTTCCACTTTTTTTATGGTTTTTGGTAGGGGGTCATTCTTAATTTTTTCATACTCTTTTTCTTTCAAAAGTTCTTCCATTCTATTTTGATAATCTTCTTTGTCCAGAATTATAATTTGGTTACCCTTATCTGATTTTGTATATACAACTTTTTGTTATTTATTTCTTTGAGTGTTTTTAAATTCTCCTTACAAACTGGGTTTTTATTTGTATTCTTTATTTTATTCAAAATTTCTTCACATTTTTTTCTGATGATTATTTTTTCTTCTGTAACTAACCCTTCTATTGAATTTTCAATGTCCACTATGTATTCTTCTATTCTATTGGAATAATCTATTGCTGTTTTTAGACCGTTTTCTAACAATTTTGTCTCTTTTAGGTTAAAGGTTGCCTTTGAAAAATTTTTAACATAATTTCTGGTGGATTCTGATTTTTCCTTCATTTCTGGTTTTATTCTGATGTTTGATTTTATTTGATGTATTCTTCTTTTCCCTTTGATTTAGTTAACAAATTATTTATCTTTGTCTTTTGTTTCTCAATTTTCTTTTTCATGGTTATGTTCAAAAAAGTGAAAAATTTATTTTCTAGGTTTTCCCACATGATGTTTCCTAATATTTTAGACAATTTGATATGTAACAAATAAATTTCAATATCCAGATTACTGATCATTTCAAAAAATAACTACAGTTTAAATAAACTAATAAAAACCAACAAAAATGAAAAAACTGATAAAAATAAAAAGTCAGGAATATATCAAATTGAATGCATGGGTTGTGAAAAGATATATATAGGGAAAACAAAAAGAAACCTAAAAATTAGAACCAAAGAACACATAAGAAATATTAAAAATGGAGAAATTGAAAAATCTGCAGTTGCTGCTCATGTTTGGTCTGAAAAACATAATATTAATTCAGACACTAAATTATTAAAACAGTTAGAAAATACAAACGAGCTGACTATTTGGGAAAAAATTTATATTCAGAAGAACAGAAACAGAGTTATGAATTTTGATATTCCGATGGAGGGTGACCTTGTTTGGAGGTTCTTTGGCCAACCACAGGATGGAGCTGACATCGACATCCAGGTGGTGCAACATAATGCAACATAAATAAAACCAGTCTGGGAAAGCTGAAGATAAAACAGAGAATTGTTTTGAAACATGTCCAAGAACAAATCAACATTAATATTGAGGTAAGATGTCCAGACCAAAAATAATATAATTAAAATAACCTCAAAATATAACTTCCTAAAATTAAATAATAATATAGTATGTTAGTGCCAGTGAATAAAATGTGACAACGCCGCTTAATATGCTAAATAGTTTTGCGTGCAAAATAAACCTACGTAACCACAAAGCAAAGCGCCTTTAAACTAAAATACTGAGTCCACTATACATAATTTTTTATGTACTCTAACATTAATGTTAATATTTTTTTAGGAAATGACCAAATAACACTACGAGGGAGGTTTCTAAGAATTGAATATTTGACATATCACCTTATAATTTGTTGATTTCTTGAGAATTCAAATACATTGTATGAGATGAGGTGAGATGTCAAGTTTCCGGTTCTTTAATATTATTTGCGTTGATGTTTTAATGTGAATGAGCCTTTACAGCATTGTTGTGTAACACAGGAGCTGGCCCGCATGCTGCAGGAGCAGGAAGGTAGCAAACAACTGGACATGCTGGACCAGGACAGACTCATGGCTATTGAAGCGCAAGACAAGGAGTTGGCAAGACTGCTTCAGGAGCGAGTAAGTTTATTCACTAATACAGGGTTGCAAAGAAATTGAACCGGTTACATGCCTATTTTTTTTTTCTTTTCTTTTCTTTTCTTCCTTTCTTATTTGGGATATGTTTCAAAAGAAATTTTCTTCTCTTCTCAGTCAAATTCCGATTAAGTTTTTGGCTCAGGATTAAAGAAAACTCAGAGTCAAACTGAAAATTACCAACTGGCAATTTTTTCTTCAAAATTGTGATAGTAATGCCATTTGCTTTCAAATGATTCTGTATCACTTATGGAAAAAGTGACGATATTGACTGTAAACATGAAATGTAAAATAGTGTGTAGTGGAGGAACTAACTGGGATTTTATATTTTGATGTTATTTTTAAATTAACATTTACCAAAATTGGACTTTGTTTTTATTTTAGAAAGAAAAATTAATGCTCAAACCAGGATTCGAACCGTGCATCTCTGGGATTTTATAGTTCTTTAGGTTTTATAAATTTCATGTTCCTGATATAAACTTCCATTACTGGGGTAAATTAGTTGCTGCTTTTCTGTATGTAATACATTTTAACATTTTTGAGACAGATATTTTCCTAGTAAAAAAATCTATTATATGATTAATTATTTTACAAACAGAGGGGTATTTAACATTTTTGCTACTCTGTCCCAATAATTCCCCCTCACCCCCTAGTGAACTTATGTTTTTAGCGTTTCAATATTAAATTCGTCACTTGCATTAATATTTTAAGAGAAAAAATTCTTCTGGATGTAGATCTTGTCCCAAATGGAGAGTTCTTTTGTATTTCCAACTGTTTTAATAACTTTGTGTTCATCAATTTTATGCTTTTCTGAACAGACATGAGCAGTTACTGCAGATTTTTCTACTTCTCCATTTTTTACATTTTTAATGTGTTCTTTCGGCGAAGTAGAAAAGTCTGCAGTTCACATTTGGTCAGTAAAACATGAAATCAGTGTGAATACAAAAGTATTAAAACAGTTAGAAAATACAAAATAACTCACGATTTGGGAGAAGAACAAAAATAGGATTATGAATTTTGAAATTCCTGGAGAAAAGGATTTGATTTGTAAGTTCATCGGTCAACCAAGAATATGGAGTGGGAGTCGGAATCCTGGATCGACAACATGAAATTCAACAGTCTGGTCAAGTTGATGATGATACGCATAATTAATCGAAACATGTTCAAATAGAATACAAATATTTATGAGGTAAGATGAAACCAGATTCATTTTATTTAGTACGAGGTAGGCCTATACATTAAATTTAAGAAAAGAATTTATCACTTCACCTCATTCTAAAATTCATATGTTTAGAAGGCATTTGGTACAGATCCACATATCCATTCTCTCAGCATGCCCCAACCAACTTCCCAAATCCTCCCTTTCTAGCATTAGATTTACCACAGGTAAGATTATGTTTATATATATATATATAATATATTAGACCAGTGTTGACCAATGGTAGTGAAGCATGGACACTAAAAAGACAACATGAAAGCAGAATAACGGCTTGTGAAATGAGATTAATGTGCAGAACAGCGGGTTACACCAGATGGAAGCGGAAAAGGAACACCGATATCTTAAAAGAATTGAAAACTATGCCAATTTTGGAATATATTAAACAGTACCAATTAAATTAGAAACACCATGAGTTCAAATCGGATCCCCAAAGCTGTTTATAATTATATACCAAGAGGACGAAGATCTCTGGGCCGTCCTATGAAATGCTGGAGGGAAAATTTTCTATAGGATTGTAACAAGCCTTGGCCTAATACTTGGAAGGAAGAAGAAGAAGAATATATTTATATATATATAATTCTTCTTAATATTTAATTTTAGGAAGTTATATTTTGAGGTTATTTTAATTATATTATTTTTGGTCTGGACATCTTACCTCAATATTAATGTTGATTTGTTCTTGGACATGTTTCAAAACAATTCTGTTTTATCGTCAGCTTTCCCAGATTGCAAATACTATACAATTTTAATTAACCTTTAATATTTAATTTATTTAGGTGTCATTTTATAAATTGTAATAAGATAGGAGACATTGAATTGAATAGTGGCACACATTTCATATTTTTTTTGCATTGTGTTTTGCAGGAGAGAGCAAAAGCAAAGAGGGCCAGAGAAAGAGCTAAACAAAAAGCTCTGTTGAAAGAAGCAGCAGCAACAACAACAGATGTTGTCTGAAGATGAAGGGTTTGTAGCTTCTCCGTCCGCACTGCCAGTCAGCACCGAGTGGGCAGACCAGGATGTCCCCCACTCCACTGCAGTCCGTCCAACCGAGCTGGACCTCACATCACCTCCTAGCAGAAGTGCAACTTCCAGGAGCAGACCAAGGTAATGTTTCTTGAGTTACATAGTGTCAAGCAGATGTGATTTAGAACAAATTCTGCTGATTTGTACATCTATAAATATCCTACAGTCTCTGTTACCTGAGACTTCAGTAGAAACACTCCAATGTACCTTTTTATTTTAAATTTAACACATCTCACTGAATGACCAGTTATATTTGAAGAGAAAGATTTACGTCTAGACTGGGATTCTAACCCAAGGTCTGTAGTTCTATACACAAGTGCTTTTGCCAACTGAGCTACCTAGGCCTCCATTATAAATTCAAATTTTTGTCATGTTTATTAAATTAATATTAGGAAGCTAAAGCTATTACTATGATTGAAATAAGTAAATTAATGTATACAACTAAACTATTGTAATCTATGGTAAAGAGAAAAATGTTTGCCTGAACTGGGAATCGAACCCTGAACCTTCAGCTTTCTGTGCTGATGGTCTGACCACTGAGCTAATTTGGGCTACATTCCCATCCAAGCATAAATCCTCCCTTTACCTTATTCTCTTGGTCCCACATTCAATGCAATGAATCATCATTTACAAATATACATTAATTAGACATGAAGGGACTCCACATAGCTATAGCATTATTTATTAAATTAATATTAATAAGCTAAAGCGATTACTATAATTGAAATAAGTAAAATAATGTACACAACTAAAGTATTGTAATCAATGAAAATGAGCAAAATTTTTGCTTGAACCAGGAATCGAACCCCGGACCTTCATCTTTATGTGCTAATGCTCTGACCACTGTATTTGTAAATGATGATTCTTATATTGAATGTGGGGCCAAATGGAAATTTAACATTACTCTATAGAGCCAGTAAAGCTTTTTTCAATGTTTGTATTTTAAATTTAACATTTCTTACTGAATGACAAATTATATTTGAAGAGAAAAATTAACACGTGGATTGGTATATTCATTTAGGTAAAATTTGTTATAAGAATCAAATGAATCGTGAATTCTTCTTACCTCATACTTCTATTATTTTTTAAACACACATATATCATGTAATCATATAATATATGATATAATATGAGGTGAATGATAAAAAATTTTACTTGAAAGACATAACTTGTGAAAATACTGAGAATGGAACCTAATTAGATCCCCAAAACTGGTCTAGCAGGAAGAAGAATATGGGGTTATATGATACAATTATTCTTACATAAATAATACATAGTGTAAATTCCTAAAAAGTCAAATGATATGTATCATGATATTGGGTATGCAAGTACTTGTGCCATGAAAAATGTGTGTGTTGCAGGTTCCCTGATCCTGAGGCTATAGAAGTGCTGCCAACACCTGAACCAGGGCCCTCACACGCAACATTGCCTAATATTGCAATGGCTATTGATCCCACATACCCTCGCAGAGCTACAATCACACAAACCAGCACGTACAACACAGCAACCACTGTGGAATCCCCTAGCAACATGTCAAGTCCTGCTGTATCTCTACCCCCTCCAGGTATACCTCAAGCATCCCTCTGTTTTTGTTTTATATATAGTAACCTTAGTTTACACATACAACTTAGTGGAATCTTTTATTTTATTTAACATATGATCAGAGTAATATTTAAATATCTCACCCCACAAATTTCATGTTATTCATGATGCCAGGTTTCAAACGGAATCCTGTTCACCTTCAGTCAAATCTCCGACTGATAAAATTCTTTCACCGCCAACGTCTTCTGAGCTGCCAATTTCACAATTTTTAAATGGGGGTAACCTAAGACCGCTTTTCAGGTGCCCCAACCTAAGAAATGGATTACAATTTCACCAATAGCAGGGGAGAAAACCAGAAATGTCATAAATGACAACCTGGTGGCATTGGAAAAAAAAAAGAAAACACCTGCTCCTGCATTTTGTATGTTGTTTGTTAGAGATCCATCTGTGTACATTCTTAACCATTGAGTTTGGGGATATCATTTTTCTAAGGTTTGCAGTGCTATTGTGCATTGATGTTCTGGAGGATCATGAAGTTCATTGATGGGCTGTAGCAGATGTATATGGTACTCGTAGATTTGTTAATTTTTGTTATTTTCTGCTCTGTCTGATTTGTTTTATAATATTTTGCTAGTGTATTGTTTCATCCCAAGATGGGTCTTTAGTGTGTGTTCATTTGGTGCTGAATATGAGAAAAGGAAAATTAGCATTGTACCAGAAGCCTGAATTAATAGAATGGATGGCATGTTGACATATTAAGCCAGAAGTTTGGATTCAAATCCCAGTTAGAGCATTAATTTTTCTTTAGAAATCTATCTATATTAAAGTTCAGCCTGCACATGTTTGTGCTTGCAAAACTCGAAAAGTAGTCAGTTTATTGTTACGAAAATTTGTACATACAGGTTTTCAGGTATGGAGATGTTTAGTCGCTGTCTATTATTCTCTAAAACCATTAGGTGTAGAAGTTCACCTGAAATGAAAATTTAAGAATCCTACTAGCGATCACAATTTTTAATGTTTCA
This sequence comes from Diploptera punctata, assembly GCA_030220185.1. Classification (NCBI taxonomy): domain Eukaryota; kingdom Metazoa; phylum Arthropoda; class Insecta; order Blattodea; family Blaberidae; genus Diploptera; species Diploptera punctata. Next base: position 862,218 of record JASPKZ010003064.1, on the reverse strand, counting down.
CAACGAAACTCAGTATATGCTATTAAAGGAAACCGAGATAGATATTGTCCAAAAATCAGCGAAATCCAGTTATTAGAAGTGGGGGTTTACCTGAAATCGGAAATTAAAAATTGACTATAGCAACCGCCATGTTCGATTTGTCGCAGTGTATACCATACAATTAAATTAACTCCTTTTTTCTTTTTTTCAATTTATTCAACTAAAAGCAAAAACACATATTTAACTTTTATTTAGGCATAGCTAATTAATTTTTTTATTATCTAATTAATAATAAAAAGTTGTTGTTTTCCAATGGCGAGATTTGACGCTTAAGTCATTTTCTCTCTGGCTTCCCAGTACAAGCGAACAAGGTCCTTAGAGTGTTGTGCAGTTGGATTTAAAGCTGGACAGACTAGAAGGTGGTGTTTGACCATGAACAGGTCTGGGTATTTGCATATGACACATCTGTCTGATTGGAAAACGTGTATTCTGTAGAGATGGTGAGCAAGGCAGTCGTATCCTGACATCAGTCTGAATTTCGCTACTGCTTCCTTGCGGCCTTTATATTTCACTTCTGTGTATAGCTCATCAATTTTTTCCTATAGTTTCCTCTGGGGGGGGGGGGACAAGGTTGTTCGCCTCCATGTGGTGTCCCCTGGGAGCAGATTTTGAGATTTTGCTGCAAAAGGAACAACAATTATAGGCACAAGAAGCACCAGTACAAAACAAAAACTGCTCTTATTAGAGCAAAAGAAAGAACTAATAATAAAAAGTAACAAAAATGAAAAGATTGACGAAGGCAACTACTTATTGTATCTACTCAAATTCCCTGATTCTAGGTGGAAACTGGTCCTATATTGGCCCGAAATTCTATGAGAAAATGACTTCCCCATGGCGACTTAAACTTAGCTCTGCACCAAGTTATGATGCCTTAAAACTGTTTGATTATGACACATGTCTTTCTAACAACTTTGTATATTAAGTTATGTAGATAGGAAATAACACTGAGGTTTTTTAATATTGTTTATTTTTAATTATTTCACTCACCTCATACTTCATAATTCAAAGCAGACCCTGGGTTTCTTCACATCTTTTGTGACATTCTCAATGCTGTGTCACGTTCACAACTGTAGTCCAACGGCTTTCTATCCTGCAGACTGACCTCTGCGCCATCTGGTGGCGCAGAGGTCAGTCTGCAGGATAGAAAGCCGTTGGACTACAGTTGTGAACGTGACACAGCATTGAGAATGTCACAAAAGATGTGAAGAAACCCAGGGTCTGCTTTGAATTATGAAGTATGAGGTGAGTGAAATAATTAAAAATAAACAACTTTGTATATATTGTGTGTCATTTCTAAGCTTGATGACATGTTTTTCAGAGTTTGAAGAAGATGACAGTCCAGTGCCTCCTTACATGCCGATCCAAGGTCAACGCAGATCTGCTTCTCTTGAAAAGAAGAACAAGAAGAGTCGCAGCAAAGATGGCTGCAAACAACAGTAACTGCCCAGCATTTGCCAAAAACTTGTTTTGTTTTTGTTGTATTTTTTTATTCTTGTTTATCTGTCCTGCCTCTGATAAATCCTAACGAGATTAAAATGATATACATTTGTCTTTCAAGTGTATTGATATTATTCTCAGAGATGATGTTACAAGTATTGGCCTATTTCATAAAACACACGACATTGGTATTTGTACCATTATTCTTATTATAACTGTCTTTCAGGTGTTGGTGTTTATTGAGTTGATTTTCCTCCTGTTATCGTAACAGTTGGAATGTTAGTCATCTCACTTTCAACACTCAAATAAAAAGTTTTGTTTCTGAAAAAGTTATGTCAAATATATAATTTTATTTAACTTAATTTTATTACAAAAATTTACTGTTTTTCGATGTTATATATATTGATTATGCAATTAAGAGACTTTCTTTTTATTTTTATTTAATAATATAGGAAATAACACTATGAGGTTTCTTTTAATTATTAATGAGTTGGTTATTTTGACTCACCTCATATTTATTAATTTTTATGCAGATCAGGTTTCGTCATTTTTGCGTGACTTTGTCAGTTGGAATGCATCGACATTGTCATGCAAAAGCGACAAAACCCGGTCTGCATGGAAGTCAAGAAATATGAGGTGAGTCAAAATAACTAACTCATTAATAATTAAGAGACATTATTTCAAACAGAAAAAGAAAACTTTTTAGTAATGTAATATATGCCATAATTTAAAAAATTTCATGAACCAGCCTGTTTAAAAGAGAAAATAAAAATAATTCAATCAGTTCTAGTTTTGTTACATACATTATCATTAAAATCGCAATCACCAAACAAAAATATAAAAATTGTCTACACATTTCAGTAGCAAATCTATCATTATCAAGACTGTATAAAAATTAAACAATTACAATTTAAAGTTATATAATTTTAAATTCCTTAACATTCTTGAAAGTTTGAAAATTTATAAGAACGTAGAAAAAATGAACAATGACAAGGTTCGATGTTCTTATTATTAATTTCATACATCTCAATGATGGATAAATCATATTTGAAGAGAAAAATTATACGCTCAGACCGGGACTTGAACCCGGGACCCTTGGTTTTCTAGTCCAAGTGCTCTACCATTTGAGCTACCTGAGCAAGTACCGATCTAACCGCAAATTTTTCTCTATATACATTGTAATTCCCGCCCACCAAATGCTTTGAAGCCTTTGCTTCTATCTTTGCAAATGGTGGCTCCTATATTAAGAAGACATATTTGGGAATTATACATTACATTATAAATGCCAGTACGGCTTTTTTCGATGTTCTTATTATTAATTTCATACATCTCAATGATGGATAAAAAGGTTCCTAATCCAGGGAATTCCTTAGTTAAAGAAAAAGAGTTACATTAATGATAACAATAAGTAATTTATAATTGTCAATCACGTCTTGTGACGCAACTTGAAATTGTTTTATTTTCATTCAATGGTAGCTTTGCTATTGAAACATGTTGATTTTTTAATTTTTGTTTGGTGATTGGGGTGTTCATTATAATATATGTAACAGTTAACAACACCAAGAGATCGTGAATATTAATATAATTCAAGTTTTATTTAATTTTCTTATTTAACAAAAGAATCCATGTTTAGGTTTCTCAAAATTGATAGTAAATAACATTATGTAATTTATCAGAAGATTGAATCAGTGATTTACAACTCATCTTAAATAGAATGTTTCTGGCTGAGAATAACGGAGATGTCCACTGAAACACATTCCAGATCAGAGCAAAACATGAAGTATATACAGGGTGAAGCATAAGTCAGTTAACCAAAAATGCAAATATATTATTTTCTGTACCTTACAACATCTATTAAAATAAATACCGAAATAGTTCAAAATGACCTCCATTGTTTTTTAAGCATTTATGACATCATTTAACACAGATTTGCAGATGTTATCACTCAATTTCCCATTATTACCAAAAGTGTTTTTGAATTCCTGTTCAATCAAATTCTGTAAATGTTGCAGGTTTAGTGGTTTTGTACTGAAAACTTTGTCCTTCAAAAATTCCCCACATTGAAAAATCATATGGTGTGAGGTCTGGTGATCTAGGTGGCCAATCAATTTTACCACACCTTCCAATCCACTCTTCAAAATGGTCACACAAAAAATAAAAATATGTAACGAAGTTGTTTATAGACATATTGGACAAGATGTATTCCCTAGTTAGCAAATTACCTCAACCAGAAGTGTTTGAGATTATAATTTGAAGGTCCTGTATTCAAACCCCAGTTTCAACCAATCTGATTTTTTTTTTTTTTTTTCCGTGTAACCATGTATGGTGGTTAACTGACTTATGCCACTCTGTTTATTATCGATTCAATTTCTTAGTATTTGGAATTTACCAGAATAAAATATTTATGAAATAGGTCATATGTGATATCAAATGACAAGCTATTTTTTTTATTATTACTTACTCAGTTAATTTATTGTATTGCTGAAAAATGAAGACTAGTAATAAAATGTCTCGAAATGTGATTTATTAACCCATACAGATGGATAAAATGTCTCGAATTTTGGTTTTTGTTAACCCATAATAGATGGAGGTCCCTCTATTCAGGAAACAGTGATTATGTTCCTTCTGTCGTAGAAGGGTTTTTCATTGTCATTTGTCATACCCCCAGTTATGACAGGATTAAAAAACAACTCATATTTGTGATGATTGATCCCTATTTGTCCAGCTCAGGACATGGGTGCTCCCCCAGTAGGAAGTTTCTTAACCAGACTAATTTAGTTATGCTTATTTTTCTATAAATGTCAGTGAGTGACATGTTGATAGTACATAACCTTGAGGAGACATCTATTGGGAAGTATTTCCCATATTTAACTATGAATCTATTGGAAAACTAAGTTATTTCTTGGCTGGAGAAAGATCGGTTAAATTTTTGCACAGTGGCCTTTTTATTCAGGCTTGAGGTTCTTTTACAAGCCTGAAATCTTCAGACTCTAGACCCACAGCTTAAAGTTCCTCCTTGGATGACATGCTCCCTGGATTTTTCCATCCTAAAATGCATCAATCCCAGCTTGGTTTGAACCAATGAACATTGGGACTAGAGACAAAGAACATAATCACTAGACCACCGCAGCCGACTATATTTGCAGATCTTGCACCAAAATATTTTTCTCTCTGAAAAAAAGAAAGATCCCTGCAAAGCATGTTAACTCTGCCAGAAGTTTAACATCACCTGAATCTCTTGCATTATAAATGACATTAATTAAAGCATTTCAAAGAAATGACTATACTTCATCTGAGCTAAGTTCCAGTTGCAATGTAAACAAACCAGATTTATGATTATTTTCATTGGTTGGATAATGGTTTTACCTTTAAGCATGTAAGAAAAGTTCACTCTGTAAAACACTGAAAATAAAGGAAATAAAAATATGTATTATCTAGCACGTGTCTATATAAGTTATATAGGAGAATCTGAAAATATATAATTACAGTTTTAATACATTAAATAAGCAATGTTTTATTTTTATGCATGCACAATGTAGAATACATTGGGATGTCACTTGTTTGAAAATGGCAAAATTTCTGTAGGATTTCTTAAACATTGGAAAGCAAAACATTTGAAAAAACGGAGAGAAACAAATCATTTTGAATGTTTTCAAACATTTTTAGTGAAGAGCATCCCACATTAACAATTGAGGATGTGGTGAAAATAACAGCAAAATTTACAGGTGAGTCAGCATGGAACATAAATTCTGCTCATAATAAAATTGTACTGGTACATAAAGTCAACACTTTAGCACCATTGATGTTATGTAATAAGATATTAATTTTAAAATTGGTAGCTGGTAGTCAGTCGTCCTCAACTAAATTATTAAACTTCAAGTTATTCCAATATGGAGGCCTTTCAAAAACAATGTTTCATCTTCTTCATTTTAACTGGTACTGACAACTGACTTACCAGGTACCAATTTTATAACTAATATCTTGGTACATAAAGGTTGTCTATACTCCTGGCATGATAAGCCTAGAAGGCCCTTAGCCTAACATCTGGCTGCTGGCCTCACATCCACATGTCAGTCACAGAGGTACATGATCATCAGCCAATGTAGGGGTGACATGTGGTCAGCATGTCGAGTCCCCCAGCCGTTATATCTGGTTTTCTCAACCTGGAGCTTCTACTTACTGTAGCTACCCAAATGCCTCATGATGCTGGGTAGGCACCGGTCCCTACTGGCCAAAATACCATGAGAAAATATCTTCCCCCATGAAGACTCGAACCAGCGCAAGTCCTGTAGCTCTGCGCCAAGGCTTCCTGCTTTAACCACTCGGCTACGGCGCAGGACTAAAGGTTGTCTATAGACATAGAAAAGGCTTAAATGTCTAATTAGGTAGGCCCATATATAATTTTTTCTCGTAAGTAAGAAATGGAGGAAGTTCTAGTTATTGGTACCATCTTTTGTTATATTCAGTCTTATTTCTTGTAAAATATGGTGTTGCCTAAGAACAATGTTTCTATCATATACATTTCAGTTTTATGGCAGTTAAAAGTAGCACCACGGTTCCCCCAATAGATGGAGTAATACCTTGTGCAAGTTTGTTTATAGTACAATTTGAACTTAGCTCGGAATTAGTATTACATTTGATGACGGAATTATTTATATATTAAGAAGGAGTATTAAAGATGAATATATGAATTGTATTAATTGATTTCACTATAAAGCAGGTTGCTTGGTATAAAATTGTGACATCAATAAGTGATGTGAAGTAATAATTATAAAAGGAAAGAATTTGAAATATACACCTCACCTCATAAATTATAATGTTTCTATATGAGAGTGGTGAGTTTTAGAGAAATACGGAAGAGTTTGAAAAGATGAGACGCATCCAAGTCTTTTCAATTTCCTAGTTTATATAAAAACACACAATACAGTTATGTAGATAGGAAATAACACTATGAGGTTTTTTAATATTGTTTATTTTTTCTTTCACTCACCTCATACTTCATAACTCCTCGCGACACAGCATTGAGAATGTGACGAAACCCAGGTCTGCGAGGAGTTATGAAGTATGAGGTGAGTGAAAGAAAAAATAAACAATACAGTAAAACTTGTTTAATCCAGAATGTGAATAATGTGGAAATCTGCCCAATGTGAACAAATTTATTGGTCCTGGCAAAATAATAGTAATTTTACATGTATTTATTTTGTATAAAATGGAATCTGTCCAACGTGAAAACGGAAGGATATTTCTACACAATTCATGAAAAAAATATTTATAAGGTGGAAAGATAGAGAAATAAATTTATTTCCACTTAATTGAATTCTCGTTAGGCAAATTAAGAATAAGTGATGATTCCTGCCGCCGGGTGAAGTAGAGTTTCTGTCTATATTTGGAATTTTCTTTCGGCCTCACTGCACACCCGCTATGTGAAATACAGGTTCGTTTAACAAATGTTTGGTGTGTGAGATCTGTCTTACAATTAACCAGTGCACTGTAAAATCTTACATTAATTTAATATCTGAGACCGATTGTGTACGTATCTGTCACAGGTAGCATTCTGAATATACGGAATAAAGATGGCTAAATCTTATGTATCATTGTCATTAAACGAAAAAGTGATTAAGATAAAGAAAAACAAACTCTCAGTATGCAAAATTATGACTAAGTTTAAATGTGGAAAACCCAAGTTTATGAGATTTTTAAAACACAAAAAAAAAAAAAATGAATGGATGCAAGGAAATGGTCAAATGAAGAGGAAAGCAAAAAAATCTCCAAATTTCTAGTCCGATGCTACAAAGTCAAGCTGTAGCTGTTGCTATATCCCTAGGAAATGATGATTTCAAAGCATCTTCAGGTTGGTTGTGGACAGTTTTTAAAAAAAGACACAATGTAGTGTGGAATAAAATTTGCGGGGAATCAAAGGATGTGGACAAAAATATAGTTAGTGAGTGCAAAACGAAACTGCATACTTTAATTTCGGGATATGCGCCTAAGAGATGAAACAGGACTGTTTTTGGCACGTTACCGTCGAAGTTGCTCGTACATACTATACTTCACTTTCCAACGGCAGCGGAATTACAATTAATCCAAGGTACTTAAAAAGACATATACAGTGCACGCCGTAGCGTAGTGGTTAAGGCGCTGCGCTATAAGTCGGAAGGTCGAGGGTTCAAGTCCCGTTGGGGTCAGAATTTTTAAACTGACCAAAACCTTCTGACGGCACTATGGCCCTGGGGTCGACTCAGCCTCTAACATAAATGAGTACCAGACGTTTGTTCTGGGGGTAAAGGCGGCCATCATGCAGGGCTGACATCAAGTGCTGATTGTCTAGAAAAAGTAGGAGCCTTAACCTCCTACTACCCGAAGGGCCTCCCGAGGCCTGTAGTGGGATTACTTTACTTTACTTTACTTTACAGTGCTCTATAATCCAACAGTGGTTAATAATTTTTTATAATGCAGAATGTCTATGTGGAAAGAAAAAAAAAGGTCTCATTCGATTCTGCTTTGAACAAGTTTTACTGTACAATAGTATTGCGTACTTTATTTGCTTGACAGATATTGGTATAAATTTGGTTTTTTATATATTAAATTTGGGAATTTTTAACATTATAAGGTTCAATTCATAAGAATTAAAGGAATCATGATTCCTTCTTACCTCATACCTCTATGTTTTTTAAACACAGCACTGCAGGATCAACGACCCATATTGTCACCATCAACTGTTTTCACAACTGTCAATTTTTTTCTTTTGCCAGTAATTATCCAAACTGCCATCTGGTGTTCTTTTGAAGGAATTATTTTCTAAACTGTCATCTGGTGTTCTTTTGAATGAATCATTTTCTAAACTGCCATCTGTTGTATTTTTGAAGAACTTTGTAATCAAGCTCGGTTTGTCGTTCATGGGTCGCTGATACTGCAGTGCTGTGTTTAAAAAACAAGAAAGAATCACGATTCATTTAATTCTTATAAATTTGGTTGTATAAGGACAATTTATATTTTAACCGAAATCCGTGTTTCTGTCATTAATGTTCGAGATTAAAAGTTGAATCATATAACTTGTTATGGAAACCTTAAGCATACTTGACAACTAATAAGAATCCATGAAAGCAAAGTAGCATTACCATTAAGCATTATGATTTATAATGCATTTTTATTATCTGTGACGACATTTGAAAGTACTGAAAATTGTTTTGTCATGCAAAAAATTAATAAAAACAGACAAAATACATGAGGATAAAAAAATTGGGAATTTATCAGATAAACTATAGGAATGTGATAAAAAGTGGAGTTTTGGCTGACAATGGAGGCAAAAGTCTTTGAAACCAGTACCGTGAAAACACGGAGCTTTATAAGGTCAAATAAAAAAAAATTATTTGACTCAAATTATAAATTACCTCATAGTGTTACTTCCCACCATAATTTTGATTAAAATAACTTATTTTCCTACTAGATGTCTCCTCAAGGCAATTTATTAACCACATGCCACTCACTGACATCTCCAGGGAAATAAGCATAATTAATTTATATGATGAATCAGAGAGATAACTAAATTCATATGGTTACGAAACTTTCCACTAGGGAATCACCCATGTTCCCACATGGGATGAACGGGGTTTCATTGATCATAAGTCCAAAGATCTGTTAAATCCAATGCAGCTATGTGTCATGAATTATCTCATATCAATTATTTGTTTATGGATGTAATATTTAAATTAATATACGTAGAGAAGCCAACTATAAGCAATAGTTAACACAATTAAAAGGCAGAAATTTCACTCTTTAGTTGTGTTAATTATTTAATATTTTGTAGAATGCAATTCTATAAATAATTTAATTATTTTTTACTGCTGTAATATTTATATAATATATTTTGTAGCAGATTTCTTAATGTTGTATTTATGTAACTGCACCTTCAAACTGAGAATCAAATTAAATGCCATATATTTCCGAATATAAGGCGTACTCCAAATTCAAAGTATAAAAAAAAAATCAAATATAAGGTTAATCTCAAAATTGGATGTACAATAGCAAAAATTTACGATAATATTGTGAATTGTGTACCGTATATCATAACACGTTTAATGTTCTGTCTGTTATTAGCTGTACTGTGTTTTTAGTCTCTAACAAGCGTGCATTATAGGAAGTAATTCCTGAGAATAACAAAAAGAATTATAAGTATCTAATAATAGAAGAGAAAAATTAGTAAGAACAAGATGTGAGTATGTAAGGTTAATTTGAACTTTTATAGCATAATAATAATAATAATAATGCTTTTATTTATTCTGGCAGAGTTAAGGCCATATGGCCTTCTCTTCCACTCAACCAGCACAAATACAAATAAATATTTGACAAATATAGATATACACTATACTAATTATAAACAGTTAAAGATACATTAAATGTAGCAATGTAAATTTCATGTACAACAAGATTTTATACGATAATAACAATAATAACACGATAATAATATAATAATGATAATTCTAATAATAATATAAATACGATAAATTATACGAGAAACACCAATTAATATATATACAATTACTGAAGATGAAACACCTAGGTTTTTGAAACTGAAGGTTTTAATTAGAAGACTAGATATGATGTGAGGTATAAAGAATTTTAATTTAAATCTTAAATAAAATGTAAGATTAAGTTTGTATTTGGGCTACTTGTAATAGAGAGAATATTAATCAAGCAAATTTCTATCGATGTGAGGTTAAAAAAGAAAAGTTACCTTATTTGCTAAAAAATGTGGAAACTGACATGCTAGTCGTACGTTCAGTGTTGCAGAAACAAATGTCCATTGATGGAGACTTACCATAACCTAAAATTGTATCATTTGTATGCAAATATAAGATGTGCCCTGATTTTGAGGACCCAATAATTCGGTTAAAAGTGCACCTTATGTTCGGAAATATACAGTATAACAAACAACAGGTTACATGACTGAACTTGCGTTAATGAAATAATTCACTTAATTCTTTCACATTTCTTCTGTGTCTTTGTACTGTGTGGATGTTCACGGAGAACTTGTTTATGCTTTTAAAAAAAATTAAATAATTGCAGCTCCATGCCACAAGTGATTACACACTTACCTCCACCTGTCTTGTTTCATTTTTGTCTGTCTGTGTGATGTTGCAACAGACCTTCAATAATAGGAGTTTCACCTCATCTCATCCTCAACCACACATGTTGGATATGTTGGGAGGTTTACTTTCTTCATCTGGCAGCTCCCATGGTGCTTTTCGACAGGAGTAGGCTATGTGCTGGAACTGGGTTTCACCTTCTCTTCTTCATCATCCCTAGTACAACACGCGTTACACAAGCACACAAACATATCCAGATAATATAAAATCTGGAATTTATCAAATTAGTTGCAATAATTGCAAGAAAGTGTATATAGGGAAAACCAAGAGGAATGTAGAAACTCGTACAAAAGAACACTTTAGAAATATTAAAAATTGTGAAATTGAAAAATCGGCAATTGCAGCTCAGTTTGCTAGAGAATCACAAAATTGGAAGAGAAACTTAACTTTTTAAAACATCTAGAGAAATATAATTTATCCTTCAGTGAGAAGTGTTAAATTAATAATAAAAACGTCAATAGAAGCCCAACTGGCTTTATAAAGTAGTGTTAAATTCCCAATAAATGTCTTCTTAACTAAGAAGCCACCATTTGCAAAGATAGAAGCGAAGGTTTCAAGCATTTGGTGCGAGGGAATTACAACGTATTAAGAGACAAATTTGCATCTAGATTGCAACTCGCCTCGGTAGCTCAGTTGGTAGAGCATTTGGCCCGGAAAGCCAAGGGTCCTGGGTTTGAGTCTCGGTCTAGGCGAGAATTTTTCTCTTCAAATATAATTTATAGAAGCCTTTGGAATTAATAGTTTGGGAAAATATATACATTCAGAAGAACAAATATAAAACCATGAATTTCAAAATTCCTGGAGAACAAAATTTAATCTTCAAGTTCATAAAATCGGCACCAGATGGCAGTTTGGAAAATGCTGTTAGCACCAATATTTCAACAGTTGGAGTTTGACTGCAAATGAAGGTAAAATGACTTTTGAAACCAGTATCGTGAAAACATGGAACTTTATGAGGTGAGAGATAAAAACATTTTCTCCTCATTTATAAACATTCACTCATCCTACACTCCTCTCTGTACACAATACAAAAATACATCATCTAAGTAATACCTTAGTTGCCTACTAGATGTCTCATTGAGGCAAATGCTAACCAATGTCAATCATTGATATCTGTAGTAAATGAGCATAACTAAATTAATAATCGATAAATAGCGAGTCGTCAAATCTCAAGTCATAAACTCCGTGATCTTCAAACACAGAACCACAGTTTCAAGAGGCATCCCTCTCATCTTCAGCCATCTTTACGACTCTGATGACAGAAGATGAGAGGATGGCTCTTGAAATTGCAGTTTTATGCTTGAAGATCACGGAATGTATGAGGTGAGATTTCACGACCACTATTCGTTAGTTATTAACTTGAAAGCCTCATAATGTTATTTCCCATAATTAATTTATGAAATAACTAAATCACTTTGGTTAAGAAACTCCCCTAGGGAGGACCTGTGTCCCCACACAGGACATGTTGGGTATATACATATATCATTAAATTACATAAAAACAGTGAATTATATTGACTGTAGACTTGTGTGTGTGTGTAAGAGAGAGAGGCTGACAACAAGCTGTGAAACAAGAAGTTCTGTTAAAAAGTTTGCTTCTTCTGAATCAACGATTGGGACCAAGACCCATTCTGAGGTTAAACCTTTGATATAATCAAATTATAACTAACTTAGGGGCAGATGGTATACCCTATCTCTGCAATATTATTTTAGCTATATTTAGATACGCATTACTAGAAAAACATATGAGTCCTAGCCTTATAAAACTTGGTATGCATATACCTGCATTTTTTTTTATACATTCCATGCTTTTTGTAGTGGCTTTGAATTTCTTTCCAGGAAAAGGTTGTAATTTTTTTATTTGCAAATATCATATACGGCCAAACTTCTGAATAATGGACACCTATGGGGAAAATAAAAATGTTTGCTATACAGAAAAATACAGTATAGTAAAATATGCAGTGGTGTGGTACAATGAAAATTACAGTGTATGTGTAAATTAGTAAACATTTTTCTTTATTTGGGCACAATAGTACTATCATGCTGCAGTTGGGAATTCCTAAAAAGTTAGACTTGTATGAATGTGTCTAAATGGCACAAAGAGTAGGGTGCCTATAGGCAGTTTTCGGACACTTTTGAAATCCAGAATGGGTTGAAGCAAGGAGATGCACTATCTCCTCTCCTATTTAATTTTGTATTAGAGCATGCCATCACATCTCTAGAGAATGAAGAAGGCCTACAACTCATTAATAAACTGTTAGTTTATGCTGATGATGTAGTACTATTGGTCGATAGCAAGGAGATACTAAAGGACAACATGCACACACTATTGATAACACTAAGAAATTAGGACTGGAAGTAAATATCAATAAAAAACTCCTTTAAAAAAAAGTTAAACTGAAAATATATAAAACTATTATTCTACCAGTTATGTTATATGGATCCGAAACATGGACTCTTACTTTAAGGGAGGAAAGGAGATTATGAGTATTTGAGAATAAAATACTTAGGAACATTTTTGGACCAAAGAGAGATGAACAGACATGTGAATGGAGAATACTTCATAACAATGAACTATATTGCCCTAAATCTTCCAGTGATATGGTCATGGGGTTGACTTAACCTCTAATGGAAACGAGTACCAGACATGTTCTGGGAGTAAAGATGACCATTATACAGGACTGACATATCCTTATTGTTTAGTCAAATATAGAAAACTTAACCTCCTACTACCTGACCTTGTGAGTTGACTTTATCTTTTAATTGGCTATATTCAGCTTAATGTGGTAACGAAGAAAGATTCTGCCTCATATCATGTTTTACTAAACTAATTGGTAGTTAAGTTCCAATTGTAATGTAAACAAAGCAGATTATGACTGCATTTTCACCTGTTGAAAAACAACTTGCTCTTGAGTATGTAGGAACATGTAGTTCCCCTCTAACACTTGATATAAAGATAATAAAAAATATGTATTATCTATATAAATTATATAGGAGAATGAATGAGTCATGTCTTATCTTACCTTATAGTTTGTTTTCCTATTCATTCATTGAAATGAAACCTCATAATTTCCCATATTTAACTATGAATATATAGGAGAATCTTAAAATATATAATTACAATTTTAATAGATTAAGTAAGCATTGTTATATTAAATTTGAAGAGAAAAATTTTTGCCTAGACCGGGACTCGAACCCGGGACCCTTGGCTTTCCGGGCCAAGTGCTCTACCAACTGAGCTACCGAGGCGAGTTACGATCTAGACGCAAATTTTTCTCTTATATACGTTGTAATTCCCTATCGCCAAATGCTTTTGAAACCATTGTTTCTATCTTTGCAAATGGCGGCTTCTTAGTTAAGAAGACATTTATTGGAAATTTAACATTACTTTAAAAGCCAGTAAGGCCTCTAATGATGTTTTTATTATTAATTTAACATTTCTCAATGAAAGATAAATTAAATTTGAAGAGAAAAATTTTAAGCATGAGGAATGCAGAATACATTGGGATTTCTATTGTTTCAAAATAGTCCCTTTCTGTAGAATTTTTTAAAGCATTTGAAAAGTGGAGAGAAAAAAAATATTTTGAATGTTTTTAAACAGCTAAGTGAAAAATGTTCTACATTAGCCATTCCATCCATAGTAATTGTGCCCAAAGGCAGGTCCTTCACTGCAATCATAGCATTTTCATGCTATACTTGCAGCTTTACTAAGGAATTGTAGGTGTAGTAGCTTCCCTTTGCTTTCCACACCGGTGAAGGATGATGATGATGGCCATATTTTTTTGGGGACTGTTTGGGCCTTAAAGTTTTCCTGACATTTGTCTTACAGGTGAGGAAAAACCTCACCCAGGAAAACTGCCCCGACTGGGAATCGAACCCGGGCCCACTGCATGACAAGGCAGCACGCTACCTCGAGACCACAGCGGTGGACACATTAGCCATTGAGGGTGTGATAAAAATAATAGCAGAATTTACAGGTGAGTCAACATGCATAAATTCGGCTTGTAATGAAAATGTAAATGGAGGATATCTATCGACATTACGAAAAAAGTGTTAACTTCTGAATTTTGTTAAATAAATATGAAAATGAAATTAATAAATTAATGAGTCATTTTAACATCTTACCTCATATTTCATGTTTTATCAAACGCGGTAACTATAGTTTTCAAATGATCTTGTCATTCATTCCCAATTTTAACTTTGAATGAAAATGAAAGTTCCTAATTATTGGTACTATTTTACCTTGTATTCAGTCTTATTTCCCATAAAGTACAATGTTGCTTAAGAATGTTTCTATCGATGACAGTTCAGTCATATGACAGGTGAAAGTAGCACCACAATTCTCCCAATAGACTGAGATGAGGGAGTGGTATCTTATGCAAGTTTGTTTATAGTACACCTGGAACTTAGCTCAGAAATAGTATGCAGTGTTGTTAGTTTCTCTCTTTATTTGCATGGCAGTGTAGTGTGTTCATGAATTAATTTACTCATAGTATTTTCATATGTTCATTAAATTAAGAAGAATGCTCATATATTTCTGCCCATAAATATACCTTATTTATATTGTAATAAGCATGTAACATTAGGTTATAACCAGGCAGAGCATTTTTGTTCTCGGACAAGTTATGGAAGTTACCGAATAGTATATCCTGCAGGTTCAGGGTTGAATCTCTGCTTATACCATTATGACATAATAGTTCAGTACATAATTATTAGAGACGGATGTTAGGGAAAATGCCTATAGTTACATATTATAGATATTGTAAAAGTGACTTCATATAAGTTCATACCAACGGCTCTAAGAGTTGTTTTCCATGAAGTTAATTTTGCCTATAAATCTCTATTTCAGCTTATAAATGCCTATTTGCAATTTTTTCTCGAAATTAACTCTGTATTTCAATGAAATCGATTTAAATGGACAAACTTCAAATCATTTCATAGAAGTTTTCAAGTGTTCTTTTTATTAATTTCTTTAGAATATTTTAGGATAATAGTGACAGTAACCCAGCAGGTAGTTGGTTTCCCCCTCAATGCACTCCCATTAGGTAAATATTGTATTTTTTCACCTCATGCATTCCCGTTAAGCGAAATAACCCTACACTATTGCCCGTTGCTTTATGCTCCGGCTCTCCTAAGGCTTGGAGAAAAGTTCTTTGCTTCTTATAAATACAAACATTCCAGAGTGACAAAGAGCATAGATGGCTCAAGCTTTCTTTCTCTGTCTCACACCTGGTGCTCAAACTGGCAATATTATTTTTGATATTGTTAACACTGAATTCAGTCTGCAGTCCTCATTCACAGACAGGTGATTCATCTGTATTGTATCAGGACTTGGCAGTTCATACCTGCTTACAGTAGTATTGTCTGTCCAATGGATCTATGCCCCCATAAGATATACAAACTAAAACCTACTTCCTTTTCTGCCTCGGGAAATCTTTCCCTCCCTGCATTCCTATCTCTCTCTTGCACTTGCACTCCAGTGTTGTGTCAACTGAACTCCAGCCTTGCATTATTCAAGAGCCATGACACTGGGGGAAGTTTGGCAACATCCCTACTCGATACGTTTACCTAGGCTGCTGTTTGACGTAGGAGGAGAGGAGCGGTGAAATGGTGTGACTGTAGATGTGTGCTTTTCTGAGAATGATGTCAGTGCTGTAGGGGCACAGATCCGTTGGTCTGAGTATACATACTTGTATATTCGTGTGATGTAATAAATGTACCACAAGAAACCAAACATCTGGGAACCAAAATGCACTGCCTAGTGAAAATGAAGACAGGGGAAGATGTATCTGTATGAATGAGGGCATCTCAGGATCGATTGAAGGAAAGTGCCTTATTGGCTGCGATTGTTCACTATACCAAAGTCTTTGGTGATGTCTCCCCTTATATTGTGTGTTGTAGTGACGTATGGTGTGTGTTTGTAATTTGTATTATATAACAAAGCATTAAATTCATACATACATCCAGAAATATTCCTTAATTCCCGTATTTACCTGGGGGACCTTAAAATCTCACAACTTACTATTGCCCAATCATTTTATTACCACCAATATTGTATTTTCTTCTTCTTCCTTCCAAGTATTAGGCCAAGGCCTGTTACGATCCTATAGAAAATTTTCCCTCCAGTGTTTCATAGGATGGCCCAGTGATCTTCATCCTCTTGGTATATAATTGCTTTGGGGATCCGATTTGAACTCATTCTTTCTAGATGGTGTTTCCAATTTAGTTGGTACTGTTTAATATATTCCAAAATTGGTGTAGTCTTCAATTCTTTTAAGATATTGTATTGTAAAAATCAGTTTAATTGAAAAATGTACTCGTATTTGAGGATTGTCCTTTATCAATTTCCATAAAGTAGCTATACATGCAATGTTTTTATTATTCATTTCATACATCACAATGATGGATATATAATATTTGAAGAGAAAAATTATATGCTCAGGCTAATTTTTCTCTTCAAATATAATTTATCCATCATTAAGATGTATGTGAATAATAAAAACGTTGAAAAAGCTGTACTGGCTTTATAATGTAATGTAAAATTCCTAATGAAATGTCTTCTTAATAAAGAAACCACCATTTGCAAGATAGAAGGAAAGGTTTCATAGCATTTGGTGCACTAGAATTAACGGTGTATATCCAGCCATAGTAATTCTGCCCAAAGACAAGTCCTTCACTGCAATCATAGCTTTTTCATGCTATGCTTGCAGCTTCACTAGGGAATTGTAGGTGTGGTAGCTTCCCGTTGCATTCCACACCGATGAAGGATGATGATGATTGCGATGGCCATATGATTTTGGGGACCGTTTGGGCCTTAAAGTTTTCCTGACATTTGTTTTACAGGTGAGAAAAAACCCTGATAAAAACCTCGCAGAGAAAAACTGCCCCGACCGGAGATCGAACCTGGGCCCGCTGTGTGACAAGGCAGCACACTACCTCGAGACCACAGTGTATATAAGAGAAAAATTTACATTTAGATTGAGCTCGCTGAAATAGCTCACTTGGTAGAGCACTTGCCTAGAGTGCGAAAGGTCCTGAGTTTGAGAGTGTAATTTTTCTCTTCAAATATAGCTATATATTGTATATCATTTCTCTAAAAGTCACACTTTGACGGTTATAATTTAAACATCATTACCCAAGCTGTTTCTGTCTGAAGGCTCATGTGAATGGACTGCAATTTAAATTTCTTTTATCTCTCTCTCTCTCTCTTTTTTGACTGCATGCAATAATGACATTTTCTGATGAATCATTATAATTGCCGAATTTGAGAATCGCACAGAATCATGAAAAAAATTCACCCGAGCTGAATGATTCTTTTTTTCTTTTTTCCCCCATTATGTATTGCAGGCTGTGCTATCAGTTTTTCTTTATGATTGACATATCCGGCATCCCAAAGAAAAGTATAACAGGATACATACACTTTTTTGTGCTTAATAGGTTTCTAGGGTACCAAATATATATTTTTTAGGGGGAGGGCTTTTGTTCCCAGTTTGTGATTTTGTCAATTTTGTTTTCACATTTAATGGGTTCATAGGGGTCAAATTAATTTTTCAAGAAACAATATATATATTTAAGGGGTTTTTATGAAGATATCATATGATACCTTTGGTCTCAACCAAGTTTTTACTCTTTAATTGATGCTACATCTAACGACTGAAGTTGGAAAGGGGTAGAAGTTTGAAGCTCTGAGGGTATTGAATATCATACCACTGATCACAGTGAGTTGCAGTTTTCCCAAAGCAAGAAAAAATTTAAACATGAAAGGTATCATAAGATGTTTTTATTATTCATTTAATACATCTCTACTTTCACTGAGATGTACGGTATTAAATGAATAATAAAAACATTGAAAGAAACTGTACTGGCTTTATAATGTAATGTAAAATTCCCAATAAAAGGCTTTCTTAATAAAGAAGCCGTCATTTGCAAGATTGAAGCAACGATTTCGTAGCATTTGGCACTCTATATAGAATTAACATTCTATATGAGGAAAAATTGCATTTAGTTTGGAGTTCTCGGGTAGCTCAGTTGGTAGAGTATTTGCATAGAAAGCGAAAGGTCCTGCGTTCAAACCCAATTCTGAGCATATATTTTTCTCTTCAAATATAATGTATCATATGATGCCTAGGGATGCAGTAGATTATTACCTGCTCAAATTGGTCATCATCATCATCTGCATTCATGGATTAAGTCTGTTGACCCGTTCCGAATTCAGCCCATCTCTTTCTAGGTCTGCCCACATCTCGGGTGCCTTTAGGTTTGTATTTTGTTATTTGTTTTGGATATCTATCTTCATTCATTCTGCCTATGTGTTGCTTCCATTTTTGTCTATATGTATCCATTTTATCAGTTATTGCAAGTATTTCAAGTTCCTGTCTTATTTCTGTGTTCTTGATTCTGTCTTCCTTAGTGCACCCTTTAACAGATCTCAAAAATTTCATTTCTGCCGCCGTTATCCTACTTAGATCTTGTTTTTTTTTTATGTATCCAGGCTTCTGAACCATAGAGCAGTACCGGTACTGCCAACATTTTATAAAATTTCAATTGGGTCTCTCTTGTTGTTTTGTTATTTAGTGTTCCTCAATCCGGCTTTTCTTCTGCTGAAGTTTATGAGTAAGTTATTTTTTACTAGTAGAGGTTACCAGACTCTAGCCAAACCCCTCTTCCTGGAGGGCAGGGAACTGGAATTTCGGAGTGTTCGTCTCCTAGAGAAGTTGCCTTCACTACGGCTTTGGGGACTTCTCTTCTCCCCACGTAACCCTGTGGATGGGGCCCTACCCAGGTACTAGCCACTGGGCGAGTGGGACCTGGAGCTCACAAAAGGGCAGGAGCGCCTACTCCCTGGAGTGGACTTCTATCAAGGGTTCCACTCTGTTACCCTCCTCAAATTGGTTAATGACACAAATGAGTGAGGATTCAAATAATTATCTGTTCCACGATTATTACTCTCAGGTTTTCATATGCCCGTTATCACACTGCGGGATTTTAAAACCCATCATTCCCCTCTTCTGGACCTCTAGTAGGGTAGAATCTTGTGTCTTTTATTATTATTATAACATAGTTATGTCTTGTTGCAGAACTACATATGTTTGTTGAGTCCTCATGGAAGAAACATTTTTCTAATGTGATTTCATCCAATGTTCACCCAGCTTTATGAGGGATTTGTGTGGCTACAATAAGTAGTACCTCTAGATTGAGAAAACCAGCTGTATCTGGGGCACCGGACATGCTGACCACATTTTGTTCAATAACAATACTGTAATGGTATTTCAAATATTAAAGCACACAATACCCTAAATCATAGTTTCATATGTGTTGCTTAGAGACTCCATTTGGGAATTAAAGATGGCTCTTTGATACAAGTGATCAGACACTCGTCCTCCACTTCTGGTTCCAAGTTTGCATTTTGATACTACATTTGAGAGTTTGTAGATGAATTGAAGCCAGTGCAGGTTTTCTTGGAGTTTTGCAAAAAAAGAAAATCTTCATTCTATTTCTTATTCATACTCATGTCGTCCATTACATTTCACTTGCCCATGCAAAGGTACTACATCCAGCATCCTTGTGTTTCACAGACTTTCAATAAAAGGGGATTCGTCTCATCTCATCCCTCAACCTGGCATTATGCTGGATACGAGTAGTGGGGTTTACTGAGAATTAGGGATTAAAGTTTTCCCCACCATAGCTGAGCAGTTTAAGGTATAGTGCCTTGGTGCAGAGCTACGGGACTTGCACTTAATCTAATTTCCATGGGATAGACATTTTCTCATCTTCAAAGTGAGGAATTAGGATAGTTCGATAAGTAGTGACTTCAGGTTAAGAAAACCAACTATAACATTGGAGACCCGATATGTAACCTCTATACTGGCTGGATCGTCTACCTCTGTAAAATGTGGATGTGAGGCCAGCAGCCGGTTGGTAGGCCTGTCGCGCTATAGACTTTTAATGGTTTAAGATTTTTTATGGTTCTACTCATCGGACGCCATGGTGGATAGAAGTTGAACAAAACATTAACTTAGCTAGAGTGTGACATGAAATCAATTTGAATATCCATAGGTTGTGCTTTCACCAATCAAGTAAGGAATGTATGTGTAAATCTAATGGCAACAAGCCTGGAAGATATTACTTCAATAATACTCGTAATAATATAATAATAAACGTAAAGACACAGAATGCAGCAAAGAAAATAAAATGAAATAACTTGTTACACGTTCGTGCGTTTTATTATTACTGATGGAAAACGTCCGTCGGCCATTTTGGAAATCAAGCTGTTCATGTGTAATTTTACACGTATTCTCAATTCAAACATTTTACCTTTTTTAAATAGTAACTTGGAGGTTTTTTCAATTCGTAATAAAACTTAACAATGGATGAATTTGAATCGTATCATAAAAGATGCCGATTATGTGCTTCTGAACACTGTTTGAGCATTAAATTATTTGGAATTGAAGGAATTTCATTAGATTTGCAAAATAAAATCAAAACATATATTTCTATGGATGTAAGTATATTTAATGGATTTGTTTTGATGACTTAAAATTAAGGTAAATAATTAATAAAATTGTTAATACCATTTAAGTTGTGATTTGAATTTTATCCATTAGGTAAGTCCTGAAGATGAACTTCCCAAACAAATTTGTTACCAGTGCTTGTACTGTATTGAAACATTCCACAATTTCAAGCAGACGTGCATCGAAGCAGAACATACTCTGAAAAATTGGCATCTGTTTTATGGAGGATTTTCGACTGAAGTAAGTATGATATTGACTTTTGAAAAAAAGCTACACATTCAAATTTGGGCCCAAGTCTAGTATTTGTCTCTCATGATTTTCCATTCAACATTCACTATCAGTACACACTTTTACCTCTTGTAATTATGTTTTGTACTATTTTAAACTTGCTGCAAAAATTCTCTAAACATTTCTTATGCTTTTTAAATATTTTATGCAAATGTAGTGAATGAAATTCTACAAAATTGCAGTGCACATGCACAAAATGCTTAATGTAACTTCCGTAAGATGGCAGTGGAATTGGTCTTACAAACATTTGCAATTAATTCCAAATCATATTTCAAGAAATTAACTTAATGTTGTTAGGTTCTGATGAGACAAGATTGGTTTATAGTTTTTTAAATAATACGCATGTTATTTATTTTGTTAGGTTAGGAAGATGAAAGTTGGTGTATGTCCATTTATTATAAACATTTGGGAATTTATTACAAAAGTTGATAACATCAGTTTTACTGCCATCTTGTGGTAGCTTAAGTATTCGAGCATCTCACTCATGCACACTTGTGATTCTGTAGAACTTAGAAAAATTTATCGACAAATACTAGACTTGGATAAAGTCGGGTTTATGGCGGAGATAAAATCTTCTAAGTTCCACAGAATCGCAGCGCGCATGCACTAGCGAATGACGTCACTCCGGAAAGATAAATATAATATCCAGCAGTTGGCAGGATATGTAAGTGAAACTGGTATGACCAACATACGTAAACTAACTTGCCATTTCCTAACTAAAGAAAATAATTTACATGCATATTATTTATTCCCAAATGCTTAAAAAATGGATGTAAACAAACTTCCCATTTCCTTACCTAACAAAACAATTTACATGCATACCATTTAATAAACTATAAACTAATTTTACGTACACTAACACTAAATATGGTTTAAAATTATGTTCAAATGGTGGCAACGTTGGAACAACATGGGAAAGTAGCAAGTAAGTAATATATCCACGATCATGTTTTACGTAAATATATAAATATAAAATATTGTAAAGAAAGCTTGAAGATCGTTGCAAAATGTTTAAAACAGTACAAAACATGTTTACAAGTATTTAGTGCATCAGTGGCATAAGAGTGCAACTGTAGAATTGTGACCGGCATATAACCTACCTCACTCCTAGACTTTATCCCAAATTTGCCTAACCAAAAAAACTTTAGAATACCTTGTTCAATAAATTTTTCTAAGTTCTACAGAATAGTAGTGTGCATGCACAAATGCATGTGGATTTGTCACCGGGCAGAACCACATATCTGTGAATTCACAATAAATTTCCAAACATGTACACTAACCTGCCCTTTCATAACCCAACTAAATAAATACATATTATTGGAAAAACTGCACTTAAACTAGCGTGAAATATTTTCAGTCCTATAGAACAACAGTGCACATGCGCCAGAGTTTATAGAGGCAGTGTTAACCTACAATCGAACCACATATCGATTATCATCCTCGATTACTATCCGTCGCTATGAAATTTAAATGACCAATATTTGCAATAAATCCCCAAATCTATGTTAAAAAAATATATATCAATAATATTAAAATTACCAAACGTTTATTAAAAATGGGTGTGCACTTACTTATCACTCCCTAACGCTGATCTAACCAACGATAACCCAAAACAGCGATAGAAAAATCATAGACTAAGTAATATACTCTGTGGAGAAAATAGCAGTTAGCATCACAATATTGTCTAACAGTGTCATAATATTGTGATTTGCATATTTAAATAAATACTTCAAAATTGTCTAATAATGTTATAAAAATTGTTTGAAAAAGTTTAAAATATTAAATAATGTTAGCAAATACAGAGGAAGAGCTATAGTTTACAAGAATATAACTGAAAAATCAAGCGCTAGTAGAAGTGCAGTTGAGCCCATGTTATTTAATGAACTAACCTGGTGTACTCTATCTTGTCCTATCAGAACCTAACAAAATTAAGTGAGTGGACAATCATTTCTTAGAATATGGGGTATTCTGTGTCAACTGTGAATACTCAATTGGAGAACACGTGACAGCATCATGTTGGGCAATGTGATAATACCTGTTCCTGCTAGATCTAATTGCCAACATGTTTACTCACATATAAGAGGATTCTATCTCAAGAGTCCATGTACATTAGTGGGCAAGTTAGGGTGAGAAAATGTGCAAGTTAGTACACCAAATTAGGGGTGAGGTAGGTTATATGCTGGTCACAATCTACACTTACACTCTTATGCCACTGATGCACTAAACATTTGTAAACACATTTTGTACTGTTTTAAACATTTTGCAATGATCTTCAAACTTTCTTTACAATATTTTATAGTTATATATTTACGTAAAACATGATCGTGGATACATTACTTACTTGCTACTTTCCCATGTTGTTCCAACGTTGCCACCATTTGAAAATAATTTCAAACCATATTTAGTGTTTGTGTATGTAAAATTAGTTTATAGTTTATTAAATAGTACGCATGTAAATTGTTTTCTTTAATTAGGAAATGGCAAGTTAGTTTACGTCCATTTTTTTTTTTTGCATTTGGGAATCTATTCCCAAAGTTGGTAACGCCGACTGCAGAGCCATCTACCAGAGGCTATATTAACCATTACAGCAACTCGCGCATGCACACTGCAATTCTGTGGAACTTAGAAGAATTTGTGTCCGGCATATACCCGACTTTTTCCCAAATTAGTTTAGCATTCACGTGTTTGTTAGCGGGTTTTTGTGTTCAGTTGGTTACACTGTCTGAATAATGATTAATACATATTTTACATTGCAAATATGGTATGTTTTGGAATTAATTGTGAATATTGTTGATTCGGATTATACAGATATAGAAGATTTTTTAATCATTCATGCATGCGCAGTAAGATTCTGTAGAACTTTGAAAAAATCATTAAGAGATAAATGTGGCAATTTGTGTACCTATTCTTTGTCCAACGTAAGAAGCACACTTTGACATTTAACTTCCGAATGTATTACTCCGCGTAGCACGTGTAAGAGTGCAGACGAACTCTATCAGCCGTTTGTTACAAGCCGATAAATTAATGCACAACAATCATTTTAATTTTTTTAATGTTGCAGATTGTATTTTCATTTACAATGGTATGTCGAAAACTAATTAAATTATAATTGTTAATATTAAACAAATTAATTTAAATCAAACATTTAAATTAAAATAACTGAGTTAAGTTAACATAAACTACCCGACAGCCGCTATATTCGTAACTGACATTCAACTTCTTCTCAGGAATTGTTCAGTTTCAAACAAGTGCAAATTTTTTAGTTAGTCTCCGACCTTCGAAGAAGTATGTTGGTATATACTGTATTCCGATCAACTATAGATAACATATGTAGCATTAAATATGTAATTTTATTAATCAAGTACATAATATATTTTTTCGCTTCTGCTGAACTGTGCTTTGGTCATGAACGAATCACAGTAACTGCAGCAGTCACATGCTTCATGCATTACCCGCCCATTTATTTTCCTGAAGTGTCTTTCTTAGGTTGGACAAAATATAGATAAATATTTAATAATAAAAAAATGTAAATTTTTCTCATCAAATATAATTTATCTTTAAGTGAGAAATGTCAAATTAATAATAAAAACATTGTTATATGTATCGTTGCAAAATGTTTTGAAAAAATACAAAAGTTAGTAAAGACTGGAAAAGTACATAGAGCAACAATATTACAAAAATGTAGTATGGAAAATCATAGAATGAAGTATTCTAAAGTTGAGCCCTAACTGCCACTATAAAACTTGGAGGTTCATGCCTGCTGATGTGTGGGGATTGTATAAGAGAGAGAAAAATTTCCATTAGAATTCATCATCATCCATGCAAGTATTAGGCCGTGTGGTCTGTTACGGTCTCAAAGAGGAATTTCCATTAAAATTAAGATGTCTAAATAGTTCAGTGGCAGAGTGCTGGTGTATAAAACCAGAGATCTTGGGTTCAAATTCCAATTTAGGAATACATTTTTCTTTTCAAATATAATTTATCCACCTATGTCTAGGTACCAATGCCTTGCTTCAATCTTGACACAGAGCTATGGAACATGTGTTAGTTAAAATCTTGTGAAAGAAATTTTCTCATGGATATTCAGCAGTATAGGATTGGTGCTCACCTAGCATTGTCCAGAATTTGGGTAGCAGCTCCAGGTTGATAAAACCAGCTCTAATAGCTGACAATTTATTGATGATCATCCAGCCAATATAGAGGTGACATGTTGTCAGTATGTCGAGTTCTTCAGACATTATATACTAATTCTGAGCTAAATTCCAGTCGTACTGTTAACAAACTTGCATAAGCTATAACTCCAACTATCGGGGGAATTGTGGACCTACTTTTACCTGTCATATGACTAAATTATGTAAGGAACTGACATTTGATAGAAACATTGTTCTTGGGCAATATTGTATTTTACGGGAATTAAGACAATACAAGGTAAGATGGTATCAATAATTAGGAACTTCCATTTCTTATATTTATTTATGACAGAAAATTATGTATGGGTCTATCTAATTAGATGTTTATGCTTTTTCCATGATGTCGATAGATATCCTTTATTTGTAATTTAATTACGATCAAAATGTTTGCTCTATGCTGATTCACCTGTAAATTCTGCTGTTATTTTCACAACAACCTCAATGGCTAATGTAGGATATTTTTCACTAAAGTATTTGAAAACATTCAAAATAATTTGTTTCTCTCCGCTTTTCAAATGGTTTCTTTTACAATGTTTTAAAAAATTGTACAGAAAGTGACCATTTTGAAACAATAGAAATCCAAACATATTCTACTCTGCACTTATGTAAAAATATAACAATGCTTATTTAATCTTTAAAATTGCTATAAATATATTTTAAGATTCTCCCATGGCATATAACATATATGGACATGTGCTAGATAATATCCATCCATAGTAATTCTGCCCGAGGGCAGGTCTTTCACTGCAATCATAGCATTTTCATGCTATGGTTTGCAGCTTTACTAGGGAATTGTAGATGTGGTAGCTTCCCGTTGCTTTCCACACTAGTGAAGAATGATGATATTGATAAGGATGATGATGATGGCTGGATGATTTTTGGGGAGTGTTAGGCCCTAAGCTTTCTGACATTTGTCTTATAGGTGAGGAAAAACCCTGAAAAAACCTCACCCAGAAGCCTGTCCTGACTGGGAATTGAACCTGGGCCTGCTGCATGACAAGGCAGCACGCTACCTCAAGACCACAGCGGTGGACCTAGATAATATATATTTTTATTATTTTATTTCCTTTATTCCAAGTGTTAGAGAGGGAACTACATTTTCTTATATGCTTAAAGTGTTAACCTTTACACTGCTACGAACGGGTATATGCATTGGCAAAGAAAATGCTTGCCGTGCTATGGGTGTGTATATCCATTCTCAACTTCAAACACCTGCTAGTTATAAAATACGTATTGCATTGCTTTCAAACTAAGCAGGCATATACTGCCATCTCTTAGGAACCTAAATAAACTTTTTCCATATTTCTCCCTGCATTGAGCAAGGAGGGTTTTAAAGGCTGGAAATATCTCAGCAGTGAAAAGGTTAAAGGTAAAACCATTATTTGACCAATGCAAATGCAGGCATGCATCTGGTTTTGGTTTGTTTGCAATACAATTGGAACGTAGCTCAGAACAGGTATATAGTTTTCTTTTTACCAGGAGCCACTACTTATAGCTGTCCAAATATCTCACTATGCTCGGTGGGCATCAGTCACATTATGACCGAAACTTTTCTCTTAAAAATATAATATACTCTAATTATTACTAGGGCTAGGATTTGCATATATTTTTTGCTAAGAGTGATATGTTTCCTAATTATACATAAATGCCTTTTATACAAAAACTAATTGAATTAAAGTACTTCGTTAAGTCATATTTATGCATATTTGGCCACTTATATGTGACACAGCATATTATAGCAATTTATTGGTCATATTCATCATGTTTTCACTCTTTCAAGTAGTAAAGAACTTTTATCATACAATTTCTTCTTCTGTGTTAATTTGAGTTGTTAAATTTCTCAGAATTTTGTTTCTTGTAAAATCTATCTTCCTCTACTATTTAGTTTCAATTCACAGTATGGACTTTTCCCTGTATATATTTGAGCAAATATTTATGTATTGTCTCATGACAACAGGTAGCTAGTGATAATTTTAATAAAATAAAAAAACATGCTACAATATCAAATTCCATACTTTAATTTCTCATTTCATTTTATTCTTAAGTAAATATTTAATTGTCATAAACTGATTTACTACTTGATTTTGCAACTGAAATTATTACATAATTATAATATTATTAGGTAATTTTTTTATGTTACAGTGCATATTTTGTAAATTTTAGGTCATAACTGCATATTTTTTTTGCATATTTTGGTAATTTTAAAAATCCTAGCCCTAATTATTATAATGATTATAGAATGATGACACAGATGTGGTGGAAAGAATCTCAGCAGATGAGACAGACAACAGCGAAATATGTGTGGAGTCGGAACCTGAACCCACCAGCAGCTCCAAGTCTACGCTACAGAAAAAGCAAAACAAGTCCTGTGATGAAGAGCCAGAAGTAACGACTGTGAAGAACAGTAGAAATGTTGTAAGGATTGAAGAAGACACACAGGGAGAGGAGGAGAATAGTGAAGTGTCTCGTATCCTGCTCAACATGTCTGGAGTCGGCACAATTTCCATCACTAAGTATGAAGGCATCCGGGAGCAAGAACAAGATGGCAGAGACAAAGAAGTGGATACAGCATCTGAACAAGATATTGTCAGGTCTGTTTTATATAAAAAAAATTATCTCCAATTGAATATAATTTTATGCCTCACCATAAGTTTTTCTATCCACCACTGTGGTCTCCAGGTAGCGTGCTGCCTTGTCACGCAGCGGGTCCAGGTTCGATCCCTGGTCGGGGCAGTTTTTCTGGGTGAGGTTTTTATTGGGGTTTTTCCTTACTTGTAAGACAAATTAGGAAAACTTTAAGGCCCAAACTGTCCCCAAAATCATATGGCCATCATCATCATCCTCATTATCATCATCATCCTCATCATCATCCTTCACCGGTGTGGAAAGCAATGGGAAGCTACCACACCTGCAATTCCCTAGTAAAGCTGCAAGCATAGCATGAAAATGCTATGATTGCAGTGAAGGACCTGCCTTTGGGCAGAATTACTATGGATGGATAAGTTTTTCTAAGTACTGCAGATTAGTAGTATGCATGTGCAAGGGTTATAGATCTTGCTCCATAGATGGCAGGACTATTTGTTCATCGATGCGACTAATCTTCACAATAAATTCCCAAGCGTGCTTTTAAAAAATGAGTATACACTAATTTGTAACCTGACAAAGTAAATCATTTACATGTTATTTCAATAAACAAATTTGTACACTAACTTACCCCTTCTTAACCTAACAAAATAAAAAAAATTAGTAATTATATTCAAAGGGAATTATTAATTTTTGAAAGAAAAATTTTTAAGAATATTTGGACCAAATAGAGGAACTGATAACTGTTGGAGAATCAAAACAAATAACGAACTAAACAAATTAATTAAAAATCAGAATATAGTAAACCATATAAGATCTCTCAGAATTGGTTAGCTTGGACATTTGATAAGAATGAATGATCAGTTAATGGTCAGGAAACTCTACAAATGGAAACCTATAGCAGGCAGAGCTGTTGGAAGACTGAAGATCAGATGGGAGGATGACACAATGAACGATCTAAAGAAAATGAAAGTGACTAATTTGAATATGGCATGAGACAGATTGGCATGGAGGAGGATTGTTGAGAAGGCCAAAACTTTCACTTTTGAAGTTGTCGTGCCTTAAGATAATGATGATGATTCGAAGGGAAAAATTATACGCTAAGACTGGACCTTTGGCTTGCCGGGCCAAATGCTCTACCAACTGAGCTACCGAGGCGAGTTACGATCTAGACGCAAATTTTTCTCTTATATATACATTGTAATTCCCTCTCACCAAATGCTTTTGAAACCATTGTTTCTATCTTTGCAAATGGCGGCTTCTTAGTTAAGAAGACATATATTGGGAATTTAACATTACTTTATAAAGCTAGTAAGGCTTCTAATGATGTTTTTATTATTAATTTAACATTTCTCAATGAAAGATAAATTATATTTGAAGAGAAAAATTTTTGCCTGGACCGAGACTCGAACCCGGTAGCTCAGTTGGTAGAGCATTTGGCCCGGCAAGCCAAAGGTCCCAGGTTCGAGTCTCGGTCTAGGCGAAAATTTTTCTCTTCAAATATAATTTATCTTCAATTGAGAAATGTTAAATTAATAATAAAAACATCTCTTTTGTTACTATTGCAGGTCTGATGATGAAGACGATGCTGGTTTCTCAGGATTTGACTTTGAACAGACGATGAGTGAGGAATCGGAGGAAATGAAGGATGATATGGTGGTAGGTGAGCTGGTGCCTAATGAATACGTCAAGTTTGAACATTTGCAAGTTGACCAGAATGGAAAAGTGACCACTCGAGAGAATGAGCGCATTTCCACATCAGAGGAACTCAGCAAGTGAGTTTATACTCCATGTCAAAAAAAAGAAAAAACTCCCATCATGCAGTAAGCATGTAAACTAAGTGATTTCATCAGCAAGTTGAATTTATGGCACAATTTTTTCTGGTTTATAGAATATATCTTTGTTTTGTTAATCCTTAAATTGAAAAACTCAATTTTTTATGCCAGCTTATTTAAATGTGTCAGACTGCAGAGAAAACAAACCATGCATAACGTAAGTTATTACTGTAGGTAAAGTAAAGTTATCCCATTACAGGCCTCAGGAGGCCCTTGGGGTTGTAGGAGGTTTAGGCTCCCATTTTCCTGGACATTCAGCACTTGATGTAGCCGGGTTGTCAGCCCTGTGTAACGGCTGCCTTTACCCCCAAGAACAAGCATCCAGTACTCATTTCTTAGAGGCTGAGTCGACCCCAGGGCCATAGTGCCGCCAGAGGATTTGGGTCAGTTTAAAAATCCTGACCCCACTGGGACTCGAACCCTCGACCTTCCAGCTTGTAGCATACTGCCTTAACCACTATGCTATGGCATAATTTAATTAAAATTAAAGTGGGAAGTAATACTATGAGTTAATCATATTTGAAGAGAAAAATTATACGCTCAGACTAAGGCTTGAACACAGGACCTTTGGCATTCTAGGCCAATACTCCACCAACTGAGCTACCTGAGCAAGTTCCAATCTAAATGCAAATTTTTCTCTTATATATGCTGTTAATTCCCGTGCACCAAATGCTATGAAACTTTTGCTTCTGTCTATGAAATAATTTATAATTTATATAATGAGTCAGATAAAATGTTTCTTCATCTCACCTCATGAAGTTCCATGTTTTTATGGTACCAGTTTCAAAGACCTTTGCCTTCATCATCAGTCAAACTGCGACTCTTCAAATTTTGCATTACTACCATCTTTCGAACACCAGATGGCAGTTCTACTAGATCTGTTCCATCAACAGATGGAGTAAGAAGCAGAGCTTCTGGATGACAGAACATTGGTCATGTAAATACTGAGATTGTAACTACTAAGGTTACAAAACTGGTCTAATTAGAAGACAGGATATGAGGTGAGGTGGAAAGAATTTTATTTAAAATTTTATGTTTCAATATGCCTGCCTATCATCGTCAGCATGTTGTCTGACATGTTCTCAAAAACACAATTTATGAGGTAGGATGTTAAGACTCAAATTAATTATTAAAGAGAACCTCATAAT
Source organism: Diploptera punctata (assembly GCA_030220185.1). Taxonomy (NCBI): domain Eukaryota; kingdom Metazoa; phylum Arthropoda; class Insecta; order Blattodea; family Blaberidae; genus Diploptera; species Diploptera punctata. Next base: position 831,042 of record JASPKZ010003064.1, on the reverse strand, counting down.
GTTACTTCCTATTGTAATTTATTGAGGTGGTAATGTTGCAGGTACATGATGGTGACACTGGATAGTCCTTCAGGCCCTCGCTATGGCTGTCTCGAGTGCAACAAAACTTTCTCACAGAAGGGCTACGTCAAAGAACACTTGAAGATACATACAGGTAAATTAACAGTATAAGTTAGGAATGATTTATGGTGAAATGAAATGTTTCTTACCTCTCCTCATATAAATCTTCTAAGTAGATTGCGATTTCGAGACCATAACAGTCTCATCTTTAGTATAATCTAGGGAAGAAGAAGAGTTTCTTCCGATTGACATAACATCAGTCGCCAAGATTGTACTAAATATGAGACCGTTATGGTCTCGAAATCGCGATCTACTTAGAAGATTTATATGAGGAGAGGTAAGAAACATTTAATTTCACCATAAATTAAACCTCATAGTGATTAATTCCTATAAAAGTTAAATAGGAATGATTTCCTCGAATATAAGATGACCTCAAATTTAAGAAGACCCCTAATTTTGAAGAGACTGATTTTCTTGATTGGTTGGCCGTGGTGGATTAGTGGTTATGTTTAATGATTTTATTATTAATTTAATACTTCTCACTGAAGGACAAATTATATTTGAAGAGAAAAGTTATATGCTCAGACCGGGGTTTGAATCCTGGGTTCAATCCCGTTTAAGCCTATAATTTTTCTCTTCAAATATACTATTTATGTTCCTTGCCTCTGTTTCCAAGGTTTGCAGGTTCAAACGCGGACACCCCCTCTAGGTTGTATTTTTTCAATTTTCAAAATTTCTAAAATTTTGTCATCTTTTGGAACAATCCAAGACTATAGCCTTGGAAAAACTCGATTTTCAAATTTTCGACTTAGAACGGATTTTTTGCATTATAAATCGCGGACATACCCTCTAGATTGTATTTTTGCAGTTTTCAAAATTTCTAAAATTTTGTCATTTTTGGGAAAAAATCCAAGACTATAGCCTTGGAAAAAAATAACTCCATTTTCAAATTTTCGACTTAGACTGGATTTTTTGCATTATGAAAAGCGAACACACCCTCTAGATTGTATTTTTTGCAGTTTTCAATATTTCTGAAATTTTGTCATTTTAAGGAAAATATCCAAGACAACAGCCTTGGAAAAACTTGATTTTCAAATTTTCGACTTAGACCAGATTTTTTGCATTATTAATCCCGGGCACGCCCTCTAGATTGTATTTTTGCAGTTTTCAAAATTTCTGAAATTTTGTCATTTTTGTGAAAAAATCCAAATAGCCTTGGAAAAAAATAACTCCATTTTCAAATTTTCGACTTAGACCGGATCTTTTGTATTATAAATCGCAGACACACCCTCTAGATTGTATTTTTGCAGTTTTCAAAGATTTTCAGGCTCGTAAAAGATCCAGGAGAACTATTACTTACTCCATCTGTTGGTGGACCGATGAACCTCTCAATCAAATCAACTTCCTAGGAATTTCAAGACTCATTAATTTTTCTTTTAGTTTTTTAAATGTGGATTTTTTTTCCAAACAGCGAGCTCTTTAGGTTTTTCATTTATTTTATTAAATTAGCCTTTCTTTCAATTTGATGTTTTTATGACCAAGCATGAGCAGCTGTTATATTTAATTAATGTTGGGAAGTAAACATTATGAGGTATAATCATTAAAATTCATCGGAGAACATATTGATTAAACAACTCACCTCATAGGATTCATGCTTCCATGATATCGCGATTTCAAACATAATCATGTTCGTCATCAGCCATAACTCCGACTGACGAAATTCTTCGGCCGTCAACTATTTTATTGTCGCCATCTTCAGTGCTGCCATCTATGGTTGAATTTATGAACTTCGAAATCAATGTAATTTCGTTAGGGATATCAAAATTCATTGATCTATTTTTGTTTTTCTGAATGTACATTTTTTCCCAAACTGTCAATTCCAAAGGTTTCTCTACTTGTTTTAAAAGTTTAGCTTCTCTTCCAATTTTATGATGTTCTAATAAACTATGTGCAGCAATTGCAGATTTTTCAATTTCACAATTTTTAATATTTCTGAAATGTTCTTTTGTCCGAATTTCCAAATTCCTTTTTGTTTTTGCTATATAAACTTTATTGCAATCTTCACAATTTATTTGATAAATTCCAGATTTCAATTTATCAAATAAATCTAGAATTTATCAAATAAATTGTGAAGATTGCAATAAAGTTTATATAGGAAAAACAAAAAGGAATTTGGAAATTCGGACAAAAGAACATTTCAGAAATATTAAAAATTGTGAAATTGAAAAATCTGCAATTGCTGCACATAGTTTATTAGAACATCATAAAATTGGAAGAGAAGCTAAACTTTTAAAACAAGTAGAGAAACCTTTGGAATTGACAGTTTGGGAAAAAATATACATTCAGAAAAACAAAAATAGATCAATGAATTTTGATATCCCTAACGAAATTACATTGATTTCGAAGTTCATAAATTCAACCATAGATGGCAGCACTGAAGATGGCGACAATAAAATAGTTGACGGCCGAAGAATTTCGTCAGTCGGAGTTATGGCTGATGATGAACATGATTATGTTTGAAATCGCGATATCATGGAAGCATGAATCCTATGAGGTGAGTTGTTTAATCAATATGTTCTCCGATGAATTTTAATGAGCAGCTGTTGCTGATTTTTCCAATTCCCTATTTTTGACTTTCCTAAGGTGTTCCTTCACTCTGGTTTTCAAATTTCTTTTTGTTTTCCCTATGTAAATTATATCACAATATCCACATTTAATCTGGTAAATTCCTGATTTGTTTTCTTCTTCATGAAATTGAAAAATATCAAATTGAAAGAAAGGCTAGTTTAGTAAAACAAATAGAAAAAACTAAGGAGCTCACTGTTTGGAGAAAAAGAAAACCACATTAAAAAAAGTAAATATATTTATGAATGAGTTGGAGAAAATATTTTAATATCTCATCTCATAAAGTTGCAAGTTTTCACGATACCAGTTTCAAAAGTATAATTCTACTTCCATCTTCAGTCAAACTCCAACTGTTGAAATTTGACTGAAGATGGAAGTAAAATTATACTTTTAAAACCTGTATCGTGAAAACATGCAACTTTATGAGGTGAGATATTAAAATATTTTATCCAAGTCATTCATAAATGTAAATACCTCATAGTGTTCGCTTCCACTTTGATTTTGATTAAAAATTTAATAATTATGGAATTCCCAGCGAAATTGATTTGATTGTAAGTTTCATCAGTCCATCAACAGATGGAGTATGAAGCAGTGCTCTTGGACACAGAATATTGGTCATGTAACTACTGAAGATGTAACCATTAGGGTTATAAAACTGGTCTAATTAGAAGACAGGATATGAGGTGAGGTGGAAAGAACTTTATTTAAAGTTTTATACTGAAACATGTTCTCAAGAATTCTACAAAATTATGACGTAAGATATACTGACTCAATTAAATTTTATTAAAAAGAACCTCATAATGTTACTTCCATTGAAATATTAATGTAAAGTACTTGTTTAATTATTGCAGGAGAGAAGCCATTTGCATGTTCAGTTTGTGGCCGCTGTTTCCGTAACAACTATATGCTCAAAGTTCACTTCCGATTGCACACTGGTGAGAAGAACTTCAAGTGTGAGAAATGTAGTGCCAAGTTCACAGAACGCGGCGCCCTCGTGTCACACTTTCGTACGCACACAGGAGTGAAACCGTTTGCCTGCACCCATTGCGATCGTAGGTTCACACAGAATCCAGCCCTCAAAAGACATATGCGCATTCACACTAAGGTACGTATGTCACAATATTCCTGGGTACTGTAAAGCGACCAGATTTTCAAGTCAAGAAAAAAGAAACTTTGAATATTTCAGCACTTAAAAAGGTGTAAAAATGGGAAAACTTAAACCATGTCAATTTCTGAAATTGTTCATCTTTCTCTTCTATATTAAATTAATGTTGGGAAGTAAACATTATGAGGTATAATCATTGAAATTCATTGGAGAACATTTTTTGTTTAAATAACTCGCCACATAGGATTCATGCTTCCATGATACCGCGGTTTCAAACACAGTCGTGTTCATCCTCAGCCATAACTCCGACTGACAAAATTCTTCGGCTGTCAACTATTCTATTTTCACCATCTCTCAGTGCTGCCATCTATGGTTGAATTTATGAACTTCGAAATCAAAGTAATTTCGTTAGGAATATCAAAATTCATATTTTGTCAGGCGGAGTTATGGCTGAGGATGAATATGAGGTGAGTGATAAAAATATTCTACCTAATGAATATACCTCATAGTGAGAATTCCTAAAATAAGTAATTAAAACATGTCTTCAAGAAATCTACAATTTTGAGTTGGGGTGTTAAATTCTAATTCAATTATTAATTAAAATAAACCTCTTAGTGTCACTTCCTTTAGATTTTAATGAAAATTCACATGTTTTAAATCCATTTCTAAAATCCTCATTTTCATTTCATTGAAAGATTCAATGAAATGATTCAGTCATGTAACCACTAAGATTACAAAACCGGTCTAAATAGAAGACATGATATGTAAAGAATTTTATTTTAAATTTTAATTAGTATCCTATTAAGTTTTTGTGGGGACAATAGGAAGAAATTCTAAACGTCTTTTTTTAATTATTATTATTATTATTTAGGTAAAATTTTTTATCACTCACCTCATATTCTTCTTTTTTTAAACTTGTTTCGGAACTTTACATTTCAGTCCCATCTTCTGTAATTTCGTGACCGTTGTTCTGTCATCGTCATGAAATTACTGAAGTGTAAAGTTACGATACTAGTTTAAAAAAAGAAGATTATGAGGTGAGTGATAAAAAATGTTACCTAAATAAATATACCTCATAGTGTGAATTCCTAAAAAAAGTAATCTAAACATCCTGTTAAAAAGGTCACCCTGGTATGTGTTATATTGCAGGAGAAACCATATTCATGTGATGAATGTGATGCAAGCTTTGCAGACCGTGGCACTTGGAAGAACCATATACGAATCCACACGGGTGAGCGTCCATTTAAATGCACATTGTGTGAAAAAACCTTCATTCAACGAACCAACCTGCAGGCTCACATTAAAACACACACAGACGAGCGGCCATTCCCTTGTAATGTAAGTAACAGAGTTTGACTGAAGATGGAAGTAAAATTTACTTTTGAAACCGGTATCATGAAAACATATAACTTTATGAGGTGAGAGAAAAAAAAAACATTTTCATTATCTCCATCTCATTCATAGACAGAGTCTCATTTATGAAATTTAAAAAAATGCATTTTCAGGGGTTAAGTGATTCATCATCATTATCATAAGCTTCAAGGATAGACTTTTTTACAAGGGCTGACCAATAAACAATGATCATTATTCAATGAATGAATGAATGAGTCATTTCTTATCTTACCTCATAGTTTATGTTTTCTTAAACACGGGAACTGCAGTTTCCAAGATGACTCATTCATTCATTGAATTAAGAACCTCATAATGTTATTTCCCACATTTAACTATGAATGATCATTATATTTTTAAGAGAAAAATTAAATCTGAACCAGGAATCGAAATGCAGTCCTCCAACTGTACATCAGTGTGCAGCCAACTATTCTATTTTAGACACGGCACAAACACTAACATTTTTTTCCATTTACACAATTCTCTTAAGTCCAAAGTATAACTTCAAAGTATTCAGCTTTACTGGTTAAAAGTAATGTAAAATTCTCATTAAAATAGTTTGAATGGAAGTCGTCTGATTAATTTTTATTAACTATTTAATTGAAAACCTCATAATATTATTTCCCGTAATTAATTTATTTAATTCATCTTTTGTTTAATTACATTGTTTTTTATTTTATCTCGTCTAGAAATTCCAGCTGAATGCCTCCAAAAATTCATTTTTAAAATCCATATTAAAATTGTCCACCTCTGTGGTCTCGAGGTAGCATGCTGCCTTGTCACGCAGCGGGCCCGGGTTCGATTCCCGGTCGGGACAGGCTCCTGGGTGAGGTTTTTCCTCACCTGTAAGACAAATGTCGGGAAGCTTAGGGCCCAACGGTACCCGAAAATCATCTGGCCATCATCATAATCCTTATCATCATCATCATCCTTCATCGGTATGGAAAGCAACGGGAAGCTACCACACCTATAATTCCCTAGTAAAGCTGCAAAGCATAGCATGCAAATGCTATGATTGCAGTGAAATACCTGCCCTTGGGCAGAATTGCCATGGATGGATATTAAAATTATTGATTTTTTTTTACAATTCTTTGGTATATCCTGATTGCAGAACCATATTTTTATGTACAAAACTCAGAACCAGTGGTGAGCACGGTTATCACCAGCAACAAATAGTATTAAATTGTTGAGAAATAAATAATAATTTTAAAAAACTAAAACAGCACGCTTTATTAGGAAACCGAACTCAAAAATGAAAAATAATTTTAATTTCCAACACGCTTGGGATAAATTTAAAGTGGTCAACAAAAAAATCATCTCCAACACATATAGAATAAAACTAGAATTATCAACAAAAAGAAAATAATTTTACCATCAAAAGCGTGGGGTGCTCTATATCAATTAATATATTTGATAATAAACAGATATTGGTAAAAGTAAAGTCTCTAAGAAGAACATGTAAAAATCATAAAAAGCACCCCATGCTTTTGATGGTAAAATTATTTTCTTTTTGTTAATAATTCTAGTTTTATTCTATATGTGTTGGAGATGATTTTTTTGCTGACCACTTTAAATTTATCCCAAGCGTTTTGGAAATTAAAATTATTTTTCATTTTTGAATTTGGTTTTCTAATAAAGCGTGCTGTTTTAGTTTTTTTTAAGTACTATTTATTTATATTTTTAGTTTTAATATTTTACAGAATAAGATAAGAATGTAAATATCTTTAAATTCCATACTATTGTAGTATGAGCTAAAAGTATTACCATACTCTTCTAAAAAAGAATCCTCCCCAGTCGGATTCGAACCAGCAACCTATGGATTACTGAAACTGTATACCACTAGTTCACCGCTCTACCATCTGAGCTCTTACAACGATTGACTAAAAAGTCGACAAGTCCGTAACCTATTATATCAGTTTTCATTGTTTTCATTTTCTGATGATTCTGGCTAGGAATTTAGAAATATAATATGAAATTATTGTAGTGTCGCAGGTCCTTTACAAGTATACAAAGTTTCAAGTCGATCCAATGTCTCTAAGTGGGTGAAAATCGTGTTCAAAGATTCCATTACATAAATACAAAGACACTTTTTTTTATTTTCTGATGATTCTGGCCAGGATTTTAGAAAATGAATATGAAATTATTGTATTGTCACGGGTCCTTTACAAGTATACAAAGTTTCAAGTCTATCCTATGTTTCTAAGTGGGTGAAAATCGTGTTCAAAGATTCCGTTACATAAATACAAAGACACTTTTTTTGATTTTCTGATGATTCTGGCCAGGATTTTAGAAAATAAATATGAAATTATTGTATTGTCACGGGTCCTTTACAAGTATACAAAATTTCAAGTCGATCCAATTATTTTAAGTGGGTGAAAAACGCGTTGAAAGATTCAGTTACATATATAGATAGATAGATAGATACAGGTTAAGCTAATATAAAGCGTGTAAAAATACAGTAGTTTTCATTTCTTATTCTGTAATCCTTAAGAATTGCAAAAATGTACAGTTGTTATGTGATAACATTTCAGGTTTGTGAATCAACATTCCGCACGAAGGCTCATCTTGTGAAGCACTTATCTACCATCCACCGAGACGTAATGAAATCAGTTGTTAACATGATGAAGTTACCACTAGAAGAGAAGACTCCAGATATCGCTATCAACACTAGTACAATCAACTCATGAGCAATCTGCGTACGTCTTAAGTAACAATGAAAAAAAAAAAATAGCATAAAGACACTCATGCCTGTTGTATCCATAGTTTTAAAGTTATTTTTATTTATTTAAGTAAAATTTTATTACCTCACCTCATATTCTTCTTCTTCTTAGACTAATTTCGGATCCTTCTTCGGTTCCAACATCAGTATTTACACGACCATTGTAATGTCGTCCTGAGAGCTGTCTCTTGCTCCCTCTGTTAGTAGACTAAAGAACCTCAAAATCAAATAATTTTCCCCGAGAATTTCAAAATCATTCATTTCTCCTTTCCGTTTTTTTTTAATGTAGATTTTTCCCAGAGTGATAGAACATCTCAGGAATGTCAAGAATGGGAAAGTAGTAAAATCTACAGTAGCAGCCCATGCATGGTCGAAAAACGTCAAATCAAAAGAAAGTCTAAATTATTAAAACACGGTTTGTGAAAAAAATCTACATTAAAAAAAATGGCAAAGAGAAATTAATGTTTTTTATATATTAAATTTGGGAATTTTTAACATTATGAGGTTCAATTCATAAGAATTAAATGAATTGTGATTCCTTCTTATCTCATACTTCTATGTTTTTTAAACACAGCACTGCAGTATCACGACTGAGTCGTGAAAACAGCTGATAATGGTGACAATATGGGTCGCTGATACTGCAGTGCTGTGTTTAAAAAAACATAGAAGTATGAGGTAAGAAGGAATCATGATTCATTTAATTCTGAGAAATTAATGAACTTTGAAATTCCTGGGGGAAAATTATTTTATTTCGAGGTTCCTCAGTCTACCAATGGAGGTAGCAAGAGGTGGCTCTTCAGGGTGACATAACAATGATCGTGGAAATACTGATGATGGAACTAAAAAGGATCCGAAACTAGTCTAATAAGAAAAGGAATATGAGGTGAAGTATGTAAGAGCATTAAAAAGTTAAACAGAACATAGGGGATGCTCTTCTGAACAATTTGAGATAGGAAATCTAGGGTCTGAGAAGCCAGCTTAAGCAGATATGGGAGTGAACTTGTCTTCCACATTACTCTCTGGTCCTATCTCTCCAGCTTCTTTCGTTGCTTGTCTTTGTGCATCATTAAAATAAGCAGGAACAGTAATCACTGCTCTATTAATTTCTTCTCCCAGATAATCTTCAGCTGTTTTTTCATTTTTTGCAAAATCATAGCAGATATCTCCTGGGGAGCGTATAATCTTTTTTCTATATCAACACGAGGAGTATTATTTCCTCCTTTTATTACTTTATAAGGAATATGTTTCAATTCTTCAGTGACTTCTGAATACATTCTTCCCATAAATCTTTTTATTGAAAAAATACATTATTTATTAGTTAATTATAAGTACCATCATTGACGCAAATTAATGTACCATTTTGTATTTTACAACAACTGCTCAAACTGACAGCCACCAACATCAATGCAAATATGACTTCACCGTACAAGATTCTGCCGCACCCTAGTGTGTTTCGAATCACATCACAGGCAGCTACAATCTTGGCAACTAATTCCATTATATTAAATTAATGTTGCGAAGTAAACATTATGAGATATAATCGTTGAAATTCATCGGAGAACATTTTTTGACAACTCGCCTCATAAATTTCATGTTTTTCATGATACCACAGTTTGAAACGTGCTCACTTTTGTCCTCAGCTACAACTCTGACTGATGAAATTCTTCGGCCATCAACTCTTCTATTGTCACCATCTTCAGCACTGCCATCTATGGTTGAATTTATGAACTTTGAAATCAAATTTATTTCTTTAGGAATAAATAAATATAGATCAATGAATTTTGATATTGCTAATGAAATAAATTTGATTTCGAAGTTCATAAATTCAACCATAGATGGCAGCGCTGAAGATGGTGACAATAGAAGAGTTGACGGCCGAAGAATATCATCAGTCGGAGTTGTGACTGAGGATAAACGTGAGCACATTTGAAACCGCGGTATCATGAAATATATGAGATGAGTTGTCAAAAAAGTGTTCTCCGATGAATTCCAACTAATTCCATGTCCGTTTCCACTGGAGTCTCAAACAGAAGTAACTTTAGATATCCCCACAGGAAATAATCAAGGGGAGTCGGGTCATCATGACTTCCTAGTCATCAGGCTCTTCCTTGCAGGAACTAAAGGATGTAGTACATGTAAACTTGTACATATGTTAGTTGTAAATCAGCTGGAAAACAACAATGATAGATTAGATTTGAAAAGAAAAATATACACCTAGACTGGGGTTTGAACCCAGGACCTTTGACTCTCTATGTCAATGCTCTATCCAAGTGAGCTACTTAGGCCTCCAATCTAAACGTGTATTTTTCTCTTCTACATGGCTTTATAAGTAATGTTAATATTCCCAATAAAAGTCTTCTTAACAAAGGAACTGCCATTTGCAAAAATCGTAGCAACGGCTCGTAGCATTTGGGGTTAGGGAATTAACTATGTAGAAGAGAAAAATACGCATTTAGATTGGAGGCCTAGGTAGCTCACTTGGATAGAGCATTGACATAGAGAGTCAAAGGTCCTGGGTTCAGACCCCAGTCTAGGAGTATATTTTTCTTTTCAAATATAATTTGTCCATCATTACGATGTTTAAAAATGAATAATATGGACATTGAAAGAAGCACTACTGGCTTTATAAGCAATGTTTAAATTCCCAATAAAAGTCTTCTTAACAAAGGAGCTGCCATTTGCAAAAATCGTAGCAATGGCTCGTAGCATTTGGGGTTAGGGAATTAACTATGTAGAAGAGATTGGAGGCCTAGGTAGGTCACTTGGATAGAGCATTGACATAGAGAGTCAAAGGTCCTAGGTTCAAACCCCAGTCTAGGCATATATTTTTCTTTTCAAATATAATTTGTCCATCATTACGACGTTTAAAAACAAATAATATGGACAATGATAGACCATAGAATTTCATCAGTGGAAGCCATGACTGAAGAGGGACAAGATATTGTCTGAAACCGCCGGTATCAAAGAAATTTGAAATGATATGAGGTGAGTCGTTAAAAATATGTTCTCCACTCACTATTAATGATATAACCTCATAATGTTTACTTCCCAATATTAATTTAAATATAATGATAGGTTTACTTCTAATCTCATTAGGCTGGTATCTCGGGCCCTAGGTTCCTTACCTCAAATTATTCAGTGGAACATTCCCTATGTCCTGTTTAATTTTTGCATGCTCTTAAAGAATCACCCATAGATGCTTTAACAATGGGGTCTCCAACCGTTTTTGTCAGTAGGCTGCATTAGTTTATGCTACAGTGCCTGTAATTGTAAGAGTAAAAAAAAAAGTAAAGTGATCCCACAACAGGCCCGGAGGCCCTTGCGGTAGTAGGAGGTTAAGGCTCCCACTTTTTCTAGACAATCGGCACTTTGTCAGCCCTGTGTGACAGCTGCCTTTACCCCCAGAACAAGCATATGGTACTCATTTCAGTTAGAGGCTGAGTCGACCCCAGGGCCATAGTGCTGCCAGAAGGTTTGGGTCAGTTAAAAAATCCTGACCCCACTGGGACTTGAACCCTCGACCTTCCGGCTTGTAGCGCAGTGCCTTAACCACTATGCTACGGCGTGCCCCTAATTGTAAGAGTGGGGACATGAAACTCCACCATTTTTGTTGTTTTGATGTTCTTAGCAAGGGAATGGTCTTACATCATAGCCAAGTGGTTAAAGGCGCCATGCCACAAAGCTATGGGACATGCGCTGGTTCATGTCCTTATGAAGGAAGAAATTTTTATCAAGGAATTTCAGCCAGCATGGGATAGGTGACCACCCAATATCTTGATGAATTTGGATAGCTATAATAAGTGGCAGCTCCAGGTTGAGAAAACCAGATATAATGGCTGGGCAGTTCACCTGTGTACTGTCTGGGTGACCGCCATTTCTCTGATTAACACATGTGGATGTGGGCCAGCTGGTAGCCCAGTGGTCTTCTAGGCCTGTTGTGCCATGGAATTAGGAGTAAATGAGTACATTTTTAATTATGTAATAAAGTACATAATTAAAACATTTTGTCTGTTCATTCTTACCTCTTAAATTTGTTTTTGTCGTACATAACTATAATAAATTTGTGAACTTTAACATTATGAGGTTTTAATGATAAGAATCAAATGAATCGTGAAAACAGCTGATGATGGTAACGATGGTCGCCGATACTGCGGTGCTGTGTTTAAAAAAACATAGAAGTATGAGGTAAGAAGAATTCACAATTCATTTGATTCTCATATGATTCAGAGCTTCTTAACCCCATCGTCAGAAGCTCTGAAACATATGTTCAACAAAAACAACTCTAAGAGGTAAGAAATGAACAGACAAAATGTTTTAATTATTAAACAAACCTCTTAATGTTACTTCCTGTTGTATTTTAAATTAAAGTGCATTTTTAGTTTTTAATACTAATATTTGTTTCTGTTTGAAAGGCCTTACACAAGTTGAATAAATGAATAGATTAAATTTTATTATAAAAAGAAAAATTAATTATTATAATTTTGTTATATAATTTGTATATGAGGTGAGTCAAGAAACAAATAAACAACATTAAAATAAACTCATAGTGTTATTTCCTACCTACATAACTTAATAATTCAGGGGTCCTCATCTAGGGGATATGTGGATGGCGACCACAAGGTGCCCAAGCTGTGCAAAACATTTCTTCCACTTACTTGTGTTTTGCACTCTTTTAACTTTACTATCTAACCTCTCTTGGTTAACTCTTGTTTTTTCGACCCCGACGCTATTAGGGCATCCGAGGACTAGGGAGTCCTTCCTTTCTTCCATTTCTTCTTTCCTTTATTTTCTTTTCTTCTCCAGAAAGCCTGACCAGAGACTATAAGATGGCAGCCCCATCACTGGTCTTGCCTTCCTTTGGCCAGCAACCAATCGAAGGGACTATTATTATGCTTTCAAGTCTTATATGAGAATTTCCCATAAGGGAAAATTTTCTATAGGATCATAACAGGCCTTGGCTTAATACTTGAAAGGAAGAAGAAGAAGAAGTTAAGAATTTAGACTCACCTCATATTTTCTTATTTTTCTTGAAGACTAGTTTCTTCACGTGTTCGTGATATTGTCATTGCATCTTAACTGTCTATTAGATAGACTATTTATCTCATGCCCCAAATGGGAGTCAATGACCAATCACGTTTCAATGATTTTTATTTATACAGTCTTGTTTCGCCTAGAATTTACCAACTAAAGTTTATCATAATAAAAAAGCACCTCCTTTTTAACATTCTGAATAGGTCATAGCATTATTTTGCAGTGACTGATTCTCCAAGAAATATGGCTACCAGATTGTATATATAGTGCATGACTGTTAACACATAGCGCATGAGGGAGTTAATATAAAAACATTTGTAGCAATTGATTATACCATCAAAAAAAGAAACCATTGTTTGCACTTTCTTAAATGTATTTTTTCCCAGGTAATAACATTCCAGAAAAAATATAATTGTCATATTTACATCATAGGACATCAGAAATTAATTAATATAGAGTTTGATGTGTTTCATTTTTTTCTCCACTAGAGTGCATTCTTACAATATTGCATTCCCTTGGCTGTAAATAATATGATCTGGTTGCAGTGATGAACAAAAGAAGCAAATGAAGTGTACCAATTGTTTCTCATTTGTTTTCAAACATTGCCATTTACATTAAATATATAAATATTTTAAAATAACTATATTTAAATAATGATTAGTGAGTAAACAGTTTAATTTTATTCGTTAAATAGTCCTAACAAATGCCACTCTTGATTTCCAAATTCTCTAGATAAATTGGAAATCACTCATGGCATTACTTATGATAAACAGTTAAGATGCATTGACAATATCACGAAGGTGTGAAGAAACTAGTCTGCCAAGAAAAATAAGAAAATATGAGGTGAGTCTAAATTCTTAACTCATCATAATTAAAAGAAACCTCATAGTGTTACTTCCTTCAAATATTAAATAAAAGAAAAATGAATGCTCGAACCCTGGATCTCTGCTATATGCACCAGCATGAAAACTGTTTCTTCATAGTTAAATATGGGAAATAACATTATGAGGTTCTTAATTCATAGATTAATGAGTCATTTTTACATCTTACCTCATATTTCATGTTTCTTTAAACATGGAAACTAGTTTTCAAGAGAACAATCTCTCTCATTTTCAACTGACATTTATGACTCAATGATAGTGTCATAATGTCATGATGTCGGTTGAAAATGAGAGAGGTGGTTCTCTTAAAAACCAGTTCCCGTGTTTAAAGAAACATGAAATATGAGGTAAGATGTAAAAATGACAAAATGAGTAATTAATTTATGATAACCGTTAATCCATTCGAGCACCAATACGAACATCAACAATTTTTTCCTCTCATACAATTCTCTATTGTACAAAGGCTGATAGCCAACGCTATCAACAATGCCCTCTGTTACATCTATTCAGAAGTATTGTATTAAGAATTGTACATTATTTTAAGCAGTAAAGCTTAATATTTTGGTGCTATATTTAATTTAACATTTTCCAGTCATGGACAGGGATCCGGTGTTCGAGTCCCAGTTTGAGCATTAATTTTTCTTTCTAAACTTTCTGGGGTTTGAGTCCCAGTTCAAGCTTTAATTTATCTTTTTAATAGAGGGATTTGTGGTTCGAGCATTAATTTTTCTTTCTAAAATAAAATTCTATCCAGGACTGGAAAATGTTAAATTAAATATAACTTCAAAAGATTATTAAATTCAATAAAAAATTAAAAATCATTAATTTTATTGTTATATAGCAACCAAAATCTGTATAACAACTCATAATAAATATTATCATAATCTATTCACATAGACTTTCACAGCCGGAGTTGCTATGATGATCTTGAAGAAGATTTTCGGGCTGTAGGCCGTGGTCGTGAGGCTTGTAGTTCCCCGACGTTTCGCCAGAGACTGCATCTGGCATCCTCAAGGGTTGTCTTGAGACTGGTAATTCTGTCCGCTGTCTGTCTTATTTATACGTTCACCGCGATGTGTTCATAAGTTGTATCTGCCTTCTGATTGGTTAGCGTTAGGGACTTCCATTGCTCCAATGAGATTGCTGTTTGATGGTCTAGTCGACTGTACGTTATATCTGTCTTCTGATTGGACAGCGGTAGGGACTTCCATTGTTCCACTGAGATTGCTGTTTGATAGTCTAGTCGACTGTGCTTGTAGAGGTTTACATTTTGCGTTTTTTAGAACCGGTATCCATACTTTGTTGACTTTTAATGATTCTTCTTTTCTGTTGAAACTGTTATTATGTTTGAATATTTCGATGGCTTCTCGTTGTAGACGGGTAAAATAGTGTGTGCAGTTAGATAATATGTCTGTATTCTGGTATTGTACCCTGTGGCCATCAAGTAAAGACTGTTCTGCTACTGCCGACTTATCCATTTGTTTAAGACGACTGTATCTTTCATGCTCCTTAAGTCTGGTTGCGATGGTGCGTTTAGTGGTGCCTATATACACTTTTCCACAACTGCATGGAATCCTGTATATGCCTGCTGTCTGATGAGGATGGAGTTGATCCTTTATAGGTCTGAGAAGGTTCTTGATTTTCTTGGTAGGCCTGTATACTGTCTTTACGTCTTCTTTCTTTAGTAGTTTTCCAATGCGGTCCATTACATTCTTGATGAACGGTAAAAATGCCCTGGTTGAAGTTTTTTCCTCTGATTCCTTGCTGCTGTTGCTGTTGTATCGTCTGGGATGATTGGCTCGGTTGATTTCTTTCCTGGTGTATCCATTGGCTGTGAATACCGTCTGGAGGTGTTGAAGTTCCGTTTTTAATAAATCCGGATGACAAAGTTTTTTGGCTCAGTCTGTCAATGATTTGATGATTCCAAATTTTTGTTTAGGGTGATGATTCGAGGTTTTATGAAGATTGTAATCAAATGGTAAAGAGAAAAATTTTTATGAAGATACCTGTCCGTGTGGGTAGGTTTTCTGTAGATAGTGTGGTAAATGTTGCTGTCTTCTTCCCTTTTGATCAGGATGTCTAGGAATGCTATGTTGTTATCTGTTTCTTTTTCTATGGTGAATTGTATACTGGAGTTTATGTTGTTGATGTGTGTCAGAAATTCGTCTAATCTCTCTTCCCCGTGGTTCCAGATTACAAAGGTGTCGTCTACATAGCAAAGCCATATCTTGGGTTTGATAGGTGTCGTATCTAAGCATGTTTGCTCAAAGTTTTCCATGAAGAAATTGGCAACTACTGGGCTCAAAGGACTGCCCATAGCTACTCCATCTATTTGCTCATAGAAGTCGTTGTTGAATAGAAAATAGCTGGTGGTTAAGCAGTGTTCGAAAAGTTTTGTGATGTCTTGAGGAAACTTGGCAGCAATGAGTTGAATAGTCTCATTTATTGGAACTTTGGTGAATACTGAGATGACGTCGAAACTCACCATTATATCTTCTGGTTGCAATGTTATCTCTTTTAGTTTTTCTAAGAAGTGCATTGAGTCCTTGACATAAGTGTCACTGTTGTTAGTATGTGGTTTCAATAAAGTAGAGAGAAATTTAGCCAGGTTGTAAGTAGGTGATCCTATTTGGCTGACGATCGGTCTTAAAGGTGTATTTTCCTTATGAATTTTAGGCAATCCGTATAGTCTTGGTGGCTGGGCTTCGTTCTTCTGAAGTTCTTTCTTCAAGTCGTCGGGAAGCGAGGAGGCCTTTATTAATTTGTTAGTTTCTCGTAGTATCCGTTTAGTTGGGTCGTCTGACAGCTTACGGTAGTTACTAGGATCGAGTAACTCGGTTATTTTTCGGTTGTATTCTTCTGTGTCTATAATAACTGTAGAATTTCCTTTGTCTGCCGGTAGAATAATAATTGTTTCATCCGTTTTTAAGGTTTTGATAGCCTTCCTTTCTTCGGTGGAGAGATTGTGTTTAGGTTTCGGAGCTTTCCTTAGAATGCGAGAGACTTCGTTGCGGATAGTTTTGGCCTTTTCCACTGGTAACACTCCTATAGCAGATTCGACATTAGAAATTATTTCTTCGACAGGTATAGCTGAAGGTGTAACTGCGAAATTGCCCCCTTTAGTAAGAAGTGAAGTTTCTGCCTCTGAAAGTTGACGGTTGCTGATATTTACTACGGTGTCTAATTTTGTGATGGGCTGTTGTCTGGCCGTAGACTCAAATTTTTTCTTCTGTGTATTGGTGGATTGGTCCCACGTTGATACCATGGACTGATAGGTGATCCCATCTATTTTGTTCCAGTCTTTTTCCGACAGTCTGTTGCTGAGTAGAAGGTGAATGTCTAGAAGTTCGGTGTCTGTGATGGCGAGGTTCTTGCGAGTTGTGTGAATGCGTTCTCTTAATAATGACATCTCAGTGCATTGGTAAATCCTTTGCGCTTGTGCAGATATTAATGTTCTTTTTATCCCGATGAATTTAGGGATCGTCTTGTTATCTCTGTGACGTAGAAGGAATGTAAGGGACGAGAGCAGTCGTGCCTTATTCTTGCGCAGTTTCTGAAATCGTATGTATCTGTTTATTTGGTGAACGTATAAATAAGACAGACAGCGGACAGAATTGCCAGTCTCAAGACATCCCTTGAGGATGCCAGACGCAGTCTCTGGCGAAACGTCGGGGAACTACAAGCCTCACGACCACGGCCTACAGCCCGAAAATCTTCTTGAAGATCATCATATTATCATAATCAATTGATTGGCGTTTACTTGATGAAAATCCATATTTATTTAATTAAATACGTAATAAATTAACTTTCTTTTCAACAATATTTATTTTTGAAGAGAAAAATTTTCGCCTAGACCGGGACTCGAACCCGGGACCCTTGGCTTTCCGGGCCAAGTGCTCTACCAACTGAGCTACCGAGGTGAGTTACGATCTAGACGTCTAGGCGAAAATTTTTCTCTTCAAATATAATTTATCCTTCAATGAGAAGTGTTAAATTAATAATAAAAATCGTCAATAGAAGCCCTACTGGCTATAAAGTAGTGTTAAATTCCCAATAAATGTCTTCTTAACTAAGAAGCCGCCATTTGCAAAGATAGAAGCTATGGTTTCAAGCATTTGGCGCGAGGGAATTACAACGTACATAAGAGAAAAATTTGCGTCTAGATCGTAACTCGCCTCGGTAGCTCAGTTGGTAGAGCACTTGGCCCGGAAAGCCAAGGGTCCTGGGTTCGAGTCCCGGTCTAGGCGAAAATTTTTCTCTTCAAATATAATTTATCCTTCAATGAGAAGTGTTAAATTAATAATAAAAATCGTCAATAGAAGCCCTACTGGCTATAAAGTAGTGTTAAATTCCCAATAAATGTCTTCTTAACTAAGAAGCCGCCATTTGCAAAGATAGAAGCTATGGTTTCAAGCATTTGGCGCGAGGGAATTACAACGTACATAAGAGAAAAATTTGCGTCTAGATCGTAACTCGCCTCGGTAGCTCAGTTGGTAGAGCACTTGGCCCGGAAAGCCAATGAGAAGTGTTAAATTAATAATAAAAATCGTCAATATTTATTTCTTTAAAACATGGTTAGTTCAATGTGGCAGTTGAATTTGGATCCTAGCTTGCATTAAGGACTAAGTACATGTAACTAGCACCAAAAATCTAAACCAATGGAGTATCTTTTCATATGGGTCCACTCTCCCTGTGCAGCACTTTTGCTTATGTATGAGAGATCAATGGAAAGATGTAACAAAAAATTAGATAAAGTTTAAAGCCAATTTTCAGAATATTAGGAATCTCATTTTAAAACAAAACAAACTTTGACGCTGAATTTGAAACATTTCAAATAGAATTAATAAATTCATAGTTAAATAAGGGACATAACATTGAGGTTCTTAATTCATAAATTAATGAGTTATTTTTTTACATCTTACTTCATATTTTATGTTTATTTAAACTTGGGAACTAGTTTTCAAGAGAAGGATCTCTCTCATTTTTTACCGACATTATGACCACTAGATTTTCATTGGAATCTCCATCAATAATGTTGCCATCTGGTGTTGATTTGATGAATTTTGAGATGAGGTCACGTTCATTAGAAATCTCGAAATTCGTGGATCTCAATTTGTTCTTCAGAATATATATCTTCTCCCAAATTCTCAATTCTAAAGGTTTTTCCAAATGTTTTAAAAGTTGGGCTTCTTTTTCAATTTTATGATTCTTTAATAAAATTACAATGAGTCTTAAATCATCTCACCTCATACACTCCATGTTCTTCACAGTACAGGACCGACTGAGTCGGCTGAAGATAGGAACAGCTGTTGCTAAAACCGTGTTTCTATGCTGTAAATAATATGGAGTGTGTATGAGGTGAGATGATACAAGACTCATTTTAATTTCATTAATATGAAAGCGTCATAATGTTAATTCAATCATAAGTTTTATGAAATTTCAAACATAAGTCCAAAAACTGGTATATACGAGGGTCATACTGAAAGTCGTGAGCAACCCATTGTTAAAATTCAAATTTCAACAATGTAACAAAAACAACTGCAGGATCGTAATCTACAGACTTTATACCACAACATTGCCGTTTTTGTGGCATTATAGCTTCTATCATGTGACCACACGCAGTGTTTCCAAAATGGCAGACATCAATGAATTCCTTGTTAAAGAGGAACAATCTGCTGTTGATATTCACCAAGGACTTCAATGTGCTTACGGAGATGCCTGCATGGGTGCCAGCAGCGTTAGGAGATGGGTGAAACATTTTAGAGATGGGAACACGAGTATCAAAGATGAGCCTCGTAGCGGTCGCCCACGCTCTGCCTCCATGGATTGCAACAAGGAAAGAGTTGATGCACTCATTAGAGACGACAGGCGTATCACAGTGAATGAAATCGCTACAAAACTTGCAGTAGGACAGTGCAGTGCAAGAAATGATTCACAGCTTAGGTTACCGAAAAGTTAGTGCCCGTTGGGTTCCACGTTTATTGAGTGGAAGACCACAAACTTCAGAGAAGAACCATCACCCATAACCTTCTTCAGAGATTTCGAAATGAAGGTGATGATTTTTTGACGAGTATTGTGACAGGTGACGAAAGCTGGTTTCATCACTATGAGCCTGAAACAAAACGCCAGAGTATGGAATGGCACCACTTGATTTCGCCATCAAAGAAAAAAGCGAAGACAGTGCAATCTGTTGGGAAAGTTATAGGCAGCGTCTTCTGGGATGTGGAAGGTTGCATTCTGGTTGAATTTCTTGAACCTGGACAAACCATAAATGCTGCGCGCTATATCCAGACACTTGTTAAGCTCCGTTGTGCATTGCATGACAAACGCCCTGGAAGGAAGATCATTCTGCAACACGATAACGCGCGTCCTCACACTGCTCGTGCCACTGTGGAGAAGATCAGGACATTTGGGTGGGAAACTCTTCCACATTCTCCCTATGGTCACGATTTGGCACCCTCCGACTACCATCTTTTCGGTTCTGTGAAGGAGCAGATGAGAGGCCAAAGCTGTTATCAATAAACTCAAAAACTGCAATACAAGGAGTAGCAGCAAATAACTCCAAGTGCTTGAATTCTGTTTCACCAATAGTAATAGACATTATATTTGAAGAGAAAAATTTTCGCCTAGACTGAGACTCGAACCCGGGACCTTTGGCTTTCTGGGAATTACAACATATATAAGAGAGAAATTTGCATCTAGATCGCAACTCGCCTCGGTAGCTCAGTTGGTAGAGCATTTGGCCCAGAAAGCCAAAGGTCCCGGGTTCGAATCTCGGTCTAGGCAAAAATTTTTCTCTTCAAATATAATTTATCCTTCAGTGAGAAGTGTTAAATTAATAATAAAAACGTCAGTAATAGACATGTTCCAACGATAATGTGACTCTTTTTAGGTTAGATTTACGCCAACTTCTCATTCAGTTTTAATTTAAGAAACAAAAATTAATGCTCGAACTGGGGCTTCAACCCTGGATCTCTGATTTTGTACATCAGTGCGATACCAATTATGTCATTCGAACACTGATAAGAACTTATTGAATTAATAATGCACCTTGTCCACAAATATAGTATCATACTTTAAACTAATACTACGTCACTTTGGATAATCGTGTCTAAATTAAATTGGTGACAATCAAAAGAGAAACTCAAAAAGTTTTGTGCATGTTAACAATGGAGAATAATGGACAATAATACAGAAACTAAATTTAATCATGTTTTTTGTGATCGATGTGTTCATTGTTGGATATTTAGCAAACAGGTTAAATGTGAATGTCTGCAGCTCTCATGGGGACCACATTCAATGTCTATGAGATACAGCAAAAACTTTTTGAGTTTCTCTTTTGATTGTCACCAATTTCATTTAGATACGATTATCCAAAGCGACATAGCAGTAGTTTAAAGTATGATACTATATTTATGGACACGGTTATTAAGACTATTACTATGATTGAAATAAGTAAATTAATGTACGTAACTGAACTATTGTAATCAATAGTAAAGAGAAAAATTTTTCATGAATGAATGAGTCATTTTTTTATATCTTACCTCATTTATACTTTTTATAAAATTAAATGAGAGATTTGGTGCTGGATTTTAGTGCCTTGCAGTTAAAAAGGCACATTTTTTTTTTAAACAATCTTGATATATCTCAATGCTTCTCTGGGAGAAAAGGTAAGTTTTGGCATGCAATGGTTGACAGTTCCCTTGTCAGGAAAAAAATCCTGTCAGTATGAGGTATGTATAACTGTTTTCTATACATTGAAAGATTTATATTTATAGTAACATATTGTAAATAGGTTTTAAGGATAAGCAATGCCTATTTAAACATGTCAGATATACAATTACTGCTTTGGGATCGTGTGTGATCAAGGATTTGAGAATAATATTCATATAGTTTTAACTGTAGGTCATCTACAGCACCCGTTTTCATTCCTGTCAATCCTTCCTCATTGATTCTCTTCGTGCTTGAGATCATCTTTCTTAAGCTTTTATAGCTTCATCTAAACACCATCTACAATGGTATAACAGCCCAATAGAGGGCCTTAGTCCACCGCTGTGGTCTCGAGGTAGCGTGCTGCCTTGTCATGCAGCGGGCCTGTGTTCGATCCCCGGTCAGGGCAGTTTTCCTGGGTGAGGTTTTTATCGGGGTTTTTCCTCACCTGTAAGACAAATGTCAGGAAAATTTTTAAGGCCCAAACGGTCCCCGAAATCATATGGCCATCATCATCATCATCCTTATCATTATCTTTCACCAGTGTGGAAAGCAACAGGAAGCTACCACCACCTACAATTCCCTAGTAAAGCTGCAAGCATAGCATGAAAATGCTATGATTGCAGTGAAAGACCTGCCTTTGGGCAGAATTACTATGGATGGATAGGGCCTTATCCTCTTTGTTAGGAGGTATGAGACCAAGTTAATTTAGTTCAGCTGATTTCCCTATAGATGTCGAAATTTCAAAATTCATTATTTTGTCTTTGTATTTTTGGATGTAGATTTTTTTTTTTCCATAGATTTTTCTGATAATTGTGTAATTAATTTTCAACTGCCATCTGACTGTTGATTTACCAATTGTTAATGCATTGTTTCTCTTCGCTCTGTTGGTAGAGTGTTGAATTTCTGAATCATACCTTTTCCCTTGAAATTTTAAAATTCATTATTTTGTTAATTTTTAAAGGAAGTGACACTATGAGGTTTATATTTTTGGATTTGATTTTTTCCATAGATTTTCTAATAATAGTTTAATTAATTTTGACTTTACTTGAATTCTGTGCTTTTCTGACCAAGCATTAACAGCTACTGCAGATTTTTCTCTTTCCCCACTTTTTTTTACATTCTTAAGATGTTCCTTCATTTTTTTTTCTATGTACATTTTTTTCACAATCCCCACATTTCATCTGTTAAATAATAAGAAATATTAAACTTAAAAACTCTGTTGGTTACTCTTAAAGCAGACGAAATGATCTGTGATTGCAGCATTCCAAGCGATTGGAAGGAGGAACTAGGTTTGACACTCAAGTACTTCCATATACTGTTGGTTACTCTTAAAGCAGGCGAAATGATCTGTGATTGCAGCATTCCAAGCGATTGGAAGGAGGAACTAGGTTTGACACTCAAGTACTTCCATATGTGTCGGCACCCCCTGGTCTATGATTTGGTCTCCTCTTCCAATGCTACACCCAGCGATAACCCACTAACACACTGGTGAGTTATCACTGGTTGCAACGATCAATGACTCAATTACACTATTAGACCTACTATTTTTATACAATTGAAATATATGGATCAACTTCTCTTTGTTTTTAATGTACATCCATTTCTAATAAATGTTTTGGAATTTATTTCAAAGGTATACAATTGAAATGTACGGAGTAACCCACTTCAGTAAATAATATACATGTAATTTATTTTGTTATATTAGAAAGAGAGAAGTTAGTGTACATCCATTTTTAATACATGTTTGGGAATTTATTTTGAAGGTGTACAATTGAAATGTACAGAGTAACCCACTTCAGTAAATAATATGCATGTAATTAATTTTGTTATGTTAGGAAGAGAGAAGTTAAGTGTACATCCATTTTTAATAAACGTTTGGGAATTTGAATAATACATTTCTTTAAAATAGATTTGAGAATTTATTGCAAAGATTGGTCATACATATTTCACAGCGACGTGCTGCTGTCTAGTGAAAGCTGTATAAACTTTAGTATGGCTTTAAACAGCTATAACACTAGGCAAGAATAATAATCGATATGTGGGAAGCAGTGTTAACCCACTAGGTAAGGATGATGATAATCAATATGTGGTACAATAGTGGGTTATCGCTGGGTCCATAAACTCTTGTGCATGTGCACTGTTCTATAGGACTATGAGTAAGTTAATGTATTGAAGAATGACTCATTTTTTACATCTTACCTTATAAAAAATGACTCTCCATGATTAAGAACCTCATAATGTTATTTCCCATTTTAACTTTGAAAGTTAAAGTACAGTTTCTCCCACATTAGAATATTATAGGTCAAAGAAATAAATGTGAGGCATTAATTATAGTTTTTCTAAAAGGTCTTGTATTTGCCGATCATGATATTCCATGCAATACTCTTATGCCACTGTTGCACTACACACTTTTACCATTTATAATATTTCAGCCAGTCCACTGCTGTGGTCTCAAGGTAGCGTACTGCCTTGTCATGCAGCGGGCCTGGGTACGATCCCTGGTCGGGACAATTTTTCTGGGTGAGGTTTTTATCGGGGTTTTTCCTCACCTGTAAGATAAATGTCAGGAAAACTTTAAGGCCCAAACGGTCCCCGAAATCATATGACCATCGCAATCATCATCATTCAAATTCATCTTAGATTAAGCTTAGGATTAGGGACTCTCCTGGTGCACCACTATAATCATCATCACCTGTCATATCATCGGGGCAACGTAACCCTTCCTTCCAGGCGCCCCAACCTCAGAAGTGGATTACAAGTATGCCATGCCAGAAGAGTACACCGGGAATGTCGAAAGACAACCTGGGGCATTTGAAAAAAATATATATATTTCAGCCTCATGGGTTAGTGGTCAGGGTTTCTGATTGTTCATGTGGTCCCAGGTTCGATTCCCGGTCAAACCATAGGAATTTTTCCTTAAAGGGAATTATTCCTGTGGTTGCCCATGGTCTGGAATTTAGGTTAAGAACTCTTCTGGCACTTAATTATCATTTATCACCCATCATATCATCGGGGTAACGTAACTCCGCCTTCAAGGAGCCCCAACTTCAGAAGTGGATTACAATTACGCGAATACCAGGAATGTCGAAATGACAACCTGGGGCATTGAAAAAAAAAAATATTTTTTTTCTAGGCTGTGGTGTAGTATTTGTCGGTCCCGATTTCTCATACATTCTTATGCCACTGTTGCACTGCACACTTTTACCATTTTTAATATTGTTTCGACATTTTATAAACATTTCTTACTATTTTTAAATATTTATATAATTACGCGAATATTTTGAATGGTGTTTTTACAGACGCGCAAGTGCTTAATGTAACATCCGCTAGAAGGCTCTGAAATAGGTGTTATCAACATTCGCTATTAATTAATATTTTCAAGAAATTAACTTCATTTTGTTAGGTTTCAATGGGACACGTTAGTGTACATAAAATTAGTGTATTAAAAAATATGCATGTAATTTGTATTGCTAGGTTAGGAAATGGGAAATTGGTTTATGTCAATTTTTTTATAAATGTTTGTGGATTTATTCCGAAAGTTGGCAACTCTCACAGAGCACTGTGGGTAACTTTTCTTTGAGAGCCATCTAACGGGAGCTACAGTAACCATTAGAGCAACTCGCGCATGCGAACTACGAGCAGGGATTATAATAATAAATAATCCCTGCTACCCTGCTACGAGTCTGTAGATCAAGAATTCATTGACAAATTGACAATTTTCCGAATTAAATTTTGAGTAATTTAAGTTTTAGGAATTATATAATATAAAGTTAATTGAAGAAGGTAAGAACTCAGACATTAATAGCTTTTGGAAGAGAGAGTAATGTAAAATAGGAACCGTGAGTCGAACTTATCCTCTTTGCTAATACATTTTAATGTTTATTTAACTAGTAATTTGCCCTTGTCTTAAAGTCTTAAAGGTAGGTATCTGTTTAATAATATTAGGGGCTAAAGTTTCCCTTACGCACAGTGAGACTTTTTCTAAGCCCCAGGCAGAATCTACGCGCATGCACAAACCGGTTTTATTTTCAAATTATTTCCCACCATTTACAATAAATTTTACATTTCTTCTAACCATTATTTCAATATACAGTATATTTTCTTCTGCGTCATGATTAGGCCTTTTGATCTGTTTTCACATCAAGTGGGATGTAATGAATCTTCCGTTCTAGTAAATGAGCGTCCAACACTTTTATGTCCTATTGGTTTATACATTAATAACAGCTGAGGGATTCTTTTAACATATTCATATCAGTTGGTTCTCATGTTGACAATTCGGCTGTGGTGTATAAACCGTCGCACACAATTTTCCATGTAATATTCTTATGCCACTGATACCCTAAACACTTTTCAACCATTTATAATAACGTTTGGTACTATTTTAAACATTTTTGAACCATTTTATAAACATTTCTTACGATTTTTAAATATTTCTAAATTACGCGAATATTGTACAAATCGAGTTCTACAGGCGCGGAAATGCTTCATGTAACATCCGCTAGGAGACTCTCACATCGCAGTTACCAACATTTGAAAATAATTCGAAACCATATTTAGTGTTAGTGTACGTAAAATTAGTTTATAGTTTTTTAAATAATATGCATGTAAATGGTTTTGTTAGGTTAGGAAATGGGAAGTTAGTTTTATGTCCATTTTTTTTTTTTTGCATATAACTTGTACACTGCCATCTGTTGTATTTTTGAAGAACTTTGTAATCAAACTCGGCAGTTTAGAAAATAATTCTTTAAAAAGAACATCAGATGACAGTTTGGATAATTATCAAAAAAAAATTGACAATCGTGAAAACAGCTGACGATGGTGACAAGGAGTCGCCGATACTGCAGTGCTGTGTTTAAAGGAACATGAAGTATGAGGTAAGAAATAATCACGATTTATTTAATTCTTATGTGAGTGATTAAATTATTTTCAGTCTGATCATTTTATCTCAATATTAATGTTGATTTGTTCTTGAACATGTTTCAATTACATAATAATCATCTTCAGCATCTTGCCCAGACTGGTTAGATCTATGTTGCACAGCCTGGATGTCGATGTCAGCTCCATCCTGTGGTTGGTCAAAGAACCTCCAAACAAGGTCATGCTCTGTTGGTATTTCAAAATTATAACTCTGTTTTTGTTCTTCTGAATATAGATTTTTTCCAAATAGTCAGCTCTTTTGTATTTTCTAACTGTTTTAATAATTTAGTGTACGAATTTATAGTATATTTTTCAGACCAAACTTCGGACACTAAATTATTAAAACAGTTAGAAAATACAAGAGAGCTGATTATTTGGGAAAAAATCTATATTCAGAAGAACAAAAACAGAGTTATGAATTTTGAAATACCAATGGAGCATGACCTTGTTTGGAGGTTCTTAGGCCAACCACTGGATGGAGCTGACATCGACATCCAGGCTGTGCAACATAAATCTAACCAGTCTGGGCAAGATGCTGAAGATGATTATGATGTAATCGAAATATGTTCAAGGGCAAATCAACATTAATGTTGAGGTAAGATGAGCAGACTAAAAAATTATTTAATTAAAATAACCTCAAAATATCACTTCCTAAAATAAAATATTAAATATGAGTGAGTGAATTAGTTAGTTAGCTTTTAGGTTCGTGACATTTTAAATGTGTCTAAATACATAAAACAAAAAAAAAAAGGGCATTTCATGGGATCCACCCTAGGTTAGAGTAATTGAATTAGGTTTAAGTGTGAGTTAGTTAGCTTTTAGGTTCATGACAATTTAAATGAAAACAGTTGTATAAACGATAGTACTGGTTCATCGGCCGTAACCCTCTTCATAAGTCTATGGCAAGGAACGATAACTTAATAGGCAACGATCATAATCGATATGTGGTTCTATGGTGAGTTATTGCTGCTTGCATGTATCCACAGCTCTTTGAACTGATGAGCATGTGCAGTATTGTTCTATTGGAGTTAAAAAATATATCGGCTAAGTTAAGGTGGACTTTTTTCCATTTTGAGATTAAATCTTGCTCGCCAGGAATTTCAAAATTCATGGATCAAAATTTATTCTTCTGAAGTATTTCTCACCCCAAAGTGTCAATTCCAAGGGATTTGCCAAATGTTTAAAAAGTTTGGCTTTTTTTTTAATTCATGTTTTTCTGGCAAACTATAAGCTGCAATTGCTGATTTCTCAATTTCACCATTTTTAATATTTCTAAACTGTTCTTTTGTGCAAGTGTCCAAATTACTTTTTTTTTTCTTTCTTTTTCCTATATATTGAAGAAGTAATTCTTTTCCCATGTTGTGGCGATGTTTTGAAGCAGCTAACTCTCTTCATGCCCAATGTTGTAATAACATTTTGAAGGATTGGTGTCCCAAAAAGAATTACTGGTTCAGGTTGGGTTTTATTTTCGGTACAGCTGGATTCTATTCTTAGGGTCGGAAGTTGGTACACTGGATAGGAAAACACTTCACAATCATAAAAAAATGTTTCTTGTAGAAATACTTTCACATTTATTCACTTTGTAAAGTTCCCAGCAGATTAAGTAAATGTAGGTGGTATTATTCTTCACCGTCAATTAAAATTAAATTATTTTATTTTCTTGAATCAACTATTCTTCTTATATTAAATATTACATTTTATCAGGAGAGCTGTTATTGCTTCTATCCTTGATGAAAGTTGTATGCTGAATGACTAGGTAATTCTGTTATAATTTTAAAGAACATTATTACATCACATGATGTTATATTTTAAATTCTATTGGTTAATGGTCCATTAAATACAAGGTTTAAATTTGATTTGTTAAATCAAAAAGTTAATTGTTTTAACATCCAATCAGAATTTAGTATACTTTTATTTAAAAATATCAAGTTAAGCAGGTGTTCTTATTACAGTTATAACAGAAAGCTTTATAATTCTGACAACAATGACTTAAAACAATTTTAAAAGCATTATTTAGAAAGACTGTTATGTAATACAATTTCTTTAATTGTTACTGAGACATTTTTATTCAACAATGAACAACAATGAATTATTTAAATGTTCTTCTTTATTTAAGTTATATTTAAATATTAAAAGAATTTTAAAATACAAAATTATTAACTTTAATTTTCATATTTATTATGATATTAAAATCCTGCTTTAATATACTTTATTGCTTCTTTGCAACTGATTTGATAAATTACAATTTTTTTACTATTTGGGGTATAGGCAAAAATTCAACAGTCGGAATATGGCTGAAGATAGAAAACTGTGGTCCTGTGCTGTGAAGAACACAGAGTGTATGAAGTGAGAGATAATTTATGACTCATTTTAATTAAATTTATTAAATGTTTATGTGTCTGTAGAAAATTTTCTTTGTTTTTAGATAACGGATATGGGCCTGGACGATGTCAATTCTATACAAAGTTTGTATCTCATTATCGGTGTAGAAGAAGATAAAGATAAAGCATTTCTTGAACTCTTGCAAACGGAGAAATTAATAAAAAAATGTGGTAGATGTACCAGATGTAGAATCCAAACCAGAATAGTACGAGATACTAGTAACAAAGTTGGATTCAGCAGTTTTTGCCCAACGTGTAAAAAAAAAAGAAGTTTAACAAAGGGATCTTTCTTCACCCAAATGCATCTTTCTATTCGTACAGTTCTTGCACTTTTGTTTCTGTGGTGTTGCGGTGTAAATAGTGGACCCATATGTTCGATTCTTAACATTTCAGAACACACTGTAAATAAATATTTTATACTTTTTAGAGACATGTGTTCATGGAAGATAGCACAAGATCGGACCAGATTTGTGTTTGGCGGAGAAGAAGGACATGTGTTACAAATTGATGATCATTTAATTGGTGAAAGGTACCGTGGCAAGGGACCTGGTGAAAGAGGAGTTTCTTGTCATTTATGACACTACTTTAAAAAAAGAGGGTAATTCTTTATGTCGAAGTGAGAAACGAACAAACACTTATACCTTTAATAAGAGACTACGTTTTTCCAGGGAGTGTTATTTATACACGAGAAAATACTGCATACAAAGATTTAAACACATGCGGTTTTAAACATTTCACTACAAACAGTTCAGTCGATCATGATACTGGAGCTTTTTTGAATGATGCCGAAACCTATTGGTTGAGACTGAAAACATTTTTAAAACGAAATAATGCACTTCCTAGTTTATTGATATCGGAGCACATCGATGAATTTATGTGGCGAGAAACTTATGTTACAGATGCCAATCCTTTCAAAGTAATGTTGCAATGTATACGTGAACGCTATCCATTGTAATGGTAAGTAATTTCATTATCATTATTTTTCATACAAATGTAAGAGCCGGGGCCTATTTCACAGAAGTATAGCATAGTACACAGGAAATGAATGGGTAGGGATGTATGGAGAGCTAACATCCATGTGCCATGAACCTATGGGTTCGATAGTACCAGTGAGTTAGCGCATTCGGACATCATACTTGTTTACTTCAAAACAGTAGCAATAAAAAATGTTTTGGATGTGGTGCGTTTTTTGACAGACACAATTCTACACTTGCATCCTTATGCCACTGATGCATTAAACACTTGTAAACACGTTTCGTACTATTTTAAACATTTTGGAACCATTTTATAAAAATTTCTTACGATGATTAAATATTTATAAATTACGTAAAATTTGTGCATCGGGTTCTAGAGATGCGGAAATGCTTCATGTAACATCCACTAGGTAGCTCTCAAATCGGAGTTACCAACATTTTAAAATAATTTCAAACCATATTTAGTGTTAGTGTACGTAAAATTAGTTTATAGTTTATTAAATAATACGCATGTAAACTGTTTTGTTAAGTTAGGAAATGGGAAGTTGGTTTACATCCATTTTTTTTAGCATTTGGGAATAAATAATATGCATGTAAATTGTTTTCTTTGGTTAGGAAATGGCAAATTAGTTTACATCTATACTTTTTAGCATTTAGGAATTTATTCCCAAAGTTGGTAATGCCAACTGCAGAGCCATCTACCGGAGGCTACATTAACCATTACAGCAACTCCCACAACTCAAGCATGTGCCAAATAACTTACTTTCTCCAATGTTTCAATTCTTTATTTATTTATGTATAAGTTTACATGATATTGGAGTTGTAAAGTTGGTAACTCATACACATTCGTCGAAGTGCGATACTTGTAACTCTGCAACACAACAAACAATCTGTGTGAAACACTGAACTACAATTTACTATTGCAATAATAATATTATTATTATTATTTTTTGCAAATGCCCCAGGTTGTTTTGACATTCCTGGTATTCTCTCCTGGCATGGCGTACTTGTAACCCACTTCTGAGGTTGGGACACCTGGAAGGTAGGGTTACGTTGCCCCGATGATATGGGTGATGATGATTATAGTGGTGCACCAGGAGAGTCCTTAATCCTAAGCTTAATCTAAAATGAGTATGAAAGATGATGATTGCGATGGCCATATGATTTCGGGGACCGTTTGGGCCTTAAAGTTTTCCTGACATTTGTCTTACAGGTGAGGAAAAACCCTGATAAAAACCTCACCCAGAAAAACTGTCCCGACTCGGGATCGGACCCGGGCTCGCTGCGTGACAAGGCAGCACGCTACCTCGAGACCACAGCAGTGGACTGTAATATTATTGTAATATTGTGTATTCAGCCACTATCTATCTCCTAATTCCAACAATTCTGCTTTGATGGAGAAATCACAGCTATAGAAGTTGCATTTAGAAGTCGTAAATACAACTTGACCAAATTTAATAAAGCAATAATCCTATTCTCTGTCCAACGTAAGAAGCACACTTTGACATTTAACTTCCGAATGTATTACTCCGTACAGCACGTGTGAGAGAGCAGACGAACTCTGTCAGCTGTTTGTTACAAGCCAATAAATTAATTCTCTATATCGTTCACTACAGTGCCAGGATTATGCTCAATAAACTTACAAAATACATTTAACACCGTTTTTCACCACTCTTTAACAATTTCCCATTGTGCTTCTAATAATTTTGATCACACATTTTATCGCCGAGTTAACATAAACTACAAGACAGCTGCCATATTTGTAACTGACATTCAACTTCCTCTCAAGAATCTTTCTGTTTCAAACAAATGCGAATTTTTAGTTAGTCACCGACCTTCAAAGAAATATGTTGGTATATACTGTATTCTGATCAACTATAGTTAGCATAAATAGCTTTAAATACGTAATTATATTAATCGAGTACATGATCTATTTTTCCGCTTCCGCTGAACTGTGCTTTGATCATGAACGAATCACATTAACTGCAGCAGTCATGTGCTTCGTGGATTTATGGTGAAATTAAATGTTTCTTACCTCTCCTCATATGAAAAAGAAAAAGGAACACATAATTAATGTTGCAATAGATAACGGTTATGAAGAAAATATGGCACACAAGAAAATAAATAAATTTAAAAGACAAAAATTGATTAATGAAAGCACACTTATAAAAGAAACAGAAAAAATAAAATTCAAGAAATTCACGTACCATCCATTGAAACACCATAAATTAAAAAAAAAATTTAAAAAGTTTAATATAAGATTAGCACCAAAGAATGAATACAGCCTTAGTAGGATAATTAAAACCAATAAAAATGAAAGAATTGAAAATGAAAACAAATCAGGAATTTATCATATCAAATACAGGGATTGTGACAAAATTTATATTGGAAAAATGAAAAGAAATTTGAAAACAAGGGTGAAAGAACATCTTAGAAACATAAAAAATGGAGAAGTGGAAAAGTCAGCAGTAGCTGCTCATTCTTGGTCCTAAAAACATTTAATTGAATCAAAAGCCAGTCTAATTAAACAAATAGACAAACAAAAGAAACTCACGGTTTAGGAAAAGATCCACATTCAGAAAAACAAAGGAAAACTTTTGAATTTTGAAATTCTCGCAAATTTTGACCTGATCCAGAGGTTCATCGGTCCACCAACAGAGGGAAGAAGAAGAGTTTCTTCCGATCGACATAACATCAGTTGCCAAAGAAGTACTGAAGATGAGACCGTTATGGTCTCGAAATCACGATCTACTTAGAAGATTTATATGAGGAGAGGTAAGAAACATTTAATTTCACCATAAATTAAACCTCATAGTGATTAATTCCTATAAAAGTTAAAAATAAATGCTTCGTGGATTATCTGCTCATTTATTTTCCTGAAGTGTCTTTCTTAGGCTGGACAGAAAATAGTAGACTCTAAAACTGCCATCCAAGCTATTATGAATTTTAAAATTCCAGGGGAAAAGTTTTGCTTTACAATTTCTTATAGGATTATGAATTTTGAAATTCTTGGGGAAAAAGATTTGATTTACAAATTCTTTGGTCAGCCAAAAGATGGAATGGGAGTTGTCATCCAGGGCCGACAATATAAAATTCAACAGTCTGGACAAGCTGATGATGGTATGCGTGACATATTTAAACATGTTCAAATAGAAAAAAAAACAATTGAAATTCATCAGAGATCATTTTTTGACAACTCATCTCATAAATTTCATGTTTTTCACGATACTGCACAATTTCAAACATAATCACGTTCATTGTCAGCCATAACTCCGACTGATGAAAATTCTTCGGCCGTCAACTCTTCTTTTGTCATCATCTTCAGCGCTGCCATCTGTGGTTGAATTTATGAACTTTGAAATCAAATTTTATTCATTAGGAATATCAAAATTCATTGATCAACATTTATTTTTCTGAATGTATATTCTCTCCCAAACTGTCAATTCTAAAGGTTTATCCACTTGTTTTAAAAATTTTGCGTCCCTTCCTAAACAAGTAGTTTGATATTCCTAACAAACAAAATTCAT
Source organism: Diploptera punctata (assembly GCA_030220185.1). Lineage (NCBI taxonomy): Eukaryota > Metazoa > Arthropoda > Insecta > Blattodea > Blaberidae > Diploptera > Diploptera punctata. Next base: position 797,720 of record JASPKZ010003064.1, on the reverse strand, counting down.
AAATTCAACCATAGTTGGCAGTGCTGAAGATGATGACAAAAGAAGAGTTGACAGCCGAAAGAATTTCATCAGTCGGAGTTATGGCTGATGATGGATGTGATTAGGTTTGAAACTGTGCAGTAATGTGATAAACATGAAATTTACGAGGTGAATTGTCAAAAAATGTTCTCCGATGAATTTCAGTGATTAACCCTAATAATGTTTACTTCCCAACATTAATTTAATATATTTAAACATGTTCAAATAGAAAAAAAAAATTATGAGGTAAGATGGCTCTGGATTCACTTTATTTATTAAGTAGAACTTATGGTGAAATTAAAATGTTTCTTACGTCTCCTCATATAAATTTTCTAAATAGATCGCAATTTCGAGACCACAAAGGTCTCATCTTCAACACTTTCTTGGTGACTGATGTTATGTCGATCGGAAGAAACTCTTCTTCTTCTTCTCTCTGTTGGTGGACCGATGAACCTCTGGATCAGGTCAGAATTTGCAGGAATTTCGAAGTTCATAAGTTTTCCTTTGTTTTTCCGAATGTGGATCTTTTCCCAAACCATGAGTTCCTTTTGTTTGTCTATTTGTTTAATTAGACTGGCTTTTGATTCAATTAAATTCCCGCAAATTTTGACCTGATCCAGAGGTTCATCGGTCCACCAACAGAGGGAAGAAGACGAGTTTCTTCCGATCGACATAACATCAGTCACCAAGGAAGTGCTGAAGATGAGACCTTTGTGGTCTCGAAATTGCGATCTACTTAGAAAATTTATATGAGGAGAGGTAAGAAACATTTAATTTCACCATAAGTTAAACATCATAGTGATTAATTCCTATAAAAGTTAAAAATAAAAGTAGAACTTATAATGAAACTTCCTATTGTAATTTATTGATCACATGCATCATGTAAAGTATAGATTTTATTGCCTTGTAACTATGTAGTAAAGCGTCACTGAATGATATAATAGTAGATAAATTTTGTATATATGAAAAAAGCATGGACTCACCTGGAATTGACAGCTTGATGCACCAGAATGCAAACAAATTGATATACGTGTTGCCATCACTAGCACATACATATGGCAGATCTAATGTAGCTGTCATGTTGGCTTCCCTGCATATGTCACTCTTTGAATTACATTCACCTTTGTGCTGCACAATCAGGCCTACCAACATATTATCACATGGAATAATAAATAAGGTGAATCTGAAATCATCTTACTTAATAAATTGTTGCGTTCTGTTTGAACATGTTTCGATATGCCATGCATACCATCATCAGCTTGTCCAGACTGTTGAATTTTATGTCGAGTCCCACTCCATCTTTTGGCTGACCGAAGAACTTGTAAATCAAATCTTTTTTCTCCTAGAATTTCAAAATTCACAATCCTATTTTTATACAATTATGAATTTTAAAATCCTAGGAGAAAAGATTTGATTTACAATTTCTTCTTATAGGATTATGAATTTTGAAATTCCTGGGGAAAAACATTTGATTTACAAGTTCTTTGGTCAACCAAAAGATGGAGTGGGAGTCATCATCCAGGGCCAACAACATACAATTCAACAGTCTGGTCAAGCTGATGATGGTATGCATGGCATATTAAAACATGTTCAAATAGAATACAACAATTTATGTGGCAAGGTCACTCTGGATTCACCTTATTTATTAAGGCAAGATAGTCGTTATCCAGGTAAAAAAATGCATGAAAATTTGGTCCCAAATAGGTGGTCATATATTTTGCCCTTTTAATGATATCACACTGAAAATGTTTATGGTATATCTGGGGACTTCCTGCTTTGGATTTAGCCTAGAATGGTTAACATACACTTTGTTATGAAGAAGGAATTATTTTTTTTTAATTTAAAGATTTTTTAAAATGTGATGTTACATTATCTTACATTGGTACACTTTATGTAAAAAAATAAATAATATGAATATTTTCTAAAGTTTATTTACAGTCTTGCATGGTTCATACACACGCACACCTGTTAATATGCTCTGAAAATTTCATGACCCTAGGTTAAATGGTTTTTGAGAAAAGTGTACCAATGCAATGAAAAATGTAACTTTCGGAGAAAAAGTAAAGAAAATTAATTACATGATCTAACCTTAAAAATTCACATTTAGAATTTTCCAGCACCATAACTTTCATCCCCCTCTGCTTCCATAAAAATTTTCAGTGTAATATCATTAAAAGGACATAATATATGACCACCTATTTGGGACCAAATTTTCATGCATTTTTTGACCCGGATAACGACTATCTTGCCTTTAGAAGAACCTCATAATGTTACTTCCTATTGTAATTTATTAATGACATGCATCATTGATACTGTAACACCAATTTTTTAAAAATGCAATTCTTTTTTTTTTATTACAATAATTAAAAAAATACAATAGGAAATAATTTTAAGAGGTTTGCTTAATAATTAAGTTAATTAAAAGTAAAGTGATCCCACAACAGGCCTCAGGAGGCCCTTGGGGTAGTAGGAGGTTAAGGCTCCCACTTTTTCTAGACAATCGGCATTTTATGTCAGCTGGGTTGTCAGCCCTGCATGACGGCCGCCTTTACCCCAGAACAAGCGTCTGGTACTCATTTCAGTTAGAGGCTGAGTCGACCCCAGGGCCATAGTGCCGCCAGAGGGTTTGGGTCAGTTTAAAAATCCTGACCCCAACGGGACTTGAACCCTCGACCCTCCGGCTTGTAGCTCAGTGCCTTAACCACTACGCTACGGCGTGCCCCTTAAGTCAATTAACTTACTTTTAAAAATAAGTTTTAAAATGTTCTCTGTACTCGCTTCCCTCAAATCATGGTTAATGTTATTCCCCCACCTTATTTTTGGCCTATCCACTGGATGCTTTTGCCTCTGATTTTCCTACAGTTAAGTTTACAAGCCCTTCTTTCATCCCCCAAACACATGTCCTTCACATCTCAATCTATGAAACTTAATTGCATTACAACTTGCCATGAGTCCCCTGAAATAGTCCCTTCCCAGTGATCTGAATATATGTAATTTTAAAAAAATTATCGATTAACATGAGTGTATAATTTAAGAAAGAAGAATTAATGCTTGAACTGCCATGGATCTCTGATTCTATACAACAGTATGATACCAATTACACCATTCAAGCACCAATAAGAACATCAACATTTCTTAAGTTATTAAGTTATGTAGATAGGAAATAACACTATGAGGTTTTTTAATATTGTTTATTTTATTATTTCACTCACCTCATACTTCATAATTCATAGCAGACCCTGGGTTTCTTCACATCTTTTGTGACATTCTCAACGCTGTGTCACGTTCACAACTGACGTCCAACAGCTTTCTATAAAGCCGTTGGACGTCAGTTGTGAATGTGACACAGCATTGAGAATGTCACAAAAGATGTGAAGAAACCCAGGGTCTGCTATGAATTATGAAGTATGAGGTGAGTGAAATAATAAAAAAATAAACAATATCAACATTTCTTTCTACTTATACAATTTTCGTTTGTCTGAATGCCAATAGCTGTTGCTACCAGCATGCTAACTGACGTCTTCTATTTTGAAGTACTTTTATTGAGAATTTATACATTACTTTTGAGTGGTAAAGCTTCATATTTCAATGTTTTTATTTGGATTAACACTTCCCAATTCTGGAAAGAATTTAATTTAAGATTTTAATCCATGGGTTCCAGTTTAAAGATATTCAGGCTTATAAAAAAAGTTAAGTCTGAATAAAAAATGCCTTTTTCTGGTTTCCCATGAAGATCACATAGCTCATTGTTACATAAAATTCTCCATTTGACTGTCAGTTCATCTCTCTTTGGTCCAAAAATTATCCAAAGAACTTTATTCTCAAATAGGCCTATTCTTAATCTTATCTCCTCCCTTGAAGTAAGAGTCCATGTTTCACCATCCATATAAATATAGCTGTGAGAATAACAGTTTTAATTACTTTCAGTTTAAATTTTTTTTTAAATAAGTTGGGATGACAAGAATCCCTGTAATGCATAACAGTATGCATTTCCAGAATTGAACCTAAGTTTAATTTCTTTGTAAAAGCAGAATAATATAAAAATAAAATAGAAATATGCTAAAATAAATAAATTTTAGAAACAATAGGAAAAGAATGATATAAACTTGCTTGATGATGAACCAGAATATGATGAATTTTACCTTTAATTTTAATGGCTTCGCAGTGGAAATGCTGTACATTGTTGTATGTAACGTTGTTTGCCCCACACAATGGATTATAACTCTTATTCTGGTGACTGCATGGATCATATTTCTCAAAACTTTCCAACCCACATCCACCTTCTGACTTCAATTTGAGGTCTGAAATAATATCAACTTTATATATATATATATATATGGTATGATAAGAAAAATAAATGCCTGGACGGGATTCGAACCCGGATCTCTGAGTCTGTCCTCAGTGTGATATCCATTACATCACCAGGCGAATCCAATTCAAACATTTATTTTTCTTATATATGTATTATGTTCTCCATTATTACTAGATGTCGCGAGAACTCGGTCTTCACTGCCATCTAGTAGCTGACTATAACAAGTAAGCAAATTAAAGAGAACATTTTTTTTTTTTACTTCATAGCAGTGACGCTTTATCAGACCATATTAAGCTTGCATTGCTCAATGTTAAATATTTAATTATAACATCGATAAAGCGTCACTGCTATGAAGTAAAAAAAAAATGTTCTCTTTAATTTGCTTACTTGTTATAGTCAGCTACTAGATGGCAGTGAAGACCGAGTTTTCGCGACATCTAGTAATAATGGAGAACATAATACATATATAAGAAAAATAAATGTTTGAATTGGATTCGCCTGGTGGTGTAATGGATATCACACTGAGGTACAGACTCAGAGATCCGGGTTCGAATCCCGTCCAGGCATTTATTTTTCTTATCATACCACATTAAGCTTGCATTGCTCAATGTTAAATATTTAATTATAACATATATATATATATATATACAGTAAAAGCTCCTTATTTATGGTTTCATTATTCACAGGTTAAAAAATAGCGAAACAGTTCCTATATTCGCGGTTAAAAATTTCTTTATTTGCGGATCCAGTCAGTATATTAGAACGATTAGGTATTCTTTATTAATGCATTGGCAACTTTATTACTGCAGGCATGTGCCAAGGCGGCTTTTACAAAGAGTGATTCAAACCAAATGGACAAATAAATATCAAAGTAGAATAAACCTTATTGTCACTAAGCCTAAAGTTCGTTGTTTAAAGCTGCCGCTGCCATATATCACGTGCTGGGAACAAGACTCAATTTTAAAAGGCAGATTCTTAATTCCTCAACCGAATATATCAATCTGAATTGAAATACCTTTTGAAAGTGGCAAAACAGGAAAAAAATATTAAATTTGAAGAGAAAAATTTTCGTTCAGACCGAGACTCGAACCCGGGACCTTTGGCTTTCTGGCCAACTGAGCTATCGAGGTGAGTTGTGATCTAGATGCAAATTTTTCTCTTATATACGTTGTAATTCCTTCGTGCCAAATGCTTTGAAACCTTTGCTTCTATCTTTTTGCAAATGGTCCTGGGTTCGAGTCTCGGTCTGGGCAAAAATTTTTCTCTTCAAATATAATTTATCTTTCAGTGAGAAGTTTTAAAAAACATAAAAAATTATTAAGTTCTTTAAGCCTTGCCTAAGCCTGACAATAATAATTAATAGAAATTGTTCAAAATCTCTCATTAAATTGATTTTATTTTGATAATTTTTATTTTATTTTGGAACCTTGGAACATATCCCCTATATACCCATACAAATTACCATTCCATATTTACGGTTTCTGTATTCGCAGCATATTTATGGAACATATCCCCACGAATAAGGAGCTTTTACTGTAATGTAACTAAATATAAGTGAAGAGAAAACCAAATATATGATCACCAATGAAAATAGTAAATGCGGAAAACCTGAACAACATATTAAAATACAAAATAATTTTAGAAAGTAAATAATTTCATATACCATGGAGTTTTAATAAATAAAACAGTATTCAGGAAGAATTAAATAAAATAATACAAAATGCTATAGTCTGTCCAGCCTAAGAAACACACTTGAGGAAACAAATGGATGGGAAATCCCCGAAGCACATGAATGCTGCAAGTATGGCCAAAGCACAGTATAGCGGAACCAAAAAAAAAAAAATAGATCATGTATTCGATTAATATAATTACGTATTTGAATCTATTTATGATAACTATAGTTGATCAGAATACACTATACACCTACATGTTTCTTCGAAGGTCGGAGAATAACTAATAATTCACATTTATTTGAAACTGATCGATTCTTAAGAGGAAGTTGAATGTCCGTTACAAATATGGCAGCTGTCATATGTTTATGGTATAACCTAACTCGGTGATAAAATGTGTGATCAAAATTATATTTTATATCATATAATAATTCTAATTGTAAAATTATAATTTAATTAGTTTTCGACATACCATTGTGTGTTTTAATACAACCTGCAACATTAAAAATTAAAACAATTCTGACATTAAACTCGTAGCAAACAGCATGTACATATATACGTGTTGCATGGAGTAATACATTTGGAAGTTAAATGTCAAAGTGTGTTTCTTAAGCTGGACAGACAATAATAAATGTTATGTTGCAATAATAAAGTATTTGGAATCAAAATACGAGGGCGGATCGGAAAGTAACGCACAATAATTTTTTTCTGCCTTGGTATTGCAGCTAGAATGTTGAAATTTCACAGAGATATAGTTTGAAGTTTTCACTACAGATGGTATTTTTTTCTCAGGTGCACCTCTTGCGAGAGAAGCTTGAACTATGCAACAAAGATGGCGCGCATGCCACAGGAACAGAGAAGTGTTGTTCGATTTTTGTGGGCCAAAGGGCATAAACCCAGTGAAATTCACAGGGACATGCGTGGCGTGTATGGGGATGATTGTATGGACCGTTAGTGCTTGCTGGGTGCCTAAGAACCTGACAGACTACCACAAGGGCCAGCGAATGATGGCAAGCTTGGACCACTTAACGTGGTACACCGCACAAGGACATGACTTTCTGGAAGGAATCGTCACAGATGATGAGTCGTGGGCGTACCACTACACGCCCGAAACAAAGCAGGCATCAGCAGTGCGCAGATGGCTACACTCCAACCAAACTGACTTCTACGAACAGGGCATATTGAAACTGGTAACACAATGGGAAAAATGTGTTGAGAAAGTTGGTGACTATGTCGAAAAGTAGGTAAAAGATGTAAGTTCATTTGTGATTTTTTTCCTTTTTTTTATTATTAAACTTTTTTAAAAAAAAATTATTGTGCGTTACTTTCCGATCCGATCCGTCCCTCACAGGTGGACGACTGTAGCATGCGCGCCATCTTTGTTGCATAGTTCAAGCTTCTCTCGCAAGAGGTGCACCTGAGAAAAAAATACCATCTGTAGTGAAAACTTCAAACTATATCTCTGTGAAATTTCAACATTCTAGCTGCAATACCAAGGCAGAAAAAAATTATTGTGCGTTACTTTCCGATCTGCCCTCGTATCTGATATGTGGAACAAAAACCAGATTGTATAAAACACTAATTAAACCAGTGCTAACTTACAGGAGTGAAACCTGGGTTCTAACTGAACACGACAAATCTCAATTGGATGTTTTTGAAAGAAAGATAGCCTACTCAAGAAGGATATATGGACCTATTAAGGAAAATGGAGAGTGGCAAATGAGATACAATAGGGAAATTTATGAGTAGTATAAATCATCAGATATCATTACAGATATTAAAGTAAACAGATTGAGAGGGCAGGGCATATGCAGAGGATGACAAACAATTAAATAATTAGAAGAATTATGTTTTTATTATTGATTTAACATTTCTCGCTGAAAGATAAATTATATTTGAAGAGACAAATTTTCGCCTAGACCGAGACTCGAACCCGGGACCTTTGGCTTGCCGGGCCAAATGCTCTACCAACTGAGCTACCGAGGCGAGTTACGATCTAGATGCAAATTTTTCTCTTATATACATTGTAATTCCCTTCCCTATTTTTCTCTTCAAATATAATTAGAAGAATGTTTCGCACTTGAGACTTCTGGGTGATAGTTTTTTTACTTGGGTGGGTTACCAGCCCAACCGCAAAATCCCCAACCTGGAAGACCAGAGTTTAATTTCGGAGTTGTCTTTCTCCTAGACAGACTGCCTTACAAGGCTACAGAGCTCTGTCTGCCCTGAGCATCTGGTTTTATGGCACCAGAAACTCGCCATTCACCCTCCATCTTCAATAAAAACAGTCCCACCACGTGAAGGTAGATGGAAGGGTTTGGTAGAGAGAGGCTATATTTTGCGCTGACTATTTGGAGCCTTTTGTAGAGTCTGAGAGCTCATCCTCTGTCCCGCCCCAGTCATTCTCTACCCTTTAAGGCAAGAGGTACCTGACTCAACTTATAGAAGGAATAAAAAGTCTTTATAATGGCACGAAAATTATCCTTAATTTAGATAATTATTCCAGTGAAGAAATTTTAATAAATCAAGGAGTTCGACAAGGGTGTACATTATCACCTACATTGTGTAATATTTATTTTGACGAGGTTATACGAAAATGGAAAAAATCAAGTCCCATAGGAATACAAATTAATAAGGAAATGTATATGAATATTTTAATGTATGCAGGCGATCTGGTAATTATACAGAAGTCAGAGGATGATTTACAGAGCCATTTACATGTTGAATCAATTAGAATTCTATTATAATCTCAAAGTCTTAACTTCAAAAACTAAAATTATGGCTTTTCAGGGCAAAGTGCCAGTCAGAGCAAAAATAGTAATCAATAATGAAATAATAGGACAGATAACACACTTTAACTATATTGGTTCAGATATAACATACAGCTACGATTGGGATATATACCTATATAGTGTGTAGACCTCCTGCAGAGGACAATCGTTTAGAGGTGACATATGGTTAGCATATCAGGTCCCCAGCCATTATTACTGGTTTTCTCAACCTAGAGCCACTACTTATTGTTACTACCCAAATTCCTCATGATGCTGGGTGGGTACCGGTCCTGTACTGGCCTAAAGTCCATGAGAAAATTTCTTCCCCTATGGGGACTTGAACCAGTACAGATTCTGTAGCGCTACAGCAAGACATCATGACATAAATCACTCGGCTGTGATGTGGGACATATCCACATTTCTCATGGTTGTATTTTAATGGTGAAAAAATCATCACTCTTTGACCAAGGTAATCATTTTTTGGTCTTATCACATTTGGCTTTCCAACATGGGTGTCTTTATTGTCAGCGATGGTACTGGTGGCATAGCTATTGAGGCCATTTAAACACATCATGATTTTACTTTCTACTAGTAAGTCAAAGCTTTTAAAATTTGTTACAAATACTGATAAGATCATTATATAACTAACCAAGTAACTCATTGTTGGTTGCAGTTAACTAGTGGTTTTATTCCTTGCCTCTGGTCCTGAGGGTCGCAAGTTCAAATCAGGCCAAGGTCAATGGATTTTTTAAGATGGAAAAATTCAAGGAGCAAGTCTTCTGGGAGGGACTTTAAGCTTTGGTTCCAGAGTCTGAAGATTTTCAGGCTTGTAAAAGATCCTTAAATAAACCAATAGAACAAGTGACAAAATATAACTTCCTAGGTTGTGAAATATCATACACAACAGAAACAGATATAAATAACAAACTAAGTAAGTTAAATTATATAACAGGAACACTAAAAAGAACTTCTTTGTTCTATTATATGGCATTCTATTAATATGTCCAATCCATCTCAAATGGAAGAGCCTTGAGTTTGAGACAGTATTGAGATCTGATAATTGTATTAATTCTTTATTATATCTTCTTCTCCAGATGATACCTACAAAAACTTTTCCCAATATTCTTCTCAGTATCTTACTCTCAAAAATATTTAAATGATTACAGATATAAGAATCAAGTACCTAAGTTTCAGAACCATAAGTAACAATTGGTCTAATCAATGTTTTATATATCTTGATTTTGGTACATTTAACAAGGAAACTTTCAACTATTGCATGCTGAAACCTACCTTAAAATTTCTTCCAGAGAAGCATTGTGATGTACCAAGGCCATGTCGAAAAATATGTAATTTTTAACTGCAAGGCACTAAAATCCAGTACCAAATCTCTCATTTAAACTATCAGGGAAGTAATAAAACTCTGACTTGGTGGATTGGAAAACCCTCACAACTTGCCATCTGTGTCATTGTGCCCTACCTTACTCCTGACTTGGTGGATTGAATAACCCTCACAATCTGCCATCTGTGTCATTGTGCCCTACCTTACTCCTGACTTGGTGGATTGGATAACCCTCACAATCTGCCATCTGTGTCATTGTGCCATACCTTACTCCTGACTTGGTGGATTGGATAAACCTCACAATCTGCCATCTGTGTCATTGTGCCCTACCTTACTCCTGACTTGGTGGATTGGATAAACCTCACAATCTGCCATATATGTCATTGTGCCCTACCTTACTCCTGACTTGGTGGATTGGATAACCCTCACAATCTGCCATATGTGTCATTGTGCCCTACCTTACTCCTGACTTGGTGGATTGGATAACCCTCACAATCTGCCATCTGTGTCATTGTGCCCTACCTTACTCCTGACTTGGTGGATTGGATAACCCTCACAACCTGCCATCTGTGTCATTGTGCCCTACCTTACTCCTGACTTGGTGGATTGGATAACCCTCACAACCTGCCATCTGTGTCATTGTGCCCTACCTTACTCCTGACTTGGTGGATTGGATAACCCTCACAATCTGCCATCTGTGTCATTGTGCCCTACCTAACTCCTGACTTGGTGGATTGGATAACCCTCACAATCTGCCATCTGTGTCATTGTGCCCTACCTTACTCCTGACTTGGTGGATTGGATAACCCTCACAATCTGCCATCTGTGTCATTGTGCCCTACCTTACTCCTGACTTGGTGGATTGGATAAACCTCACAATCTGCCATCTGTGTCATTGTGCCCTACCTTACTCCTGACTTGGTGGATTGGATAACCCTCACAACCTGCCATCTGTGTCATTGTGCCCTACCTTACTCCTGACTTGGTGGATTGGATAACCCTCACAATCTGCCATCTGTGTCATTGTGCCCTACCTTACTCCTGACTTGGTGGATTGGATAACCCTCACAATCTGCCATCTCTGTCATTGTGCCGTACCTTACTCCTGACTTGGTGGATTGGATAAACCTCACAATCTGCCATCTCTGTCATTGTGCCGTACCTTACTCCTGACTTGGTGGATTGGATAAACCTCACAATCTGCCATCTGTGTCATTGTGCCCTACCTTTCTCCTGACTTGGTGGATTGGATAAACCTCACAATCTGCCATATATGTCATTGTGCCCTACCTACTCCTGACTTGGTGGATTGGATAACCCTCACAATCTGCCATATGTGTCTTGTGCCCTACCTTACTCCTGACTTGGTGGATTGGATAACCCTCACAATCTGCCATCTGTGTCATTGTGCCCTACCTTACTCCTGACTTGGTGGATTGGATAACCCTCACAACCTGCCATCTGTGTCATTGTGCCCTACCTTACTCCTGACTTGGTGGATTGGATAACCCTCACAATCTGCCATCTGTGTCATTGTGCCCTACCTTACTCCTGACTTGGTGGATTGGATACCCCTCACATCTGCCATCTGTGTCATTGTGCCTACCTTACTCCTGACTTGGTGGATTGAATAACCCTCACAATCTGCCATCTGTGTCATTGTGCCCTACCTTACTCCTGACTTGTGGATTGAATAACCCTCACAACCTGCCATCTGTGTCATTGTGCCCTACCTTACTCCTGACTTGGTGGATTGGATAACCCTCACAACCTGCCATCTGTGTCATTGTGCCCTACTTTACTCCACTCTGCCGTATTCAAATAGGGACATCCATCTGTTCCATATAGTGGGCTGCAATTGCTGAATTCTAATTTTGATTTCTGTTCCTCACAGTTAAAAGCAGCAGATAATTTTTTTGGACACTGCTTTGGTACATCACAACTCTTTTCTGGGAGAAATTTCAAGGTAGTTTTCGGCATGCAATGGTAAGAATAGATTGTCTCTTTAATATGGAAAGAAGAGCATAATAAGCTTTATTTGCAATTCCAATTCTTGTATTTGAAGAGAAAAATTTTCGCCTAGACCGGGACTCGAAGCCGGGACCTTTGGCTTGCCGTGTCAAATGCTCTACAACTGAGCTACCGAGGCAAGTTACGATCTAGGCGCAAATTTTTCTCTTATATACGTTGTAATTCCCTTTTGCCTAGAGCATTTGGCCCGGCAAGCCAAAGGTCCCGGGTTCGAGACCCAGTCTAGGCGAAAATTTTTCTCTTCAAATATAATTTATCTTTCAGTGAGAAATGTTAAATCAATAATAAAAACATCCAATTCTTGTGTTTATTTCAAATTGTTAATCATTTTTATTGGCCAAAAAGAGTTCCTAGATAAATAGTTTAATTCTATCTATCTACAGTGGCATAACAGCCCAATGTTGGATCTTAACCTCTCCTTTGTTAGGAGTTACTAGACCAAGTTTATTTAGTTATGCTTTTTTTCTTACAGATGTCATGAATGGTTTGTGGTTAGTATACTGACCTAATGACACATCTAATAGGCAACTAAGATATTATTTGGATGGCCAAGGTTGGTAGATTTTGCTTAGAGGCCTCTTTATTCAGGGTTAAGGTTCTTTTATGAGCCTGAAAATCTTCAGACATCTGAGGCTTGAAGTTCCTCCCGAAGGACTTGCTCCTTGGATTTCTCCATTCTAAAAAATCCATTGGCCCAAGCTGGGTTTGAATCCTCAAATCTCGGGACCAGAGGCAAGGATTATAACCATTAGTCCACTGCAGTCGATGTTTGATATAATTACAATATAAAAATAAATTTTTAGATATTTTATTTCACTGGTTGTGTGGAAGATCTTTTCATTTCCAATTTCTATTTTGTATTTGTAAATTAACTAGATAACTGTTTAAGTTAATAGAATTAAAATGAGTCGTACATCTCACCTCATACACTGTGTGTTCTTCACAGCACAGGACCACAGTTTCAGGAACAGTCATTCCTTTCTTCTGCCATCTTTCTGACTGTTGAATTTTTGCCTTCACCATCATCATCTAATGTTGGTTTTGATGAACTTTGAGATTATATCTTGTTTGCTGAGAATTTCAAAATTCATGGATCTAAATTTGTTCTTTTGAATGTATATCTTTTCCCAAACTGTTAATTCCCAGAGCTTCGTCAAATGTTTCAAAAGTTCAGTTTCTTTTTCAGTCTTATGATTCTCTAGCAAACTATGAGCTGCAATTGCAGATTTCTCAATTTTGCAATTTTTAATATTGCTAAAGTGTTCTTTTGTGCGAGTGTCCAAATTCCTTTTTGTTTTTCCTATATACACTTTATTGCTGTCTTTGCAACCAATGTGATAAATTCCAGATTTTTTACTGTTAAAGTGAGATGTACACCTCATTTTAATTTTATTAATTGAATAATTGCCCCGAAAACAGATCTTATCCATAAACTACAAATTGTTTGGAAAACAAAAAGAAAGTGTATAATGTTCATTTTGATGCTATTAACTTTATAATATCATATACAATTTAGTCTCTCATCCTATTGGAAACATATACAGCCAATTCAAATCAAAATAACATGCTATTAACTGAATATTAACAATTTAATACAGATTTGAGTGCAAAAGTGATCTATCTTTATAGAGTGTAAAAATTATCTAACCCATTATTTAACTAAAAATTCTAAAGTAATGAATAGGAAATACATAATGAACACTGATTCAGTTAAAAAAATTCTAACTGGATCAGTGTTCAATATTTATTTTCCATTTAGGGCCAGTTTCACCAAGAGAGGTAACTGTATTACGCCAGTTTAAGCTATGCATTATACATGGGGAAAACTGGCGTAATACAGTTACCTCTCTTGGTGAAACTGGCCCTTAATGTTATTTTGTTACATTCTTAGCGACTTTATTATTTTCACTCAATTTCTCTAAGATTCTGATTAGAATTTACGGAACTGTGGTGGAATGAATTTACACATGTGCAATAATTGTTTTTCTGCACTGCTACTCATGACTTGACTAACTACTTCTGCCATTTTGCTACAGATCACTATTTACTTGAAAGCCAAGTTTTAAAAATGAATAAAAACGAAGTCTGGAAGAGAGTAGGGATAGTTTTACATCCACCGTACTGTGATATTCTCTTGATAGATCATTAATCCACTGAAAACTCGATTTTCAAATTTTTGTTGGTTAGATCTCTTTTTGGGGCAACTATTCAATTTGAAAGCCTCATAGTGTTAGTTCCCATGATAAGTTTAATGAAACTGTTAAAATTGTCTTTGAAGGAGCAGAGGTGGACCAGTCTGTCAAGAAATCAAGTTTAAATAAAAGAATGATATGATGGAAGTTACCTGTTATGTTGGGAGTCATGCATCGCAGAGTGTAGATGCTCATGTACGTGATGTTATTAGAACCGCACACGGGTGCCAACACAGGGAACTTTGCTTCAATATCACAAGCTTGTTCTGGAGTGATGTCATCTGGTAATTCTGATTCTTTGCATGGCCCATCGTGCAGCAGCTTCAAATCTACACAAGAACCAGGCAAGAATGTAATTTATTGTAGATGAAGATGGGAAATTGAAAACTATTTTAAATCACAAATTAATAATTTAATGAACAAAGGAGAGTGTAAGAACACAAGTCCTTGTTGGAAAATTATTTGAACTAAAGATGAACTAAAATGATTTATATAAGAATATAGTATCCTCAATTATTGATTTTTATTAAAAAAAACTTCATTAAATGATTAAATCATGAAGGCCTTTCAAAAATGTTTCATCTTCGGCATGCTAATTGGTACTGATGTTGGTGTATAATTTATATACATACAGCAGAAAATTAATACCTTTATCAGCCTAATAAACAGAATGTTAAAGTTACCATAAAATAGAACAAACTATAATAAAGAATTAAGTTATATAACATTTTTGGCAGTAAAAAATGGTTACAAAAAATAAGTGATTAACAAATTGGTTGGGAAACAAAAAGAAGAAACTATTTAACAAATATAACAAATTTAGAAAAAGAAGATAACATAAAAACAAAAAAATTGGGTTAAACTCACTTATATAGGAAACTGAACATTTAAATTAGCTAATTCTATAAAAAAAACACTATAAAAACATAAAAATCACCTTTAAAAGAACTATAAACTTAACATCATATCAAACAAAATAGAAGAAAGTGATAAATATCAAAATAAAGGCTTTTATAAACTAAAATGTAATAATTGCGACAAATTTAACATCAGAAAAACAAGAAATTTTAACACAAGATAAATGAACATTTTAAATATTGTATTAACAAAGAACAAAAATCAAGTTTTGCAAAACACATACTACAAACTTGTCGTCAGTTTAACAAAATCGAAAATACCATGGCAATTGTACATAAAGAGAGTAACAATAATAAGATTATTATCTTAGAAAACATGGAAATTTTAAGAAAAACAAAGAATATAAACATTCTAAATGATAACACACCCACAGACCTAAACCCATTATATAAATTATATGCCGACATCACTACCAATTAGCATGCCAGAGATGTAACTTGTTTTTAAAAGGTCATAATGATTTAATAATTTGACAACATTTTTTAAAATAAAAATCAATTATAATTGTGCAAGACGGTTAAAAAACTACTATATTATTATATAAATAATTTTAATACATAACCTCAATTGTGATAACAATGAATGTTAAAAATATTGATAAAGATGAACTAAACAAGTTTTTTTTTCTACTCAATGATTGCAAAATCCTTAAAAGATTTCATTCAGCATTATTTTCCAAGGTGACTCCAATGTGCTTGATGTTCTTTTTTGAGCCCAAAAATCTTCAAACTTAGAAACCATGTCCTATAGTCCCCTTCCCAGAAAATACTGTTCATCTGTATGTTAAGTGTGATCAGCCTATGCTCTGAGCAGGCTTCTTCATTTAAACAGTTCCATTTGTTTATCACTCTTTTAGGAGCTTCAAATTACGAGGGCGGATCGGAAAGTAACGCACAATAATTTTTTTCTGCCTTGGTATTGCAGCTAGAATGTTGAAATTTCACAGAGATATAGTTTGAAGTTTTCACTACAGATGGTATTTTTTTCTCAGGTGCACCTCTTGCGAGAGAAGCTTGAACTATGCAACAAAGATGGCGCGCATGCTACAGTCGTCCACCTGTGAGGAACAGAGAAGTGTTGTTCGATTTTTGTGGGCCAAAGGGCATAAACCCAGTGAAATTCACAGGGACATGCGTGGCGTGTATGGGGATGATTGTATGGACCGTTAGTGCTCGCTGGGTGCCTAAGAACCTGACAGACGACCACAAGGGCCAGCGAATGATGGCAAGCTTGGACCACTTAACGCGGTGCACCGCACAAGGACATGACTTTCTGGAAGGAATCGTCACAGATGATGAGTCGTGGGCGTACCATTACACGCCCGAAACAAAGCAGGCATCAGCAGTGCGCAGATGGCTACACTCCAACCAAACGGACTTCTATGAACAGGGCATATTGAAACTGGTAACACGATGGAAAAAATGTGTTGAGAAAGTTGGCGACTATGTCGAAAAGTAGGTAAAAGATGTAAGTTCATTTGTGATTTTTTTTTTTCTTTTTTTTACTATTAAACTTTTTAAAAAAAAATATTGTGCGTTACTTTCCGATCCGATCCGTCCCTCACAGGTGGACGACTGTAGCATGCGCGCCATCTTTGTTGCATAGTTCAAGCTTCTCTCGCAAGAGGTGCACCTGAGAAAAAAATACCATCTGTAGTGAAAACTTCAAACTATATCTCTGTGAAATTTCAACATTCTAGCTGCAATACCAAGGCAGAAAAAAATTATTGTGCGTTACTTTCCGATCCGCCCTCGTAGTAAGTGTTAGGTCTATATTGTCACTGCTGTGGTCTTGAGGTAGCGTGCTGCCTTGTCACGCAGTGGGCCCGGGTTCGATCCCCAGTCGGGGCAGTTTTTCTGGGTGAGGTTTTTATCAGGGGTTTTCCTCACCTGTAAGACAATGTCAGGAAAACTTTAAGGCCCAAATGGTCCCTGAAATCATATGGCCATCATCATCATCATCACCATCCTTCACCGGTGTGGAAAGCAATGAGAAGCTACCACACCTACAATTCCCTAGTAAAGCTGCAAGCATAGCATGAAAATGCTATGATTGCAGTGAAGGACCTGCCGTCAGGCAGAATTACAATGGATGGATGGAGGTCTATATTACTTGACCCGGTGTTGTACTCAAACATAGTGTTTGTGAGATTGTTATTCAGTATATATAGGTAATTACTTGTTATAAATTCTTCCAGACGTTTCCCTCTGTAATTTGTCAATCTACGTGCAATAGTATATTGATCTCACATTACTATCTAAGGCTAAGGATCGTATGCAAATACATTACTCTCTACTCAAATTACTTCCAATCACTGGTGAGCTGAGATCGAATTAATGGCCGCCTTAACCGGTCATGCATGAATGTTGACGTTTTCGTAATATTGGCAACGAATTACCCAGAATTCTCAGCGATAAAACCACTTCCGTTATTTTCGTCTGCTATAGAGGAATGCATTTATGCTTGCATCCCGCAAATAATACCGTATACAAACACGTCTGCAACGCGCAATATTACGCCGATTCTCCTGTTCTTCCAGTTGAATTCTTTGGTAGACTCTATCACATTCCTCTTCTCCGCGTATACCGAAAACATGATCGAAGTCTTCAAGGTCCGACATCTTGGATAAGTTTCAAACTACATCGGTTCTCTTCGGGATTTTCACATAAGTTTATATCTTGAGCTACGATCTTAAGGTATCTTGTCAGGTAGCTTTACAATTATTACCGCGTGAATAGATTTCTGAGTAAGAAAAATGTGTGTGAATAAAACTTTATCAGCAGAGAACGCCTTTTACTGTCTAATGCGTTCAAACATTCGACCCTAAAAGTAGCCTGTTCCTTTAGCGAAGTGTAGTATTGTCTGGAGTTTTTGTAGATCTTTGTTTATATTGTTGGTTATGTCGAGGTAGATATTTGATGCTATTAACTATCATATCTTGTTCAGTAAGTGTGAAGAGCATCAATTTGTCTGTTGTATACTACAATTGCTTCCCTTTTCCTTACTACAACTGCTGCCCTTTTCCTTCCGCTGCCTTAGCCAAATATGTCTATGTTCTTATCAATGATTAGTTGATTGATGTTGTAAGTCACTGCTCTGGAGTGTTTTAGATTGATTTGTGTACAATTAAGTGAGACTTTGTTTCTGTGTATTACATTATTTTTATCTCTTTTGTCTAGGAGAACCATATTAGTAGTCTATGTTCTGTTTGCGTTTCTCAATGGCAGCTATGAAGCATGGACAATTCTTATCCATAGCGGAGTGATTCACATCATGTTTATTGTATTTATTCTGATTATTGCAGTTTGTGCATTTCACATCATTTTGTGTTATGACTAAGGAAAGTATTTTAAGTGCAAATTTTGGTATCTGAGCAAGTTCCAATCTAAATGCAAAGGTTCTGGGTTCAAGCCTCAATCTGAGCGTATCATTTTGCTCTTCAAATATGATGTATCTTTATCACAATCTGTAACTAATCATATGGTAGCTAAGGATTTATTTACCTTAGCTACCAAAATACAAAATAGAAAAGTTATTATTTCAATGAAAACGCACTGAATACCTTCAAAATATTATATACAATGATTTATAATATCATTAACTATATAATGAAACATAATTTGAGAATTAAAAACTCTCACAAACAAAAAAAAGTAATTAAATATAATCTTTTTCCATAAACATTCACAGCCAAAGCCACCTGTGTGTGTGTGTGTTCTAATGCTGCCCACTGCAATTTACATGCTTCCGTTTCTGCACTAGGCAGATAGATGACATTAACGTGGTCTATTTTCAGTGTATGTTTATGAATTTGTTTAGTGTAAAGTGTATTGTATGAGGAGTGATGATGAAGGGAGAAGGTGAAACCCAATGCCACATATAGCTTACTATCAAAATAAAATAAAGCATTATTATATTTATTATTATTGTTATTATTATTATTATAAAAGGCACCAAGGGGGCTGCCAGGCTTAATGTCCCCATCTGACAACAGTACCACATGCCTTTCCAACAAATGTACTGTGGAGAGGTTTGCATTTTAATGTAGCAATCCGGTGCACAATCTAGCAATTATAAATTGTACCTCTCCTGGCCCCGAGATTGAAAATTTTGCAATTAAATTAATAAAAATTAAAATGAATCTCCATGTTCTGCACAGCACAGGACTGTAATTTCTGGAACAGTCATTACAATGGTCGTGGGGATACTGATGATGGAACTAAAGTGTAAAGTTTCAAAACTAGTTTAAATTTAAAAAAGAAGAAAAATATGAGGTGAGTGATAAATTTTACCTAAATGAATATACCTCATAGTGTGAATTTACCAAAATAAGTAAGTCGTTCCTATCTTCAGCCATATTTCTGATTTTTATTCAGCCATATTTATTGGGTTGGAAATATGGCTGAAGATAGGAATGACTGTTCCAGAAACTACGATCCTGTGCTGTGAAGAACATGGAGTGTATGAGGTGAGATAATTAGGACTCGTTTTACTTTTATTAATTTGAATGCTCATAATGTTAATTCTCATCATAAGTTTTATGTAATAAAATTAATTTAACAATTAAAATTTTGAACCCGGGCCTTCTAGTCAGGAAACAGGAATTTTACCACCTGAGCCAGTACAGTGGACTCCATCATCATTCGTCACAAATTAGGCCTTTGTAGACCTGTTTTGGCCCCATCTAGCAATCTTTTAAGAGGCTTCCTGGTTGATGATGTCCTTTGGACTTATATTACATCATCATTTTTGGGATTCTTTAACTATCCATTCTTTTTATATGGTCTAACCAGTTTAATTTATATCTGTTGAGTTTTTCTTCTACTGATTCTACTTCTAATTGTTCTAAAATGTCTTCACTCTTTTTCGATCTAAAGAGAGTATCCTACTGTCTTGAGAAATTTCATTTCTGTTGCTTCGATTCTGCTCCTATCTCTTTCTCTTAATGTCCAAATCTCACTTCCATATAAAAGAGAGAGAGTAATGCCAAAGTATTATATATTTTTATTCTTATGGATTTTTGTGCTAATTTAGCTTTTAATGTATGATTTATTATTCCTGAGATTTGTGCAAATTTGGTGATTTTCTTGTAAACATCTTTTTCATTTTGATAAGATATTTCACAACCTAAATAGTTGAAATTTTGTACTTGTTCTAGCCATTGGTTATTGTGTATTATTTTACTTCTGATTAGATCTTCTTCTAAGAATGCCATTACTTTTGACTTTTGTACTGATATTTCCATTCCAAAATCTTTGCATAGACTATAATCAAGATGTACAATGATATAACCCTCAGGGGTCCTCATCTAGAGGATATGTGGATGGCGACCACAAGGTGCCCAAGCTGAGCAAAACATTTCTTCCACTTACTTGAGTTTTGCACTCTTTTAACTTTACTATCTAACCTCCCTTGGTTAACTCTTGTTTTTTCGACCCCGACGCTATTAGGGCATCCGAGGGTTAGGGAGTCTTTCCTTTCTTCCATTTCTTCTTTCCTTTATTTTCTTTTCTTCTCCAGAAAAGCCTGACCAGAGGCTATAAGATGGCAGCCCCATCACTGGTCTTGTCTTCCTTTGGCCAGCAACCAATCGAAGGGACTATTATTATGCTTTCAAATCTTATATGAGAATTTTCCGGAAGGATCAAACTATTTACGCTGGAGGGAAAATTTTCTATAGGATCGTAACAGGCCTTGGCCTAATACTTGGAAGGAAGAAGAAGAAGACAATGATATATTATCACTTCACTATGATGGTTCTCCATTTATATAAAAGTGGGTGCCACCCGACAATGCTTGACAATGATTAAAATGTGGAATTATTATAGAGGAGGTATTCAGCATCTTTGTATTTAATTATATATAACAGCTGCAGGGAAACAAAGTGAGCCAATGGACAGCCATCATAGTGAGGCAATATTACAGGGAATTTATGTTTTTATATATATATATATATATATATATATATATATATTAATATCTCTAGCAGGCAAATACCTATGTTAGGATAGAATGCACTAACCTTATTAAATTAATGTTGGGAAGTAAACATTATGAGATATAATCATTCAAATTAATCGGAGAACATTTTGTTTAAACAACTCACCTCATAGGATTCATGCTTCCATGATACCACAGTTTCAATCACAGTCTTATTCATCCTCAGCCATAACTGAGTTATGGCTGAAGATGAACACAACTGTGTTTGAAACTGCGGTATAGTTATGGCTGAGGATGAACAAGACTGTGTTTGAAACCGCGGTATCATGGAAGCATGAATCCTATGAGGTGAGTTGTTTAAACAAAATGTTCTCTGATGAATGTTAATGCACTAACGTTATTCAGTTATTAAATTAATAAAAACTGAGTCGTATCTCACCTCATATTTCATATTCTTCAAGCATGGAACTACAGTTTCTGGAAGCATTCCTCCCATCTTCAGCCATATCCATGACTGTTGGAACAAGATTTGATCTCAAAGTTTATCAAATCAACACCAGATGGCAGCTTTCAAAATTAAGATGTAAACCAGGTTTCAACAGTTGTGGATAAAGCTGAAGATGGGAGGAATGCCTCCAGAAATTGCGGTTCCATGCTTGAAATGAAATATGGCTCAGTTTTTATTAATTGAATAGTTGCCCCGAAAAGAGATCTAACCAACAAAAATTCAAAAGTTGAGTTTTCAGTGGATTAGTGATCTGTTCGGAGAATATCATGGCATGGTGGATATAAAACTATCCCTACTCTCTTCCAGGCCTGTTTTATTTATTTTTAAAACTTGGCTTTCAAGCAAATAGTGATCTATGTGTAACAAAATGGTGGAATCAGTCAAGACATGAGTAATAGTACAGAAAAATAATTATTGCACATGTACAAATTCATTCCACCATCACAGTTTCGTGAATTCTATCAGAATCTTATAGAAATAGAGTGAAAATGAGAAAGACACAAAGAAAGAGTATATAGCAAAATAACATTAAGGGAGGGGGGAATCAACACTGATTCAGTGATTCAGTTAGAAATTTTTCTAACTGAATCACTGTTCAATATGTATTTTCTATTTCTAATTGTAGCATTTTTAGTTAAATGTTGGTTAGATCATTTTTCCACTCAATTCTGTATTAATTTGTTAATATTCAATTAATAGCATGTTATTTGCATTCAAATTGGCTGTATTTGTTTCCAGTAGGATGAGAGATTAAAATGTATATGATATAATAAAGGTAATAGCTTCAAAATGATCATTATGATTTTTTTTTTTTTTTTCGTTTTCCCAATCATTTGTAGTTTGTGGGTTTTTGGAGTAGCTATTTCAATTATTAACTTGAAAATCTCATAATGTTATAATTAATACATGAATTACCTTGTTTTGTTTCTCGGACACATTTAAACTGTTGGGCTGTAAGATATGTGATACCATCAGATCCACACAATCCATTGCTGATGCTCTCGTCAAATTGTGGCACTCTGTCCTCGCAATTAGAGTCCTCTGACCACTCACAGTTGCCTTCTCTAAGGATTGTCACATCTGTAACATTAAAATCCAATACCTTATATTTCTGAATGTAAAGAGCTCCTTAAATCAAATTATTGGGTCCTCAAAATTGGGATGTACCTTACAATCGCATAACTAACTAACTAACTAACTCACTGGCTCTATCAAACCCGTAGGTTCATGGCCGCATGGACATAAGTTCTCCATACATCCTTATCCTGAGCTAATGTTTTCCAATCATCCCTTGTATAATCTACTTCCCTCAAATCATGGATGTTATTCTCCCACCTCATTCTTGGTCTACCAGCTGGGCGTTTTCCCACTGGTTTTCCTACAAAAAGCTTCCATGCACCTCTTTCAGTGAGTTCACTTTACTTTTACTGATGTATTCATGCAACATCACTTAAAAAAATTAATAAGTTTAAAGATTATATTTGAGACCTGCCTCATCGGTTAGCGGTCAGCATTTCTGACTGCAGTTCATGAGTTCCCAGGTTTGATTCATGGTTAAACCAAAAGAATTTTTCTTTAAAGGGAATTATTCCTGTGGTTGCCCATGATCTGGAATTTAGGTTAAGTTTAGATTAAGAACTCTCCGGGCGCTTCATTATCATTTATCACCAATCATATCATCACGGTAAAGTAACTCCGTCTTCCAGGTGCCCCAACCTAAGATATTGATTACAATTCCGCCAATGCCAAGGGAGAAAGCCAGTAATGTCAGAAAAGACAACCTGATGGCATTAGACAAAAAGAAAAAAGATAATATTTGAAGAGAAAAATATAGAATAGATTAGAATAGAATAGATTTATTTAGCCTGGTGGAGTTAAGGCCATGTGGCTTTCTCTTCCATATGCCTAGACTGGAGTTTGTATGCCAATGCTCTACTATCTGAGCTATCCTAAGGCCTCCAATCTAAATGCAGATTTTTCTCTTGTATATTTTTCTCTTCAAAAATAATTTGACCTTCAATGAGAGATGTTAAATTTATAATAAAAATAGAAGTTTAAAGGTATTTTGCATCATCATCATCATCCATGCAAGTATTAGGCAATGTGGCCTGTTACGGTCTCAAAGAGGAATTTTCCATCCAGTGCTATTTTAGATGTCCCAGCAATCTTTTGCCTTGGGGACAGTAATGCAGCATGGCTTTTGGGATTCTATGAGGTGACATTCGTTGAAGATGGGCTTTCCAGTTGTTCTGGTAGTTTTGTATATGGTGGAGAATGGGTTATACCTCCAACTCTTCCACAATTTCCTCATTTCTTTTATGGTCCCACTTTATATAGCCTGCTGTACGGTGCATAAACTGCATTAAAGGTATTTTTCTTTTCGATTATCATCTACTGGTACATACTGATAACACAATTCTTATTAATAGTGAGTGGAGAACATATTTTAATCGACTCACCTCATACATTTTCAAACTTCTTTGATACCGACGGTTTCAGACAATGTCATGTCCTTGTTCAGTCATGGTGTCCACTGATGATGCAATGACTGAAGAAGGACATGATATTGTCTGAAACTGTCGGTATCAAAGAAGTTTGAAAATGTATGAGGTGAGTCGATTAAAATATGTTCTCCGCTCACTATTAATGATATAATCTCATAATTTTACTTCCCAATATTAATTTAAATACAATTCTTATTATTCTCAGGAAGTGCTTCCAACAATGCATGCTTGGAAGAGACTCTAAAAACAGTATGGCTAACAGAAACCAGAACATTAAACTTATGATATACATTACAATTTTTCGCAATCTGATCATAACTTTTTGCTTTTCTGTCATACATCTCTGATTTTGAGGTTAACCTTGTATTCATTTTTTTATATTTACTCCTTCAATTTGGAGTGTGTCTTATATTTGCATGCACCTTACATTCGGACATGTATGGTAAATGCCATTTGTAATATAACTAATTATTTTTATACAGATTTATACTTGAAATTTGACCAGCCATCAAAATCTAATTCCCTCTTTGTGCTAGCTTATTGGAGTGGAATACACATGTGGAGAGATTTGGTATGTAGTGATTCTTTTATGTTTATTTACCCTGTCATATTTATGGTTCTCACATGATCCCTCATAGTGTTACTTCTCTCTGTAGTTTTGATTACATTTTAAACAGAAGTTTATTTTAGTTGAGGATGATTGATGTATGAGAGACTCATTTTAAGATTTTAACATGGTCACATAAACTCTCCATACTTCCCTATCCTAAGCTAATGTTTTTCAATTATCCCCTCTATAATTTTACTTTACTCAAAACATGTCACCGTGTTTTGCATCCATGTGATGTAACTGGAAGAATAACTTTTTTTTTTTTTTTTGAGAGAAGTTGTGATTACAAGAGTCCTTGTAATATAATATAATAGCATGTGTTTCTTGAGTCTATGTTTAATTTCTTATTTCTTTCTGCACCTCATTCCTGTATGAAATTATTGTTCCTAAATATTATTATTCCTTCTTCAAAATTTCCCTCATTTGCCATTATCTGTCCATCTCCATTATATAATGTAATTCTACATGTAATTCCATATAGTTAGTTTTATTAATGTTTACTTCCAGCCCCGATTTTTTAGTGTTACTCAACAGAGTGTGCCTGTTGGCCCTTAATATCTCTTTGCTATCATCTGATAATCCTACATAATAAGTAATGTCACGAGTGATTTCTAAATTTATCTATAGGATTTGAAAATCAAAAGTGACATTTGTTAGTACTATTTAACAAATAAAATTAAGCTGTTTACTTAAAAAATTACTATTTAAATATAATTACCAGTATTTAAAAATATTTATATGTTTAGTGTAAATGGCAGTTTGAAAACAAATCAGAAATGTGTAGTTATGTTTATTCACTGCGACTTGATCATATTATTTATTGCCAAATAGGATCACAATCAGTGACAACCCACTAAGATTGCAATATTGTAAGAATGCACTCTAGTGGAGAAAAAATGAAACACATCAAACTGTATATTATAACCAACATTATAGGTAATTAATTAACTTTTCTAGGAAACAACTCAGTAAAATCATTATTTAAACATGCAATATTATCAAATGTGTAGTTTGGAGGAATCTGTTCATAATTTGCTATATTCATTGTATTTGTTTGTCAGTCACTGCAAAATAATGCTCTGCAGACTTTTCCTTATTTTGGTAAACAGATTTTGATAAATAGTGAAGTGAAACACGACTGTCATTGGTTATAAAACAAAGTTCATTGAAACGTGATTGATCATTGACTTCCATTTGGGGCAGGAGTTAAATAGTCACCATAAATTAACAACTTATTAATACCATTGAGTTGTAGACTTTTTTTCATCCTCTAAAGATTTGATGTTATGCTCTAGCCTGTATATGAACCTCCCAACTAAGATTTTGGTCAAAATAAACACCTAGACATTTTATAGAGGGTTCCAACTTGGAGCTGGGAGGACTTGCTGGTAGGAGATATTAGAAGAAAGAGATTGGAATGGGGCAGGACATGTGTTGCGGATGGAGCAAGAAAGATTACAGAAAGTAAACCAGAAGGAAGAAGAAAGATGATTAGGAAAGGTTGAGGAAGACTTAAGATAACTGAAGGTGAAAAGATGGAGACAGAAAGCTAGTAATAGAGAAGAATGGGCAATTGTTATGAAGGAGGCCAAGGTTCTCAGAGGACCGTAGAGCTAAAGGAAGAAGAAGTGAGAACTTGCTTCAAAATTGCATATCCTGTAGCTCTTTGCTAAACCATAAGGCCTTGGACCACTCGGCCAAGGTACAGGACTATGTAAGATTATATTCCAGATGTAAAAACTCACCATGCAAGTTGTACATATGTTGGTCACATTCGAATATCTCAATATTGGGATACGTCACATTGTTAGATGCACACAACGGCTTGTAATACCTGGACACTTTGCACGGACACGCTCCCTCCTGCTTCATCTGTACATCTATAACACAAGAAGTTACAACTCAATCCCTGTCTCCATGTTTGTTTTTGGTGTTTTTCACTTTCTCTTTGACGTAGCTTACATAATTTTAGTATTAATAAAATTCCTTGTCCGTTTACCATAAATCCATTGTTTCCGAGGCTTAAGATTCGGTTTTTAGCATTTTATATTTTCACGATGAGTGAGGAGCTGGCCCATACATCAACCTCTAAGCTGAAGGATCGGGTGATTTTTCATCAAAGTTGTCTTCCTCTAGTCTTTGGTGAACCAACATGAAACTACAAGGCAGTAGTACCTTTAACCCTAGGTAGGGGCTCTCACAGGGTACTATCAGTCGAGCATAACTGAACCCTGTTATTTAACGAGGTTGTTACTCCTCCACCTAACCCTTTTTCAACCTAGCTTGAGACTGGCTTTGGTGGGGGAGGACAGGGAACAATGGAGAACTTTATTAAGGGAACTTTGTGAATTATATTTGAAGAGAAAAATTTTCGCCTAGACCGAGACTCGAACCCGGGACCTTTGGCTTGCCGGGCCAAACGCTCTACCAACTGAGCTACCGAGGCGAGTTGCGATATAGACGCAAATTTTTCTCTTACATACGTTGTAATTCCCTCTCACCAAATGCTTTTGAAACCATTGTTTCTATCTTTGCAAATGGCGGCTTCTTAGTTAAGAAGACATATTGGGAATTTAACATTACTTTATAAAGCTAGTAAGGCTTCTAATGATGTTTTTATTATTAATTTAACATTTCTCACTGAAAGATAAATTATATTTGAAGAGAAAAATTTTCGTCTTGACCGAGACTCGAACCCGGGACCTTTGGCTTGCCGGGCCAAACGCTCTACCGAGGCGAGTTGCGATATAGACGCAAATTTTTCTCTTATATACGTTGTAATTCCCTCTCACCAAATGCTTTTGAAACCATTGTTTCTATCTTTGCAAATGGCGGCTTCTTAGTTAAGAAGACATTTATTGGGAATTTAACATTACTTTATAAAGCTAGCAAAGCTTCTAATTATGTTTTTATTATTAATTTAACATTTCTCAATGAAAGATAAATTATATTTGAAGAGAAAAATTTTCGTCTAGATCGAGACTTTGTGAATGTTTGTTACAAACTGATAGTCTGTGTGTCCGTAGTCATTTATGCATTTTTTTAAACTCATGTTAATTATTGAGATTGGTTGGAGAAAACCTTCAATGATGAGGAATTCTTAAAATGAATGAAAATAAAATTCCATCATCATCATCATTGAAATGACGGTCCTTTTAGTTTGACCCTGGCCTCCCTCATAATAACCATCCATTCTCTTAGGCCAATATCCTTATTTCTCCAATTTGTTATGCCAATCTTCCGTAGGTCCGCCTGTACGTCATCCATCCATCGTAACCTAGGCTGGTAGTCATAATAGTTAAAAATTTACGGGCTGCATTCTACATTACCTTCACATGTAATGTACATGTATTAATTGGTGTTTCCTGTTTAATTTGTTTTATTATTGTTATTATTAGGAACAAGCTGGGCTGACATAAAGTGCCGATTGTTTAGAAAAAGTGGGAGCCTTAACCTCCTACTACCCCAAGGGCCTCCGGGCTTGTTGTGGGATTACTTTACTTTACTATGCACATGAAATATACTTTGCAAGTTTTAAGTATATTTAATTGTTATAATTAATATATAAAAAAGACCCGTAAGACAAATGTCAGGATACTTTAAGGCCCAAACGGTCCCCGAACATCATTTGGCCATCATTATCATCATTAACATATTCATTAAGTTTAGGATTAAGGCCTCTCCTGATGCATCATTATCTATCATATCATCAGGGCAGCATAACTCCGCCTTTCAGGCACCCCAGCATGAGAAGTGAGTTACAATAATGTCATGCCAGCAGAGAATACCAGAATGTCGAAATGACAAAGTGGTGGCATTGAAAAAAAAATTAATATATTGTATTTTATTGTAAATCTGTACTTGGTATATTTTTTGTGCTGTTTGTGTGGAAGAGAAGGCTTCATGCTCCTAATTCTACTAGAATAAATAAAATTATTATTATTATTATTATTATTATATTATCATTATTATACTTGTCCTGGAAGTTACCTTGCTCATTGATTGAGTTCGCACAGCGCAGGTGCCATAAACTGTTGTATGTGAGGTCATCAGTTCCACACAGTGGCCTCCATAAAGTAGATGGTAGTTCTTCGGCCCAGCATTCATCCACTTTCTCACCCTCACATACCCCTTCAGAGTTAATGATGGCCTTGGAATCTGTGTAATGAATTAAATCGTAAGTTAAAATAATGAACAAGATTACCAAAAGCAGCATTTAACTATAAGCCAAGAGGTTCAAGGAATGTAGGAAGGCCAGTGAAAAGATGAACAGAACACTGTGAGGCAGAACAGGC
This sequence comes from Diploptera punctata, assembly GCA_030220185.1. Classification (NCBI taxonomy): domain Eukaryota; kingdom Metazoa; phylum Arthropoda; class Insecta; order Blattodea; family Blaberidae; genus Diploptera; species Diploptera punctata. Next base: position 768,612 of record JASPKZ010003064.1, on the reverse strand, counting down.
ATTTTGCCTAGCCCGTGAAGTGAAGAAGAAGAAGTTAAAATAATGAAATTTGTACCTGAAATATCAGTCATCCTCAACGTTAAAATTCATTGAAATTGTTTAGGATTTTTAGAACTACTTGTTCCATCTTCAATGTTCCAATTGGTACCAATCTAGCTGCTAAAAAGGAACAGGTAGTTCTGAAAGGCCTACACGATTTTACTGTTGAGGCAACTGATATCTCAGTTACTAATTTAGCTATTTTAACTTATTACAAAACAATCTCAACAGTGCTTCAGTATGAATTTTAAGAGTATTGATTAAAATGATGTTTTACATTGGATGGAAGTGATACAAGGCTACCAAACATCCTTCTCTGTCACATATATACTAATATATCACACTTTATCAAATAATTTGTAATAAGTTAGTCATCACTATTATTATTATTATTATTATTATTGTCATGATCATCATTATTATCATCACTAGAGCTCGAAAGTTGAGGACAAATCCTTTTGTATTTTATGTCTGAAGATGAAGCCCAACATAATAATATACATTTTGGGTCATTTAGGCCAGAAAATGGTTGGTTTTATTTGAGCTTTTTGTCCTTTTTCGGTCATTGGTCCTTTTTTTAGCCTTTTTTAGAGTCTTGAGTCTTAACGGCTTTTTTTTTTCCCCCATCTTTACTTTCTTTTGACAACATTTATACAATTTGTATAATTCAAGAATCTGCAGTCCAGTCTCGATTCCAACTTATTTTAAAAAACACTATCTAGTTGTACTTTCTAAAAACTTTTCCCATTCCAAACACTTTTGTTCTACGAGAAACTACTGAAGCCTCATAAAATATCCCGTTATTTTTAACCACCAGCCTACTGACTGCCTAAACTATTGTATTTCAAATTTTCTAAGAAGTTGCCACTTTGTGAATATTACCTCTAACAAAGGGTGAAGGCAGCGAAGTTATCTTTATCCAATTTAAGATACTAATTGGTTATAAACATATTAGTAAAGGAAGAACATTTATTTTCATTTTGTTATTTTCAATCATTATATTAATAATAATAGGTATTATTGCAGCCAATAACCATGTAGAAAGAATTGTTTTCATGTCTTACAGAAGTCTGTTATCGATGTTCCTATGTTTTTGCACTATAATAGGTGATATCGGTCGCAGTGCGACCCACATAGTTTGCACTTGCACTTTTCTTCTGGGTTATGGCGCTTCACTGTTGTGCATATCCTGTGGTGGAAACCATGGACCGCAACTCTCTTCACGGTGTGTCTGAGGTCGTATCTGGCTGCTGTACATTCCCTGTAGATCATCGCATCCGTTGTGTAGAACTCAGGCCATATCTGTTCTCTCTTCTCGTTTAGTTCCCTCAGCAGTTCTTTGTAGGCATCTGTTGCCGGCAGGAGAAGGTCCAGGTGGAGCTCTTCTATGAAGAAGGGTTCCTTTGTCAGTATGTATGTTAGGCATGAAGGCATGTATTTTGATACGCTAAGCGCTGTCTTTAAAAAAGTGTGCTTTGACTTTCTCTATTTCCTCTAGGTTTGCCTTATTTAGGTTCTTCCAAATCACTTCTAGTCCATATGTCATGATTGGTGCAATTTTTAAGCGGAAGATGGTCATTGCTGTCTCCAGGGATAGTTTACTCAGGTTTTTAATACTGTTCGATGTTGTTCTGGCCGCTAAGGCGCGTTCTTTGATGTGCTTGTCAAATGTGTCACCTCGGTTCTGCAGTGGGATCCCCAGATATTTGAACTGGTTTACATTTTGCAGTGGGTCTCCCCTTATACCGAATGCAGTCTTTCGCTGCGAGTCTTCCTCCTTTCCTGAAGGTCATTTTTACTGTTTTCTTCTCATTTATTTCGAGGTCGTTCTTTTCGGCCCATATTACGAGTTTGTCGAACGCTGTTTGAGCTTTTTTCGATGTCTTGGGATGTAATCACCATGTCATCAGCGTATGCCAAAATTTGGACGTTTTCTGTTTCTAACTTTGTGGGTATTTTTGCTGTTGCTATTATGAAAAGTAGGGGGCTCAACGGGTCACCTTGGAGTACGCCGTTTGTCTGATCTATCTGCTCTGTTTTTGAAACTCCGTCGTCTATCTGCACTTGGAGAGGATTTTCTCAATTAATCTTGTTATTTGGTTTCTCCCTGCTGCTTCTTCCATTCAATCATTATATTCGGTACAGTAAAAATACCTGGAGCTATAACAAATTTTTATAATTTTATTAACCACACTATAGGAATATTTATGGTGTTTCCTCCAACTTAATCAGCCTTAAGTTTACAATTATTGATAATTGCCATTTTTGGAGCCTGATCAGGAATAGTTGGTACCTCCATAAGAATGCTGCTCCGTGCCAATAAAGGATTCTCAGGATATTTGTTTCATGGGTAACCTCTCTTTTCAAATATCTTTAACTTCATCTTGCCTACCACATTAAAACCAGAGACTAACTCCGACTCCCCCTCAGCAAAATCAAAGGGGATACGGTTTCAGCCAAACAATAAGTAAATAATACAAAAGCCAGAGGGGTAGTTAAAAAAATAAATCACAGATAATTATGAAATATATTAAATATCATTAAGTGATAACATCCTACCATAAAAATCATTAGCAACTTCAACACTTTTTATGTCCTTTTTCTAGTTTTTAGGTCATTTTAGAATACCTTTAAGTCTTTTATAGGCCCTGAACTTCCAAGCCATAGTAATGATAAATTGTATCCCTTTCACCATTCTCAATTCTGTACTAACCTCTGGCGAATGCTTTGATGCATTTAAAGGCAGCTCTGGAAGGGAATGTATGTTTGTCGGACGTACACACTGGCGATTCCTTGTCAGTATCCAGAATACCGTGACACACACATGGGTACATGTACTGCACAGTCAGATCTGTTCACACACATTTTAAGAATCTTATTTTTTACACTGATAATTAAAAAAAGTGGTAGAGAAAACATTCAGACAAGTTTCATTGTGTTTAAGTACAGGGTATCTCTAAGTCACTATCCATTTCAATGAAGGAAGGCAATAATTGAAAATCAATGTTATTGTGAAGTTTTACACATTCTACTGTCTTTCTAAATGACCGTCATCTAAGTGAAAACACATACTCCATCTTTCAAATGTGAAAACCGTAAAAAAAAACCTGCTGCTTCTGTGATACGGTTCCATAGATCAAGCAGACGTGATAAGGATGTTTTTGTGGAGTGAAACGTAGAATTTTCCAGTCTGTGTTGCGAGGGGCATTCAACTCCCTACTGAGGCGTCAAGTTGATGCGTTCGGACTATCACTGGCAATTTGAACCTGCTGCACTGTTTCTGCTGATACGCGTGATCGTCCATCACACACACTGCTGGTATGCTTAAATTTGTCTAAAATAGACGAATGTGTAACCTTATTGGGGATGGTTTACGGAATTTATGGGTAAATTCAGCCCTGGCGTCTTCATATGACAATCCGCGTACACGTGCACAAACAATGGCAACCCGTTCTTCCGTGCTAAACATGTTGCACTAAGCTTAATAGTGTATGCAAAGAAAAGGAAAAAAAAACTGTGTTTTCATGGAAATGGATAGAGACACCCTGTATTATTCGTTAAGTCTGCATGGTTATAGGATAAATAGGGCTATGTCAGCGCTAGTGTTGCCAATCTATTTCTCTAACAAGGGAACCATTGCACGCCGAAACCTACCTCGAAATATCTTGCAGAGAATCGTTGTGATGTGCCAAGACCGTGTCCAAAAAACGTATCTGCCTTTTTAACTGCAAGGTACTAAACTCCAGCGCCAAACACTCATTTAAACTATAGAGATGTAATACAACTCCTGAATTGATAGATTGGATAACCCTCACTACCTGACGTCCGAGCAGTGTCCCACCTCACTCCACTTCGCTCTTACGCATCTATTCCGTACAGTGGGTTGACATTGCTGGATTCTGGCTTCGATTTCTGTTCCTTGCAGTTAAAACGGCAGATATATATATTTTTTTTTTTTGACACGGCCTTGGTACATCACAACGCTTCTTTGTGAGAAATTTCAAGGTAGGTTTCGGCCTGCAATGGTTGACAACTTCTTTGTAAGGAAGGTAGAATCCCCAAACACATATGAAACATCACACGCTTGTTAAAATATTCATTTATTCGACTTCTAAAGGTGTCGGATCATTTAAAATCACAGTGTTTATCTGTTTATTACCAGCCTCACCGCACAACATGGGGGAACGGGAATTGGCAACATGTAATGAGGAAGGCAAATGAGTGACAGTTCATTACCCAGTAGTAACATGGTTGCCGGATTATTAATTTGGTCAACGATTACTGTAAGTGACGGATAATTTAAAACCCGCAGTATTTACCATGCTCCCCTCCCAGTCAAATAACACATCACAGGGGACAGGAAATGGCAACATACTAACAAAAGGAAGAGAATCGACATCACATTCCTAGCATATTTTCTATTTGTAGATTTAATTTGGGTGAGTAATAAATCAAGTGAAGGCGGCTCCGTGACGCAAGCGGTTAGACGCTCGCCTCTCACCGCTGGGTTCCCGAAATCGAGTCTCGGTTACTCAATGTGGGTTTCGTGGTGGACAAAACGGAGCTTGGGCAGGTTTTATCGGGAATTTCTCCCGTTTTCCCCTGCTACAATTTCATTCCACCATTTCTCCATTTCGTTCATCTGCCCCTGTGATGGTGCGTCAGGCGTCAAAATAAAAAAAATTTGAAATATTTTAAGTAAAATTTTAACATACTCTAATTAATAACTAATTTTAAATTCATAATATTTCAATAATTTATTACTTATAAAGAATAAACAAGCTTATCCCTGACCTTTGTCATTCACCTCATCTCATTTCATCTGTCGACCCGACCCTGAGTTGGACACGAATTGAGGATATTATTTATTATACTATAATAAATCAAGTGCATTGGAAAGGACTCGATTTTAAACCGGCTAACTGGATTAAGGTATCATATATAATACCTTGCATAAAACTCCCTTAATTTTTTTTAATGTGTTGCTTTGACCCTATGAACCCATTAAATGTGAAAATAAAATTATAATTGATAAATTCTCAATTCAGGACCCTCAAAAAAACCCCTGCTCCAGGTTTTTAAACCCCCGAAAACATTTTATTTATTTGGTTCCTTAGTAACCCATTAAGCACAAAAGTGAGTATATATCTTGTTAAATTTTTCTTCGGGATGCAGTAGCGTATAACAAAAGTATGAGCTGTAAATCTTACTTCTTTCGGGATGTTTGGAAGCTATGCAGAGTAGTTGGTCGTAGTTGAAATAATCTTTACTGTCGCTGCCACATATTGGTAGGTAGACATCTGGGTACTGACAGTCTAGGTATGCCAACATCTCCTGGCCCCATGTTCCTGCAACACAACAAGGGAGTAAAATTATGTAAATAGTTACGTATGCAACAAGGGAAGTAAGTAATACATTACTAGTGGACGTGTTTGAGCCCGAGCTTTAGCGAGGTCTAGCAAATAAGTTGGAGAGTAGCAATGTACTTACTTCCCGAATTGCATATACCGGTATACTTTTGTTCACTCCTATACTAATTACTTACGTAATTAAGTTTAATTTAAATATTTCGTGTGAATTTATATACTGGTTTGAAGAGTTCAATTGTTTGATAGCAAGGGAATGCTGATAAAACATCTGCAATTGTTTATTGTTGTCTGAATTAATGACAGACATTTTAAATAACGCTTTCAGACTGCATATTAATTACAGATATGATTAATTGTGATGTAGAGGAAGCGACGGATTCTGCGTTTTATTTTCTATTACCAGCAAAGTCAAAACATATATATGAAAAAGTATACATAATATCTAAGGACTGATGTAAATTAAAAACATTTTTACATTTTAATTAAGTCAATTACTTTTCTTCCCTAGGGAAGTAAGTTGAACAATTATATGCCATTGTTAATGGATACCGTGGTCTCTCTGGCAAATTCAACTTACTTCCCTAAAAACAGATTGATATTGGGTTATTATTAGTGTAGGATGGGTGCGAAACATGGACTCTTACTTTAAGGGAGGAAAGTAGATAACAAGTATTTGAGAATAAAGTACTTAGGAAAATTTTTGGACCAAAGAGAGATGAACAGACAGGTGAATGGAGAAGACTACATAACAATGAGCTACATTGTCTTTATAGGAAGCCAGATATAATAAGAAAAGTTAAGTCTCGTAGACTGCGATGGGCAGGACATATTGCACGTATGGGGAATGAAAGACTTGCATGGAAGCTTCTTGTAGGGAAGCCAGAGGGAAAACGCCCAGTTGGTAGACCAAGAATGAGGTGGGAGAATAACATTAACTATGATTTGAGGGAAGTAGATCATACAGGGAATGATTGGAAAGCATTAGCTCAGGATAGGGATTATGGAGAGCTTATGTCCGCGCGGCCATGAACCTACGGGTTCGATAGTGCCAGTGAGTAAGTAAGTAAGTAAGTAGGAGTTAACAAAATAAATATTTGTGTGCTTAAATGACAGCGAGAGCTATGTCGACGATAGCATTGTTGCTGAAAGGGTTACCTCCCTTCCACTACTAACCCCACATGGAATTAAAGAGTTGTGAACTCGGGATTCCGAGGTGGACTAATCATTTGTGCTACGAAACCGTCTTCGTTAAAAAAGTATTTGTCATATTTTAAGATTTACCTGAGCAGGCCAGGAGGCTGATCGCTGCTATCACGGTCCACATCGTGTTCTGACCGACTTTTCCTCTTCATCTGACTTTTTTCTCACTTTCCGACACCGGATACAGCGATTTTTCTGTTTCCGGGCATTAATGTGTATAAAGGGTGTTGCATTAATAACGCCTGGTTAATAACCTTCACAATATTAAAACAACTATATCAATTATGGCGTTACTGTGAAGTTTCTTCCATTTTCGTTCTTTATAGGACCGAATATTCGCATTAGGATCCTATTTTCGAATGCTTTTAGATCGTTTTCTTTCTGATTGTAATACGAATGTAATTCTGCCCGAGGACAGGTCTTTCACTTCAATCATAGCATTTTCATGCTATGCTTTGCAGCTTTACTAGGGAATTGTAGGTGTGATAGCTTCCTGTTGCTTTCCATACATATATGTATAACCGAAATAAAGATTTTCCTCTGCCACCGAAATATATTGTTTCAATATTTTTTAATCAAAGCCACCAGTTTGTCATTACAATATTTCTAATATTTTCTCCTAGCATTGGCATACTTGTAACCCGTTTCTGAGGTTGGGGCGCCGGGAAGGCATCGATGATATGAAAGATGATGATAGTGGTAATGATGCGCCAGGAGAGGCGTAAACTGTATTTAATCTAATCAGATGAATATACTAGTGATGATAATGATGATTATGATGGCCAGATTGGTATTCGGGGACAGTTTGGCCTTAAAGTTCCTGACATTTGTCTTACAGATGAGGAAAAACACCGAAAAAAACATCACCCAGGAAGCTTGTCTCGACCGAGGATCGAACTCGGGCCCTCTACATGACAAGGCAGCACGTTACATCGAGACCATATCAGTGGATTTTGACTTAATAATAATAATAATAATAATAATAATAATAATAATAACATTTTTTCCGGAATTTATTCACATTACAATTGCTTTCCGTCACCCTAAAAAATTCGCCTTCTTCAGTTGTAGCGGTCTTCAACATCCTCATCTGTAAGTCATAGTTCACTCATACTTCTCGCACCATCCACCCAACCTTATTTAGGTCTTCCCTTTATTCTTTTCCCATCTATTCTCCACCCCAAGATCTTCTTAGGGATTCTGTCATATGTCATTCATTCTCTTGAGATGTCCGTACCATCTTAATCGTCTCTCTTCAATTGTCTGTAATACATTCTTTCAATTTATATTATTTAAACGTTTCTAATTTTTTCTAATCTGAACTTCTGCAATTATCTTCTCCAGCAATCCATCTCTGTTGTTAATAATTTGTTAGCTTGACATATTTTAATTGTCCATGTCTCTGATCCATATAATATAATACTCTCTACAATGACCTTAACAGATTTATGTATTCTGTAAATTGACTCCATAATACTGAGTACAGCTGCCAATTACTCTCGGTCCATTTGCTAGTCTTTTTTATATTTTTAATTGTGATGAACCTTATTCTTGTAAGATTAATCCTAGATATTTAAATTTCTTCACATGTTTAATGTGATTCGTTCCTGTAAAATATTGTTCATCAATATCGAATGTTAAATATTATGTTTTGTTTATATTAATTTATAATCCCCATTTTTCATATTCGTCAATTAATTTACTAATCATGTATGATGCATCATCTGTATCTTGTGTAATGATGACTTGATCATCTGCAAATAATATGTTATGTAGGTAATTTTTATTATTATTCATAATATGTGTATCAGATTCATATTTAGTGTCCGAAAATATGATCACATTTCTCCACTTTTCCACGAATTGTTATGGCTATATCTTAAAGAAAAAAAAATACGCCGTCTAGTTCTCTTGTTTAAGATTCTACATACCTCGACTCCCAATTATTATTTATCCTCAAGTTTCCAGTATCTATCCTCCAACCATAATTTAAACACACGATCACAACATAGTCTCTTGCTTAATATACCTCGACATAGGACATCACATCACTCCACGTCATTCTTTATGTCATACACTATCATCACTTGTCGAAACTGGATTTCCCTACCACAAGAAATCAGTGGCTGCCAGACGTTGGCATCTTTTAAAAGAAATCTAAATTTATATTTGCTCTAACCTTGGCTTCATGGTTACCCAGTGTAAGGTTCATATAGTAATTAATGTTTCTCGTATAATTTATTATAGTTCTTCTTCTTCTTCTTCTTAAACTTAATTTGTAGGATTTCATCCTGTTTATTTCCGAAATCACTCCTCGTAGGAAGACGTATTGGATGTGCATTCCCTGTCTATCCATCTCTTGGTTGGTCTTCCTCTTGTTCTTCTCCCGTCCATTGGTCTATCAAAAATTATGCCCCGGGTGGTATATAATAATAATAATAATAATAATAATAGTAATAATAATAATAATAATAATAATAATCGTACAAAATGTTGTTTATACATGAAATTTACATTGCAACATTTAATATCTTTATGTAATTAGTATAGTGTATATGTAAAGAAGAAAGATTATCCTGGAAAACATTGGAATGGTGTCCACCTGGAAGAAGGAGGAGAGGAAGACCTCGAAACTCGTGGATGCAGGAAATAAGAACTGGAATGAGAGCAAGAGGACAGGAGGACATGGATTGGATGGAGAGAGACGAGTGGAGAAGAAAAATAAAACTTTAGGCACAGAAAGATGTGTAAACATTAAAATTCTGTATGTAAATAAAATAGTGTATATGTAATCTCTACTGTTAAGTATGTATTTGTAATTTGTGCTGATTGAGTGGAAGAGAAGGCCTGTGACCTTAACTCTGCCAGAAAAAGACATCCTCATTATTATTATTATTATTATTATTATTATTATTATTATTATAGTAATAATAATAAAATTGGGACCAAATATACGAACAGACAGATGCGTGGATAAAACAGTGAGCTACGTAAGTTATTTTAATGGGAAACTGGTTCTAATAAAAACAGTTGGACAGGACATGTGGCATTAATAGGGAATAGAAGAGGGGCTGGAAACTTCTTGTAGAAAACCCAGAGGGAAAGAGCCCAATAGGTAGGACAAGAATGAGGTGGGAGAATAATATGAACTATGATTTGAGGCTGGTGAATTATGTAAGAAATTATTTGAAATCATTAGTTCAAGATAGGAACGTTCATCTATCATCATCATCACACCAAGGATTAGGCAATTGCCCGTTCCGACTTCATAATGTATCAGCCCAACGTTTTCTAGGTTTCCCAACATCACGTCTTCCTCTTGCTTGATAATTTCTCCTTACTCATTCCATTCATGTGATCAATTCACTTATGTCAATAATTCGTGACTTAATCTAATAAAGGCTGAACTTTTAATTCTTCTCTTATATCCTCATTTCCTATTCTATCAAGTTTTGTACCTTAATATGATTTGGGATAAAGAAACTCTTCGAGATGAATGGAAAGGATCGATTCTCGTACCAATTTATAAGAAAGGAGATAAAACTGATTGCAACAACTATAGGGGCATCTCATTACTTTCAACTTCGTACAAAATTCTAACGAATATATTAGTAAGCAGACTTACTCCTTATATCGATGAGATTATAGGAGATCATCAATGTGGATTTAGAAGAAACAGGTCTACAACAAATCAGATTTTTAGCTTAAGACAGATTTTAGAAAATAAATGGGAATATAATGGTACTGTACATTAACTATACGTAGACTTAAAAAAGGCATACGATTCAATTAAGAGGGAGAAGTTATATAGTATTCTGCTGGAGTTCGGAATTCCTAAAAAGTTAGTTAGACTTATATGAATGTGTCTAAATGGCACAAAGAGTAGGGTGCGCGTAGGCAAACCGTTTTCGGATACTTTTGAAATCCAGAATGGGTTGAAGCAAGGAGATGCACTATCTCCTCTACTATTTAATTTTGTACTAGAGCATGCCTTCAAATCTTTAGAGGATGAAGAAGGCCTAAGGAAATTTAACATAGGTTAAATTCTGGAAATGCGTGTTATTATGCATTACAGAGACTTTTGACTTCCCAGCTCCTTTAAAAAAAATGTTAAACTGAAAATATATAAAACTATTATTCTACCAGTTATATTATATGGATGCGAGGACTCTTACTTTACGGGAGGAAAGGAGATTACTAGTATTTGAGAATAAAGTTCTTAGGAACATTTTTGGACCAAAGAGAGATGAACAGACAGGTGAATGGAGAAGACTGCATAACAGTGAATTACATGGTCTTTATAGGAAGCCAGATATAATGAGAACAGTTAAGTCTCGTAGACTGCGATGGGCAGGACATGTGCCACAAATGGGGAATGAAAGACGTGCATGGAAACTTCTTGTAGGAAAACCAGAGGGAAAACGCCCAGTTGGTAGACCAAGAATGAGGTGGAAGAATAACATTAACTATGATTTGAGGGAAGTAGACTATACAGGGGATGATTGGAAAACATTGGCTCAGGATAGGGATGTATGGAGAGTTTATGTCCGCGCGGCCATGAACCTACATGTTCGATAGTGCCAGTGAGTGAGTTAGTTAGTTATCAAGTTTTGTACATCCTTTAACTTGTCCGCCGTCTGTATTCTATATGAAGGTTTATGAAGAGCTTATGTCCATTTAGCTATGAAGCACAGGTTTCGATAGTGCAAGTGAGTTAGACATACTTTATTTTATTACCTGACCCGCGACGTTGTTCGCGTAGAAAAAAAAAACAGTCTATGTATAAACAATATATTTATTAAATTGTACACAAAGAAATATCAAATCAAAAGATATACTCACTGCAATTGTTAAACATTTAATAATATTATAGCACTAATATCGTGTTGTTGGAAAAGTCTTTATAATTTAATCCTTACTTTTAATCTAATTTTGAAAGACAAAAAATGATTATTGTGAGTTATCCGTAAAAGATAGACATGCTGCCGAAGACTTTTTTTTTTTCCATATTCAATTCTGTGTTCATTAATTTGGTGTATTTGTTTGGTTTAGGTAGCGTAAGTCATTTAAGCGTCCAAACATATTTTTTTTAGTGCCATACACTTTTTTTTAGCTCTGGTCCTGTAGTAAGTATGGTGTTATGTTATACATGTTCAGTTTCCCCAAAAATCTAAATAATAGTAAAAACCCCATTCAAATCTGTCAAATAGTTTCTGAGTCCATAAAGGACGAACCTGTAGATACAGAAATGTTCATTTTTGTAATATCTGGGTGGTCGATTCCTTCTATAATTATAAGGATTATTTTTAAAGTATAAATAATAATCAAAATAAGTAAGAGTTGTGTCAGGAGGTGAAGATCGTCTTGAAGTTCTAGTAGATATCTGTAAATTTATAGATTAGGAATCAACCCCAGGAATTCTTCGGAAATGTGGTTAGTAGATAGGATTAAACCTAACTATAAGAAGACACAGCGGAGCAGTAGTGAGAAACAAACAGACTTTAATACAGAAAAACGTGAGACAGGGTATCGGTAACACCGATGAAAAAAAACTGTCTAACTTACAATCATAAGTTTCATACATATATACCAGTTGAGTAATGACGTAGTTACAATGTATACGTGAGAATCAATTTGGTTGTATTGTACATGTAACCAGATTCTCCCTTTCTGAAAAGCATATTGAATGCGCTTAACCTATGACCTTTTAAAAGCTAAGTCATCATTAGGTAAGACTACCTATTGTGTAACAATCCCTTATACTGCATGACTTTTCCAAATAACTACAAAGGTAATACTTATTTAAATATTCATGACAGAATTCTTTAAAATCATTCTTCAGCATATTTTAACAAAAAGATCAATTAGGTCAATAATTGTGTTAATTTAGGACAGTCATACATTATAATGAATGTTCATATTATAAAATATATATATATTATGATATACTTCAATATATATTATGATATACTTCAATATATATTACACTCTTCCCCCTATAGAAAGTTTTGAATTACATAATTCGAAACTTTACTAACGAAATGTTTTATTTTTATTTCTAGTTCTATGCGCAATACTATCTTTATCTTCTTCATCTTTTGGGGATACATTCTGTGGACAACTGGGGTCTCTAATTTCTTTCTCCGATAAGCGGTGATGACTTGAGGGACACGACAGGTGAACTCTCATCATTACCTGTAGTTTTAGTGTATACTACACGATCATGCCCAGAGTAATTATGTATGTTAACACACAGCCTCTCGGTCGTCTCCTTCCAGCATTTTCTTGGAGTCCATTTATCCCATAACCAAAATATTAAAGTTCTGTAGCTCTTACAACAGCAAATGCAACAACAACAAGTCAAGGTTACGAATATGATCGTACCCATTACAGAACTCCATGTGGTTATATGTATATACCACTTCGAATAATCATTTTCTTCTTGCTGTTTTATTAACTTACCTAAATCATCGGCCTTCATACTGGCCATTCTCAAATCATCTACCGATGACATTAGGTTAGACATAGGCATGTCCAATTGTAATTTCTCGTAGTCGTTAGTTTTATCCATATCAAAGCAACAGTCGAAGTCAAGAGGTGCTGTCGGTATAAAATCTATGGTTAAGTTACTTACCAAATTACTCATGGCATGTAAGGTTACGTGGGCATTAAAAGCCTTGCAATTCTGTCCTAGCGATAATTTACCTTCCTTTTCAATATTGAGTTGTGTTGATTTGTCGCCACATAACACAGTCATACGATCTGGTTTTGGGGTGACAAATAACCATTCATTAGATAAATATAAGGGAATCCAGTAGGATTTGTTCAATGTGAAAATTCTAGTCTCGCAACTTTTTGGAACTTTAGTGGTGGATGGATGAAGAAGTGAAGCTTCACAATCAGCTTCAGGGGTGTACAAATAAATCGGTATATTTTCTTTACATACATAATGCAAAAGATTAGGACGAAACACATCCTGTTAGTTCATTAGTTGTCATTTTTTCCGTAATGTTGTCTCAACGGGTCACTGAAAATATATTCTTTGTTTGCGCTTAGAAAAATGTAAATATTACCTTCCTTCTTGACAGGAAAAGGAAGTGTTTTATACAAGTGATACGGAGTAGGAGAGAGAAGGGGTATTTGTAATACATATACTAGATATTGTTTATAAGAATAGGTGTGAGGTGTAATTAAATTTTGAAGTTCTGAAAAAGAAAAATTAGGGTAGTCCAGACCAGTTGGTAGCGTTTGGGCTTTCATAACATTCTTAATTCTTTTCCACCGTAATTAATTGAGGTTGAAGAGTTCCTTGCTCTGCGTGTACAAATGCGTCTATAAGAAGCTCAAAAGAATGCTGGCATTCTTCCACACCTCTAAGAGAAATCCTTATTTGTTCATTGGCTAAACTAATACCTTCTATTTCCTTCTGCGGTGCGTTAATCCTATTAGTGGTATAATTTTTTAATTTTATTAAAAACCTTTTTTTAAAAAATTTTCCATTCCGGTTTCCACACAACCACACACCCTTGCTATAGTTAAATTAACTGAAAGTAATGGTTTTGATTTAATCACTTGTAATTTCATCCTTTAGAATAGGCAAAAATTCTCTGCCTGTTCCTTCGCTAACTGTGAAATGTGCTTATGATATTCCCTGTCTATTTCCTCTGCAAAATCAGATTGAGTCAGAGTAAACCGAATAATATCTTAGCAATAAATCTCCATAAATTTAAAATAAAACGCCTCTCTTGCTTCTAGTAATTCTGTTCATTAGGTGGTTTTTTAATATTCTGTGACGTAATTCTTTTAAATTTTCAACATAAGACCTGACTTTTGGTTTTAACAAAGTGATTTAAACTCCCACAATCTGTCAAATGATACCACTTTTCTCCCTTTATCTTATCACAATAATCAGTTATCAACCTTAAATGATTTTTTGTCTGTTTCCAAAGATCTCTAGTTGGTTCCAAGTTTATATAACTTACCACTTTCCATTGTATAGGGTAAAATTGTATAATTCCTATCTCGTCAAAGTAACACACCGGTCTTCGAATCCAGAGCTTTTACTTCTTGAGCGTCTGTAAGCTTCCCAACCAAAATGGTATTAACATTTTTAGCATTACCCATGTGTTATGAAGTTTCATTTTCTTTTCCCTGCAAAGGAAAATATGGCTTTAATCTATTTGAATGTACCGTCTCATATTTGCGTTTACCTAACTTTTGTATTATCACGTTGTGACCTTCAGTAGTCTTAACCTCATATGGACCTTTCCATATTGGATCTAATTTATTCCTATTTTCTACTCTGAGAAGTACTAGATCATCCTTCTTGAATTCAACATAATTGCTTTTCACACGCGATCGTTGTAGTTCCTTAAACTTAATAAGCCTTTCTCTAGCTATCTCATGACAACTTTGCAATTTATTCCGTACATTTAGAATTAAATCGTCGTAATTATATAAAGGTTGTGATTTAGTTTGTAAAATTCCTGGGATATTACATTTTCTTCCATACAATAATTCATAAGGAGAGTATTTAGTAATACTATGGGGGTAGTGTTGTACGTAAAACTGGCGAAAGGTAACCATTTGTCCCAATCGGCTCCTCTAGGATTGCAAAACAACGTAAGTAGTTTACTAAGGTCTTATGAGTTCTTTCTAGAGCTCCATTACTTTCAGGGTGATAAGCAGTAGTGCTTAGTTTCTGAATCTTAAATAGTTTACATATTCTTTTAAATAAATCTGACATAAAATTTGTTCCTTGATCAGTTAATATGATATCAGGAATCCCATAAATTAAAATAACATTGTTTACGAAAGCTTCTGTCACTTCTTCAGCTGTTTGTTCTTTAAGGGTATGACTATTAAATATTTACTTAAGTTATCTTGACAAGTTAATATATATTTATGACCCTCTCTCGGTTAGCGGAAGTGGTCCCACTATATCTAAATAAATTTTTATCCAAGGTTCCTTTGTGTGTCCGTGACCTCTAAAGGTTGTTTTACTTTCTGCTTCTCGTCTTTATTAAATTGACAAATCTTACAAGTTTTAATGTAATTGGTTACGTCTTTCTCTACTCCCGGCCAAGTTATGTATAATTTAATTCGATCGGTAGTTTTATTGATTCCAAGATGTCCTCCAATTGGACAGCTGTGAAATTCCTTGATTATTTCCTTCTTACGATCCTCAGTTAAGTGCGTATTATCCAAGGTGCAACATTCTACAGGGTGTCTACTCAAACTATCTGCGTTTAGCGTGTCTTTTACCTGCCCTATAATGAATTTCGAATTCAAATTCTGAAAGTTGAAGTTTCCAACGTATTAATCTCGAACTAGGGTCTTTCACTTTAAATAGCCAGACCAATCCTTTGTGATCTGTCACTACTTGAAATTTACGTCCTAGTAAATAAGGTCTAAAATGTCTGCATGCCCATACTATTGCTAATAGTTCCTTTTCTCACAGTGCTGTAATGCGATTCGGCTTGATTTAAAGTCCTGCTAGCGTAAGCAATGGGTTTATCATCTCCTAACGTTCCTTGACTAAGAATTGCGCCTAAAGCGTATCCACTCGCGTCTGTCGTTACTATAAAGGTTTGTGTGAAATCTGGATACTGTAACAACGGAGCTGTCGTTAATTATCTTTCAATTTATTGAAGCTATTCTGTTCCGTATCTTCCCACTTCCATTTTTATCTTTCTTTAACAATTCAGTCAGAGGTTTTGCAATCGCACTAAATTCTTCTATAAATTTTCTGTAATATCCTGCCAAACCTAAGAATGATTTTATGTCTTTAGGTGTCTTTGGAGTTGGAAATTCGGTAACTGCCTGTATCTTATTCGGATCGGGTTTGACACCTTGAGCGGTAACCACGTGTCCTAGATATTTTAATTCTTCTCTCAAAAATTCACATTTATCAGGTTCGATTTTTAAATTGGTGTTTCCGTAACTGATTAAACACTTCCCGTAATTTTTTTTTATGTTCTTCTAAGGTTTCGCCCATTACTAATATATCGTCCATGTACACAAAGCATCTATTGCCTATTGAGTCTTGGAGTACCGAGTTCATCATCCTTTGGAATGTAGCTGGTCCCGACCTAACTCCAAAAGGCATTTTCTTGTACTCGAAATGTCCGTTAGGGGTGCTAAAAGCGGTTTTACATTGGTCTTCCTCAGCGATCGGCACCTGAAGGTATCCACTTGCGCAATCTACTGCTGAAAAATATCTAGCCTTTCCTATTTTGTCTAATATATCTTGTATATTAGGAAGAGGATAGCTGTCTCCTACGGTTACTTCGTTTAACTTTCTAAAATCTATACAAATTCGCCACTTTTTCTTTCAGAAGCATCTTCCTTTTTAGGTATTACTATTAGTGGAAAATTCCATTCGCTCTTACTATGTGCGATAATACCGTCTTCTAACATTTGTGTAACTTGTTTGTCAATCTCCTCTTGATGAGCCTCTGCTAACCTATAATTCTTCAAAGTTATAGCTCTTCCTTTAGGAATTGAAGGTGTGGGTATGGAATGTGTAGCAGCTGTTGTGCTTGTTAGTCTATCTCCCGGAAGCTTAAATATGTCCGCGTATTCTGTGCAATTGTTTCGTATACTATGGGCTCCTTCTTTCACGTGTTCAAGTCTCAGATTTTTATTTAATAAATCTAATCTTTGAGGTACGAAATTTTCAACTGATACTTCCTGTTCCTTACTTATTTGAGTGGGCGGTTTAACTAGTTCTGGTATTTTCTTTATTATCTGTGCGTCAGCTGTTAAATTAATTACTAGGCATGTGAATGTCTTATCACATTTTGTTATCCCGTTAGCGCAAATTAGCCCTGGCTGTAAAATTTGCCGTTCTATGAATCTGTTCCCTCTTTCGTTCGTAGGAAATTCCATTAAATTTTCACTATACGGAGGAATAATCATCTTTTTATTTAACATATAACCTTGTTCCATGAGCCAGTCTTGGCCTAAAATTATATCTAAATCTCTGGGTAATTTATCTACTATATGACAATTAACAACTGTATGATTTTCACAATTATTCAATACTAATTGAGTTATCCCATTTACTTTTATAGAGTTCCCACTAATACCTTGTATTTTCATATTACAGTTATCCTTTATAACGTTTCTCTTTAGTGATGTTTCTTTAACTAATGATATTTGTGCACCAGTATCTATCAATACTAAACCTAGGCCATTTTTTAATTGTTCACTTAGGATATACATCTCCCAGGGTCTCGGTTCATAACCAGAGGCGTCCCACTGATTAATAGCATTAAGAGTCCCTACTTCGATCTCACAACACGCTGTCTCCATTGAGGTAGGTTTGGTGTCCTTGGATTTTTCCTTAAATCCACTATCCCAAGTTCTATCCCTTGTGGACGACTCGTAGCGTTTCCCTCTATTATTCCACTGTGTCGAGCCTACAATCTCCTGGCGTTTCTCTCTATTATTCCACTGTTTCGAGCCTACAATCTCCTGGCGTTTCTCTCTATTATTCCACTGTTTCGAGCCTACAATCTCCTGGCGTTTCTCTCTATTATTCCACTGTTTCGAGCCTACAGTCTCTTGGCGTTTCTCTCTATTATTCCACTGTTTCGAGCCTACAGTCTCTTGGCGTTCCCCAACCACGCTAGGCCCACAGTCACAGAACCCATTTATCGGCGTTCTAGTCAACTTATGCAGTTCGCCTTGCGACACTGCCCAACAAACACTGTCATCTGGGGATTCGTTTGCGTCACTAACTATTTTAGCGGCTTTATCTATCCTATCCTTAAACTTCTGATCAACTAGTTCAGGTAATTCCCCTTCCATATTTACCCTAGTATGATCCCTCAGGCACTCCATGAGTCCTGGCGCGCAGTCAGACGGGAGGATTACCTGCGACTGCTCAGGTAACCCGAATTCTCGTTTCCCTGGCGGCCTCCCAGAGCTGCTCTGTCCGTCCTCCATGCCTACGGGGTTGCGGTCTCTTACCACATTCTCTACTAATGTGCCCTATCTCATTACAATTATAACACCTTATTTCTTTTGTGGCCAGGTTAACCTCTCTCTTTATCTCTGATCCGTACGGTCTTCTAAATTCCCTTTTTACTGCCCCTGTGATTGGATGTCCTTGTCCATTTTGATTACCCCTAAATCTCGTGGACTTTACCTCGCTTTCTTCCTGTAATGCGGTTTCGATTAGTTGCGCTAATGATTCTTCTTCACCCTTAGCCTTTACTATATACTTAATCTTATCGTCCTTTAACCCTGCTACGAAAGTACCTTTTAAAAATTCTCCTATCAGCTGTAGGCCTCCTTCTACATATCTCGAATTATCGCGTCTTTCTAACCTCTCCAATCTATTTCTGACTTCTCTTCTTAAATCCATGGCTATTCCATCTAATCTTGAACCCCACTGTGCAACTGTTTCATTTGTACTTTGTTTTGAATTAAAGAGTATTCCTGCATAATATTCTAGCGTTCTCCTTACAGAAAAGTTCTCCTCCAATATTGCTTTAACTTGAATCCAAGTTTCTCTCTCTGTCCTAGCTAAAAGTCTATCTTTAGCGTCTCCTGAAATTTTGGATTCTATAAATCTTAACAATAAGGGTTGTTTGGTTGGATGGACTACCTGAACCGCAGCTTCTACTCCTTCTATAAATTCTCTTAAATGTTTGGGGTTTCCATCGAATGTTCGGGGTATCAACTTAACTGCTTGAACTACAGGGATATAGCTTTCCTCGCTAATATCAATATCGCCCTCGCTAGCCATAATGGAATTGGACTCACCTAAAGAAAGATGTAGGGTGGTCTGAGATGCACAGTTCAGAGTCGTAGTGATGGCCTTTCAGCTCCCCTCAGGGTGCGACTCCTCTCGCGGTGCAGGCTGCCAACGGCTGAACACCAAGGACGTCCCTCGAGCGCGTCGGTGGCTGCTGGTGTTGGCCTCAGGACCACTGTCTGCTTTCCTCTGGTGCGTTTACGGGTACCACGGCGCCTGTGGATTACTCTGGAGCGTTGATCCCTCGAGATAGGCTCTGAATTATCTGGGACTAATTGAAGAGTCTCTCCAGCTCGTTCGCACCTTCGGATGTCTCACTGCTCGCTGGTTTTCCAATCCCGATGCGCTGCCACCATGTAATATCTGGGTGGTCGATTCCTTCTATAATTATAAGGATTATTTTTAAAGTATAAATAATAATCAAAATAAGTAAGAGTTGTGTCAGGAGGTGAAGATCGTCTTGAAGTTCTAGTAGATATCTGTAAATTTATAGATTAGGAATCAACCCCAGGAATTCTTCGGAAATGTGGTTAGTAGATAGGATTAAACCTAACTATAAGAAGACACAGCGGAGCAGTAGTGAGAAACAAACAGACTTTAATACAGAAAAACGTGAGACAGGGTATCGGTAACACCGATGAAAAAAAACTGTCTAACTTACAATCATAAGTTTCATACATATATACCAGTTGAGTAATGACGTAGTTACAATGTATACGTGAGAATCAATTTGGTTGTATTGTACATGTAACCAGATTCTCCCTTTCTGAAAAGCATATTGAATGCGCTTAACCTATGACCTTTTAAAAGCTAAGTCATCATTAGGTAAGACTACCTATTGTGTAACAATCCCTTATACTGCATGACTTTTCCAAATAACTACAAAGGTAATACCTATTTAAATATTCATGACAGAATTCTTTAAAATCATTCTTCAGCATATTTTAACAAAAAGATCAATTAGGTCAATAATTGTGTTAATTTAGGACAGTCATACATTATAATGAATGTTCATATTATAAAATATATATATATTATGATATACTTCAATATATATTATGATATACTTCAATATATATTACATTTTTATAAATAAATACTGTAACTTATATTCTAAGTGAAACCGTCAGCGAGTGCAAAGAACTGAGTGTTAAAATAAATTGTGAAGGAATACTCTTTATTAGCAGAAAATTGTGTGAAGAATCAGTGAATTATTGTGTAATAAATAAAGTGAATTTGGAAATTTTGTGTAAACATCTGTGAAGTTAATTTACAGAAATTCCATCTGAATCCTAAGCTCCCGCCATCCTTGATATACTACATTGCGGAATAAAATTTAATATAAATGCAATATGGGATTCAGATAACTTTTGTAATGTTTAGTTTGAACTTCTTCAAAGAGAGAGGAAAGTCATTGAAGGTTGTTGCGAGTAAGTTATTCCAGTCATATATACCACTATTTACAAAAGAAAAATTCCCTATATTTGTTCATTGTTTCCTAGTTGTAATTTTAAAATTCAGATCGTACCCACCTCAGTACATAGGCACATCCACCCATGCACTACACTATTTCCCACATATAATGAACTTACAAGGGAACTGTTAACTTTTGCATGCAGAAACCTACCTTGAAAATTTTCCCAGAGAAGAATTGTGATGTACCAAGGCCGTGTCCAAAAAAATATCTGCCACTTTTAAGTGCAAGGCGCAGAAATCGAAACCAAAATCCAGCAATGGAAACCCACTGTGCGAAGCAGTTGGACGTCCCTGCTTGAGTAAAATTGGCAGAAGGGAGGGCGCGGTGCGGACGGGAGGTTGTCAGGGTTATCCAATCCACCAAATCAGCAATTTAATTGATTCACTATAGTTTAAAAGAGAGATTATCACTGGGTTTTAGTGCCTTGCAGTTAAAAGATACAGATCATTTTTTGAACACGACCTTGGTATATCACAACGTTTCTATGGCACAAATTTATAGGTAGATTTCGGCATGCAATGGTTGACAGTTCCCTCGTCAGTCTTGTCTTTTTACGCCTGATTGATCTTCGACTTTTTCACTTCCAAATCATTTTCCATCATTTAGGAATTTAGCTGACCTACCTCGTAGCCGAGAGGTTAAGGTACGATCCCTTGGTGGAGAACTATGGGACTTGCCCTGGTTGGAGTCTCCACAGAGGAAGATATTTTCTCTTGGAATTTCGGATAATTTAGGACCAGTGCCCACCCAGCGTTGTGAGCAATTTGGATAGCTAAATAAGTAGCGGCTCAAGGTTTATAAAACCAGCTATAACGGCTGGAGAACCATACATGCTAACCACATGTCACCCCTATACTGGCCAGCTTATCATCACCTCTGTGATTAACACATGTGGATGTGAGGCCATCAGCCGAAAGGTAAACCAACGGCCTTCTAGGGCTTTCGCGCTGTGGAGATTTTATTTTTTCAAAACATTAAACATCTGCTGCGAATATTTGACTATCTATCTATCTATCTATCTATCTATCTATCTATCTATCTATCTATCTACCTATCTATCTATCTATCTATATATCTATCTATATATATATATGTCCACCGCTGTGGTCTCGAGGTAGCGTGCTGCCTTGTCACACAGCGGGCCCGGGTTCGATCCCCGGTCGGGGCAGTTTTTCTGAGTGAGGTTTTTATCGGGGTTTTTCCTCACCTGTAAGACAAATGTCAGGAAAACTTTAAGGCCCAAACGGTCCCCAAAATCATATGGCCATCATCATCATCAACACCCTTATCATTATCATCATCATCATCATCCTTAACAGGTGTGGAAAGCAACGGGAAGCTACCACACCTACACAATTCCCTAGTAAAGCTGCAAGCATAGCATGAAAATGCTATGATTGCAGTGAAGGACCTGCCTTCGGGCAGAATTACTATGGATGGATATATATTCAGTCTGCGTTTTTATGTGACTTATAGACCTCTAAACTCCTCAACCGATCTTCATGGAAATTTGTATATACATGTTTTCAAGTACGCCGTGTGTTTAGCCGCTATCTATTATTCTCTAGAACTATAAGTGTAGGAGTTCACCTGAAATGAAAATTAAAAAGTCGCTCTAGCTGTCGCAATTCTCGATGTTTCACAGCGAAACTCAATATATGGTATTAAAATAAACCGAGGTAGGTGTTATCCAAAACTCAGCGAAATCCAACCATTAGAAGTGGGGGTTTACCTGAAATCTGAAAATAAGAATTGACTCTAGCAAACCGCCATGTTTGGTTCGTCGCAATATAGGCCCTATAACTTTGTGTATAACATTTTCAGGTACGGCGAGTGTTTAGCTGATATACTTTAAAAGCATTTGGTATAGGAATTTACCTGAAACGAAAATTAAATATATTATTTCATTTATTTAGGCGTAGGAGCGCACGCCGGGTATTAGCCAGTTTATTATAAAATTGGTTTCAATAAAACATCATGAACTGAGGTCCTCAGGCGTAGCGAAATGTTGTACGTCAAAAATACGTTTAATTTAGTAGATTACCTATCTCCGGACATCATGGAACTACAATAGCGTTTGATTTTTTTTTAGAAATTTAATGTTTATTTTGAAATTGGTGGTTACATGCTTGAAAAGAAAGACACGCTGTATCGCAGCTCAACTGTCATTATGAAATAAAATGTTACTTTTCCTGTGATTTACTCCTCATTTGCTCACATCATCCATTTCGTTGCTGAAGCGGAAAATTGATCACGTGCATGCTCGATATCGTTTGTTCATATTTTTACCTTTAGGTACAATAATTTATCAAGGACTCGCTAATATTCGGCGTGCGCTACTGTGCCTAAATTAATTAAATATGTGCTTTTTTTTTCATTTTTCGTTTCAGATGAACTCCTACACCTAATGGTTTTAGATAATAATAGCGGCTAAACACTCGACGTACCTGAAAAACTATTTTTTGTGCAATGCCACCAGGTTGTCTTTTATGACATTTCTGGCTTTCTCTAATGGCATTGGCGGAATTGTAATCCATTTCTTAGGTTGGGCACCTGGGAAGCGGAGTTACGTTACCCCGATGATATGATGAGTGATAAATGATAATGAAGCGCCAGGAGAGTTCTTAACCTAAACTTAACCAAAATTCCAGACCAGGGCAACCACAAGAATAATTTCCTTTAAGGAAAAATACCTTAGGTCTAACGGGAATTACCCGTTACCCCATGAACTGTAATCAGAAACGTTGACCACTAGCCCATCAGGCTGGTCACATAAAGGCATATATACCTATATATAAGCGACCCTCCGGGTTCCTGAGCACAGTACACCGCCACCCTCACCACAACAAGCATTATACATTATATATATATATATATATATATATATATATATATATATATTGTCCATTGCTGTGGTCTCGAGGTAGCGGGCCCGGGTTCGATTCCCGGTCAGGACAGGCTCCTGGGTGAGGTTTTTTCGGGGGTTTTCCTCACCTGTAAGACAAATGTCAGGAAGCTTAGGGCCTAACGGTCCCTGAAAAATCACACGGCCATCATTATCATCATTATCCTTCATCGGTGTGAAAGCAACGGGAAGCTACCATACCTACAATTTCCTAGTAAAGCTGCAAAGTATAGCTATGATTTCAGTGAAAGACCTGCCTTCGGGCAGAATTACTATGAATTACTATGGATATATAGATTTGACGTATCAAACATGGCAGTTACTAGTCGATTTTTATTTTCGAATTGTGATAAAACCCCGACTTCTAATTGTCGGATTTGGCTGATTTTGGAAAAATACCTGCCTCGGTTTATTTTAATAGCATATATACTGATTTTCGTCGTGTAACATCGAAAATAGCGACCGCTAAAGCGATTTTTAAAATTTTGTTTCAGATGAACTCCTACATCTAATGGTTGAAGATCATAATAGTTAGCGTCTAATCACGCGCGTATTCGAATGCAACGTTGCATCAAAATTTCAAGTCAATCGACCGACCACTTTTCGAGTTTTGCGAGCACAAACATACGCGGGCTGAATTCTATCTAAGACCCGGCGTGCGCTGCTACGCTTAAGTAAATTAAATGTGTTTTTATGTTTAGTCTAATAAGTAAAAAAATAAATAATTATAAATTTATATCGTAATTACTTTTAGATATTGCGTGCTGATTACACTGGTCAACATAATTTTTTGTCTCATGAGTACCAATACTTGTACTTAATGCAGTTTTTTTAATCGTGCTTTCAAATATGTATTCGGAATTTCTCCATCACCCACAGTTCTTTTTTTCATTTCAATTTGAATTAATGGAATTAAATAATTATTTTTTTAATAAACGTTTTTTCGTCCATTTGTCCATTGTAAAATAAAACCAAACGAGCTAACTCAGGAGATTTGAGCTATGGAAAAGAGATATCAAGGAAAATGGAATCCTAATATGCTGGCCGATTATTGTTGGACAATCAAGAGGGAAGCTCCACAGACGAAATATAGCAGAAAATCGTAATTTCTTACTTTCTAGGTGAGTCCGAATATTCGAATATTGTGTATTTATGAATGTAGAAAATATTAAAGTGTTTGAAATTATAAATGCCTGTCTCTCGGAAACCTTGCGTGATGGAGAAAAACCGATATCATTTGAATTCAGGAGAAAAAATACTATCATAATCTCACATGTATTTTTCTTTCTGAGACAAAAGAAAGTTTCTTTTTTGTTGCCCGGTGTTATCCGACTTTGCCCGGGAATCTACTTATTCCGATCTTCTTGCCATTAATAAGCTGAAAAACAAAAACTGTTATTGTGAGTTATCCGTAAAAGATAGACATGCTGTCGCAGATTTTTTAAAGAATTCTTGAGGTATTCATTTCTGTGTACATTAATTTGGTGTATTTATTATATTTTGGGCAACGTAAGCCATTTAAGCGTCCAAAAGCGACTTTTTCAGTGCACCGATGCACTATTTTTAGCTCCGGCCCTTTAGTACGTAGGCCTATGGTAAGATGTTATATACGTTACTTGTCTAAAAAAATTCTCTAAATTATGGTAAAAATCCCATTCAAATCGGTCAAATAGTTTTTTTTTAATTCATAAAGGACAGACAGGCTCACACACGACCATTTTTATATATAAGGAAGATGCATGAAGTTTTCGATTCGTTCACTATGAAGCCCACGTGAAGTGATCCAGAAGCGAACTTGGGACTCAGAGTTGGAGGGCTAGTGACCAACCTATTGTCGAGTCATTATTTAAATAAAATGGTCATCGGTTTATGTTTAATTCATGTAACTTAAACCGATATTACGTCATGGAAGATTTGCACAACTTACCACGTGTTGTACATTTTAAACAAAATGGCTTCTCACTTGCATCACACTGTTGCCTAAATAAGCGACAAACAGTATTAAATATTTTTGATATATACTCAATGCCTCCAGGTTGTTATTACGACATTTCTGGTATTCTCTCCTGACATCAGCGTTATTGTAACTCACTTCTGAGGTTGGGGCGGCCCGATGATATATGATAGGTGATGTTGATGACAATGATGCGCCAGAAGAGGCCTTATTCTTAAGGTGGCCGACTGGTGAATTTCAATTTTTTGTTTGTTTTCGTCTGATTGTTTTGAAAATTTTATCACATAGCCTATATTATGAGCTTAAAGTAATGTTTCTGTGAAGTTTGGTGTTTATAAGAAGAACAGTTTCGGAATTATCGTTTTTTTATATCTATATTTTAAATATTTTCTAAAAATGCACCTTACGATGCATTTTTAAACATTCTCTCACGACATTTGAGATTAAGTGTCTTTATGATTCCACTAAACACATTTGCTATGCAAAAAAAAAAATCATAAAGGAAGGATACTGCTAATTTTTCATGTTTTGAAAAGAAATATTATTTATTTTTTTATCCACTCTCATGCAGTTCCATCTCAATTTAAAAGAACACATGTACCTTAGGCTAGTAACTGCATAGCAAATTTGAATTAGCATAGGCTATATTGGGGAGAAAAATAAAAAAAAATGGAAACCCATCCATCCCCCTCCATGGTATCTTTACCTTGTCGTGGTGGAGTGGCTTGTGTGCTTAAATGATCCTGAGAGCTATGCCGGCGGTAGCATTGCTGCCGATAGGGTTACCCATGCCGGACTGGTCGAAGGTGATAAGCCAGACGAAATAAGTACCTTGGTCGAAAGAGTGACGATCTTTCACCGTAAAAATACAACCGTCAAGAAATGCGGATATGGGTTCTACTGGGGTAAAATTTTCCGGAGGTCAAATAGTCCCCCTTTCGGTTCTCCGGGCGGGGACTACTTCAGGGAACCCATGCCAAAGATGGGGAATGAAAGACGTGCATGGAAACTTCTTGTAGGAAAGCCAGAAGGAAAACGCCCAGTTGGTAGACCAAGAATGAGGTGGGAGAACAACATTAACTATGATTTGAGGGAAGTAGATTATACAGGGAATGATTGGAAAGCATTAGCTCAGGATAGGGATGTATGGAGAGCTTATGTACGTGCGGCCATGAACCTACGGGTTCGATAGTGCCAGTGAGTAAGTAAGTAAGTAAGTAACCCATCCATCCATAGTAATTCTGCCCGAAGGCAGGTCCATGAAAATGCTATGATTGCAGCTTTACTAAGGAATTGTAGGTGTGGTAACATCCCGTTGCTTTCCACACCGGTGAAGGATGATGATGATAATGATAAGAATGTTGATGATGGCCATATGATTTCGGAGACCGTTTGGGCCATAAAGTTTTCCTGACATTTGTCTTACAGGTGAGGAAAACCCCTGTATTTGCAGTTCTTAGTACTCTATATTCTAGAGAAGTTAATTAATAAATGACAAGACACAGAAACCATAAAAAACTCACCCAGAAAAACTGCCCCGACCGGGGATCGAACCCGGGCAACACGCTACCTCGGTACCACAGCGGTGGGTATGGAAACCCACAGAAAAAAAAACACATTAAAGTTTAAGTAGTAATGCTAATTAGAATAAAAATGTTTACATGAAAATTATCCTAAAGAATCAGAGTTATTAAAAAAAAAACAAAAAATGCATTTTTTGCCATTTTTTCAACATTTTCACCATTCGGTACCCTTAAGCTTAACTAGGGTACTGTCAACCACTGCAAGCCGAAACCTACCTAGAAGTTTCTCCAAGAGAAAAGTTGTAATGTACCAAAGCCGTGTCCAAAATTATCTCCCTTTTTTAACTGCAAGGCACAGAAATCGAACCAGACTCCAGTAATGTTAACCCACTTTATGGAGCAGATGGACTTCCTGCTTGAGTAAGAACAGAGTGAAGTGAGCGGGACGCCGTGCGGACGGCAAGTAGTGAGGGTTACCCGTTCTACAAAATCAGATATAGTTTAAATGAGAGATTTAACGCTGGATTTTAATGCCTTGCAGTTAAAAGCGGGAGATAATTTTTTAGACATGGCCTCCGTACATCACAGCGCTTCTCTGGGAGAAATTTCAAGGTAGGTTTCTGCGTGCAAAGGTTAACAGTTCCCTTGCTAAGCCTTGTTTCCATTCTAACAAGTTGCAGGCACATGACGCGCAACATGTCCCGGCACATGTTGCGCGTTATTTTTTGTACTGTTTCCAATGTCCTGAGACATCTGCAACATTAGTGTAGAGGTAAAGGTAAGAACTGTTAACAGTAAAATTTTATTTATGACAATGTTTATTCATAATTATTTACTTTTTATATAGTGGTACACTTTATAAAACTGTAGGCTATAAAGTTTACACTATATACAACACATAGGCTAATAACTAAAATTAGGTACCGGAAAGCTTGAACTTTATTTGTGAATAAACAAATTCATCACTTGATAATCATCTTCATTTATTTGCACTTACGCGGAAGGGGAATATTGATGCTCGCTATAGTGTAAAAGGACTAAGTTGGCATGATTTCTGCTATCCTTGTCTAGAGAACTGTTCTTCCACCCTTCGCAAAACACAATGGGCTACTCTTGTAAAATTACTTAGGAATGCTAGAAAAACTCCACCCCCCCCCACATCCGTCCAGTCACTTTTGTGTCAGGTAATTTTTGTCAGTGGCGACTGGTTCAGAGTGCTCTGTTAAAAGTGACTGCAGAGCGTGTGAACACACTGAAAAGATTGAGGAGTCATATTGGCCAGCAGACGATTTAATGGACGAAATTAGTGATCGGTTTGAAATAAATTTACACGATACCGACGATGATGGAAATGAAAATGAACATAGAAACTTGCCAGGAAGAATCTTTAGAAGAAGGGAATGCCACCACTGATCTATGTTCACTAAAGGGAGTGTCCGCCCTACCGCTGTCACCGTGAAGAGATATGCGTATGAGTGAGAAAGAATATGGTGAGTACTCTCTTTCTCCTTCTAAAATATTCTAGACACATTAGCCCTCATGGACTATAGTGCTTCTTTGGGGGGAAGGATTTTGACTCCGTTCACTAATGGGTTGAGAGCTACAAGCTGACGAGTTGCTGGAATAAGGAGCGGGATATGGAATTGTTTATTGCAATCCAGAGTAATTCATAAATCCAGAATTAAATAGTGGAAGAAATGGACCTCCTGCTCCTCCACATTCAGCTTGATAAGCTATGTTTGAAATGCTGTGGCGAACCCAAGCTTTAGTTTTCCTATCTTGAATAGTTTTATATAGCAAAAAATAAAGAACTACATATGACCTTTATTGATTTAGAGATGGCATATGATAGTGTACCTCGACAATATTGTTATGGAAGGCAATGAGAAATCTGAATATCTGTGATAAATGGATTAATATTGTTAGGAGGATCTATAGTAATACAAAAGTAAAAGTAAAAATACAGAATACTTTAACAGAGGAATTCACAGTGAATAAAGGCCTTAAGCAGGGATGCAGTTTATCATAAATTCTTTTTAATATTTATTTAGACCAGGCTCTTAACTTGTGGTATAAAAAATGTTCTGAAATGGGTATTCCTATAGGAGGAAAAGTACTGCATTCATTGTTGTTTGCAGATGATCAAATAATTTTTGCAGGGGATGAAGATGATATGAAATATATGATAAATAAACTAATGGAAGAATGTAAAAAATGGGGACTGAATATAAATTTACGGAAAACAGAATATATGTGTTTGGGAAAGGATGTGGTTGACCTCATACTTGAAACAGGGAAAATAAAAAAGTGTGAATTTTTTAAATATCTTGGGTCAATAATTACAAGTTTTGGTACCTGTGAGAGAGATGTACAGACTAAAATTGCAATTGCAAAAAATGCAACTAAGACATTACATGGAATAATTTGGAATAAAAATATTACAAAGGAAACTAAAATGAAAATTTATAAGAGCATAATACAGAATATTTTGTCATATGGAAGTGAAACTTGGTCTTTGACGGAATTACAAAAGAACAAAATTAGAACAGTTGAATTTGATTATTTTAGAAGAAGGCTCCAAAAAACAAGACAGGATAAAATAAGAAATGAATTCCTTTGGAGAGAAATGAATGTCACCACATCTGTTGTTAAGAGGATTGAAAATCAAACACTTAAATGGTATGGCCATGTACAAAGAATGGAAAATGAAAGATGGCCAAAAAATATATACCAATAGTCACCCCCTGGAAGAAATAAACGTGGCAGACCAAGATGGAAATGGAAAACCTACGTCAGAACTATAATGGATGATCGGAATTTGGAAGAGGGAGATTGGAATGATAGAAATAAATGGAAACTGAAGACGGCAAACCTATAAGTGGGGGAAAGCCGAAGAAGAAGAAGAATATTTTTAACGACTCACTCACCTACGTACTCTCCAAAACGTACATCCTCATTCCTACTTTTATTCAAATTTGATTTGAACACGTCGTACGCATCGTTTCTATTGTTACAGTTCTTATGGCTTGAACGTGTTACATTCCACAGCACTGTCTCCTCTTCATATAGTTCAATGAGTTTCTTCACTTTACATTTAGACCACTCCATCACAAAAAAAAAGAAGAAAAAACACCAGGACTGACACTACTGAAAATACCGTAATCAAAAACAAGAGAGCACGTTTGAACTTAAACTCGCAGCGCAGTGTCTGGAAGACAGCGAGGTATGGGTATTGTACAACTAGTTTCAAAAGAATAGAAGAAACAGGTCTACAACATCAGATTTTTAGTGTAACGCAGATTTTAGAAAAGAAATGGGAATATAATGGTACTGTACATCAACTATACGTAGACTTCAAAAAAGACATATTATTCAATTAAGAGGGAGAAGTTATATAGTATCCTGCTGGAGTATGGAATTCCTAAAAAGTTAGGCTTATATGAATGTGTCTACATGGCACAAAGGGTTAAGTGCGTGTAGGAAAACAGTTTTCAGATACTTTTGAAATCCAGAATGGGTTGAAGCAAGGAGATGCACATTCTCCTCTACTATTTAATTTTGTACTAGAGCATGCCATCAAATCTTTAGATGATGAAGAAGGCCTACAACTCAACAGTATTAATAAGCTGTTAGTTTATGCTGATGATGTAATATTGGGCGATAGCGAGGAGATACTAAAGGCCAACACGCACACACTATTGAGTAATACTAAAAAATTTGGACTGGAAGTAAATATCAATAAAACTAAATATTTGGTTACACATAAAAATACATTATACAATGGAAATGGACAGCCAATGACAAATCAAGGAAATTTTGAGGAAGTGGCTGAATTCAAATACCTAGGAACAATAATTACAAATAGGAATGAGATGTACAAAGAAATTAAACATAGGCTCAATTCTTGAAATGCATGCTATTATGCATTACAGAGACTCTTGATTTCCCAACTCCTTTCAAAAAACGTAAAAATTAAAATATATAAAACTATTATTCTACCAGTTATATTACATGGATGCGAAACATGGACTCTTACTTTAAGGGAAGAAAGGAGATTACGAGTATTTGAGAATGAAAGTTCTTAGAAAAATTTTTGGATGAAAGATAGATGAACAGACAGGTGAATGGAGAAGACTTCATAACAGTGAACTACATGGTCTTTATAGGAAGCCAGATATAATAAGAACAGTTAAGTCTGGTAGACTGTGATGGGCTGACATGTGGCACGAATGGGGAATGAAAGACGTGCATGGAAGCTTCTTGTAGGAAAACCAGAAGGAAAATGCCCAGTTTGATAGACCAAGAATGAGGTGGGAGAATAACATTGACTATGATTTGAGGGAAGTAGATTATACAGGGAATGAATGGAAAACATTAGCTCAGGATAGGGATGTGTGGAGAGCTTATGTCCACGCGACCATGAAGCTACGGGTTCGATAGTGCCAGTGAGTTAGTTTCAAAGGAATGTGCAAATATGGACTGTACTGCACATGCGCGTGTCCTTGGGACATGTTGCAGTCTGTTTCCATTATCCTGTGATACAAGTTGCAGCAGATGTTGACCACCACAGTCGCTTGGCACATTTTTGTCCCTGGCACTTGTGCCGCAACATGTTGCATACTGTTTCCATTTCAACAAATTTCGGGCACATGGGACGGCACCTGCCCGGGAAACTACTTATCCTGATCTTCTTGGCACAAATGAGCTGAATGACGAACATTAATGCGTTTTTTATGTGTAGTTGAATAAGTAAAAGGAAACATATATATCATAATTATTTTTAGATACCCCGTGCTGATTACCCGGCATTGCCCGGGAATCTATTTATCCCAATATTCTTGTCATAGTTAAGCTGACAGATGAAAATTAAAGTTTTTTTTATGTTTAGTTGAATAAAAATATATATATATATACATCGTAATTATTTTAAGATATCTTGTGCTGATTACCCGGGAATCTACTTATCCCGATATTCCTGGCATCGATGAAAGGCAATAGTGGTTATCGTGAGTTGTCCGTAAAAGACTACAAAAAGACGCCGACTTTGTTTGTAGTTTTTTTTAGATATTCAATTCTGTGTACATTAATTTTGTGTATTTTTTATGGTTTAGGCAGCGTAAGCCATTTAAGCGTCCAAAGCCGATTTTAAGGTGAAAAAAACTCCTGGCGCGCAGGCCTAGAAAGCCCTTAGCCTACCAGTCG
Source organism: Diploptera punctata (assembly GCA_030220185.1). NCBI lineage: Eukaryota > Metazoa > Arthropoda > Insecta > Blattodea > Blaberidae > Diploptera > Diploptera punctata. The sequence goes on along the minus strand of JASPKZ010003064.1, from coordinate 736,177 downwards.
ACTGCTGGCCTCACATCCACATGTGTCAATCACAGAGGTAGATGATCATCAGCCAGTGTAGGGGTGACATGTGGTCAGCATGTCGAGTCCCCCAGTCGTATAGCTGGTATTCTCAACCTGGAGCCGCTACTTATTGGAGCTACCCAAATGCCTCACGATGCTGGGTGGACACCGGTCCCATACTGGCCGAAATATCATGAGAAAATTTCTTCCCCCATGGAGACTCGAACCAGCGCAAGTCCCGTAGCTCTGCGCCAAGGCTTCCTGCCTTAACCACTCGGCTACGGCGCGGGACGATTTTAAGGGTGAAGGGGTTGAGTATTACGACTATCTTATACCCTATAACCATCCCGAGAATCTCCTGAATATTTTGCAAAAAGTCCCATCACAATCGGATGAACGGTATGGCAGCGCATAAAATACGAACAAACAAACATGCACACACACACACACACACATATATATTAATTAATTATGTCTGCTTAGGTTTTTCTTGGTGCGCAATTTCCCTTTGTAAAACAAAATATAGCTATTTGAAAGAAACGAATGAGTGAGATTGTGCCTGAAATTGAAAATGAGGGACAATTTGCTATCACTTCTGTTCCTTTTTTATGACCTTTAGATTTTTTTGTACCTTTCTGTCCATAATCCCCATTTTTTCTGTTTTAGCGAATCCAGAAGGAATTAAATGATTCAGATTGATCTCATAAAATATTTTTGAAAAACAAATTACAGATCTTAATCGATCCTATCTAGACTAGACATCGAAAATGACCATTAGCAAAATTGACATATTATGTCCGTTATCGCTCTAGAGTCACAATTTTTGTTTCATTGAAACGAAACTTGGCATATACCTACATCTACAATGGTGTAACAGCCCAATGTTGGGCCATAGCCTCTCCTTTGTTAGGAGTTACTAGACCAAGTTAATTTAGTTGCGCTTATTTCCCTAAATATGTCAATAATGGTATGCGGTCGACATGCCGACACAATGAGACATCTAGTAGACAACTAAGGTATTATTAGAATGAAAGAGGTCGGTAAATTTTGCTTAGAGGCATCTTCATTCGGGCTTAAGGTTCTTTTACGAGCCTGAAAATCTTCATTCCAGGAACCCACGGTTTAAAGACCCTGGAGGATTTGCTCCTTGGATTTTTCCATCCTAAAAAATCCATAGACCCGCAACCCTCGGGACCAGAGGCAAGGAACATCACATTCGTCCACCGCGGCCGACAAACTTGGCACATAACAATCGATTAAAAAACTAAGGTCGACTTCGTTAACCAACAAAATCGGACCATTAGGTGTTTGAATTCACCTGAAACGAAAATTATATAAACCGCTCCAGTGGACACAATTTTTCGACTTTTCGCAACAAAACTCAGTGTATTGTATTTGAAATAAAACTAGGAACGTATTCTAAAAAAATCACCGGAATTTTTACATAGCGAATTCTTCCATTTGAATGATACATGGAAATAACCAGGTATCAGTAAACTATATAGTTCAGTAATCTAGGGGATATGTGGATGGCGACCACAAGGTGCCCAAGCTGAGCAAAACATTTCTTCCACTTACTTGTGTTTTGCAGTCTTTTAACTTTACTATTTAACCTCTCTTGGTTAACTCTTGTTTTTTTTTTCGACTCCGACGCTATTAGGGCATCCGGGGGCTAGGGAGTCTTTCCTTTCTTCCATTTCTTCTTTCCTTTATTTTATTTTCTTCTCCAGAAAAGCCTGACCAGAGGCTATAAGATGGCAGCCCCATCACTGGTCTTGCATTCCTTTGGCCAGCAACCAATCGAAGCGACTATTATTATGCTTTCAAGTCTTATACGAGAATTTCCTGGAAGACGCTGGAGGGAAAATTTTCTATAGGATCGTAACAGGCCTTGGCCTAATACTTGGGAGGAAGAAGAAGAAGAAGTAATAGGTTTATATGTATGTACAGATAAGAAAATATGTATGCTGTAGGCCTACAAGTAAAAGTATGTTCAAGGAATAGATAACTTACCTAGTTTTCTTCGTGTACCGTTTATTTAATTTACTGTACAGTGTCCGAAGTACAACTATCTTACTGGCACTATCGATCCCGTAGGTTCATGGTCGCGCGGACATAAGCCTTCCATACATCCCTGTCCTGAGCCAGTGTTCTAAAATCATTCCCTGTATAATTTACTTACCCCAAATCATAGTTAATGTTATTTTCACACCTCATTCTTCGTCTACCGACTGTGCGTTTTACTTCAGGTTTTCCTATAAGAAGTTTCCATGCCCATCTTCCATTCTCCGTTCGTGCCACATGCCCTGCTCATCGCAGTCTAAGAGACCTAACTGTTCTTATTATATCTGATTTCCTATAAAGATCATTTAGCTCACTTATGTAGTCTTCTCCATTCGGCTATCTGTTCGTCTCTCTTTGGTCCAAACATTTTTGTAAACTTGCAATTGAAGGGCTTAGTGCAATAACATGATAATCCACATGTTTTTCTTTCTGAGATATAAGGATTTTAATGTTTCAAAAAAATATAAATACTAATTTGGCAAAATTGTTGTTAATACATCGTGTGTTTACATGTTTTAACTAATCACTGGTGCACTTACTAATGCTTTTATGGATGTTTCAATACATTTATTTGCTATCATGTGGCTTATCATGTAAGTGCAGTAAGTCCTTCAATTATTTAATAAATAACAGACCTAAAAAAAGAAAGAGCACTTTGTCCATTTTTTACTTATTTTAGCACCACTTTCCGTTCATTGTTTATCATTAAAATTGCACCTGAAAATCCTAAGCCCATTTATAAGGATTGAATTGACGTCATACGGAATGTAACGATTGGAATTTCGAAACGAATTCATGAAACACTTTTTAATCCTTGAATCATACACAATTTTATTTCATACTATGCCGAATTTTAAGTATTAATATGTATTGTATTGTATTGTAAGCCTATGTTTTCCTTTTACAAATATTTAGGCGCTCTCCCCCTACAGGGAAGAATTTGAACCATACTAATTTAGTTACACTTGTTTTCGTATAGATGTCATTTGAGTGGTCCGTGGTCAGCGTTCCACCTCATACTGACATCTAGGAAACCAAGGTAGTACTAGGACGGGGAAATTCGGTAAATTTTGCTTAAAGGCCTTTTCATTCAGGCTTTAGAATTTTTTACGAGCCTGAAAATCTTCAGACTCGGGACCCACAGCTTAAAGTCCCTCCCGGAGGACTTGCTCCTTGGATTTTTGCGTCCTAAAAAATCCATCGACCACGGCCGGGTTTGAACCCGCGACCCTCGGGACTAGAGGCAAGGAGCATAACCACTAGTCCACCGCGGCCGACGTATTAATACGTATTCAACAACTACATAAAAAACAATCCGTAAAATATGTTCAAAACGGCTATGTAATGGAATCTCCAAGGAATTTCCAGAAGAGAAGGAATACTCATAATTACCTGGTGAAACACTTTGAGAAATGAAGCTGTGAAATTGTGGAAGAGTTGGAGAGGAGTTAAGATGCTGGTAAGGAACAGAATATGTTGGCGATCTTTCGCAGACGTCACATGGTCCTTAGGGCGGTGATTGAAATTACTAATACTGCTAAAATATCATCAGATGAATTAAAAAAAGGATAGAAGAAGAAGAGCAAAGAGGGAGAAGGCAGAAAAAAGAAAGAAAAGAAGACAAAAGAAAAAAGAAGAAAAAAGAGAGGTAAGAAGGAAGAGGAAAAGAAGGAAAGCGAGTAAAGGAAAAGGAAAAAAGAAGAAAATGAGGGGAGGCAAGAAGGAAGAATAAAAAAGAAAAAGGAAAAAAATAAAAAAGAACATTAAAGGGGAGGCAAGAAGGAAGGAAAAAAGGGGATAAAAGAGAAATGAAGAAAAAAGAAGAAAACGAGGAGTGGTAAGAAGGAAGAATAAAAAAGATGGTAAAAGAAAAAGGAAGTCAAAAGAAGAAAATGAAAGGGAGATAGGAAGGAAGAAGAAAAAGAAGAAAAGGGAGTAAAAGAAAAAGGAAGAAAAAGAAGAAAATGAGGGGAGGTAAGAAGAAAGAGAAAAAAGAAGAAACATATGATAAAATAAAAGGAGGAAAAATAAAAAAATAAGAGGAAAATGAGGAGATAAGAAGGAAGAGGAAAAGAAGAAAAGAGGGTAAATGAAAGAGGAAGAAAAGGAAAAGAAGAAGAAAAAGAAGGGAAGCAGAAGAGGTTGAAAAAAAGGTGGAGGAAGAAGAAAACAAAAAAAAGGAGAATTAAAAGAAAAAGTGGAGAAGAAGGTGAAGGAAAAGAAAGAATAAAGATGGAAAGTAGGAAAAGAAAAAGAAGATAAGAAAAAAGGAAGAAGAGAGAAATAGGAAGAAGAATGAGAGGAATATGAAGGAAGTCGGCCTTGCGAACAAGGATTATCATAACCTACATAACGTGGAGAAAGGTGGTGGGGAAACACCTTCAGTTGAGCTGTCACTCACCATCTGGATCGCACACGGATCACAACAATGGAGCAGCCAGCTGGGTAAGTACACATTATTGTTGAGGAATTCATGTTGGTGGATTATTAACAATACAACAAACTAATATGCATGTACCACCAGCCATATGTCACAACACTTTCGTGAAAACAGATCTTTAAATTACATTTTACAATTCATAATTGAAATATACAGTTAAATGATAAATAAAGAAATGACTAAATTCAAATACTAAGGAACAGAATAGGAATGAGATGCACAATGAAATTGAACATGGGCTCAATTCTGGAAATGTATGCTGTTATGCATTAAAACATTACAGGAACTCCTGCTGCCCCAACTTCTCTATTTTTTTTTTGCAAATGTCCCAGGTTGTCTTTCGACATGCCTGGTGTTCTCTCCTGGCATGGCGTACTTGTAACCCACTTCAGAGATTGGGGCGCCTGGAAGGCGGGGTTACGTTGCCCCGATGATATGATGGGTGATGATGAGAGTGGTGCGCCAGGAGAGTCCCTAATCCTAAGCTTAATCTAAGATGAATATGAATGATGATGATTGCGATGGCCACATGATTTTGGGGACCGTTTGGGCCTTAAAGTTTTCCTGACATTTGTCTTACAGGCGAGGAAAAACCCCGATAAAACCTCACCCAGAAAAACTGTCCCGACCGGAGATCGAACCTGGGCCCGCTGCGTGACAAGGCAGCACGCTACCTCGAGACCACAGCGGTGGACTCTCTAAAGGAAGTTAAACTGAAAATATATACAACTGTTTAAGAGACCTTAAGTCATCTGATGATTCTCCTGAATTAGAAATTAGTTAATATTCTCCCAGTTATATTATACGGATCGAAACATGGACTCTTACTTTAAGGGAGGAAACAAATATTATGATTATTTTAGAATAAAGTTGTTAGGAAAATTTATGGACCGTAGAGAGATGAACAGACAGGTGAATGTAGAAGACTACATAACAGTGAGCTATGTGGTTTTTATGGGGGCACGCCGTAGCGTAGTGGTGAAGGCACTGAGCTACAAGCCGGAGGATCGAGGGTTCAAGTCCCGTTGGGGTCAGGATTTTTAAACTGACCCAAACCCTCTGGCGGCACTATGGCCCTGGGGTCGACTCAGCCTCTAACGGAAATGAGTACCAGACGCTTGTTCTGGGGGTAAAGACGGCCGTCACGCAGGGCTGACAACCCGGCTGACACAAAGTGCCGATTGTCTAGAAAAAGTGGGAGCCTTAACCTCCTACTACCCCAAGGGCCTCCGGGCCTGTTGTGGGATCACTTTACTTTTTATGTGGTTTTTATAGGAAACCAGATGTAATAAGAACAATTAAGTCTTGTAGACTGTGACGGGCAGGACATGTGGCATCGACGGGGAATGAAAGAGGGGCATGGACTTTTTGTAGGAAAACCAGAAGGTAAACACCCAGTTGGTAGACAAAAAAAATGAGATGGGGGAATAACGTTAACCATGATTTAAGGGTAGTAGATTATATAGGGGGTGATTGTGAACTAACTCATGATAGCGATGTGTGGAAGAGCTATGAAGAAACGCGGCGAAACCTATAAGTTCGATAGGGCAAATGAGTTGGACCTACTAGTTCCACTTATAAAACACGGATACTCTTTAAAAATTATACGCTATTAGGAATTAATATCCTCGTGTGAAATCAAATGAGCAATCAAATCTTTTAGAGGATGAAGAGAACTTGCAACTCAATTGTATTTGGCTACATCTAAAAGAGAGAAGAAAATCGCACTGTCTAATTCTCCTATTTAAGATCCTACATACCTCGATTCCCAATTATTTATCATCCCGTTTCCAGTATCTATCCTCAAACCATAACTTAAACATCAAGATCACAACATCTCTCTACTTAATACACACACATACACCGCAACATAGGACATCACATCACTCCAATCGCATGTCATATACCAATCTCCACGTATCGCAACTGCATTCCCCTACCACAAGAAATAAGGGGCTGCCGGACATTGGCATCTTTTAAAAGAAATCTAAATTTATATTTGCTCTAAACTCGACTTCATTATTATCCAGTGTAAGATATATATATTAATTGGTGTTTCCCGTATAATGTATCATATTTATATTATTATTATTATTATTATTATTATTATTATTATTATTATTATTATTATCGTATCATTATTGTTATTACCCTATAAAATGTTGTTTGTACATGACATTTACATTGTTACATTTATTGTATCTTTAACTGTTTATAATTAGTATAGTGTATATATTTGTCGAATATTTATTTGTATTTGTACTGGTTGAGTGGAAGAGAGGGCCTTATGGCCTTAACTCTGCCAGAATAAATAAAGTATTATTATTATTATTATAATTATTATTATTATTATTAATAATAAGCTGTTGGTATATGCTGATGATGTAGTATTATTAGGCGATAGCAAGAAAATACTAAACGATAACACACACATTCTATTAAATAACACTCATAAACTGAGGCTAGAAGTAAATACACTGGTCGACAAGGTTTTCTTCACAAGAAATCTGATTAGTGAATCTAGTGCATTTTTTCATACTGAATTCAGATATCTAGTCAGAATTTTTCCATCAGGCACAGCTTTTTTTGTGACAGCTACTTTTTAAAAAAATATTTTAGAATTCTCTTTGACCTGTCATAGGAACCTTTACGTTATATGTAGCGATTTTATTCAAGCTGTATTTAAGGGCTGTCTCTGATGAGCACGGCGAGAATTTTCATCAGCAAATTTCCACAATGGAAAAGAGGTACCAAGGCAAGTGGAGTTCTAATATGCTGGCTGACTACTGTTGGACCAAGAAGTGAGATGTTCCAGATGCAAAATATGCCCGAAAATCACTATCTACCACTTTCTAGGTAAGTCAGATTGAGTTAGAGTTAGATGGATTTTATTGGAAATTATAAAAAAATGTAAATGAATATCACAGAAAAAACTGAAATTATATTTAAATTCAAGATGAAAAATACTTCTAAAATCTCATATTTTTATTCTTGTGAAAGAAAAAGTTCATTTTTGTCGACCAGTGATATCAATAAAACTAAATATGTGATCGCATGTAGAAATGTATTATCGGACTGGATACTTAAAGGAAATTTTAAAGAAGTGGCAGAATTAAAATACCCAATGAACAATAATTACAAACAGAAATGGGGACCACAAAAAACTAAATTAAGTTTGAAAACTCATGTTATTGTGCATTACATCTCAATTTATCTAAAAAAAATGTTAAACTAAAAGTATATAAAACGATTAATCTTCCAGTTATATTATATGCATGCAAACATGGTCTTATACTTCAAGGGAGGGACCAGTCTCATGGGCTAATGGTACGATTTTCTGACTAAATTTCGTGAGGTTTTGGGTTCGATTCCCGGTCAGATCATAGGGATATTTCCTTAAAGGGAATTATTCCATGGTTTGGAATTTAGATTAAATTCTCGTTAAGGATTCTCTTGGCGCTTCATTATCATTTATCACCCATCATATCACCGGCGTAACATAACTTCGCATTGCTGGTGCCCCAACTTATGAAATTGAATACAATTTTGTCAATGCCAGGAGAGAAAGACAGGAAATGTCATAAAAGAAAACCTGATGGCATTGGACAATAAAAAATCAAGGCAGGAGAATATATTACGAGTATTTGAGAATAAAGTGATTAGGAAAATGTTGGACCAAAGAGAGATGGACAGACAGGTGAGTGGACAAAATTAGTAATAATGAGCTACATTATCTTTATGGGAAACCAGGTGTAATAAGAACTGTCAAGGCAGGGCATATGGTAAGAATGGGAAACGAAAGAGCGGCATGGAATAGTTTTGTAGGAAACCGGGAAGCAAAGTTCAGATTAGAGTAACATTAACCATGAATTGAGGGAAGTGAATTATACGGGATTGATGGGAAAGTATTAGCACAGGATAGGGATGTATGGAGAGCTTATGTCAACGTGGCCATGAACTTCCGAGTTCCATAGTGTAGGTGAGGTAACTAACTACATCCTAATGCTAAGTTAAAGTTTTCCATTCATTCCCTATATAGTTCACCCCCCTCAAATCATGTTAATGTTATTCTCCCACCTCATTATTGGTCTATACACTGAGCATTCCTGCCACATGTCCCTTCTATTGTAGTCTACGAGAAGACTTAACTGTTCTTACTACGTCTGGTTTCCCATAAAGATAATATAGCCCCTTGTTAAGTAGTCATCACCATTCGCCTGTCTGTTCGTTCCTCTTTGATCCAAAGCTCTTTCATCTCATTATTGGCCTACATATTAAGGGGTTCCCCCTGGTTTTACTGAAAGATGTTTCTATGTCACTTTTTCATTCCCTATTCGTGCCACTCGTCCACCCATCGCAGTCTATGAAACTTATCTTCGTGTTATATCTGGTTTTCCATAAAGGTGGTATAACTCACTGTTATCTAATCGTCTCTATTCGCCTGTCTGTTTATCTCTCTTTCGCAAAAAAAAAACTAAGAACTTTATTTTCAAATACTCGTAATCTTTTCTCCTCCCTTAACTTAAAGAGTCAATTTTTCGCATCAGTATAACTTGGAAGAATATGTTGTAATGTTGTAAGCCCATGTTTCCCTTAACAGAGATTTAGGCGCTCCCCCTACAGGGAAGAATTTGAACCATACTAATTTAGTTACACTTGTTTTCGTATAGATTGAGTGGTCCGTGGTCAGCGTTCCGCCTCATACTGACATCTAGGAAACCAAGGTAGTACTAGGACGGGAAAATTTGGTAAATTTTGCTTAGAGGCCTTCTCATTCAGGCTTAAGGATCTTTTACGAGCCTCAAAATCTTCAGACTCGGGACCCACGGCTTAAAGTCCCTTCCGGAAGACTTGCTCCTTGGATTTTTCCGTCCTAAAAAATCCATCGACCCCGGCCGGGTATGAACCCGAGACCCTCGGGACCAGAGACAAGGAGTATAACCATTAGTCCACCGCGTTCCTCTTCTTCTTTTTCTTTATCCTTATAATGTGCTAGCTTGCACACTATAGGCCTGGGGTACCGCCCGCGACCCACTCTATGAGCGCGCTCGATATCTCGTTCTAGCAGAACTATTCCAATTTGTCTTATGACATGCCTTGTTATAATTGCCGTAGTGTCCCAAGACTCGTTCTCCTCTTCCCCCACACCATACAACACAATATTGTTCCTTCTAGATAGTCAATTCTTTTTTCTAGCCATCTAACTCTGTTTTCCATACTACTCCAGGCTACCTCCATTTCTTGAACCCTCTCCACGACAGAGTTTACCATAGACACCATGTCCTCAGTCTTTCGGAATCCCTGGATCATCTCTTCCAGCATTTTCTTCACGTCCTGCATATTTTTACAATCTGACAACACCGCACGGGTTCTCGAGAGCTAGAAACACGTCCACATACTACCACGTACAAGAAGAGACTCCTAGTTCCTCTTTGATCCAAAGCTCTTTCATCTCATTATTGGCCTACATATTAAGGGGTTCCCCCCTGGTTTTACTGCAAGAAGTTTCTATGTCACTCTTTCATTCCCTATTCGTGCCACTCGTCCGCCCACCGCATCCTATGAAACTTAATTATTCGTATTATATCTGGTTTTCCATAAAGGTGGTATAACCCCCTGTTATCTAATCGTCTCTACTCGCCTGTCTGTTTATCTCTCTTTGGCAAAAAAAAAAAAACAAACAACTAAGAACTTCATTTTCAAATACTCGTAATCTTTTCTCCTCACTTAACTTAAAGAGTCAATTTTTCGCATAAGTATAACTTGGAAGAATAACCGTTTTATATGTTTTTAGTTTAACGTTTTTTTAGAGAAAATGGAAGACAAGAGTCTCTGTAATGCGTAGTAGCATGTGTTTATACTAGGGCATTCGGTAAGTAATGGCAACATTGCTATACCATCACAAATATATATATATATATATATATATAGGTTACTTTGACGTTAGGAACTTCATTTATGGTCTCTTGTCAAGTCAACTACACGTTGCCATATCCTTAGAAGATGTCGCACTCCATCTGCAGCATAATTTCTGGATACCTCTTTCACTGATATTAACTTTTGATTGAAGTCGAATGCTTCGTAAAGGTTCTTCGAATTTTTGAGAATAACTTATAGTCACAAGAGCTCCTGTCTGGTGTATTTGGTGGTTGTTCTAGTACTTCCCAATTCCACCTTCTAAAAAAATTCTACTGAACATCTTTTTAGTGCGGTATTGCTTACTAAATGTGAGAAACAGTGAATGTATTCATACAATATTGCTATTTCAAGACTTTCAATATTTCAGACTTATACAAGAAAGACTGCTCAATAACATATTAGAAGATTACAATGATCGCCAATAGATATAATTGTAAAATATCAATAAATAAGTCAAAAGTAATGGCATTTATTGGTAAATATGGAATTAGATCAAAAATTGTACTGGATAACAAAATAATAGAACAAGTATCACATTTCCAATATTTAGGATGTGATATAACTTATAGAGAAAATAAAGATATAGAAAATAAAGTAAATAAATTTCAGGCTATTTGTGGAACCATAAAAAGAACCTTAGGTCGGAAAACAAGGAAAGATACGAAACTTAAATTATATAAAACAATGGCTGTTCCTTTGTTGTTGTATGGAAGTGAAAATTGAATAATGAAATCAAGGGATAAAAACAGGGTACAGACTGCGGAAATGCTGTTTTTACGTAATGTGAAAGGATGCACAAAGAGCGGATAGAATAAGGAATGAAACTATACGAGAAGAATTAAATATATAAAAAATTGAAGATAAAATCAGCGAAAATAATAAGAAATGGACAGAACACTTAATGAGAAAGAACAACGAAAGAATACCAAAAAGAACCTTCCTGTATAATCCCAGAGGAACAAGAGATGTTGGCCGACCACGCAGAAGAATGACTCCACTTTTAACTTCGCCGGAACAGGCTGCATAGCCTAAAATTTGTAGTAGAAGAAGAGGAGAAGAAGACAATGATCGCCATTAGGATCGCTGATTTACAAGTGTTGCATTACATATTGAATCAATACTAGTAAAATTCATATCAAATTCCGTTGAGGTGAAGTCATATTATGAAAGTTAAAAATTAAATTGTATCTGTTGGTAGGTGCCGTCGTCCTCAACTTTGTTAATATATTGTATATAAAAATTAACTGGAGCGCTTTCGGAAGTTATCTTCCATCTTCTGCAGGTTGAGTTTCTGCTACTTGTTGTGTACTCCAACTGTTTGTAGCAGCGAAGGTACAATTTAATTTTTAACTTTCATCATAAATATTGAATGTCCTAGTATCAAAACAAGTGTAATGAAATAAAACTGAAAACCAAGTACGGAGCAGAAATAAATTTATTGTAATACAATATAGAATTATAGAACTTTTTTGGTCATTTGTAACATAGGTGGAGCTTCGCGACTCACTGATTCCTTCCTCAGGAGCAAAATCAGTGATTTAGTTTATAGTTTCACGTCCTTGTATATTTGAGGTCGGACTGTTTCACCGCTCGGTGGACCGGTTAAACGCAGGTCATTGAACGATCTTGAGTGATGTAGATTTTCCTTAATACTTTCATGCACAGATTGACGTTGGTCAATCGGCCTCCTTTAAAATTAGCATCAGGAACATTTCAAAGAAATTAGCCATGCATCCTTTCCATGTATCAGTTATATGGTTCAATAACCTCAACATATGTTCTACTAAATTTTAAAACTAACTAATTCAACACTATTGATATTAAAGAAGAAATAAGTAAGATAATTCAAAATATCAATAAGTGTTACTATGGAATGGTAAGATATTTTAAATCAAAATATCTCACTTTTAACACAAAAATAAGATTATTGTATTGTATTGTAAGCCCATGTTTTCCCTTTAAAGAGATTTAGGCTCTCTCCCCCTACAGGCAAGAATTTGAACCATACTAATTTAGTTACACTTGTTTTCGTATAGATGTCATTTTGAGTGGTCCATGGTCAGCGTTCCGCCTCATACTGACATCTAGGAAACCAAGGTAGTACTAGGACGGAAAAAGTCGGTAAACTTTGCTTAGAGGCCTTTTCATTCAGACTTAAGGATTTTTTACGAGCCTGAAAATCTTCAGACTCGGGACCCACGGCTTAAAGTCCCTTCCGGAGGACTAGCTCCTTGGATTTTTCCGTTCTAAAAAATCCATCGACCCCGGCCGGGTTTGAACCCGCGACCGTCGGGACCAGAGGCAAGGAGCATAACCACTAGTCCACCGCGGCCGACAAAATAAGATTATATAAGACATTAATAAAACCTGTGCTAACAAATGGAAGTGAGACTTAAAATACCAATACTCGGCTCAGAGTTTTTAAAAGAAAAATTCTAAGAAGAATATATGATCCCACTCAGGAAAGAGGAGAATGGCGAAATACAATACAATGAAGAATTGTATCATTTGTATAAGTCACTAGACATCGTTACAGACATTAAAATAGCTAGATTGAGATGGGCAGGACATATCCAGAACATGGGTAATAGTGAAATTGTTAAAAAAATAATGATGGACTATCCAGATGGAAGAGGAAACATTGGAAGACCAAGAGCTGGGTGGAAGGATGGAATTTTGGAAGACGACCAAAGACTTGAAATTCGAAATTGGTGGACAGTCGCCAGGAATAGAGAGGACTGGAAGAGAATGCTTAGGGAGGCTATGATTCGACCCGGGTTTGTTATGCCAAATATGATGATGAAGTAACAAACTAACTAATTCACTGGAGTTATTGAACATGTAGGTTTATGCCCGCACGGACATAAGCTCTCCACACTTTCCTATCCTGAGCTAATGTTTTACAATCAACCCCTGTATAATTTACTTCCCTCAAATCTTGGATAATATTATTCTCCTATTTCATTCTTGGCCTATATACTGGATGCTTTCTCCCTGTTTTTCATTCAAACAGTTTCCTTGCTCCTCTTTCATTCCCAATTCTTGCCACATGTCCTACCCACAGGAGTATATGGAATGAAACGAAGTGATTAATATGATTATCCAGAAATGGGGAATGAAGTTTTCGGCAAGGGAAAGATGGAGTATCCTCGAGATATCTGTCCTGGCTCCTTTAGATGCACCGTAAGTCCCACATGGAGTGACCGAAGACTCGAACTCGGAACCCAGACGTGTCACTTCTGTCACGGAGCAGCTAATATAATATAATATAATATAATATAATATAATATAATATAATATAATATAATATAATATAATATAATATAATATAATATAATATAATGTAATGTAATGTAATGTAATGTAATGTAATGTAATGTAATGTAATGTAATGTAATGTAATGTAATGCAATGCAATGCAATGCAATGCAGTACAGTACAGTACAGTACAGTACAGTACAGTACAGTACAGTACAGTACAGTACAATACAATACAATACAATACAATACAATACAATACAATACAATACAATACAATACAATACAATATAATATAATATAATATAATATATATAATATAAATAATATAATATAATATAATATAATATAATATAATATAATATAATATAATATAATATAATATAATAATGATGATGATAATAATAATAATAATAATAATAATAATAATCTTTCTCCTTATTAGGAATTTCTCTACTATATAGTACATTTCCTACAACACATTGTAAATTTTACTCCTCCATAAATCCCTATTCTCTGCATCACTCTCTGTTAATCCTCTCGACACCATACTCCTATGCACTTCTTTGAATCCACTGTTCTTTTGGCCTCCCCTTTTTTCTGTTGCCCTCCGATTCAAAATGTAATTTCGCCTTAGATATCCTGTCATCTGACATCCTCTTTACGTGGCCAAACCATTTTAGTCTTCTTTATTCAATAATTTGTAGAACATTATTTTTGATTATCGATTATATCTCTGATTTTAGTATTTCTAATTTTGTCTCTTTTGAATTTTAGAAGCCCTCCTCCAAATGTCCATCTACCTTACCAATAGTTTATACACTTGCTCTCTGCTTAACGTCCACGTTTCCTGCACCATTCGATATTATATTCTCCACCAATGAATTGTAAATAAGTTTTTTAGTTTCATTCAGAATAATAATAATAATAATAATAATAATAATAATAATAATAATAATAATAATAATAATAATAATAATAATAATAATAATAACAATAATAATATTAATAATAATAATTATTATGAATATAAGGCCTATTATTATTATTATTATTATTATTATTATTATTATTATTATTAATATATGTCCAAATCTGTGGTCTCGGGGTAACGCCGTTGCCTCTTATTCAGCGGCTCTGGTTCGATAACGTTTCCTGATTGAGACTTTTCGGGTTTTTTTCGACACTTGTAAAACAAATATCGGAAACTATAAGTGCTATCACAATCATTCGTATCGTATTTGCTGCCTTATTTAGTACGAATATATGAGTTAATGGCGTGTCTTGTCTTAAATGTTCGTGTTGTCTCAATGCGGCCTTGGTATTGAAATGTCACTCATCCAGGGAGGGTGTCCGTGTGTCAAGAAAGTGAGTGTGTTACGCAGAGTTTCAAATATTCTCCCGACAGATCGTGTCATCGCAACTTCTCTAAAACGTCACACTAATAATATTAAAACGGTTATTCTTACAGATGTTATATGCACAGTTAGTGCAGAACGTATTGGTACACTTAATAATTCCATTATTTCTTCACTACATACAAAAACAAAACTATAAACCTTTAAATTGAACTCTATGAAGTTAAATACACGCAGTTTCCTCTGTTTTAACATGCCAATTAACGAGAAAAAAATTGTACATGAACAACAAAAATTAACGAACAAAAAGTATTGATACAGTATTAAGTTTTGATCAACAGAATGTTCACATGAAGTCGAGTGGGGGTGGGTCTGGTAGTATTGTTATTCACTCTAGCCTTGAGTACTTTGCCGTGTAGTTGTGTGTGTTCTGGCTGCAGATTAAGCTGGAATGGGGCGCAAAGGTAGAAATCTACAGTAGAAGAAAGGGAATTAATTATTGGTTTGCATAATCAGTGTAAATCGCTAAATAGAATTAGTGAAATAATTGGAAGGCCAAGATAAAACTTTCAGCATATAATTGGTAGAGTTCGCGAATGAAAATCTTACGAAATAGCCACAGATCAGGACGTACTAGAAAACTATGTTAAAGTTGAAAAAGCATTAATGAGAAAAGTAAAGCAAAAACCTAAAAGTAGTGCCTTTAAATTAGCAGTTAGTATCAAGAATGACTGTAATATTTGTATTTCTGCTAGCAATGTTCGTAACAGTCTATGTGCTAACGAACTGCATGGGAAAACAGCCCGTAGAAATTGCTTACTTAGTAAGTGAAAAAAACTGAAAGCAAAATTTTAACTTCGCTAAAACACACATAAACAGCCCCAAAGAATTTTGTACAAATAGTAATTTATACTAACTAGCCTAAAATCAACATTTCCCGATCAGATGGAAGAAGAAAAGTCTGGAGGAATTAAAATACAGAGCTATAAAAATAAAATCTCCAACCCACTGTGAAACATAGTGGTGGTTCTTTATAAGTATGGGGATGCATGAATAGCTCTGGAGTCGGGACCTTGCATTTTATCGATGGTGTGATGGATCACAAACAGTATATGAACATACTGAAGACCAATCTCCATACCTCTGCAGAGGAAATGTGGATTAAACAAGGTTTTGTATTTATGTAAGATAATGATCCCAAACACATCGGTTTCAATACGCGTTTATGGATGTTGTATAACACACCAAAGTACATAGAAACGCCTCCCTAATCTCCGGACATAAACCCCATTGAGAATTTATAGGAACATCTGAAAAGGAGAATTTGTTTAAGGCAGGTTTCCAACAAGCAAGACCTGAGAAACGCTTCGGAAGAAGAATGGAGAAATAGGGGAACAGGGGGCAGAATGGGGTAGTGGGGTAGAATGGGGTACGTGTATTTTTCTCCCAGTATGTGGCACGATATATCGGAATTTCTCAAAAGTATCTCTGTAACGTCTCAGCTGCTTGTACAGATCAGTTTTTCGCCATCGGTGATGTCTTTGTTACTTTTTTGCTTGTGTGGTCAGTTGTGAAGAGATTTTTGCAATATTACACCTTCTCTTCAGTGCATGCCAATACATCTAAGCTTCATTTGAATAATATCTAACAATTACTGTGTTAAAGATTATTCCATTTTATTTCTAAACATGTTTACTGCGTTAGGTTTTGTTTCAAAATAATCCGGTCATAACGTCATAAATTATAATTGAGTTTAAAATATATATACAGTCAATATGCCCATTTCACCAATAAATGTTTAAAATGGTCAACTAGTTTCTACAGCCAAGCTGTCATTCTCAAGACCAGATATTGACTGAAGACAATATAGATAAAAATAAAGATACAAATTCAGTTAAAAACAAACTACGTCACATGACGCAATCATTCACAAGTGAAAGTAAAACATAATAAAACTAATCCTCTTTTTATCAATTAGAGAAAAGAGGGGGCTGTACGGAATAGGGCCTTTGTCTTTGTTCATTATTTTATCCTTATTTTTATAAATTTCCAAACTTTCAAGGACGTTAAGGAATTTGAAATCCCTGACCGAACGAACCAGCCTAAGATTACTTTTGTTGATAGCGAGACCATTTTAAACATTTATTGGTGAAATGGGCATATTGACTGTATATATATTTTAATATTGTATCACCAAGAAGATCAATTGTGTACTAAATAATTGAGTTCGTGGGGCACAATGGGGTGGGGCAAGACAGGGTACTACCCCGTCTTGCCCCATGCGGTCTTCATATTACTGACTGACTCTTTTCCTCTGTGTAGTTTCAAAATGGTGAGGAATTATAAAAATAAGACACAGAGAGGAGAATGGTCTCTTGTGTCTATGCTAGAAGCCGTTAATGCGGTTACAAATGGATCAATGGTGTACAAAACGGCAGCTAGTCAATTCCAAGTGCCTCAAACAGCTCTGGAAACGACACGTGAAGAAAAAGAGAGAAAATGTGGATTACACTGTAAGGAAATCAATGGAAAATTTCTCCTGCGTTTTTTAGTGAAGAGCAGGAAAACGAACTTGAATACCTTAAAAAATGGAAGCCCAACTCTTCGGCCTCAGTGTAAATGAATTTCGAGGACTTGCCTTCCAACTGGCGGAACGGGTAGTGCTTACGTACGTGCCTCAACAATGGCTACAGCCGTCAATGATTTTCGAAAAAACTGGGATATGGCCAGTTAATGTGAATGTTTTTGATGATGCAGATTTCTCTTGCCTTCTTCAACAACAGACATTCAGGTTGCTTCTGATAATAATTGCAAGGCAACACTTCCAAGCCTCAGGAACATCTGACGTCAGAAACATTTTCCTTGCCTGAAAATCTAGAGTCGCCAAACCACAGTCATTTTCAAAGTGCCAGCCCTAGAAATATCACACCCATTCCAAAAGGGTCTCAAAAGAACAAGCGAGTTTAAAAAAATCGAGGCGAAAGTGCAATTTTGACATCATCAACATAGAGAAGTGCACTGCAACATTCTGAAAAGGATAAATTAGAAAAGAGGCCTGTAAAAAGACGATTTGCTTTACCAGAAAGTGACTCGAAACCAGGACCATCAAAAGTTAAGGCAGTCTGGTTAAACCTACCTAGTTCGAAAAATCATTCTGGCTCTGCCAAAAATGACGTTGAGGAAGATGATTGTCTCTACTGTCATGATTCTTCAGAAGAAAGCTGGATTAGATGTCCTTCTTGTCTTCAGTGGGCTCACAACTCTTGTGCTGGAGTCGATAGTGATGATGATGATGCCACTCATGTTTGTGTATTTTGTGAAAAATAAATCATTGTGCTATAGTTTATAAGTTTACTGATAAATATCATTAATTAGTAATGCAAAATACAAATACAAATTTAGTACCCCATTCTGCCCCATCCATGGGGCACAACGGGGCAAATGTTTTGCTCTAGTTTTATTGGATGTATATCCCCGAATTTTTTATTAATTTGTAATGTGATTATGTTTTTCTGTTTATTAAATACCAATGAACATATTCATATCAGAGAACAAAATTTTACTCATTTATAATGTAAAATACATTGGATCAAACATTAGATACCCCATCCTGCCCCACGTTCCCCTATTCATTCTTCAGTAGGCTAACTTCAAATTTAGTCGGGTCAATGCTACGTTGTTCTCAAGCCATCTTGGAATCAAAGAAGCTCCCAACCAAGCATTGAACTCAAAAAGTAAAGACTCAAAACAGTCATAATATAAGACTACCAATAATTTTTGTTTGTTAATTTTTGTTGTTCATGTATAAATTATTTTTTAATCGTTAATTGTTATGTTAAAAACAGAAGAAACTGCGTTTATTTAACTTTATAAGGGTGCAATGTAAAGGTGTATAATTTTATTTTTATATACATACATACATACATAGTAATTCTGCCCGAGGGCAGGTCTTTCACTGCAATCATAGCATTTTCATGTTATGTTTTGCAGCTTTACTAGGGAATTACAGGTGTGGTAGCTTCCCGTTGCTTTCCACAATTTTCCATATTTAACTATGAATTTATGCAATTCGTTCAGAAATAAAGATATTGACATGAAATTTGGAATGAATCTGATCCCAAAATGTATATTTTTCCAAAGTTTAAAATTATAATAATTATTTTATTATCAAATCCTTGTCCCGCGCCGTAGCCGAGCGGTTAAGGTAGGAAGCCTTGGCGCAGAGCTACGGGACTTGAGCTGGTTCGAGTCTCCATGGGGGAAGAAATTTTCTCATGGTATTTCGGCCAGTATGGGACCGGTGCCCACACAGCATCGTGAGGCAATTGGGTAGCTACAATAAGTAGCGGCTCCAGGTTGAGGAACCAGCTATAACGGCTGGGGGACTCGACATGCTAACCACATGTCACCCCTACACTGGCTGTTGATCATCTACCTCTGTGATTGACACATGTGGATGTGAAGGGCCAGCAGCCGGCTGGTAAAAGGGCAACCGCTGAAAAGTGGAAAGACCCTCAATCGGAATCAAATCCTTTCCCCCAGGAATTTCAAAATTCGTTAAATAAAAATTACAATCGGAAGTAACACTATGAGGCAATTTATAATTCACCAGTCTCTATGAGTTCTGTTGGTCTTTCCAGTCATTTTAGCAATTTTGACTTCTCGTTTCTAAGATTAGCTAAAAAAAACTCCATGCTGCAATAGATCATAGTTGAGAATTGTTTATCAATATTAATTTTAACTGCAACACTTTATTAATAACTTATCTAAACTCCTGATTTTTTCATTAGAACCATTTATTGATTTCTTTTTCCGTTTATCCTCAAACCGCAATACCAATAATTTTGAAATTAAAGTAAAGTCATCCCACGACAGGCCTCAGGAGGCCCTTGGGGTAGTAGGAGGTTAAGGCTCCCACTTTTTCTAGACAATCGGCACTTGATGTCAGCCGGGTTGTCAGCCCTGCGTGACGGCCGCCTTTACCCCCAGAACAAACGTCTGGTACTCATTTCAGTTAGAGGCTGAGTCGACCCCAGGACCATAGTGCCGCCAGAGGGTTTTGGTCAGTTTAAAAATCCTGACCCTCACGGGGATCGAACCCTCGACCTTCCGGCTTGTAGCGCAGTGCCTTAACTACTACGCTACGGCGTGCCCCCAATTTTGAAATTAGTAAAATAAAATGAAGAAATACTTAAATTATTTATTTATCTCTGTGATATTTTTAAGTGTAGCAATACTTTCTGTACTAACTGTATGTGAAAAATCACCCTTACTTTAAGGGAGGAGAATAGATTACGAGTATTTGAGAATAAAATTCTTTGGATAATTTTTTTGACCAAAGAGAGATGAACAGACAGGCGAATGGAGAAGATTACTTAACAGTAAGTCACATGATCTTTATGGGAAACCAGATATAATAAAAATAGTGTTAAGTATCGTAGACTGCGATGGGCAGGACATGGGGTGTGAAAGAGAGGATGGAAACTTCTTACGAAATAAAATATTAAAATATATACCTGGCAGGTGCCCGTCGTCCTCAACTAGGTCAAAAATTAAAAAAAAAACTTTTAAGAATTGTAGGCCTTTCGGAAACCGGCTTCCATAATCAGCATAAGGATAGGTTTATGTGCTACTTACTATTTAACTATTGTTTTGCGACGTTTTTGACATCAGCGGCCTTCAAACGTCGTCAGTAGCTACCGGTTTCCGAAGTTTCCTACAGTTTTAAAAGTTAAAAGAAGTACAGTAGATTATAAAAAAACTGTGGACGATGATGACACCTACTAGGTATCTATTTTAATATTTTTACTTTGTGACGTCCAGTAGCAGGTGTGACAATTTTGGACAGAAATAGAAATTAAGATATTAGAAAAGACTTAAATATTTTTAATTTAACAAACAGAATTGACAACATGATGAAACAACTGGTATGAACATGTTAAGAGGATCCCTACGGATAGAATCCCTCAGCTATTGTTAAAGTACAAACCAATAGGACATAGAAGAGTTGGACGCCCATTTGCTAGATGTTAACATTCATTAAATCCAATTTGATGTGAAAACAGGTCAAAAGGCCAAATTTCACGAAGTAAAAGAAGAAGACTTTGTGACCATTTCAAAGAAATTTCAATATGAATTTTATCAGTATGGAAACTTCTTGTAGGAAAACCAGAGGGAAAGCATCTAATAGGTAGATCAAGAATGAAGTGGGAGAATAACATTAACCTTGATTTGAGGGAAGTGAAATATACAGGGGACGATTGGAAAACATCAGCTCAGGTTAGGGATGAATGGAGAGCTTAATGCCTTGATGCTGATGATAATGATGACCTTTTTTATTAGATACTAGCTAATACCCAGCATGCGTTGCTGTTCATAAATAAATGTTAATGTGTGTTTACCACCAGCCGTGCACTGTTCGGGAATCGACTTAGCCTATCCCGATCTTCTTGGCATCAATGAAAAACAAAAATGGTTATTGTGAGTTATCCGTAAAAAAATAAATGTATGCTGTTGCGGACTTTTTTTGTAGAGTTTTTTGAGATATTCAATTCTGTGTATATTAATTTGTGTATTTGTTATGGTTTAGGCAGCGTAAGCCATTTAAGCGTCAAAATAGGGACTTTATTTCACGTTTTTCACTACAAAGGGCGATTTTAGGGGTGAATGGGTTGGATATCACAACTCTCTTATAGCCTATGTTTATCCCGAGATTCTTCTGAACATTTTGCAAAAACACCCATCAAAATCGGATCAACGGTAAGGCCGCGCATAGAATACGAACAAACAAACAAACAAACAAACAAACAAACAAACAAACATTGATTTTTATATATAAGATAAAACTTAATTTTATTACAAATGTTCGGACGGGTGGTTATTATTCAAGAACATGAAAATAATTTGCAGTACTCTTTACATCAATTAAATCAGTTATGCCAAGAATATAATTTCAAAATATCAAAAGAAGAGAAAATAAGTTAAAATACCTTCTTAGGTAAAATCCGTCGTCCTCAACTTTTAAAATATGTGATCTTTATGCCTGTAGGCCTTTCAGGACACCCGTCCCATCTTCAGCAGTTCATTCTTCGCTACAGCATCCAGTACGATGTTTGATGCTGTAGCGAAGAATGAACTGCTGAAGATGGGGCGGATGTCCTGAAAGGCCTACAGGCATAAAGATTACATATTTTTAAATTTGAGGACGACGGATTTTACGTAAGAAGGTATTTTAACTTATTTTATTTTATGACTCTCCACCTCAACGGTTTTAACAATGAATTTTATTAGTATTGATCAAAAGAAAAAAAAAACAAACAAAACTAATGGCATTTTGGGGAAACGATCATATAAGATCAGAAATCGTAATAGACAAAAAAACCTCTGGAACAAGTAACAAATTTTAATTATTTGGGTTGTAATTTTACTATAAACACAAAAACTGAAAGAGACATACATATGAAACTGTCGAAATTTCAAATGATATGCGGAACTATACATAAAACATTTACGAATAAAACAAGAAGAGATACTAGATTGAAGTTTTATAAAACATTGGCAGTTCCTGCATTACTTTATGGGAGCGAAACTTGGGCAATGACAAAAAAATTACAAAGTAGAATACAAAGCGCAGAAATGAACTTCCTTAGAAGAACAAAAGGCTGCACAAGATTGGATCGGATAAGGAATGAAGATATAAGAACAGAGTTAAATATATATATACATTGGATGAGAACATCAAAGAATATAGAGAGAAATGGTTTACACATGTGGAAAGAATTAATGTATCAAGATTACCAAGATCAGCATTCAACTACAAGCCAAGAGGTTCAAGGAATGTACGAAGGCCAGTGAAAAGATGGACAGAACAACTGTGAGGCGGAACAGGCAATTTGCCTAGTCCGTGAAGTGAAGAAGATGTTAGGACGGTTAGATATAATAAGTGATTTGAAGTCCGTGGATCATGTAGTGGGAGACTTACTTACAAGGTTAGAAATGAGAGGGAAAACTCTCCCGTCTTATTTATCCGTAAACACAATCGTCACGTTCACTGACAAATGCAATTCATAACATCTGTATTTGCGATCTTCACGTGTTACTGCATACTCAGCTGTTTACTAGCGACGATTGCAAATACTGTACTTTCTTTTCTAACATCCATCACTCTACTGTCTAACCTCATTTGTTTCTTCCTCTCTCTTTATCTTATACTAATTCTTCGCTAACCTCATTTGTTTCTTCCTCTCTCTTTACCTTATACTAATTATACGCTAACCTCATTTGTTTCTTCCTCTCTCTTTATCTTATACTAATTCTTCGCTAACCTCATTTGTTTCTTCCTCTCTCTTTACCTTATACTAATTATACGCTAACCTCATTTGTTTCTTCCTCCCTCTTTACCTTATACTAATTATACGCTAACCTCATTTGTTTCTTCCTCTCTCTTTATCTTATACTAATTCTTCGCTAACCTCATTTGTTTCTTCCTCTCTCTTTACCTTATACTAATTATACGCTAACCTCATTTGTTTCTTCCTCTCTCTTTATCTTATACTAATTCTTCGCTAACCTCATTTGTTTCTTCCTCTCTCTTTACCTTATACTAATTATACGCTAACCTCATTTGTTTCTTCCTCCCTCTTTACCTTATACTAATTATACGCTAACCTCATTTGTTTCTTCCTCTCTCTTTATCTTATACTAATTCTTCGCTAACCTCATTTGTTTCTTCCTCCCTCTTTACCTTATACTAATTATACGCTAACCTCATTTGTTTCTTCCTCTCTCTTTATCCTGTATCCTCACTTCTTCTCTCACCGTCCATTTTTTTCTTCCTGCTCCATCTCTCTTTACCTTATACTAATTCTACGCTAACCTCCATTGTTTCTTCCTCTCTCTTTATCTTATACTAATTCTTCGCTAACCTAATTTGTTTCTTCCTCTCTCTTTACCTTATACTAATTATACGCTAAACCTCATTTGTTTCTTCCTCTCGCTTTACCTTATACTAATTCTAAAACGACGTGCCAACCTCATTTGTTTCTTTCTCTCTCTTTACCTTATACTAATTCTCACGCGAACCTCATTTGTTTTTCTTCTTCTCTCGCTCTTTACCTTATACTAATTCTAACCTAGACCTCATTTGTTTTCTTCCTCTCTCTCCCTTTACCTTTTACTAATTCTAAGCGAATCTCGTTTATCCCCCTCTCTTCTTACCTTATACTACTCCTAAGCTAACCTACTCTTGTCCTCTCTCTTTACCTTAACTATTGTTCTATTTCTTTCTACGCTAACCTCATTTGTTTCTTCCTCTCTCTATACCTTATACTAATTCTACGCTAACCTCATTTGTTTCTTCCTCTCTCTTTACCTTATACTAATTCTACGCTAACCTCATTTGTTTCTTCCTCTCTCTTTACCTTATACTAATTCTACGCTAACCTCATTTGTTTCTTTCTCTCTCTTTACCTTATACTAATTCTACGCTAAGTTCCAGTTACACTGTAAACAAGCTTGCATACGTTATTACTCCGCCAACTCCCATCATTTGAGAGAACCGTGGTACTACTTTTAACTGCCATATGCCTGAATTTTGTACGACAGAAGCATTATTCTTAGACAACATCGTATTTTACGGGAAATAAGACTGAATACAACATAAAATGGTAGGTGTACCAATCACTGGTCAACATGATTTTTGTCTCATGAGTACCAATAGTTATACTTAATGCAGTTTTTTTATCGTGTTTTAAAATATGTATTCGGAATTTTTCCACCGCCCACAGTTTTTTTTTAATTCAATTTCAATTAATGGATTTAAATAATTATTTTTTAAATAAACTTTTTTCGTACATTTGTTAAAATGTAAAATAAAACCAAATGAGCCAACTCAAATTATTTCAGCTATGGAACAGATATATCAAGGCAAATGGAATTCTAATATGCTGGCCGATTATTGTTGGATCATCAAGAGGGTTGCTCCACAGGCGAAATATAACAGAAAATCGTCATTTCTTACTTTCTAGGTGAGTCCGAATGTTCGAATATTGTGTAGTTATGAATGTAGAAAACATGAAAGTGTTTGAAATTATAAATGCCTGTCTCTCTGAAACCTTGCGTGATGGAGAAAAACCGATATCATATTTGAATTCAGGAGAAAAAATATTATCAGAATCACATGTTTTTCTTTCTGAGACAAAACAAAAAAAAATGCTTAGTGTAATAAGGAACTTCCTCCATTTCTTATTTATTTATTGCAAAAAATATTGTATTCTATAGTGTTCTGCCCTAGGACAGGTCTTTCAGTGCAACTATAGCATTTTCATGCTATGCTTTGCAGGTTTTCTAGGGAATTATAGGTGTGGTAGCTTCCCGTTGCTTTCCACACCGTGGGATGATGATGATGATGATGATAATGATGGCCAAATGATGTTCGGGGACCTTTTGGGCCTAAAAGCTTCCTGACATTTGTCTTACGAGTGAGAAAAAATTCCGAAAAAAACCTCACCCAGGAGATTATCCTGACCGGGTGTCGAACCCGGGCCCACTGCGTGACAAGGCAGCACGCTACCTCGAGACTCCAGCGGTGTACAAAATATATATGGGCCTACCTAATTAGACGTTTATGCTTTTTCATAATGTTAATAGATGACCATTATTTACCGGTACAATTTCATTATGAGCAGACTTTTGCTGACTTACTTATAAATTCTGCTGTTATTTTTACCACGTCCTCAACGGTTAACGTGGGATATTTTTCACTAAACTGTTTGAAAACATTCAAAAAAAAATTTTTTTCTCGCTTTTGAATTGATTTACTTTCCAATGTTTAAGGAATTCTACAGAAATTTTGCCATGTCGAAACAATTGAAATTCCAACGTATTCTGCATTGCGCATGCGTAAGATTACAACAATATTATTTAATGTATTAGAATTGTAATTAGGCTACATATTTCAAGATTCCCCTATATTACTTATATAGGCACATGCTAGATAATACACATTTTTATTTCCTTTATTTCGAGTGTTAGAGAGCGACTGCATTTTCCTATGCGCATCATCATCATCATCATCATCATCATAGTACATTCACGAATTTAGGTCATTTGTTGACCTGTTTCGGCCTCAAGAGAAACACCATCCAAAAGTCTTTTGAGTGGACGTCCTGGTCTTCTTCTTCCTGCAGGTTGATATCTTAACATTTGTTTGGGTATTCTGTGATCTTCCATTCGATGAACATGTTGCATCCATCTTGACTTATAATCAGAAATTTTGTTTTCTAAAGATTCCATGTGTAATTCTTCTAAGATGTCTTCATTTTTTTTTTGTGATCTAGTAGTGTGTATCCTGCAGTCCTCCGAAGATATCTCATTTCAGCAGATCTAAGTCTCTGTTTTCCTATACGCTTAAATGTAAAACTATTACTCGACCAATGAAAATGCAGCCATAGGGCCTACATTTGGTTTGTTTACATTTCAACTGGAATTTACATGCCCCACGCCACAAATCGGGGGAGGATTCGTTACTCTGGTTCACACACATGTTTTCATTCACCACACAAGGACATAGAGGGGCTCCCTGGATGAGATGAAATATGAAGTGAGTTTCTTTTTAAACTGTTTTTGAGTCGGGCAGTCCTTGATATACGAGGGGAGGGAATTCCAGAGTCGTGTAGCTGAAACAAGGAAGGATGAGGAATAGTGAGATGTTCGATGCAGAGGAATAGCTAGAGTTAAATTTTCTCTCGATCGTGTGTTTAAGTTATGGTGGGAGGATAGCGGTATTTGATAATGCATAGATATACATATTCCGGGGGAAAATGCTTATATTAGATTTTTAATGCATAAGTGCATATTTTATTCCTAAATGTGATATTAAATTATAAATTTCCTTTCAGATAATTACTAGTAATTAATTATCTAATTATCATTAAATACTTTTTAATTAATAAAGTCTCTGCAATCAATTGGATATAAGCGTAATTCACTGAAGAAGAATTGTGGTATTTTCCACTTGCACCTGTGACATCATGTGATGTAGAAGGGACATTTTCATAAGTAATGCCACGAGTGATTTCCAAATTATCGATAAATTCACGACTCACGAAGTGAGGAGTGAATTTATCTAGAGAATTTGGAAATCAAGAGTGGCATTTGTTAGGACTATTTAACGAATAAAATGAAGCTGTTTACTCACAAATCATTGTTTAACTATAGTTATTTTAAAATATTTATATATTTAATGTAAACGGCGATGTTTGAAAACAAATCAGAAATGTGAGGTTATGTTCATTCACTGCACCTTGATCATATTATTTATTGCCAAATAAGATCGCAATATTGTAAGTGTACACTCAAGTGGAGAAATAATGAAACACATCAAACTATATATCATAATCAACATTATTCATTTATTTTTTTAGTAAACAACTTTTCATTATTTGCTATATTCAATGTATTTGTTGGAGAAAAATAATACTTTGACCTGTTCAGAATATTAAAAAGGAGGAGCTTTCTTTATCACAAAAGCAGGAGCTGATAAAGAGAAATCGATAAAGAGCGAGGTGAAACACGACTGTGATTGGTTGTAAATCAAACATCATTGTAACGTGATTGGTCATTGACTCCCATTTGGGTCATGAGTTAAATAGTCATTGTATAAAACCTTCTTCACGGACAGACGAAGGAACTTCATACAAGAAAACCTCATGAAAACCTTCCTTATCTACTGTAAAAGCTAGAAATACGATACGATTACCCACAAAGCAAATAATTTAATTGATTTTATTACAATCTGTTTTTTGCATATTTAGGGTGCATATTTTCTACATTTTTCATGCAATTTACATGCATATTTAGTACTTTATTTTGCATACAAATCTGGGCTCTAATGATAACTAATTTTAGCCTATTTTGGACTTAAACCCCTATTCTATTCTATTCTATTCTATAGTGTTCTGTCCAATGGCAGGTTCTTCACTGCAATCATAACGTTTTCATGCTATGCTTTGCAGCTTTACCTTACACAGATATATTCCGGAAACCGGCAGAATAAGAGTATAAATTCGACTTGTTGACGAAATTGATTAGTTTACGCAGTTCCTGTGTGACAGACTTCTAATAACTATCATTGGTCCTGATCGTGACAGAGATTGGGTACAAGGGAAAAAAGTTCAGAATTGTAGGTCACGTGGTTGTCCTTACGTAATGAGACACCTGTGCCAAGCAGATCGGTTAAATATATGCACATAAGTTGCTAATACTCAAGGTTACAACTTGGAGTCGTAAAATCGTGGGATTCAATTGAAAAATTAATCTACATCTACAGTGGCGTAATAGTTTCCTACAGATGTCATGAATGGTTTGTGGTCAACATACCGACCCAATGAGACATCTAGTAGGCAACTGAAGTATCACTTCTTCTTATTTGGTATTACAGCCCGAGTGGGCCTTAACCTCTTCTATGGCCTTCTTCCATCCTTCTCTAACCATCGCCAACTCCCTCCAGTTCTTCATTCCAAATCCTTTCACATCTGCTTCTATACAATTCCACCATCTTGTTTCGGGGCCATTTAGGTTTCCTAACGGTAAGTTTTCTACAGAGTGAGTTGTCAGCCACACACGCCCAACCGCCAACCTGGAGAACCGGGTTACTTGATTTCGGGGCTTCCTCCCTCTAGATCAGTTGCTTTCACCATAGCTTATGAGTCTGATCTACCCGTTCATAGCATCTTCCACTTCATCCGCCGTTGAGACTCTCACTCCCCTTCCGCCATCAGAACCGTTGGACATCCTCTTCTGGGCTGCGTCTTTGTCTGGATCCTCATCTTCGGCTTGTCCGGGCATGGGAGACCCTGCCAGTAGATACGATACCGCCGATATATCCCTAAGAATCACTAGATCTCGCTGCCCTCTCACCAACATCAAGGTCATGCAACCCGTAGAGAGGGACTAGGATGTTGATGGTCTGTAAATTTTGTTTAAATACTTCTTTATTTAGGATTAAGGTTCTTTTACGAGCCTGAAATCTTTAGATTCCTCCTTCCTGGAGGACTTGCTCCTTTGGATATTTCCAATACTAAAAACAATAATCGACTCTGATCGGATTACAGCCTGTGAATCTAGTGGCCAGAGGCCGAGTCATAGATTTTACGACACGTAACTAACCGTCTCACTGGTAATATCGAACCCGTAGGTTCATGGCCACATGCACATAAGCTCTCTATACCTCCTGTTTTCCAATATTTTCTGTATAATCTACTTCCTCAAATCATAGTTAATGTTATCACTTCATTATTCGTCTACCAACTGTGCGTTTTCCCCCTGTTTTCCTAGTTTCCATGCCCCTATTTCATTCCCCATCGTGTCATATGTCCTGCCCATCGCAGTCCATGAGGCTTAACTGTTTTTATTATTCTATTCTATAGTGTTCTGCCCGAAGGCAGGTCTTTCACTGCAATCATAACATTTCCATGCTATGCTTTGCAGCTTTACTAGGGAATTATAGGTGTTGTAGCTTCCCGTTGCTTTCCACACCGGTGAAATTATGATGATAATGATAAGATGATGATGATGGCTGGATGATTTTCGGGAACCGTAGAGCCCTAGGCTTCCTGACATTTGTCTTAGAGGTGAGGAAAAACCCCGAAAAAGTCACCCAGGAATCTGTCCTGACTGGGAATCAAACCCGAGCCCGCTGCGTGACAAGGAGATCACAACGGTGGACTGTTTTTATTATATCTGTTTTATTTTATAGATCATGTATTTTATTGTTATGTACGTAGTCTTCTCCATTCGCTTGTCTGTTCATCTCTCTTTGGTCCAAAAATGTTCCTAAGAACTTTGTTCGAAAATACTCGTATTCTTTTCTCTTCCCTTAAATTAAGAGTTCATGTTTCGCATCCATATAATATAACCGGGAGATAAGCAGTTTTGTATATTTTTAGTTTAATGTTTTTTTAGAAAAGTTAGGACAAGTGTGCCTGTAATGCATAATAGCATGCTTTTCCAAAATCGAACTTCTGTTTAATTTCTTTCTGTACCACATTCCTGCTTATAATTATTGTTCCTAGGTATTTTAATTCTTTATGACACGTAGAGGAATCTCAGTATAATGACCGGTATAAAGGAATTGTTTTGGTGCGAAAAATTAAAATCAACAGATTGAGTTCAGTGGGTAATGTAGCCCGGAATGGACTCAGATAATACAGTAAAGCACATCTTCACAGAGAAACCTGCAATAAGAAAGATGGTTGGACGACCAAGGACCAGGTGGTTGGATTGCGTTGAGAGGGAGCTGGTAGTCCCGGCTATTAAGAACTGGATATATAAGACGTGTGATAGGAACCAATGGCAAACCATTCTTAAGCAGGCCAAGACTCGACCAGCGCCGGGATGGTGAAAATAATCTTCTTCTTCCTTTCCAGGATTAGATCAATACGACCTGTTCCGGTCTCAAGTTCATCGTTTCCTTGGCCGTCCCAAAGATATTTTCCCATGTGGTTTGTAGGCGTTGATCTTTTTGGGTAATCTTGTATTGTCCATTCTGTCTAAAAGTTCTTTCCATTAGTATTTGTGCTCTTCTAGTTTATCAACTATTGAAAATATCTCCAGTTCATTTCTTATTGATTCATTGTGTTATCTATCCATGCGTGTACATCCTTTTACAGATCTTAAAAATTTCATTTCAGTGGCTTGAATGTGTGAGATATATATTTTTGTAAGTACCCAAGATTCAGATCCATACAAAAGAACAGGAACAGCCATAATTTTATAAAACCTGAGCTGAGTTTCTCTTCGAGTCTTTCGGAGGGTTCTTCTTATGGTGCCACACATCATTAGATATCGGTTTAATTTATTATGTATATCCCAATCATAGCTATATGTTATATCTGAACCAAGATAGTTAAAGTGCTATCTGTTCTATTATTTCATTATTGATCACTATTTTTGCTCTGACTGGCACTTTGTCCTGAAAAGCCATAATTTTAGTTTTTGAAGTTGAGACTTTGAGATTATAATAGAGTCCTAATTGATTCAACATGTAAATGACTCTTTGTAAATCATCCTCTGACTTCTGCATAATTACCAGATCGTCTTGAAAATAATCTTAAATCTGAAATAAGAGTACTAGTAGTTGCTATAACTCCACTTGAGAGCATAAGATTTTGTTTTTATTATTTTTAAATTATGATTTTTTTCCTCTTTTTCGTTGACACTGTTTTTCATTTTTGTTAACATTCTTTTATCCTCACATATAGACACAAGGACAGGACACACACCCAGGCCCAAGGTGGAGATAAAAAATCTCCTCCTCCGTCGGGAATCGAACCCGGGTAGCCGGAGTGGAAGGTAGGGACTCTACCGACTATGTCACGGCGACGGACTTTTGTTAAAGTACACCACTGGACTCTGTTTTTTTTTGTCATATTTCTGACTTCATTCCATTTTCTTTTGTTCAATGTCTGTTATTACAGTGCTGTGCCATGTAATTTTTGGTCTTCTTCTTTTTCTAGGCAATCCCTATGGATTTCATTCCAGAGCTCTCTTTGGCACACTGCCTAGTTCTCTTCTGAGGGTGTGTCCAATCAATTTCCATTTGCGATCTTTGAAATATGTTTATCTATTGCTTAATGTATCTTACATTCTTAATTGTTTACATATTTTATCATAAGTAATATCACGAGTGATTTCCAAATACGACTCATGAAGTGAGGAGTGAATTTATCTAGAGAATTTGCAAATCAAGAGTGGCATTTGTTGGGACTATTTAACGAATAAAATTAAGCTGTTTACTACTTACTTACTTCCTTACTTACTTACTCAATCATTCCCTGTATAATCTACTTCCCTCAAATCATAGTTGATGTTATTACCCCACCTCATTCTTGGTCTACCAACTGGGCGTTTTCCCTCTGGCTTTCCTACAAGAAGCTTCCATGCAAGTCTTTCATTCCCCATACGTGCAACATGTCCTGCCCATTGCAGTCTACGAGACTTAACTGTTCTTATTATATCTGGCTTCCTATAAAGACCATTTAGTTCAATGTTATGTAGTCTTCTCCATTCACCTGCCTGTTCATCTCTCTTTGGTCCAAAAATTTTCCTAAGTACTTTATTCTCAAATACTTGTAATCTCCTTTCCTCCCTTAAAGTAAGAGTCCATGTTTCGCACCCATATAATATATATATATATATATATATATATATATATATATATATATATATAAGATTTAATGGCATGCTCTAGTACAAAGTATAAATATTTGAGGAGATAGTTGAATCTCCTTGCTTCAACCCATTCTGGATTTCAAGAGTGTCCGAAAACTGTTTGCCTACACGCACCCTACTCTTTGTGCCATTTAGGCACATTCGTATAAGTCTAACTAACTGTTTAGGAATTCCGAACTCCAGCAGGATACTATATAACTAACAAATCATTATTTAAATATAGTTATTTTAAAATATTTATATATTTAATGTAAACGGCGATGTTTGAAAACAAATGAGAAACATTATGTTTCATTTGTTCATCATCTCAAACAGATCATATTTATTGCCAAATAGAATCGCAATATTGTAATAATGCATCCTAGTGGAGAAAAAATGTAACACATCATTACAGGTTATTCATATTAATTTCAGATATCCTATGATGTAAATATGTCAATTCTATTTTTCTGTACGTTAATTTCTGGGAAATAATACGTTTAAGAAAGTGCAAACAGATTTCTTTTTTTTTGTGGTATAATCAATTGCTACGAATGTTTCTTCTATTATATCTCGCAAGCAGAATCTGGTTACATTCGTGCATTATATATATATATATATATATATATATATATATATACAATCTGGGAGCCACTTTGTAATATGAAAGCGATAAAATGAAAGTGATAAAATCGAAGTGAAAAACGACTGTGATTGGTTGTAAATCAAAATTAATTGAAATGTGATTCGTCATCGACTGCCATTTGGGGCAGTCACTGTAAAGCAGACTGAATGAATCTTCATTAAAAATTGGCGAAATAATATGAGATAACACGAATTTTTACAACACTATAATTTCGGCACTTATGTTAATCTCTAGAACATTTCATGATTATCATCTAGATTCTAGAACATTTATAACACAGATACTCTAGTTCTAGGTACATAAAATAACGATATATATCTTTTTTAAGTTATGTGCAGATTTGAATTTAGGCGTACATTTTTTTAAGTCATTTTTTTCTGGGGCGTTGTTACCACCCAACCTAACATTCTATTACCCCTCTATTGAAGGGTTAGTCTCCCTAAAATAAAAGGCCTCTGAGAAAGTAATATGTGGACTCGAGTTTTTAAAGATCGTCGTTAAAAACACTAACTTCTAGAAATGTGTGAGGAATGTTATTACTACAGTGATGTGGTTACGAACACTAGAAGAAGTGTAAACGTATGTTTTGCATGACATGTGTTTATTCCGGAGAATATGTTTGGTAAACACTTTGAAGAGAAAGTGATGATCATCAGAATAGCTGATATTGACTTGACAATAAGGAAATTTATACGCATTCACAAGTTATAAATACACAGACCACAACCCCAACGTTTATCATAAGTAATGCCACGAGTGATTTCCAATTTATCTAGACAATTTGGAAATCAAGAGTGGCATTTGTTATGAGTATTTAACGAATAAAATTAAGCTATTTTCTCACAAATCATTATTTAAATATAGTTATTTTAAAATATGTATATATTTAATGTAAACGGCGATGTTTGAAAACAAATGAGAAACGATTGGTTCGCTTCATTTCCTTCTTTTGTTCATCACTGCAACCAGATCATAATATCATTTATTGCCAAAGGATCGCAATATTGTAAGAATGCACCCTAGTGGAGAAATTTATAACCAACGTTATAGGTATTAATAAATTTGATGTCCTATGATGTAAATATGTCTATTATATTTTTCTTGCAACGCCATTTCCTGGAAAATAATTCATTTAAGAAAGTGCAAACAGTGTTTTCTTTTCTTTTTTTGCGGTATATTCAATTGTTACAAATGTTTTTATATTATCTATCGCATGCGCTTTCTGCTGACATCCATGCACTATATATATATATATATATATATATATAATCTGGTAGCTGTATTTCTTGGAGGGTCAGTCACTGCAAAATAATGCTATGACCTATTCAGAATGTTAAAAAGGAGGTGCTTTCTTTATTATGATAAACTTTAGTTGGTAAATTTTAGGCGAAACACGACTGTGATTGGTTGTAAGTAAAAAATCATTGAAATGTGATTAGTCATTGACTCCCATTTGGGGCATGAGTTAAATAATCATACTAAATAAAATGCATTCAAATACATTTGAGCACAATAATCATGGAACAATTCCTTCGTAAACATGATATCAGCGTATGGTTGATGCGGCCGTTGCACATGACATCAGAGGGAAGAGGATTTGAACAGTTTTCTGTACCGTCTGGTTACAGCAACATTGTCGAACTGTGTTGTTCAGTATTTTTTTTATCAATGCCACCATTTTGGCATTCTCTTCTGGCATCGGCGTAGGCCTACTTGTAAGCCACTTCTCAGGTTGGGGCGCCTGGAAGGCGGGATTATGCTGCTCTGATGATTTGTGATAGTTAATGATGATGGTAATGATGCGCCAGAAGAGGTCTTAATCCTAAACCGGTATTCAAGAAGAACCAAGCTCTCTAGGCTATGCCATCTCCGTCTTCCGTAAGCTGAGACTATCATCTTTCAATTGTTCCTGGATTAAAAAAAAAAAAAAAACTACATATCTTGTTAGCACGTGATGTTGCATGGCCCATATAATTAACCACAGAGAGACGGGCTGAGATTCGTTCTTAGCGGAAAGTTTGGTTCTTGAATACTGGCCTAAATGAGACAACTATGATAGTGATGATAATGATGGCCAGATGATGTTCGGGAACCGTTTGGCCTTAAAGTTAGCTGATATATAAGAATTAAATGAATCGTGATTTCATCTTACCTCATACTTCTATGTTTTTTTTAAACACAGCACTGCAGTATCGGCGACCCATTGTCACCATCCTCAGCTGTATGCACGATGGTGACAATGGGTCGCCGATACTGCAGTGCTGTGTTAAAAAAACATAGAAGTATGAGGTAAGAACAAATCACGATTCATTTAATTCTTATTAATTGAACCGTCGGCCGCGGTGGACTAGTGGTTATGCTCCTTGCCTCTGGTCCCGAGAGTCGCGGGTTCAAACCCGGCCGGGGTCGATGGATTTTTGAGGACGGAAAAATCCAAGGAGCAAGTCCTCCGGGAGGGACTTAAAGCCGTGGATCCCGAGACTGAAGATTTTCAGTCTCGTAAAATTCCTTAAGCCTGAATGAAAAGGCCGCTAAGCAAAATTTACCGCATTTTCCCGTCCTAGTACTACCTTGGTTTCCTAGATGTCAGTATGAGGCGGAACGCTGACCACGTACAACTCAAAATGACATCTATACGAAAACAAGTGTAACTAAATTAGTATGGTTCAAATTCTTCCCTGTAGGGGGAGAGCGCCTGAATCTCTGTAAAGGGAAAATATAGGCTTACAGTACAATACAAATTAATTGAACCACACAATGTTAAAAATTCCCAAATTTAATATATAAATTTAGCTGATATATGTCTTATATGTGAGGAAAACTCCGAAAAAAAAAACTCGCCCAGAGTTCCGCCCGGGGATTTAATTCGATCCCGCTGAGTTACCAGGCAGCTCACTACCTCGAGACCACAGCTATGGTCCTGTGCATTAAAATATGAAAGATATTCTGTACTATGCTATATATGAAGTCAATCAGTTGAATTGTACACTCTATAGACGACTACCAAGAATAACCACATTACATTAGTTATACAATTATATTTAGCTCAAAATATATTTAGCTCAAAATATTCCCAGTTATATATATAAAACTCCAAATATTCCAAACAGTCAGTGCGCAACTTATTTTGTTCAATTGAAGTATGTTTTGTTAAGTCTGAAACCTGTTCTTGTTTAGTCTACATATGACTGCTGTTCAGAGTTCAAAGTCACCTCTACTGTATGGGTGAAGCTTAGTCCACCTCGCGTCATTGGGAGATATTTCATATTTAACTAACTAACTAACTAACTAACTAACTAACTAACTAACTAACTAACTAACTAACTAACTAACTAACTAACTAACTAACTAACTAACTAACTAACTAACTAACTAACTAACTAACTAACTAACTAACTAACTAACTAACTAACTAACTAACTAACTAACTAACTAACTAACTAACTAACTAACTAACTAACTAACTACTACTAACTAACTAACTAACTAACTAACTAACTAACTACTAACTAACTAACTACTAACTAACTAACTAACTAACTAACTAACTAACTAACTACTACTAACTAACTACTACTAACTAACTAACTAACTAACTAACTAACTAACTAACTAACTAACTAACTAACTAACTAACTAACTAACTAACTAACTAACTAACTACTAACTAACTAACTAACTAACTAACTAACTAACTAACTAACTAACTAACTAACTAACTAACTAACTAACTAACTAACTAACTAACTAACTAACTAACTAACTAACTAACTAACTAACTAACTAACTAACTAACTAACTAACTAACTAACTAACTAACTAACTAACTAACTAACTAACTAACTAACTAACTAACTAACTAACTAACTAACTAACTAACTAACTAACTAACTAACTAACTAACTAACTAACTAACTAACTAACTAACTAACTAACTAACTAACTAACTAACTAACTAACTAACTAACTAACTACTAACTAACTAACTAACTAACTAACTAACTAACTAACTAACTAACTAACTAACTAACTAACTAACTAACTAACTAACTAACTAACTAACTAACTAACTAACTAACTAACTAACTAACTAACTAACTAACTAACTAACTAACTAACTAACTAACTAACTAACTAACTAACTAACTAACTAACTAACTAACTAACTAACTAACTAACTAACTAACTAACTATCTAACTCAATGTCACTATCGAACCCGTAGGTTCATGGCCGCGCGGACATAAGCTCTCCATATATCCCTATCCTGAGCTAATGTTTCCCAATCATCCCCTGTATAATCTACTTCCCTCAAATCATAGTTAATTTTATTCACCTATCTCATTCTTGGTCTACGAACTGGGCGCTTTTCCTCTGGTTTTCCTACAAGAAGCTTCCATGCACGTCTTTCATTCCCCATACGTGTAAGATGTCCTGCATATCGCAGTCTACGAAACTTAACTGTTCTTATAATATCTGGCTTCCTAATAAAGACCATGTAGTTCATTGTTATGTAGTCTTCTCCATTCACCTGTTTGTTCATCTCTATTTGGTCCAAAAATTTTCCTAAGTACTTTACTCTCAAGTACTCGTAATCTCCTTTCCTCCCTTAAAGTAAGAGTCCATGTTTCGCATGCATATAATATAACTGGTAGAATAATGGTTTTATATATTTTGAGTTTAACGTTTTTTGAAAGAAGTTGGGACGTCAAGAGTCTCTGCAATGCATAATAGCACGCATTTCCAGAATTGAGCCTATGTTTAATTTCTTTGTGCATCTTATTCCTACGAGTATTGCTAGGTATTTGAATTCAGCCACTTCCTCGAAAATTCCCCTCACTTTTCATTAGCTGTCCATTTCCATTAGGCCAATATAATGTATTTCTATGTGCCATCTTTAATCATTACCTAATTCATTTGTTTCTCGCTATTGTTGTACATTTTCAAAATGACTCCCTCGTTCTCATTGTACGGAGGCTCCATATGAATAGCTTGATTTTGAGAAAATGACCTATACAGTCTCAACGTATTTTTCCTGGTTTCCAATTTGTTTAAGGTACAACGTTCACTGAACTAATGATGATCACAAGACTAAAAAGTTTCCATGCCCCT
This sequence comes from Diploptera punctata, assembly GCA_030220185.1. Taxonomy (NCBI): domain Eukaryota; kingdom Metazoa; phylum Arthropoda; class Insecta; order Blattodea; family Blaberidae; genus Diploptera; species Diploptera punctata. Next base: position 698,171 of record JASPKZ010003064.1, on the reverse strand, counting down.
ATTTCATACTCCATTCGTGCCACATGTCCTGCTCATCGCAATCTACGAGACTTAATTGTTTTACTAGATTTGGTTTCCTATAAAAATCATGTTAGTTCACTGTCATGTTGTCTTTTTCCATTCATCTGTCTATTCGTCTCTCTTTGGTCCAGATGAAAATCGAGAGAAACATAAAACTTAGCCCGGAAGACGTATAACAGGAATCAAGATATGGTCGTGAAAGCCTATAATTTTACATAATAACTCAATCTACCCTTATATTTGTAGGGCTTAAAACTAAAAGCTAACAAAAACTCACTTTCCATCCATAGTAATTCTGCCCGAAGGCAGGTCCTTCACTGCAATCATAGCATTTTCATGCTATGCGTGCAGATTTACTAGGGAATTGTAGGTGTGGTAGCTTCCCGTTGCTTTCCACACCGGTGAAGGATGATGATGATGTTGATAATGATGACGATGATAATGATAATGATAAGGATGATGACGGCCATATGATTTCGGGGACCATTTGGGCCTTAAAGTTTTCCTGACATTTGTTTTACAGATGAGGAAAAACCCCGATAAAAACCTCATCTAGAAAAACTGCCCCGACCGGGGATCGAACCCGGGCCCGCTGCGCGACAAGGCAGCACGCTACTCCGAGACCACAGCGGTGGACTTAAACTCACTCTAAACCTATATATTTGTCGCCACCAAACTTAAAAAGCTAGTAAAATAACTCATTCTAACTTTATATTAGTAATTTTATGAGTTATATGCACATATCTATACTAATTTAAAACTAAGTTCCAGTTGTGCTGTAAAAAAAAAAAAAAACTTGCATAAGATATTAGGCTACTCCGCCGACTCCGTGTATTGGGAGAACCATGGCGCTACTTTTACCCGCCATATGACTGAATTGTGTACGGAACTGTCAACGTTAGAAACATTGGTTTTAGGCAACGCCGTATTTCACGGGAAATAAGACTGAATATAAGGTAAGATGCTACCAGTATTAGGGACTTCCTTAATTTCTTATTTATTTTTGACGAAATTGGTATATTAGAGTAATACATTTTTCACATCGTTAACAGACAGTCTACGAAAAGAGATAATCTGAAAGATGAGAAGGAACATATTTATTTTATTAATACCATGATTTCACGTAAAGCCTGAACCGCCCCTTCACGAGCGACTAAAACTTCTCGGCAACCCCTGTGCCCACACCCGTGACAATATCTTATTGGACCTAGGATCTATGGTTTTGTATTTAGTTAACTGTGCATTTTTGTGTTTGTCAAGTAATCTATACTAACAAAGTTATTAAAACTGGAGGTACAAATTTTTTTTTGCTCGTCCTTAGTTGGAAGCTGGTTTATATTATTAAGCACCTACTACACTGTTTTCTTTTAAAATTAAGGAAAGAAACCCATTAATCACACCTACACGGCCAAAACCTGGTCCTTAATTCCTGGTACTAAAGACTCCAAACGTGCAGATGTTGTTTTTCATGCTTAGCTTGGATAAACGTCGGCTAACAACCAGCGGACAAGGATAGTTTTAATAAAAAATACAATCCCGTTTACTTTCAAAAACTGCCTAAATCTAATCAAATTTCCCTCATCAACCAAAGTTATATGTCCTGGTTTACGGAAAGATTTTTCCTTTCATTCTTTTTGTTAACCCTTATATTGGAAGAAACTGAATTTCTTATATGCCAGTTTAATAATGCAAGACATATCAGAGTCGCAATAAAAAAAAAAACATAACCGTAAGTTGTATATTTTTATCACCTATTGTATATTGTATGATTTGACACAAATTTAAATAATTTATACTGACTATTTAACTCATGCCACAAATGCTAGTCAATGACCAATCACGTTTCAATGAATCTTGTTTTACAACCAATAACAGTCGTGTTTCACCTCACTCTTTATCGATTTCTCTTTATCAGCTCCTGTTTTGTAATAAAGAAAGCTCCTCCTTTTTAATGTTCTGAACAGGTCAAAACATTATTTTTCTCCAACAAATACATTGAATATAGCAAATAATGAAAATATTCCTTGATTTTGCTGAGTTGTTTACTAAAAAAAATAAATGAATAACTCGTAATGTTGATTATGATATATAGTTTGATGTGTTTCATTATTTCTCCACTTGGGTGCACTCTTACAATATTGCGATCTTATTTGGCAATAAATAATATGATCAAGCAGCAGTGAATGAACATAACCTCATATTTCTGATTTGTTTTCAAACATCGCCGTTTACATTAAATATATAAATATTTTAAAATAACTATAGTTAAACAATGATTTGTGAGTAAAGATCTTAATTTTATTCGTTAAATAGTCCTAACAAATGCCACTCTTGATTTCCAAATTCTCTAGATAAATTCACTCCTCACTTCGTGAGTCGTGAATTTATCGATAATTTGGAAATCACTCGTGGCATAACTTATGATTAATTTGTTCATTATTTTTAGGTAAAAAACTATTAAATAAGTTATACCAATCTATCTTATTACATGCATTAATATACCAAATTTTAAGTGTTTAATTAAATTGTATTGTATACCAGATCTATTACGTTTTTGAAAGCAAACATGGCGGGCCTTGCTATGTGATTTTTTTTAATAATTTTTAATTTGAGTTTCGGGGTACAAACCTTCACTTGAAATGGTCAAGATTTAGAGCCTGATTTTTTGGGGGAATACCACCTTCGTTTTTAATTTCAAAATAGAATAAAATACTGAGTTTCGTTGCCAAAAATCGAAAATTGTGACCGCTACAACGATTTTTAAATTTTCGTTTCAGGTGAACTCCTACTCCTAATTATCCTATTTTCCTAATTAATGAAATCGATCTTACTTTTTTAATTAATTGCTATATGTCAAGTTTGGCTCAGATAAACAGAATTGCAGCTGTTAGAGTGTTAATAGGCCTTATATAGGTCTATATATAATAAAACTTGTTTAATCCGGAATGTGAATAATGTGGAAATCTGTCCAATGTGAACAAATTGATTGGTCCCGGCGAAATAATAGTAATTTTACTTGCATTTATTTTTGCATACAACGGAATCTGTCCAACGAGGAAACGGAAGTATATTTCTACACAATTCATGAAAAAAACTATAAAGCGCAAAGACAGAGAAGTAAATTAGTTTCTACTTAATTGAATTTCCGTTATGCCAAAAAACAATAAGGAATGATTCGAGCCGCCGGTTGAAGTATAGATTCTACACGTACCTGACATTTTATTTCGGCTTTACTGCACACCCGTTATGCGAAATACAGTTACTTGTCTTACAAATAACCATTGCACTGTAAAATCTTAAATTAGTTTAAGTTCTAAGACCGATCTTTCACAAGTAGCTTCTGAATTTATGGAATAAAGGTGGGTAAAACGTATGTATCATTGTCATTAAACGAAAAGGGAAAGTGATGAAGATAAATCTCCAAATTTCCGGACCGATGCTCCAAAGTCAACCTCTAGCTGTTGCTAAATCCTTAGGGAATAACGATTTCAAGGCATCTTCAGGTTGGCTGGACAGTTTTTTAAAGACGACACAATGTAGTGTGGAATGAAATTTGCGGGGAATCAAAGGATGTGGACGAAAGTGTAGTTAGTGAGCGGAAACCGAAACTGCATACTTTAATTTCTGGATACGCACGTAAGAGACATTTTTAACGCTGACGAAACGGGACTGTTTCTTTGCGCGTTACCACCGAAGTCGCTCGTACATATACTTCAGTTTTCAAAGGCAGCGGAACTACAATTAATCGAAGGTACGTAAAAAGACATGTGCGGTACTCTGTTATCTAAGATGATTAATAAGTTTTAGTTTTTTATAATGCGGAATTTTGTCTAATGTGGAAAATAAACTTGATCCCATGCGATTCCGCTTTGAGCAAGTTTTACTGTATAACAGACTTTATATAGCCTACTACCTAATACTTGGCGTGCGCTGCTACTCATAAATAAATGCTAATATGTTTCTACCGCCAGCCGTGCACTATTCGGGAATCTGCTTATACCGATCTTCTTGGCTTCAATGAAAGACAAAAATGGTTATTGTGAGTTATCCGTAGAAGATAAACATATGCTGTTGCGGACTTTTTTGTAGAGTTTTTTGAGATGTTCAATTCTGTGTACACTAATTTGGTGTATTTGTTATGGTTTAGGCAGCGTAAGCCATTTAGGGCCCGTTTCACCAACAGAGGTAACTGTATAACGCCAGTTTAAGCTATGCATTATACACATGGAAAACTGGCGTAATACAGTTACATCTGTTGGTGAAATTGACCCTTAAGCGTCAAAATAGGGACTTTATTTCACGTTCTTCACTACAAAGGGTGGTTTTTAGGGGTGAATGGGTTGAGTATTACAACTCCCTTATAGCCTATGTTCATCCCCCTCTTGAACATTTTTCAAAAAGCCCCATCTCAATCGGATGAACAGTATGGCAGAGCACGCTTGTCCGGGAATCGACTTATCCCGATCTTCTTGGCATCAATGAAAAACAAAAATCATTATTGTGCGTTATCCGTAAAAGATAAACGTATCCTGTTGCGGACTTTTTTTTTGTAGAGTTTTTTGAGATATTCAATTCTGTGTACATTAATTTGGTGTGTTTGCTATGGTTTAGGAAGCGTAAGCCATTTAAGCGTCAAATTAGGGACTTTATTTCACGTTTTTCACTACAAAAGCTAATTTTTAGGGGTGAGGGGGTTGAATATCACAACTCTCTTATAGCCTATGTTCATTCCGGGAATCTTCTAATCATTTTGCAAAAAATCCCATCAAAATCGGATCAACGGTAAGGCCGCGCATAGAATACGAACAAACAAACAAACAAACATTGATTTTTATATATTTATATAAGATATATGAATTTCCGGGTTTCATGGTGCCAGTGAATCAGTTAATATTCACAGCAGCACTCCTAGCCACGAGAGTGAAAACTGTACAATTAAAATTACCATCCCAGTCAGAGATTGATCCCCGACCCGCTAGTCAGGAAGTAGTGCCATAGATCAAAGGAATCCCTGGTAGTGCGGTGAGAGATGTTAAACGGCTCATCACATGGTGTTGTGTGAAGTAGGCTAGCGTTGAAGGGTGAAGGCAAACCGGACGTGATCCATGCCAAGGATGTCACGCCAAGTTCTAACACGTCATGATACTTCTGCTATAGGCAACTTTTTCCGTCTGACAGGAACTGCGTAAACTAAGCGAATTTATCAGCAAGTCTATGTCTTATTTAATTGGTTTACTATATATATAAAGTGACCCCACTACAGGCCTCAAGAGGCCCTTGTGGGAAGTAGGAGGTTAAGGCACCCACTTTTTCTAGACAATCGGCACTTGATGTCAGCCGGGTTGTCAGCCCTTCGTGACGGCCGCCTTTACCCCCAGAACAAGCGTTTCGTACTCATTTCTGTTAGAGGCTAAGTCGACCCCAGGGCCATAGTGCCGCCAGAGGGTTTGGGTCAGTTTAAAAATCCTGATCGCACGGGGACTTGAACCCTCGACCTTCCGGCTTGTAGCGCAGTGCCTTAACCACTACGCTACGGCGTATATATATATATATATATATATATATATATATATATATAGAGAGAGAGAGAGAGAGAGAGAGAGAGAGAGACTTCGGCTAATGTGGGCCCTTTGGTTTGAGTGGACCCTGTTAATATATTTTTTAATTGGTGCTGCCCTGGAACAGAAAATATTTTAATTTAATCCCCTCATCAACTTTTTCGTGTTCAAGGCCAGTTTCTTTTATTCTTTGTGCGAAGAAGAGTTTATTTGTGATATTTATGAAAACGACCATTTAAAAGTTTTTCAAGCTAAGAATAATTAATTCTTAATTTCTGCTATTGAATATTACAAATATTGAAAAAACTCTGAAATGTATTATATTGTGTAGATGCTGTTTTAATATGCAGACGGGTTTGGTTTGATATTATGTGACATGGCTGCTGTATAAAATAATTAAAGATAAAAAGGAATTCGGTTAATGTAGACGCTCCACGAGGTGGTTAAAGTGGACCCAAGTCCACTTTACCCGAATACGTAAATTTTATCAACAAGAGTGCTATATGTAAAAGCCATACACTTAATTACATTTATTTAATATCCTTGTAATTTTACCTAAACCCAAAGACCGTCGCTGTCAGCTGATGAATGACGTGTGAATGTTATAATCAACGATAATTTTTCAAAACATTAAATAAATATAAACGCTTTTTAATTACGATCAGCCATAAATACTTTCAGATTAATTTGTGCCTGTCTACATAAATTAATAGAGTAAATAATCTTAAATAGCCTACAGGCTAGGATGGACTCTGGGGGTCCACTTTATCCGAATATAGAGGTTAAAGTGGACCTTTCTTATAATGTAAAAACGTTTATAAATTAAGAAGATGTTTCCATATTTGAATAAAATAACAATGCTATTTCATAGTTACAACGCTAATGATAATCACTGTAATTAAACAAAATTCAAATCCTTCAATGAAAGAAGAAAAACAACGAATTCAAAACAGGGGTCCAAATTATCCGGAGATTCTATATATATACGAAGATATTATTTCACTTACCTGGAACACCAATACTTTGTTGTGAAAATTCTGATAACCAAACGAGAACCAAACATCACACAACTGATTTTGATACATGAAGTACAGAGGTCCCGCGCCGTAGCCGAGCGGTTAAGGTAGGAAGCCTTGGCGCAGAGCTACGGGACTTGCGCTCGTTCGAGTCTCCATGGGGGAAGAAATTTTCTCATGGTATTTCGGCCAGTATGGGACCGGTGCCTACCCAGCATCGTGAGGCAATTGGGTAGCTACAATAAGTAGCGACTCCAGGTTGAGGAACCAGTTATAACGGCTGGGGGACTCGACGTGCTAACCACATGTCACCCCTACACTGGCTGTTGATCATCTACCTCTGTGATTGACACATGTGAATGTGAAGGGCCAGCAGCCGGCTGGTAAAAGGGCAACCACTGAAAAGTGGAAAGACCCTCAATCGAATCGGAAGTACAGAGGTTAGTTGACAGATGCTAGAGCTTCCGCTGGGAATTTTAGATTTCATTGGAGAGAACAAAATTTAAAAATGTCCCTATTCACCCCGTATCCCGATTCTGCCGAGTCTATCCTACATACTAGCGAATACCCAGCGTGTGTATGCTACACCTAATTAATTAAATATATGCTTTTATTTTTAGTTGAATAAATTAAAAAAAATACTAGTTAATTAAATTACATGATATAGGACTACACTGCGACGATCCAAACATAGCAGTTGCTAGAATCAATTTTTAATTTCGGATTTCATGTAAACTCCCAATTCTAATGCTGATTTTTCGGACAATATCTACTTCGTTTTATTTTAATGGCACGTACTGACTTTAGTTGTGAAACATCGAAAATTGCGGCCGCTAGAGCGATTTTTAAATTTTCGTTTCAGGTGAACTCACATAATGGTTTCAGAGGATAGTATATAGCGACTAAACACTCTACGTGCCTGAAAACCTGTTTGAACAAAATTTTAATCAATCGACCGACTAACTACGAATTTTGCGAGCACAAACATACGCAGGCTGAATTTTTATATATAGGCCTAACATACTAACTCACTGGCAATATCGAACCCGGAAGTTCATGGCCGCGCGGACATAAGCTCTCCATAATCCTTATCCTGAGCTAATGTTTTCCAACCATCCCCTGTATAATCTACTTCCCTCAAATCATATTTAATATTATTTTCCCACCTCATTCTTGGTCTACCAACTGGACGTTTTCCCTCTGGTTTTCCTACAAGAAGCTTCCATGCACGTCTTTCATTCCCCATTCGTGCCACATGTCCTGTCTATCGCAGTCTACGAGACTTAACTGTTCTCATATCTGGCTTCCTATAAATACCATGCAGTTCACTGTTATGTAAGTCTTCTCCATTCACCTGTCTGTTCATCTCTCTTTGGTCCAAAAATTTTACTAAGAACTTTACTCTTAAATACTCGTAATCTCCTTTCCTCCCTTAAAGTAAGAGTCTATGTTTCCCATCCATATAATATAATTGGTAGAATAATAATTTTATATATTTTCAGTTTAACGTTTATTGAAAGGAGTTCGGACGTCAAGAGTCTCTGTAATGCATAATAGCATAAAATAAAGACTATTTAACTCATGCTCCAAATGGGAGTCAATGACCAATCACATTTCAATGATTTTTGATTTACAACCAATCACAGTTGTTTTTCACCTCGATTTTATCAGTTTAATTTTATCACTGTAAAATCAAGCTCCTCCTTTTTAACATTCTGAATAGGTCATAGCATTATTTTGCAGTGACCACATGTGGATACCAGATCGTATTTATAGTGCATGAATGTAACCTTATCGTGGTTGCGGGAGATAATATAAAAACATTTGTAGCAATTGATTATACCACAAAAAAAACACTGTTTGCACTTTCTCAAACGTATTTATTCCCAGGTAATTGCGTTCCAGTAAAATGTAATTGACATATTTACATCATAGGAGATCAGAAATGAATTAATATTCAGTTTAATGTGTTTCATTTTTTCTCCACTAGAGTGCATTCTTATAGTATTGCGATCCTTTGGCAATAAATAATATGATGTGGTTGCAGTGATAAACAAGTGAAATTAACAGTTGAATGCAGGTTTTCACGGCCGGTAATCGTAATGTTGAGTGATTCCGGGTTATGTGGCCGTGGTCCATAGTTGGTGTTGATACCAGACGTTTCGCCCTCAACTGCGGAGGGCATCTTCAGTGGCGAGTGCTTCTATGCGTGTTTCCTGGTCGGAAGATCTACTTAGAATGATCTTCCGACCAGGAAACACGCATAGAAGCACTCGCCACTGAAGATGCCCTCCCCCTGGGGGTCCGTTTATCGGGCCCCAGCTGTGCTCACAACAGCAACAGGGCGCGTCCCCGGGCGGCGGATAGGGGAACGGTCGGTGGTTTGCTTGCACTCCTCCCGGCTAGGTCCAGACCGGACCCGCGGGCCATTTGTGAGGTCGTCAGGACTCGAGCGACCTGATGCACTACATAGCTCGTGCTGTCTCACTTCAGCAACAAAACGCGTCCCCTCGGTGGCGTAGTGGGGGAAAAGGTCGGTGGATCTGCTAGTCAGTCCTCCCTTCCAAGTCAGATGGACTCGCGGACCATAAGTGGGGTCAACAGGAGAGGAGCGCACTGTTGTACTAAAGCTCAATCGCCCCGTGCCCACAACGGGATCAGCGGCCGTCGTGGCGAGGCGGTGGGAGATTGTGGAGTTCCGCCTGCTCCCTTCTCTTGGTTTATCCCGAGGACCTTTGTGGGGGCACCATGGAGATGAGCTCCCTGGATGCCTACATTGCTCAGTGGGCTGCCTCACAGCAGCTATACGACTAGGCCTAGTCTTGCGAACGGGCTGGATGGGACAATACCGGGCGTAATGCTGGGAATTACCACCAGGTCAATCTCGGGAAAGGAGGAAGCGCGGTCTTTGGAGGAGGGCTTAGCGCCGACTCTGGAACCGAGTGACCCAAAGGACAATCTGTGAGGTCGTCAGGAGTTGAGCGACCTGACGTACTAAAAGCTCAGGCTGGACCCACTTCAGCAACCAAACACGTCCCCAGCTGGTGCACTGGGGGAAAGATCGGTGGATCTGCTAGACAGTCCTCCCGGTTAAGTCCAAGGGACTCGTGAACCATTAGTGGGGTAGGCAAGAGTTGAGCGCCTTGTCGTACTAATTGCTCATCTGTTGGAGCTTGCGAGCTCCGTGCTGGACCACAACAGCTGCAGAAGGCGTCCCTGGGGGCACACCAGGGCTCGGCTCGGACCAGTCCAGCGGGGAGCTACTGTACTGGTTCCTGGCTTGGCCTACGGGCCCGTCGACAAACTGTGGGGTCGCCAGGAGATGAGCACCTGGATGTACTAAAAGTCTCACACTGTTGGGCTTGTAGCCCTAGCCGGTCTCACAACGGCTGCAGGACACGTCCCTGGAGGCAGAACAGGGGAATGGTCGGTGGATCTGCGACAGCAGTCCTCCCGGCTAGGCTCATGGAGCCCGTGGACCAACTGTGGGGTCATCAGGATTGAGTGACCTGATGTACTATGTAGCTCATCAATTGCCCGAGAAGTGCAAAACTCCAACACTCTCTCCCTGGAGTGTTGGTTTTATAGGACCGAGACCTTGAACGTGGACGCGAGATTTAGATTAGGGAGGACTAGAACTAGGACTTGGGAGTATGGTCATGACGACCGAGGTATCCCAAGGGGTGGATGGCAGGGCCTAGATGAAGATGCCCTCCGCAGTTGAGGGCGAAACGTCTGGTATCAACACCAACTATGGACCATGGCCACATAACCCGGAATCACTGAACATTAAGTGAAATTAACGTTTCTCATTTGTTTTCAAACATCGCCATTTACATTAAATATATAAATAATTTAAAATAACTGTATTTAAATAATGATTTGTGAGTAAACAGCTCAATTTTATTCGTTAAATAGTCCTAACAAATGCCATTCTCGATTTCCATATTCTCTAGATAAATTCACCCTCACTTCGTGAGTCGTGAATTTATCGATAATTTGGAAATCACTCGTGGCATTACTTATGATAATTAAATCCTAACCTTGATAAAACAAATATAATAATAATACGCTATAACTTCATTAATCATACCACCAGATTATTTCTTAATCCTTAAATTGGCGAAACAATAATTTCTCGTGCCAGTTAATCAAATGTTTCGGACCGCAAAGAAAACAAAATCATGTAAAACTCTAAGTTATTACTGTACATTGTTACGTAATTTGACACAAACTTAAGTAATTTATAATCATTTGTTTTTTATTTCATATAAACAATAATACATAAATGAAATCAATGTATCTTATATAGTATATTATGATGCGATGTTGGGAAGTGACTTTTACAGAATCGAGAAAAATGTTTAAAAACCGATCGCTAGCGCTCGGTTTTTAATTTCCGAGATTCTGTAAAACACTTCACAAACGTGCGCTGTACATTATTTTTTTGCTCAATGGTGTTTTCAAAATAATAAATAATAGTAAAATAATAACATCTTTGTTGGAAATATTTGCGTTCGTTATAAACAATTGACTAATGTTAACAGTGTGGACAATGTTTATTGGTTGAAACAACAGGAGGCCGTGAGATCAATTAGAGATAAAATAACAGGAGGCCGTGAGACCAGTTAGTGATAAAATGGCAGAAAGTACGTATTTATTGTTTTATATTGTTTCAAATAAAGTTCAGTTCATTTAAAATGCTGTGTATTGTTTCGTATAATGTATATTAACACTACCTTTTGGATATTTTTTCTATATACATTGTATGTAGTGTATATAGAGGGCAGTGGTTTTACATCCCACACGCGTGTTTGTAATATGTAATATTACGGTATAGTTATTTTGTTACAGTATAGTTATTTAGGTCGGCAACTCAGAAATGTAGGAAGTTCAACTTTCAATCATGGTCGCCTTTGCTGTAAGTACGACAAAACGCTCTATTGCGCAAAGAGATATATTGTGAAGTTAAGGGTTAACACTAGTTCAATAAATCCACACATAATCCACAAGATAATCTTGAATGTGGTATACTTTTGGTATTCGTAAAACACTATATGAGATATGACACAAAATAAATGTATTAAAAAATTTATAAAACTTTAAGTCTGAAGAAAGTTTGTTCATTAATGTGAAATCTCTTATCTTAGTTATAAATTAATAATGAAAACAATCGAGGCACGGTTTACGACAGATTTTATTGCTTTGTTTTCAGTAGGACTATGATTTTTATGTACTAAAAGGTAAGATTACAACATAGTATAATGAGAAGTTAGATTGAGACTATCTTTTGTTTTTGTTTCACAAACAAACAGATGAATAGCATAATGAGAAGTTAGACTTCTGTGTCTTTTGTTTTAGTTTTACACACAAACAGTCGAATAATATATACTATCTGCATTGCAATCTTACTCGTTTCTTTTATAACATAAAAATCCTAGCCATAGTTATCAGCGTTCTGGTATGCTACTTTTACCCTCTTACTGATAATCCATATATAACTTTTGTACAAGGTTTATACACATCTCAGTTGAAAATTCTTACTAATAAACACTGTATTAGCTGTTCAGTGTATAAGAGGTGTACAACTTTACATGGGAATCGTTATACATACCTCCAGCCTTGTTTAAGGATTGTATAACTAGACAAAATGTCGGACTTCAAGATCAACTAATTGTTTTCTTATGATATTGATGAAAGTTTCCTTAAATTTAACCCAAATGCAACACTTTAACGACTGTTTGATGGATGCACAGGGCATAAATAATATTAATAAAGCTCTGGGTAGGAAAATAAAGGCATCATAAAAGCCTTTCGTTACACTCATTCTCGATTAGGCCTAACAATATTTTTAAATTGAACATTGATTCACAAAAGAATATGTTCTACAATAATTACTGTAGACAAGATTTAACCTGAATGTAGTTTAAATGCTTCATAAAATTATTTTAAGAAAACTTAGTACAGTTTCAATGTCGGTCAAGTAGTATTTTCATTTAAGACCTTCTTTAATACCGGTTTGTTAACCTCATAAAACCGTTATAAATATAAATATATAATTAAGTAAGTAAAGTATATAAATATATATTTTTTAAGTTTAGACCGTTGGATATAAATGTGAGGTAGAATTCAAATATAATTGCTTAGCCTATTGTGTGATAAAACTGTGGGACCTATAGTTGTTCAATAAAGGGAATCTTGTCATCCCAACTTACCTAAAAAAAGTTCTAACGAATAAATTAAATACGTGTGAAGATGTATAAAGCATCAGGTTTAGATGGGATCCCAGCGGAACTGATAAAAACAGGCGGAGAAAAATTTATGGACAAGATACATGGGTTAATTACTATGATTTGAAAAAAAAAAGCTCTTCCAAATAAATGGAAAAAATCTATTATCATACCAATCTGTGAGAAAGAAGATAAACTGATTGCAATAACTATAGGGGCATCTCATTACTTTCAACTTCGTAAACAATTCTAACAAATAGGTAGACTCACTCCCTATATTGATGACATTCTAGGAGATCATCAATGTGGATTTAGAAGAAACTGGTCTACAACAGATCAGATTTTTTAGAAAAGAAGTGGGAATATACTGGCACTGCACATCAACTATCACATCGTCACATCGAGCCCTTCTTGTAAGTGGACCCATACGACAAGCAGCAGGCGTCAGAGAGAGTAACGTATGTTGTGGCATTTTGCATATAGAGGGAAAAACGGTACGTTTCCGGACATGGATTACTATGCTACACATAACCGTCTTGGTCCCCATTACAAGTTCTCAAAGTCTGTAATGAGAATATAGTTACACTATGTATAATTTATACGAGTTTTACGCCCCTACATTCGCATGACTAGAGTGACCCGTTGCCTTTCCGGGATCGATATCGTGTGGAAGCTTTTTATTGGGTTTTTCTTTAAATGAAGAAATAATTGCTATAAGTTAAAATTTCTTCATATACGTATGTCAAGACGTCATACTCATCCCTCTTACTGTTAATCATGCGTTCTTTTCGTGACTTTAACAGTTTTGCTGTGTCATGATTGCTATTTTTCTGAGAAGTGATATCTTGCAACAATAAAAACATTAATGAAGGGCGTCGAACCGGTATTCCCCACTTGTACTTCCCTGGCTCCATTTTGTTAATATTTCCCCAACTGGTCGGACAGGAAGTTCTTGTAACACAACAAAAATATTGTTAAAGGTTTTTAATTTTAACGTCTGGTTTCACCAACAAATATTTTTTTTTGCACGATAGTGCGTTCTGCTATATTTACAGGAATGGCGACCATGATTGAAGTTCTTCTTCTTCTTCATCACGGTTTAAGCTTATTTACTAGCCTGTTCCGGCTCCAAATTGCTGCTGTTTCCATCTTTTCTTTGGTCTTCCCAAACTTCTTCTTCCTCATGGTGAATAGCTGTATGCTGCTTTTGGTATTCTATTCTCAGTCATCCTTTCCAAGTGTTCTTTCCAGTTTGTTCTGTATTTCACTATTGTTGTGTTTAATTCCTCTACTTTTAGTTGTTTTATTTCTGTGTTATGTTTTTTGTTTGTTCTTTGATATCCTGCTATTGGTCTCAGGAATTTCATTTCAGCAGCTTGCATTCTGGCAGATTGTTGTGTTGTCACTGTCCATGCATCGGCTCCATAAGTAATAATAGGCACTGCCATTGTCTTGATTGAAAGTTCAATTTCTTAATTTCGGGGTTGCCAACCTATAACTAATTAAATAACTATACTGTAATATTACAAATTACCTATCTAGGGCGGGAAGTGAATCCACTGCCCTTTATGTATACAAAAGGTAGTGTTAATGCACATTACCGTATTTTACGGACTATAAGACACACTTTTTTCTTAGTAAAATTGCCTCTAAAATTCAGGTACGTCTTATACTAGAGAATAATATAAAAATGTCCAGTGTTCGATTTAAAATTCCCGCCAGTCTTAAAAATGGCCATATTCTCGATTCCGTGGGAAATCTATCTCTATCTGGCAACATTGGATTCAACTGGCAGCAGCAGTGCACCGATGCGACGAACATGAGTTGCGGGGATTCACAAGCTTGCTAACACTGTCTCCCTCCCTCCCCGCCATCACAAACCCAGAACACTGTCTAGCCTATGATGCGTGAATACAGTCTACGATGCAAGTGAACTTGAACAAATGGATGATGGATAAAACCCAACATGAATTCACACCGAAGGGAGCTTTAAAACGACATACAATCAAACAAGTATGCCAGTGGATAAAAAAGTCATGGTATAGAGTGAGAGAAACATATTGTTAAATCTTTCAAGAAGTGCGGCGTAAGTAACGATCGCGATGACAATGAAGACCATCTTACTCGTATATATGAAGAGGACAACGATGACGACAAAGAGAAAGAAGAAGAAGAAGAAGAAGAAGATGAAAGTTCAGATGACGATTTTCAGGGATTCAGAACGGTTTTATAAACTAATTTTTTTTGTCTGGCTTAACAATCTAATAATAAAAATTGTAAAAATGTTATTTTTTTAAAAGAATTGCTTAAAATTAAGGTACATCTTATAGACCGTAGCGTCTTATAGTCCGTAAAATACGGTATCGGAACAAATCACTGTATTTTAAATTAACTGAACTTTATTTGAAACAATATAAAACAATAAATTCGTAATTTTTATGCCTGATTGGTTCTACGGCCTGCTGTAGTCTCAGATAAATTATATTCGGCATTTACTGTATATATGTTGCCCAGACTGCTAACGTCAATCAGTTGTTTATAATGATCGCAACAAATATCTTTTTATTTACTATTATTTATTATTTTGAAAACACCATCGTGCAAAAAATAATGCACAACACACGTTTGTGAAGTGTTTTACAGAATCTCGGAAATTAAAAACATCGCTATCGCTCGGTTTTTAATCATTTGATCCCTTCTGTAAAAACCACTTCCCAACCTCACATTGTAATATAGGCCTACTATTGAAGAACTGATAATTCAAATACATCTCGCTCCAATGGTGTCACAACCCCATGTTAGGCCTTAGCCTCTCCTTTATTAGAAGTTACTAGACCAAGTTAATTTAGATACCCTTATTTTCCTAAAGTCCACCGCTGTGATCTCGGGGTAGTGTGCTGCCTTGTCACGCAGCGGGCCCGGGTTCGATTCCCGGTCGGGGCAGTTTTTCTGGGCGAGGTTTTTATCGGGGTTTTTCCTCACCTGTAAGACAAATGTTGGGAAAACTTTAAGGCCCAAACGGTCCCCGAAATCATATGGCCATGATCATTATCATAAGTAATGCCACGAGTGATTTCCAGTTTATCTAGAGAATTTGGAAATCAAGAGTGGCATTTGTTAGGACTATTTAACAAATAAAATTAAGCTGTTTACTCACAGATCATTATTTACCTATAGTTATTTTAAAATATTTATATATTTGATATGTAAACGGCGATATTTGAAAACAAATGAGAAACGATTGTAACGCTTCATCTGCTTCTTTTGTTTATCACTACAACCAGATCATACTATTTATTGCCAAAGGAACGCAATATTGTAAGAATGCTCTCTAGTGGAGAAAAAATGAAACACACCAAACTGTATATTAATTCATTTCTGATGTCGTATGATGTAAATATGACAATTATATTTTTATGGATTGTTACCTGGGAAAAAATACATTTAAGAAAGTGCAAACAGTGGTTTCTTTTTTTTGGTGGTATAATCAATTGCTACAAATGTTTTTATATTAACTCCCGCATGCGGCATGTGTTGACATTCATGCACTATATATACAATCTGGTAACCGTATTTCTCGCAGGCTCAGTCGCTGCAAAATAATGGTCAGACCTGTTCAGAATATTAAAAAGGAGGAGCCTTCTTTAATATGGTAATTATAACACTGATAAATATTTCGTGAAACACGACTTTGATTGGTTGTAAAACAGAAATCATTGAAACATGATTGGTCATTGACTCCCATTTGGGGCATGAGTTAAATAGTCATCATCATCCTTCACCGGTGTGGAAAGCAACGGGAAGCTACCACACCTACAATTCCCTAGTAAAGCTTGCAAGCATAGCATGAAAATGCTATGATTGCAGTGAAGGACCTGCCTTCGGGCAGAATTGCTATGGATGGATTTTCCTAAACATGTAATGAATGGTATGCGGTAACATATTGAAACAATGGACATCTAGTAGGCAACTAAGGAATTTCTAAGATCAAGAAGGTCGGTAAATTTTACTTAGAGGCCTCTTTACTCAGGTTTAAGTGTCTTGTCGACCCTGAAAATTTTCAGGCTCCGGACTCACGGCTTAAGGTCCCTACAGGAAAACTTGGTCCTTGGATTTTTTTCATCGTCATTATCATCCGGTATCATGGCAGCTGCTGCCGTCTTCCGGAAACCAAACGCCATTCCTCTCTGTCCATCCATTGATCTTCCTCCAAACCTCTGATATTCATAACCGCTTGTACCCCTTCTATTCAAGTTTTCTTCGGTCTACCTCTCTTCCTCCTTTCCATTGGGATCAATTCCATAACAATTTTAGGCAATCTTTGTTCTGGCATTCTTTTGACATGGCCATACATCTTTTCTATAATGTCTATGATGTCCGGCTCCTCTAGCACACCCATAATTTCCCTTATTTCTTTATTTTATGTTCTTTTACACTTTCCAGCTGATCTTCTTAAAACATCAATTTTTGTACTTAAAATTATTTTGATTTCCCTGGTAGGAATTTGCCAAACTTCAGCACCGTATGTTAAAATGTTCTGCATTATGGTTTGATGTATTTGTAATTTTCTATTTTTTGTAGTATTCTTGCTCCACCAAACAGAGTTTAAATCATTTATTGCTTGTTTTGTTTGTGCGATTCTATTTTTAATTTCCACTGTGTTATCGCCTGAATGGTCTAATTTTGTTCCTAGATAAGTGCATTAACTACTAGGTTTTTGTTCTTCTCCATTGTTGAAATATATATTTTCAATTTCTTCTCCTATACACAGATATTTAGTTTACTCTATATTTATATAAAGTCCCCATTTTTCATATTCTTCTTTTAGTTTGTTTGCCATATATTCTATGTCATCGTGGTCTTGTGCTATTAATACCTGGTCGTCTGCAAAATTGAGTGAATATACATGTGTATTTTAGATTGGTATGCCCATTTTTTGACATTTTTTCCTCAAGTCTCTTAGTACTCTTTCAAGATAAATTTTGAATAGAGTTGGAGATAAACTGCAGCCCTGCCTTAAACCTTTTGTAATAGTAAATACCTCTGTTATATGATTTTCAACTTTTATTTTCGAAATTGATTTTAAAAAAATGCATCGACCCTGGCCGGGATTGAAAACGCGACCCTCGGGACCAGAGGCAAGGACCATAATCACTAGTCCACCGCGAATGTAGGACGAATAGTGTTACAAACAGGAATTAGATGCAAGAAATACATTAAACATAGACTCCACTCTGGAAACGCATAATATTATGGATTACAGGACTATTTTCATCCTAATTTCTCTAAAAAATAATATATTAAAACATATAAAATGGTCAGTCTTCCAGTTATATTATATGGATTTAAAAACATGGACACTTAATTTAAGAGAGGGGACAATATTATTAGTATTTGAAAATTACAAATATATCAAACCATAATTCAGAGAATTTTAACATATGGTGCTGAAGTCTGGCAAATTCCTACCAGGAAAATGAAAATAATTTTAAATACAGAAATGGATGATTTAAGAAGATCAGCTGGCAAATCTAGAATGGATAGAATACGAAATAAAGAAATAAGGGAAATTATGAGTGTACAAGAGGAGCCGGACATCATAGACGTTATAGAAAAGAAAATATTACAGTGGTATGGCCATGTCAAAAGAATGTCAGAACAAAGATTGTCTAAAATTGTTATGGAATGGATCCCAATGGAAAGGAGGAAGAGAGGAAGACCGAAGAATATTTCTTAATTCAAGCATTAGCTTCATCAATCCTTTTATTTGTAGTGATCTCAAAATCTATTACTGAAAGATTATTTTCATTTTATAATTCAATAATTTCTAGAATAATCATATCGATCCCCCTGTTGAAGGGGTACAAGCAGCTATGAATATCAGAGGAATGGAGGAAGATCAATGGATGGACAGAGAGGAATGGCGTTTGGTTTCCGGAAGACGGCGGCAGCTGCCATGAAACCGGATGATGATGATGAAAATAAAGCTTTTAAGGAATTTTTAGCGGTGGACAGACAGGTGAATGGAGAAGACTATTTAACAGTGAGCTACATTATTTTCATAGGAAACCAGATATAATAAGAACAGTTAACTATCATAGAATGCGATGGGCAGGACATGTGGCACGAATGGGGAATGAAAGAGAGGCATGGAAGCTTCTTATAGATAACCAGTTGGGGTTTTCCCGTTTTCTCTCGTGCCACAAATTTCATTCCATATTTTCACCATACTCATCCATTTCGTTTAATTTTGTTCATCCGCCACTGTGACGGTGTGTCAGGTGTAGTCGACCGGCACTCCTGTCGTTCACACACCTCTGAGCTTCATCTCATTTCAATGTCCCGCGTCGTAGCCGAGTGGTTAAGGCAGGAAACCTTGGCGCAGAGCTAGGGACTAGCGCTGGTTCGAGTCTCCATGGGGGAAGAAATTTTCTCATGGTATTTAGGCCAGTATGGTGCCCACCCAGCATCGTGAGGCATTTGGGTAGCTACAATAAGTAACGGCTCCAGGTTGAGAAAACAGCTATAACGACTGGGGGACTCGACATACTGACCACATGTCACCCCTACACTGGCTGGATGATCATCTACCTCTGTGATTGACACATGTGGATGTGATGCCAGCAGCCGGCTGGTTGGCTAAGAGCCTTCTAGGTCTGTCGCGCCAGGAGTTGTTGTATCTCATCTCAATCCTCGACTCGATCCTGAATTGAACACGAGTTGAGGATATTATAACTAACTCTGTGGCACTATCGAACCCATGGGCATAAACTGTCCGTACATCCCAATCAAGAGTTAATGTTCTCCAATCATCCCTTGTATAAACTACTTCCCTCAAATCATGACTAATGTTTATTCTCCCACCTCATTACTGGTCTATTTACTGCGCGCTTTCCCTCTGATTTTCCTACAAGGAGTTTCCATGTCCTTCTTTCATTCCCCATTCGTGCTACATGTCCTTCCCATCACACTCTATAAGACTTAACTCTTCGTATTATGTGTGATTTCCTATAAAGCTCATGTAGCCCTAACTCACTGTTATACCGGTATGTAGTCTGCTCTAATCACCTTCTGTTCATCTCTCTTTGGTCCAAACATTCTCATGAGAATTTTATTTTCAAATTCTCGTAATCTTTTCTCCTCCCTTAAAGTAAGAGTCCATGTTTCACATCCATATAATACAACTGGGAGAATAACAGTTTTATATATTTTCAGTTTAACTTTTTTGAGAGGAGTTGGGACAAGAATCCCTGTAATGCATAATAACATTCATTTCCAGAATTGAGTCTATGTTTAATTTCCTCGTGCATCTCATTCCTATTTGTGATTATTGTTCCTAGGTATTTGAATTCAGCCACTTCCTCAAAATTTCCCTCATTTGTCATTAACTGTCCATTTCTATTATATAATGTATTTCTATGTGTGAACATATATTTACTTTTATTGATATTTATTTCCAGTCCCAATTTCTTACTATTACTCAACAGAATGTGTGTTGGTCCTTAGTATCTCCTCGCTATCGCCTCATAATATATCATCAGCACAAACTGGCCGTTTATTAATACCATTGAGTTGTAGACCTTGTTCATCCGTTAAATATTTGATCGCTTGCTCTAGTACAAAATTGAATAGTAGAAGAAATAGTGCATCTCCTTGCTTCAACCCATTGTGAATTTCAAATGTATCCGATAACTGTTTGCCTACACGCATTCTGCTCTTTGTGCCATTTTAGACGCATTCGTATGAGTTTAACTATGTAACTTTTTAGGTATTCCGAACTTCAGCAGGATACTATATAACTTTTCCCTCTTAATTGAATCGTACACCTTTTTTGAAGTATATATATATATATATATATATATATATATATATATATATATATATATAGTTAGTCTACCACTGTGTTCTCGAGGTATCGTGCTGCCTTGTCACGCAGCGGGCCCGAGTTCGATTCCCGGTCGGGACAGGCTCCTGGGTGAGGTTTTTTCGGGGGTTTTCCTCACCTGTAAGTCAGGAAGCTTTAGGGCCCAACGGTCCCCGAAAATCATCCGGCCTGAACATCATCCTTATCATTGTCATCATCATCCATCACCGGCGTGGAAAGCAACGGGAAGCTACCACACCTATAATTCCCTAGTAATGCCGCAAAACACATGAAAATGCAGCGAAAGGCGTGCCCTCCGACAGAATTACTATGGATGGATGGATATGTATATATATATATATATATATATGTATATATATATATATATGATATGAAAAGAAAAAAGAATGCTTGAGTCGGATTTGAACTCGAGTCTCTAAAGTCTGTACCTTTAGCGCTCTAACCAACTGAGCTACCCAAGAATTCCAATACAAGCATACAATTTTCTTATACATGTAGTATTCTCAATTCACACAAGAGGTAGCGGAAATTTGTTCCAACTGCCATCTCGCGGCTAACATAACAGTTAAGCAAATTTTTTAAAGAGAATATTTACTTTATAGCAGTAACGCTTGTATATATATATATATATATATATATATATAGTTGAAGCATAG
Organism: Diploptera punctata; assembly: GCA_030220185.1. Taxonomy (NCBI): domain Eukaryota; kingdom Metazoa; phylum Arthropoda; class Insecta; order Blattodea; family Blaberidae; genus Diploptera; species Diploptera punctata. The sequence continues at coordinate 676,805 of JASPKZ010003064.1, read as the reverse complement.
TGACATTATATTCTTTTTTTAAAAATCTGATCTGTTGTAGACCTCTTTCTACTAAATCCACATCGATGATCTCCTATAATGTCATCGATATAGAAAGTAAGTTTGCCTACACGCACCCTACTCTTAGATTCTATTATTCCTCAGACGCGAGAAGTACTAAAGAACGTCACACTTTCAAATTAAGAATGAAGAGAGAAAATAATATTGGAACTACATTGTATAATTAAGATGCAAATAGCTGTCGCTAGTCTGGAGTTTTTTAAAAATGATTTAACACACTAACAAGCTGGCAGAGGCCGCGGGAAATAATTGAATAATATGATTCTATTGAGCGACAATTGTGCAGCAGCTGAGTACAGTCACCTGCACTGTGTTTACAATCAGTGGTTCAATTGAACATTAATTACTATGACTAGAATTTTTATGACCTAAAAAACCACGCAAATATGAAAAAAAAAGTTATGGCTCCTCGAAATATACTAAAATAATTGCAGCATAAAAAATATGACCTAATAATATAATAGTTATGTAATAATTTCAGTTGTAAAGTCAAGCACTAAAATCAGTTTATGGCAATTAACTATTTATTTATGAATAAAATGCAAATGATAACCAAACTAAAATATGGAATTTGATATTGTAGCATGCTTTTTATTTTATTAAAATTACACTGGCCAACATGATTTTTGTCTCATGAGTAACAGTAGTTGTACTTAATGCAGTTTTTTGTCGTGTTTTCAAATATGTATTCGGAATTTCTCCATCACTCACAGTTTTTTTATTTCAATTTCAATTAATGAATTTAAATAATTATTATTTCAATAAACGTTTTTCCGTCCATTTGTCCATTGTAAAATAAAACGGGGAACACTTTCATCAGGAGATTTCAGCTATGAAAAAGAGATATCAAGGCAAATGGAATCCTAATATGCTGGCCGATTATTGTTGGACCATCAAGAGGGATGCCCCACAGGCGAAATATAGCAGAAAATCGTCATTTCTTACTTTCTAGGCGAGTCCGAATGTTCGAATATTGTGTAGTTACGAATGTAGATAATAGTAAAGTGTTTGAAATTATAAATGACTGTCTCTTGGAAACCTTGCATGATGGAGAAATACCGATAACATACTATCAGAATCACATATTTTTCTTTCTGAGACAAAAAAAAGTTTATTTTGTTGTTGTTCGGTGTTATCAGTAGCTACCTGCTTGTCGCGAGACAATACATAGCTACATATTTGATCAAGTAGGCCTATGTAAGTTTATTCTCAATTATTCGAATAGATGTATTTAATAGTGGAATTTGAAGAGGAATAAAAGTCAAAATTCCTGTTGGTGGCCAAAACGACCCAGTATCAATAGTGGGGGGGGGGGGTGTAATCTACTATGGAAAAAAAAGCAAAAAAAAAAGCTCAAAAATCGAGAGAAAGAAAACACTTTTGAACTAATAAATAGAATTATCCCTCAGCGTAGTCCTCTCTTAAAATAAGACCATGTTTCGCTTCCATATAATATAACTGTGATAACAATTTCCTTTTATATATTAATTTATCAGCGCTGGGATCCCAACGGGATCGAGTCTCGGCCACTCCATGTGGGTTTCGTGATGGAAGAAACGGAGCTTGGCTACGGTTTTCTCGAGTTTTCTGCTGTTTTCCCCTTCCAAAATTTCATACCACCATTTCTCCATACTCATCTCATCCATTTCTTTTCATTTCGTTCATCTGCCCCCGTGATGGTGGTCAGGAATGGTTGGCCGGCTCCCTTGTCATTCACAGATATATATATATATATATATATATATATATATATATATATATATATATACGCGTTGCTGTGGCTAAGGTATACGTTAAAAATTTAAATTAAGTTACTGTCTTTCAGCCAGATTACTTAAAACTAATACTTACACACGAAATTAATAATATTGAAAATAAAATAAACACTGAACACACTTAAATTATGAAATAATCAATATATGTAATTCAATTGAAATTCGCGGTTGCAACAAAAAGCACAGCCATCTGGATCTCTCTTTGTTAAATAATAAATCAATTACCTTACCAAATTATTTTACACCGCCATCTGTTAGAATCGTATGGAACTCACAGATAATTACACCGCCATCTGTTAGAATCGTATGGAACTCACAGATAGTTATAACTCTTTGTTAAATAATAAACAAATAATTTGCAATAGAAAAATAATGCGACTATAAATTTAGTTATAGACTACCCTAAGTCTCAAGTTGGATCAAACTGCACACAGTGTGCAAAATTTTATTAACATCGGTTCAGTAGTTTAGGATTCCACCGCGGACAAACAACGTGATACGAAATATATATATATATATATATATATACGAGTATATGTGACACAAGAAAAATAAATTCCTGGACGGGATTTGAACTCGGACCTCTCGATTTGTACTCGAGGATGTTATCCATTACATCACCAGGCAAATCCAATATATATATAGCATGAAAATGCTATGATTGCAGTGAAGGACCTGCCTTTGGGCAGAATTACTATGGATGAATATATATATATATATATATATATATATATATATATATATATATATATATATAGTCCACCGCTGTGGTCTCGAGGTAGCGTGCTACCTTGTCACGCAGCGGGTCCGGGTTCGATCCCCGGTCGGGGCAGTTTTTTCAGGGTGAGGTTTTTATCGGGGTTTTTCCTCACCTGTAAGACAAATGTCAAGAACATTATAAGGCCCAAACGGTCCCCGAAATAATATGGCCATCATCATCCTTCACCGGTGTGCAAAGCAACGGGAAGCTACCACACATATAATTCCCTAGTAAAGCTGTAAAGCATAGCATGAAAATGCTATGATTACAGTGAAAGACCTGCCCTCGGGCAGAATTACTATGAATGGATATATATACTCCATTATTATAATTGGGGCACGCCGTAGCGTAGTGGTTAAGGCACTGAGCTACAAGCCGGAGGGTCGAGGGTTCAAGTCCCGGTGGGGTCAGGATTTTTAAACTGACCCAAATCCTCTGGCGGCACTATGACCCTGGGGTCGACTCTGCCTCTAACGGAAATGAGTACCAGACGCTTGTTCTGGGGGTAAAGGCGGCCGTCACGCAGGGCTGACAACCCGGCTGACATAAAGTGCCGATTGTCTAGAAAAAGTGGGAGCCTTAACCTCTCACTACCCCAAGGGCCTCCGGGCCTGTTGTGGGATCACTTTACTTTTTTTTTATTATTATAATTAGCGAGAACTCGGTCTTCTCTGCCACCTGGTAGCCACTATAACAAGTAAGCAAATTAAAGAGAATATTTTTACTTTATAGCAGTGACGCTTTATCGATCTTATAATTAAATTTTTGACATTGAGCAATGCAAGCTTAACGTAACATGATAAGTGGTGGTGTAATGGATAGCATCTTGGAGTATAAATCGAGAGGTCCGGGTTCAAATCCCGTCCAGGCATTTATTTTTCTTATAATTTCATATTAAGCTTGCATTGCTCAATGTCAAAAATGTATTTATAACATATATATATATATATATATATATACACTCTGAGTCTGTACCTCAGCGTGTTATCCATTACACCACCAGGCAAATCCAATTCAAACACTTATTTTTCTTATATATGTATTATATTCTCCATTATTACTAGATGTCGCGAGAACTCGGTCTTCACTGTCATCTAGTAGCTGACTATAACAAGTAAGCAAATTAAAGAGAATATTTTTACTTTATAGTAGTGACGCTTTATCGATGTTATAATTAAATGTTTAACATTGAGCAATGCAAGCTTAATATGGTAAGATAAGAAAAATAAATGCCTGGACGGGATTCGAACCCGGAACTCTGAGTCTGTACCTTAGCGTGTTATCGATTACACCACCAGGCGAATCCATTCAAACACTTATTTTTCTTATATATGTATTATATTCTCCATTATTACTAGATGTCGCGAGAACTCGGTCTTCACTGCCATCTAGTAGCTGACTATAACAAGTAAGCAAATTAAAGATAATATTTTTACTTTATAGCAGTGACGCTTTATATATATAAGGAATTCCATGTCATCTCATCCCTCGACCGGACCCTGAGTTGAGGATATTTATATTAATTTATTTTTTTAGAGAAATTGGGATGACAGTTGTCCCTATAATGCGTTAATATCGAGTGTTTTCTGTTGAGCCTGTATTTAATTTCCGTATATAGCACATTTCACCCATTGCTGTGGTCTCGGGGTAATGTCGCTGTCTTGTAACTTAGCGGGCCCGGGTTCTATCACCGGTTGAGACGAGTTTCTTGGTTGATGATATTTTTGGGGGGTTTCCTCACCTGTGAGACAAATGTCAAGATACCTTAAGGCTCAAATGGTCTCTGAACATCATCTGACCATCATAATCATCATTATCACATTCGCCATGTTTAGTATGAATGTGTGTGCAAATGTTGTATTTCGTCTTAATGTTGTGTTGTTTTATGAGGAGGCCCTGACATTGAGCTGATCTCTCATTCGGGGAGCCTCCATGTCCTTGTGTGGTCAAAAAAGTATGTGATCCATCGTTAAAATCCCTCTCCCGACAGGTCGTGCCACTGTAAGGACCAGATGGCGTGTGACACGTAAAAGTACCTATAAGGCAAGAGGTTAAACTGCGTTATTGGAATTGAACATAACACATTTCTATTACCAAGTAATTGAATTCTCCCACTTGTTCAAAATTTCTCTTATATATTATATTTATGTGATGAAAGTTAAAAATTAAATTTTACCTCTTGGTAGGTGCCGTTGTCTTCAACTTTGTTAAAATATTGTATATAAAATTAACTGGAGCCCTTTCGGAGTTATCTTCCATCTTCTGCACGTTGAGTTCCCGTTATTTGTTGTTGTTGGTGTACGGTGATGTTTACTCCAAGTGTTTGTAGCAGCAACAGTTGGAGTAAACATCACCGTACACAACAACAACAACAAATAACGGAAACTCAACCTGCAGAAGATGGAAGATAACTTCCGAAAGCGCTCCAGTTAATTTTATATGCAATATTTTAACAAAGTTGAGGACGACGGCACCTACCAACAGGTAAAATTTAATTTTTAACTTTCATGATATGACTTCACCTCAACGGAATTTGGTATGAATTTTACTAGTATTGATTATATTTATGTGTATAAATTATATAACACTTTTCTTTTCTTTGCTTTTGAAGGCAGAAGTCGAAACAAGATGGTGAAAAAAATCATGTCCCCAACAATGTCGAGGCAAAGAAAACCCTGCGCACAGCTTTACCACAGGTGAATACATTTTGTTTATGTATTATTTATATTCAACATAGATGGAAATATAATGTTAAGTTGGTAAATGAATACCTGACTGATATTATTAAAAGATAAACTGATCCCATTATAGGTCTTAAGTGGCTCTTCGCGCAATAGGAGGTTCCGGCTCAGGTACTTATTTCTTTTAGAGGTTGAGTCAATTATAGGTATATGGTGCCGCCAGAATGTTTTAGACAGCTTAAAATACAAATCCCATTACGAAACTAACCCGCGACTTTGTATTATTATTATTATTATTAACCCTCAGGGGTCCTCATCTAGGGGATATGTGGATGGCGACCACAAGGTGCCCAAGCTGAGCAAAACATTTCTTCCACTTAATTGTGTTTTGCACTCTTTTAACTTTACTGTCTAACCTCTCTTGGTTAACTCTTGTTTTTTTTCAACCCCGATGATATTAGGGTATCCGAGGGCTAGGGAGTCTTTCCTTTCTTCCATTTCTTCTTTCCTTTATTTTATTTTCTTCTCCAGAAAAGCCTGACCAGATGCTATAAGATGGCAGCCCCATCACTGGTCTTGCCTTCTTTTGGCCAGCAACCAATCGAAGCGACTATTATTATGCTTTCAAGCCTTATACGAGAATTTCCCGGAAGGGAATACGCTGGAGGGAAAATTTTCTATAGGATCATAACAGGCCTTGGCCTAATACTTGGAAGGAAGATTATTATTATTATTATTATTATTATTATTATTATTATTATCAACTAATTAACCAACTCACTAACACTATCGAACCCGTTGGTCCAGGAAATCCTATCTATCTATCTATCTTCGAATTTTTACAGCTGCTGCCGTCTTCCCGTGCCAAACCTCCAAAGCCTGCGATCTTGGACATCTTCAATGCTTAGCCCTCTTGCTTGCATTACTATCTTCATGCTTTCCTCTCATGTTAACTTTGGTCTCCCCCTTTTTTCTAACTGCTCGGTTGCCATTGATATAGTAGTTTCGGCCATCGCTCATCTTTCATTCTTAAAATGTCCTAGCCATTTTAATTCCTTCTCCTCAATTCTTTCAAATTATGCTTTCTTCTGCTTCCATTATGTTTCTAATTTCATCATTTGTGACATGTTCTAATTTTCACTTTCTGACACTTCTGCGTAAATAGTCCATTTCTAGAGCTATTAGTCTATTCTTGTAGTACTTATTGCTTGTCCATACCTCACTTCAATACATTGCAACAGATTTCACCAATGTTTTACCAATATATTTTTTGTGTCTTTCCACATATGCTTGTCCCACCATGTGGAATTTAACGACGGTATTATTTTGCTACTCAATTCAATTCTATGCTTTCAGGAAATTCTTATTATTATAATTATCAATTCCATTATTATGATTATTATTGTTTATTATTATTGTTATAATAATTATTAGTGTTATTATAGGAAAACCAGAGGGAAAACGCCCAGTTGCTAGACCAAAAATGAGGTAGTAGAATAACATTAACCATGATTTCAACGAAGTAGGATATATAGGGGATGATTGGAAAACATTAGCTCAGGATAGAGAAGTGTGGAGAGCATATGTTCGCGCGACCATGAACCTACGGGTTCGGTGGTGCCAGAGAGTTAGTTAGTTTATTTGTGTTATTATTATAGACCTCGGTGGTCTAAGAATTCATTTCTTGCCTCTGGTCGCGGTTCAAAGCAGGCCAAGGATGATTGATATTTTAGGATAGAAAAATCCAAGGAGGAAGTATTCCAGAAGAGACTTGGGTACCGAGTCTGAAAAATTTCGGGCTTGTAAAAGAACCTTAAGCTGAATTGTAGCCTCTTAGCGACATTTAATCAAGTAATAGCAGTAAATAAATATTTATATTCATATAAATGAGTGTGAATCTCTCTGTCCTTTATGGACATAAAACTACTTGACCGATTTGAATGGTTTTCCCCCCCCCCATCATTTACAGATTTTTTAAAAAGAACAATTAACGTTTATAACTATGACATATTACCCTACGTACTATAGGGCTGGGGCTAAAAAAAACAATGAGCATTGGTGCACTGAATAGTCGCTTTTCGGACGTTTAAATGGCTTACGCTGCCTAAACCATAACAAATATACCAAATTAATGTACACAGAATTGAATATCTAAAAAAAAATTCTACAAAAAAGTCCGTGACAGCATATTTTTATCTTTTACGGATATCTCACAATAACCATTTTTTTTATTTCAGCTCATTGATGCCAAGATCGTGATAAGTAGATTCCCGCGCAACGGCGGATTCTATATCATTAAAGGCAGCGGGACATCACTCGCAATGCCATACATAGTCCCTAACGCTCTAGCGGCCCTAATTTTTGTTTTATCGAAATAAAACTTGGCATATAGCTATTAATTAAAAACATTGGGATAAGTAAATTCCCGAGAAACATCGGGTAATCAGTTAGTGCATTATAAATATGAGATGACGTGAAGGGGCATGTACTCATTTGCCCTTAAGGACTGGCCTCCCCCAATTGGCGAAAAAAGAGGGACACAGGGAACACCAGTCTGTGTACTGGGAGATGTAGAGTCAAGTTAATACTGCATTAGAATTCCACTTTGTTCACTGCCAAGATATAACCATGTAAGTTCCTATATTGTTTCTTGAATTGTGAATACAGTACATCAATTTGGTGGTCAGATAGCATTTTGATAAGTCCAGTCTTTTTATCTTGTGACAATCCTCCAGTATTCCAGTGGAGGATTTTGATTGAGTTTAGTTTAGTATATTTATATCCTTGGAGATTTGAATGCGGACTATTTTACCTCTGTCACCCATACAGAGAGAATGTGGGTATAGGAAAGGAAGAGAAGCGAACACCTAGGCCTCAAATACTGTAATACTATCAGCGTTGAAGAAAACAAAAGGTCAATCAAGGAGGACTGGATAGGAAAGTTGAAAAAGGGAATTGGTATTGGGAAAAGAAAAAATATCAATTTGGTCGAAAGCTCTCCTAGCTGACTAGTGCTTATTGGTGAGTAGCCCTTCCCTTTTGTTCACCATGTATAAACATGATTACTAACAGCTGCACCATGAGAAGGTAAGGGATTGGACACTAAGCTCCTGTCCAGGTCGGTTCCTTCAAGCCTTCAATGAAAGGAATTAAAGGATCTCCTCTCTATGAAAGACAGTAGTCCTTCTGTAACAAATAAAATCTGCAGTGGCAACATTCAGACTACTACTGTCTAAATAAACAACTACCCAGATTTGGTATAGCAAATTCACCTAAATATTCTTTTTTGCAATTTAAATGAAAATAAGGAATGAAATCATCTTCTCCATTGTCCAGCTTTTGTGGAAGAGATCAACCTTCTTACTAGGGAGCAAATGATTTCATTGTCAAGCACTCGACATTAGATACCAACCAACCAACTCTATTATAAATTGGAATTCAGTGATATAAACAGTTAAGTTGGTCTTAAAGCTTTTGGAATTATTAGTAATTGTCATCATTATTATCTTCTTTCATGGATTAGGTCTCTGCCTGTTCCTCTCACATTTGTTCAGCCCAGCATTTTCTTGGTTTTCCTATCGATATTCATCCTCCAGGATTATACATCAGTGCCATCTTTGGTATCCTATCTGTTGTCATTCTCTGCAGATGCTCTATCCAGTTGTTCCTGTATTCTTCTATTTGTTGAAGAAGTGGTTGTACTTTTAGTTCCTCTCTAATATTCTCATTTCTAATATGTTCTTCTTTTGTACAACCTTTCACCACCCTAGGAAGCTTATTTTCACTGTCTGAATTTTGCTTTTGTCTTTTTCCTTCAGGACCCAGGCCTCACATTCCTATATCACCACTGGTAGTGCCATCATTGAGTAAAATCTAAGCTGCATCTCCTTTCTAACTTTATTTCTCAGTGTTCACCTGATTGTTTCACAAATATGTTGAAATTTCTGCATTTTCTTGTTTATATCTTGTTCTTCTTCATAAGTTATATCGCAATCCAAATACTGGAAGTATGAAACCTGTTCCAACATTTTATCTTCTATTACTATTTTTGTTCTTACTGGGTACCTCCCATGGAACACCATTATTTTAATTTTTGATTTTGAAAATTATTGTATTATATTTCTTACATATATTATGAGATGACAAAATAAATAAATTTAATCTAATGTGTGGCACTATTAAAAGAACTCTTAAAAACACAAGAAAAGAAACAAGAATTAAATTTTATAAAGTAATGGCTGTTCCTGTATTGATGTATGGAACAGAATGTTGAATGATCACTAATAGACAAGAACAAAGATTGTAAGCAACTGAGATGAGATTTTTAAGAAATATAGCAGGATATACTCTGCCGGATAAGAAAAGAATGAAGATATAAGAAAGGAACTAAATATTTTCAAACTTACAGATCGAATAATTAAATATGGGAATGACTGGAAAGAACATATTGATAGAATGCCAGAAGGAAGATTTCCAAAATTATTGCTAAATTATAAACTGCGCGGAAGGAGAAATGTTGGTCACCCACACAGAAGATGGTCTGAATAATTTTAACAATTCTAGCTTTCATGAAACCGGAACGAGCCAACAGGCTTAATCCCTGGATGATGATGATGATGATATTATGAGATGTATTTAGTTTATTATAATCTGTGAACATGCACTCTGTTTCAGATTCTGGCAACTTCAGCTAAGAACATCCTGCTGCTGGGATATGGGATGACTCTTGGTTTTCCCACTATTGCCATCCCATCGCTGCAGCGAGGAAGTAATTCCACAGATATGCGCGAAATGGATGAACTCAGCCTCACAACCGAGCAAATATCATGGTTTAGTATGTACATAAAATGTTGAAAATAAAATAAATTAAAAATATGAATTGAAAACTTAACATCTCACCTCATAAAATTTTTATTAGAACAAGGAATTCTATGAAAACAATTATACAAAAATATGAAATTATATTAACAAATTAAATTTGAAGAGAATATTATATTTTTTGATAAAATTTTACTATGGGAATTAACATTATGAGGCAATTCACAATTTATGTAAGAGAGTCGAACATGCATTTTTACATCTCATCTCATAAAACTCTGTGATTATCATAGGACCAGTTTCAAAAGCTGTTGTTTTTATCCTCATCCAAAACTCAGACTGTTGAACTTCTTAAGTAACTATATACATATACATAGTGTTCTGCCCAAGAGCAGGTCTTTCACTGCAAACTCAGCATTTTCCACTCTTTTCTTAACTCAGCCTTCCTTTTTTGTATCTGCATACAAACCATTTATTTTAATATTGTCTATCATCTGATGTCTTTTTCTACCTTTAACCTTCTTTCCATTGACCATTCCTTCTAGGGCATCCGTCAGCAGGCAGTTTCTTTTTTGCCAGTGGCCAATCCAATTTCTTTTCCTCTTCTTTATGTGTTCCAGTATTGTTCTTCCTTCACCCACTCTGTCTAACACATCTTTATTTTTTTATATTGTCTGTCCATTTTATATGCTTCATACTTCTCCATATCCACATCTCAAAGGCTTCCAGTCGCTTTTCCTCTTTCTGTCATAATGTCAAGCTCTGCACCATAAAATGCTACACTCCACACAAAGCACTTCACTAGCCTCTTCTGTAGTTCTTTTGCCAAAGGTCTGCAGAAAATGCTTCTCTTCTTGTAAATTGCTATCCTCTGCTTTACTTTTTGACAGCAGTTCATGTTACTACATAGAATAAATATTTTTAAACTTTTATCCGAATACTAGATTTTTTAACTTTTGATAGAATTAATTTTTTTAGATGAAGTACTTATTTTACATAGGGATTCTGGTACTTTTGTTTCCCTATATGTAATATACTTCCTTGCAAAATTTCACTCCATAATCTCAAAAGGTTTTGAAATTATGAGCGAAAAAGGATAGAAAAATACTACTTTTGGAAAACAAACAAAAATTTACTTTCAAACTGCCATCAAACGCTGATTTGATGAACTTTGAGGTTAAATTATGCTCCCTGGGAAATTCAAAATTATGAATCTAAATTTGTTCTTCTGAATGTATATCTTCTGCCAAACTGTTGTATGTCTTCTCCCCTACTGTATTTAATGTTCTGTACTAATTGACGAGTGAGTGATTTTATTCATAAATTAATGAGTAATTTTTTTTTTACTGTTTCAGGCAGTATTAATTTGATTTGTGTGCCACTGGGATGTCTGGTGTCTGGCTCACTGACACAGCCACTCGGCCGCAAGAAGGCCATGATGCTTGTTAACATACCCTTCATAGTGGCATGGATCATGTTCCACTATGCCAGTAATGTAGCCATGCTGTACTCCAGCCTCGTCCTCACCGGACTGGGTGGTGGTCTCTTGGAAGCTCCGGTGAGTCTTGTAATACACAATCACTACCAATTAATAATTTGTTTTTCTATTATTTAATCAACACGCACACACTATTGAGTAACACTAAGAAATTAGGACTGGAGGTAAATATCAGTAAAACTAAATATATGGTCACACGTAGAAATTGAGTATATAATGGAAATGGACAGCTAATGACAAATGAGGGAAATTTTGAGGAAGTGGCTGAATTCAAATACCTAGGAACAATAATCACAAATAGGAATGAGATGCACAAAGAAATTAAAGATAGGCTCAATTCTGGAAATGCATGCTATTATGCATTGCAGAGACTTTTGATGTCCCAACTCCTTTCAAAAAACGTTAAGCTGAAAATATATAAAACTATTATTCTACCAGTTATATTATATGGGTGCGAAACATGGACTCTTACTTTAAGAGAGGAAAGGAGATTACGAGTATTTGAGAATAAAGTTCTTAAGAAAATTTTTGGACCAAAGAGAGATGAACAGACAGGTGAATGGAGAAGACTTCATAACAATGAACTACATGGTCTTTATAGGAAGCCAGCTATAACAAGAACAGTTAAGTCTCGTAGACTGCGATGGGCAGGACATGTTGCGCATATGGGGAATGAAAGACGTGCATGGAAACTTCTTGTAGGAAAGCCAGAGGGGAAAACGCCCAGTTGGTAGGCCAAGAATGAGGTGGGAGAACAACATTAACTATGATTTGAGGGAAGCAGATTATACAGGGAATGATTGGAAAGCATTGGCTCAGGATAGGGATGTATGGAGAGCTTATGTCCGCGCGGCCATGAACCTTCGGGTTCGATAGTGCCAGTGAGTAAGTAAGTAAGTATTATTTAATACAAATAGAATTAAGATTTATCAATATTTCTATCTAATGTCTTATATATATATATATATATATATATATATATATATACTTTTTTTTGTCTAATGCCACCAGGTTGTCTTTTATGACATTTCTGGTTTTCTCCCCTAGATTGGCAGAATTGTAATCCATTTCTTAGGTTGGGGCACCTGGAATATAGAGTTACATTACCCCGATGGTATGATGGATGATAGATGATAATGAAGCGCCAGGAAAGTTCTTAACCTAAACTTAACCTAAATTCCAGACCATAGGCAACCACAGGAATAATTCTCCTTAAAGAAAAATTCCTATGGTTTGACCGGAAATCGTACCCGGGACTTCATGAACAGTAATCAGGAACGCTGACCACTAGCCCATGAGGCTGGTCAATGTCTTATATATGTAAGCGATAGATTAATTCATTACAGTTTATTACTTTCTTTGTACTTTTTTTTCCTTTTCATGTATAGTAGATAAGCTGTTATTGCTTTGTGTATATATTCTTTTATTACTTTTAATTTTAATTGCTTTTAATGTTATTATATTATTAGTAGGGCAAGGATTTTAATGCATTGAAAGATAAGATTGCAACACTAGTCATTATATTATTCAACTGTTTGTATGTGAACCAAAACAAAAGACAGTCAGAAGTCTAACTTCTCATTATATTATTAATCTGTTTGTATGGAAAACAAAACTAAAGACAGTCAGAAGTCTTACTTCTAATTTTTTTTTTTGCAAATGTTCGACACTCCTGGTGTTCTCTCCTGGCATGGCATACTTGTAACCTACTTCTGAGGTTGGGGCGCCTGGAAGGCAGGGTTATGTTGCCCTGATATAATGGGTGATGATGATGATAGTGGTGCACCAGGAGAGTCCATAATCCTAAGCTTAATCTAAGATGAATATGAATGATGATGATGATTGCGATGGCCATATGATTTCAGGGACCGTTTGGGCCTTAAAGTTTTCCTGACATTTATCTTACAGGTGAGGAAAAATTCCGATAAAAACCTCACCCAGAAAACTGCCCCGACCGGGGATTGAACCCGGGCCTGCTGCGTGACAAGGCAGCATGCTACCTCAAGACCACAGCGGTGGATGTATCACATCCAATATACACTCTTTACTCCATGGCATGATAGGCATAGAAGGCCCTTGGCCTACTGCCAGATGTTGGCCTCACATCCACATGTGTTATTCACAGAAGCATTTATTCGTCCAGCCAGTGTAGGGGTAACATGTGGTCAGCATGTTGAGTTCTCACTCATTATAGCTGGTCTTCTCAACCTGGAGCCGCTACTTTTTGTAGTTACCCAAATGCTTCATGATGCTGGTTGGGCACTGGTCTCAATATAGTCGAAATTCCATGAAAAAATTTCTTCCCTCATGGAGATCCAAATCAGCGCAATCCCGTAACTCTGTGCTAAGGCATCTTGCCTTAGCCACTTGGCTATGGCGCAAGAATTCCAATATCATCATCATGATCTTCAAGGTAATGTTCTGCTCCCCGGTGTACTATATGCTGCAGGTGTAGGTCATCTTTCCAACGTCGTTTTGGTCTTCCTATATTTCTTTGGCCTAGAGGTTTATAATGAAGCAGCTGTTTTGATAAACGATTATCTGGCATTTTTTGTACATGTTCAAGGCCTTTAGCCTCGGTTTTAGATGAGGCTATTAACTTGGCCCAGCGTGTACAGGGGGCATAAGTCGTAACTGTATACTGCTGGATAATTCTTGACAGGTGCATTCTCGTTGCAGGGGTGAACACTAAGAATCTTGGTGATTAAGTTCTGTCAGGAACCCAATCTCTCGGGGTATAACGAGGTCCCCTGTCCAGGGATACGGGTGAAGACCTCAACGGTTGGATCAGCAAAAAGAACAAGCTTCAATAAAGGCAAGACAAGCAGAAGAGGCAGCCCTCCACCTGGGGTTTGTACAGATGGAAGCAAGTTCAAATGCTTTGAGGTGGCAGCCCCACCATTGGACTTACTCGGCAGCAGGCCGGTAACCTGCTACGAGGAAATATAAAAAAACTCAAACTCCCCAAAGCAATATTCGGACTGATTGGACGACGATGACCACAGCAAAACTAATGGAATTCTAATATATCTTAATTCTATTTCTAACTGTGTTACAGGTGCTGACATATGTGGCAGAAATTACACAACCACACTTGCGAGGGATGCTGTCAGCTACCTCTTCCATGTGCGTTATCCTGGGAGTGTTCATACAGTTTCTGATGGGCACGCTCATGAACTGGAGGACTGTCGCAGCTCTCAACGTCACATTTCCTGTTGTAGCTATCATAGGTCTCTGCTTTGTGCCTGAGAGTCCCTACTGGCTTGTCGGTAAATATAACATACTTTCAAAATTAATAGTGGAAGTAACTTCTACTGTTTAATTTTGTACTAGAACATGCCATCAGATCTTTAGAGGATAAAGAAGGCATACAAATCAATGGTGTTTTTAAGCTGTTAGTTTATGCTGATGATGTAATACTATTGGGTGATTGTAAGGAGATACCAAGAGCCAACATGCAGATTCTGTTGAGTAACGTTAAGAAATTGGACTAGAAATAAACATTTATAAAAACACAATAGGAAGTAACATTATGAGGTTTTACTTAATAAATCAAAAGGATATTTAAAAGCACAAGAAAAGAAACAAAACTAAAATTTTATAAAGTAGTGGCAGTCCCCTTACTATTGTATGGTAGTGAATTTTGGGTTTTAACTAAAAGAGAAGAGAAGATCATAGAAGCAGCTGAAATGAGATTTCTGACAAGTGTGGCTGTTGCAAACTTCTAGATAAGAGAAGAAGTGAAGATATTAGCTAAAAATCTTTAAACTCTTAGATAGAATAAAAGAATCTAGAAAAAACTGAAAAGAACATGTTCAAAGAATGGAAGATGATCGCATTTCCAAAATTATACTTAAATACAAACCAAAAGGACGAGGAATGTTGGTAGACCGAAGAAGAGATGGATCCAACTTTTGAATGAGAATCTATGAGACCAGAACAAGCCACATGGGCTTAATCCATGATTGTTGTTGTTGAATGATGATGATGATGACTTAATAAATAAGTTTGGTCTGCATTCTTCTTACCTCGTATACTGTTTCTTTGATACATATGTGTAAAAAAAATATATATGAGGTAAGAAGAAGACAGACCAAACATATATATCAATAAACAGTAAAGAGTTTTGGCAGAGGTTAGAAGGGATGCCTTCAGGAACTAGTCCTATGAAAATCACAGAGTTTTATGAGGTGAGATGTAAAAATCATTTCTAATTCAGTTATATAAGTTGTGTAATACCCAATAGTGTTACTTCCCATTGCAATTTTTACTGAAATCACAGAACAATATTTTGCCAACTACAGACTGATTGAATGTAACTGATTATAATTTAATTTTAAATGTAATTTTTATTTATAATAATATTTCAGTCTTTTTTTTAAATTTTATTTTGCAGTGTAACAAATTACTGACTTCTATGAATAGAGTCACGGGTCAGAGAAGTAGACATTGAGGGCTGCTAGTTGGACCACACTGGTTTAAGATATCTAAATATATATATATCCATCCATAGTAATTCTGCCTGAGGAAGGTCTTTCACTGCAATCTTAGCATTTTCATGCTATGCTTTGCAGCTTTACTAGGGAATTGTAGGTGTGGTAGCTTCCCATTGCTTTCCACACCAGTGAAGGATGATAATGATGATGTTAATGATGATGGCCATATGATTTCGGGGACCACTTGGGCCTTAAAGTTTTCCTGACATTTGTCTTACAGGTGAGGAAAAACCCCAATAAAAACATCACCCAGAAAAACTGCCCCAACCGGGGATTGAACCCGGGCCTGCTGCGTGACAAGGCAGCACGCTACCTCGAGACCACAGTGGTGAACACACACACACACACACACATATATATATATGTATATATATATATATAATATATATATATATATTTATTGAATCCCTAGTGTGTGTGTATATATATATATATATATATATATATATATATATATAAAAGGTAAAGTGATCCCACAACAGGCCTCAGGAGGCCTTAGGGGTAGTAGGAGGTTAAGGCTCCCACTTTTTCTAGACAATCGGCACTTGATGTCAGCCGGGTTGTCAGCCCTGCGTGACGGCCGCCTTTACCCCAGAACAAGCGTCTGGTACTCATTTCCGTTAGAGGCTGAGTCGACCCCAGGGCCATAGTGCCGCCAGAGGGTTTGGGTCAGTTTAAAAATCCTGACCCCAACGGGACTTGAACCCTCGACCCTCCGGCTTGTAGCCCAGTGCCTTAACCACTACGCTGGGATACAATAAGTAGTGACAACACTGTTGTAAATCAGCAATTCTAGTAGTTACCATTGGAATCTTGTAGTGTGTAGTTGGGCATCTTTGTTGTATAAATCTCCAATATTGAAAGTCTTGAAATAGCAATATTTTGTGAATACATCCACTCTTTCTCACATTGGTAAGTAATACCACCTTAAAAAGATGTTCAGTTGAATTTTGTTTAGAAGGTGGAATTGGGAAGTACTCGAACATCCACCAAATTCATCAGACGTAAGTTCTTGTGACTATAACTTATTCTCAAAGAACCTCTAAGTGAGTTCATATCCAGAAAGCTCTAGATCGGTCAGATGAGAGAGATATCCAGAAATGGAGTTGCAGATGAAGTCTGCCATTTCCAAGAATTTGACAATGTATAGTTGACTTGACAGGAGACTATAAATGAAGTTTGTATGGTCAAAAGTAACCTAAATAAATATTTTGTGATGTTGTAGCAGTGTTGCCATTACTTGTTGATTGCCCTGGTATGTTATATTATATTCTTAATTACCTTGTATTTCCAAATGTAAGGCACACTTGTAACCAAATTATTGGATCCTCACAATCGAGGTGCGCCTTATGTTTGTATGTGCGTTATATTTGCATACAAATGATAAAATTTTATGTTATGGTAAGTTTCCAGTATCAATTTTCTTTTGCAAAACCTAACATACGACTAGCATGTCGGTTTCCATATTTTTCGGCATATGTGAGATAACTTTTATTTTTTAAACTTGCATCGTAAGACATTCGCTTGGTTAGTATTCTCTTCATTACAAGCAGCCTAAATGGAAACAACCTTACATACTCACTTCTGGCTTCTTACTAAATTTTCTTTTCTATTATTAGCTACCGGTAATGTAATTCTTATTTTTGTTCACAATAATAGAATATACAAATTAAAAACTATAAAATATTCACCTTGTAGGTCCGTCTCCTCAATTTAAGATGTTTAACACTCTATAGGCCTTTCGGGACTAGTCCGATTATCAGCAGAACAAATTATGTCTGTTCTGTTGATGATGGGACTAGTCCCGAAAGTCCTACAGAGTGTTGAAACATCTTAAATTGAGGAGACAGACCTACAAGGTGAATATTTATAGTTTTTAATTTGTATATTCTATTATTGTGACTTAATACCTCAATGGAAACTTACCATGAATTTTAGTAGTATCAATGATGTTGTTCTCAACAAGTACATCCAACAATACACGCTTGATAGAGACAAAAAAAAAACAAGAAAAAATAGTATAGCCAACAAAGCCAGAACATTAAACTAGTTATGATAATAATTATAAAATTGGTACCTGGCAAGTCAGTCGTCCTCAACTAAATTATATAAAAATATGAATTTCAAAAGTGTTGATAGTTAAGATATATGGTAAGATAATTTTGCGATGTAATCTTAACTTTTTTTCTTTTCTGCCAGTTCACCTCTGATTTTGAGTTTGAACTTATATTCTATTTATTTCCTTTCACTTTTTTACCCCTTGAATTTGAGTTGCACCTTATATTTGCGTATGTCTTACAATAGGACATATATGGTAACATGAAGTTTTTTTAAATACAGTGTCAGGTAATTTTAATCAGATATATAATTTTTTGATTACAATTTATTTTTCACCTTCTTTACAACTGTCTGTCCTTTATAAATGAGACACTATGTACAAAGTAGGAATATTTTTCAGGGAAAGAGAGAATAGCAGAGGCTGAGAAATCACTGTGCTGGTTGAGAGGATGGGTAGAACCTCCACAAGTTCACCAGGAATTGTCAGAAATAGTTTCATCATTCACAACAAACAACCCTAACAAAACTTCTCGCAACTCAGCTTCCTGGAGGAACTACACGCGACGTACATTCTTGCTGCCATACTGCCTTGTATCAGCCGGCTTCTTCTTTGGTCACTTTGCTGGTATGACCACACTTCAAACATACGCAGTACATATCTTCGCATTACTCGGTGCTCCTATAGACAAGTATGTCGCAACTCTCTACCTTGGACTTGTCGAACTTGCTGGAACCCTTGTTTGTGTTATCTTGGTGCACTGGACTGGAAAAAGACCACTCACATTCTTCTCCACAACTGGCAATGGTCTCTGTTACATTGTTGTTGCGACATATGCTTATTTCTACCCTCAGCTGTCTTCAGTCCTTCAGAGTTACAATTGGCTGCCCATGACGTTCCTCATTGCGTCTGCATTTCTGTCGCATATTGGCATCAGACTCCTGCCATGGATATTAATAGGAGAAGTTTACCCATCAGAAGTGAGAGGAGTTGCTAGTGGCGCTTCGGGATCTATAGGATACATCTTTGGCTTTGCAGCTAACAAGATTTATCTTCATATGTTGGACAGCTTGACCCTGCCAGGGACATTTTGGTTTTATGGTGTGGTAAGTCTGATAGGAACTGTGATATTTTACTTCTTTCTGCCAGAGACAGAAGGTAGGACTCTGTATGAAATACAGGAGCATTTTGCAGGACTCAGGGACTTATTGAAGGAAGGTAAAGTGAATTCCAAGAATAATCGGAACAATCCACCCAGTGAGAAGTGGGCTGCAGTTAATCCTGCCATGGTTCCTGAAGCAGAATCCCATCTATAATATGTAACTTTCTGTGAAGAACTTACTGAAGTAAGGCAAAGTAAGTTTCAGGAACAATTAGAATAATACAACCAGTGAGAAGTGGGCTGCTGTTAATTCTGCCATGGTTCCTGAAGCAGAATCCCATCTCTAGTATGTCACTCTATTTGGAGAACTTACTGAAGTAAGGCAAAGTGAGTTTCAGTAACAATTAGAATCATACAAACCAGTGAGAAGTGGACTGCAGTTAATTCTACTGTGGTCCCTGAAGCAGAATTCCATCTCTAGTTTGTCACCTTTTTTCTGAAGAACTTACTGAAGTAAAGTGAAGTGAGTTTCAGGAACAATTAAAATATTACAACCAGTGAGAAGTGGACTGCAGTTAATTCTGCTGTGGTTCCTGAAGCAGAATTCCATCTCTAGTTTGTCACCTTTTTTCTGAAGAACTTACTGAAATAAAGTGAAGTGAGTTTCAGGAACAATTAAAATATTACAACCAGTGAGAAGTGGACTGCAGTTAATTCTGCTGTGGTTCCTGAAGCAGAATCCCATCTCTAGTATGTCACTTTCTCTGAAGAACTTACTGAAGTAAGGCAAAGTAAGTTTCAAGAACAATTAGAATAATACAACCAGTGAGAAATGGACTGCAGTTAATTCTGCCACAGTTCTTGATGCAGAATCCCATCTCTAGTATGTCACTTTCTCTGAAGAACTTACTGAAGGAAGGCAAAGTGAGTTTCAGGAACAATTAGAATAATACAACCAGTGAGAAATGGACTGCAGTTAATCCTGCCATGGTTCCTGAAGCAGAATCCCATCTCTAGTATGTCACTTTCTCTGAAGAACTTACAGAAGTAAGGCAGAGTGGGTTTCAGGAACAATTAGAATATTACAACCAGTGAGAAGTGGGCTGCAGTTAATCCTGTCATGGTTTCTGAAGCAGAATTCCTTCTCTAGTATGTCACCCTCTCTGGAGAACTTACTAAAGTAGGGTATAGGAGTTTCAAGTCCAGCAGTAATTCTGCTATAGTGCCTGAAGTAGAAACTGAAGCAGAATCCAATTTCTAGAATGTTGTTTTCTCAGGTGATCTTACTGAAGGAAGGTATAGTGAATTCCAAGAACAATCGGAACATTGCAACCAGTTACAACTGCTCGATTGATTGAATGCTGTTCATCACATGCGGGGACATGGGTTCTTCCATAGTTGGAAGTTTCTTAACCAGACAAATTTAATTATGCTAATTTCCATACAGGTGCCAGTGAATGACATGAGGATAGCACATTGCCTTAAGGAGATATATAGTAAGAAACTAATGTATTATTCAGATGGAAGAAGATCAGCAAATTGTTCTCACAGGTCTTTTTATTCAGATTTGAGGTTTTTTATGAGCCTGAAAATCTTCCGACTTGGGATCCATAGCTTAACCCCCCCCCAGAGGACTTGTCCCTTGGATTTTCTCATCCTAAAAATCCATTGATCTCAGCAGGGTTTGAACCTGTGACCCTCGGGACTAAAACCAGTGAGAAATGGTTCAATTAATTCTGCCATAATATCTGAGAGAGAATCCCATCACTCTGAAGAACTTACTGAAGGAAGCCAAGTAAGTTGCAGGAACAAACAATCAGTTGATTTGACATAACACTAGAAGCAGTTCCTGCATAAGGATGAATAAGAATGGGCAAAATAATGAAAAGAGAAAATGTTAGGGAAAAGGAAGAACAAGACTTACTGAATGGGGAAATATGGAAGTACCGTATTGAAATAGAGGAAGCCAAGATTTAATGAGTTACAAGAAGGTAAGATTCAATATTTAGATAATTCAATTAATTTTATTGTGTAAAATATATAAAAATGTGCCATGACAAGTTATGAAGAAAACTGTAGAAAATGCGACTGACAAATATTACAGATGAATCAGGGAAACTGATTGGGTGAAAACCATGATGGTATAAGTGATATTTTTGTGAAAATTGAGTTATTTGTAGTTATGACATGTTATTGGGTCTTACTTTTATAAGTTTTATTATTTATACAAGTATTGTGATAGATTTCAGAGAAAGGTATCAAGAGAACCTTTATGGCACTTGAATTAGCAGCTAACAAAATGGGTTATACATAGTCCATAAAACTCAAATAACCAAATAAAAAATTTAAAAGGGGCCCTATTCCAGTCAGCGCTCTATTTTCTTTATTTAAAAGAGAAGAGGATTAGATTTGTGATGTCAACAAGTAATTTAAAATAATTAATCATGTCATGTGATGTAGTCAAAATTTTAATTGTTATTTTGTTTAAGATTAAATTAAAATGCTTCATACCTCATAAGTAGACCATGGTTTCAAAGCCTTGGCTGCTTCATCTTCAGTACTTTCTCGTTGACTGTTGTTATGTCGATCAGAAGAATTACTTTTGGAAGTTGAAGTATTCTTCTGACCGACATAACATCAATCAATGAGAAAGTACTGAAGATGAAGCTGCCATGGCTTTGAAACCAGGGTCTATTTAGAAGAATGGATATGAGGTGAGGTACGAAGCATTTTAATTCAATCTTATATAAAACCTCATAATGATTTTTTCTTATAAAAGTTCAGCTATTTTGTTTACCTATTTTAGTTTTTTTTAGTCAATAATCAGTACTGTCCCACGCCGTAGCCGAGCAGTTAAGGTAGGAAGCCTTGGCGCAGAGCTATGGGACTTGCGCTGGTTCGAGTCTCCATGGGGGAAGAAATTTTCTCATGGTATTTCGGCCAGTATGGGACTGGTGCCCACCCAGCATCGTGAGGCAATTGGGTAGCTACAATAAGTAGCGGCTCCAGGTTGAGGAACCAGCTATAACGGCTGGGGGACTCGACATGCTAACCACATGTCACCCCTACACTGGCTGTTGATCATCTACCTCTGTGATTGACACATGTGGATGTGAAGGGCCAGCAGCCGGCTGGTAGAAGGGCAACCGCTGAAAAGTGGAAAGACCCTCAATCGGAATAATCAGTACTGATAATGATAGCATCACTCTTGAAATGTGTTGACTCTTTTAAATTTTAAATTTGGTGATTTGGATTTTTATGGACTAAGTATAATATAATTTTATCACCAAGAAGATCCTATTTATTAATATAACAAAATGGGGTTGAAAATAAATTAAGAAAAACTAAATATATGATTATTGTTAATAAAAAGAAAATATATAACACAAATTACCCATATAAATATTAATCAATATAAATTTCAGAGGGTTTCTAGTTTTGTATATCTTGGCTCCTTAATTAATGATACAAACAGTATCAGTAAAAAAATTGAAAGGAGAATTCAAAATGCCAATAAAACATACTTTGGGTTATTGAGCACTTTAAGTCAAGCCTTCTTACAAGAGCAACAAAATGTAATCTGATAAAACCAGTATTAATACATGGTAGTGAAACATGGACATTGTCCAAGAATGATACATCAAGACTGAGTTCATTTGAAAAGATATAAGAAAAATTAATGGTCCAATATGCAACAAGGGAGAATGACATATTGTATCTTATATATCTACTGAGCTCTATCAGTTGTATAAGTCTCCTGATGTGGTTACATCAATTAAAGTTTCAAAATAGCGATGGGCAGGACATGTACAAAGAATGACTGAACATGAGATACCCAAGAAAATTATGGAATGTAGATTTGAAGGAAAAAGGAATGTGGGATGACCGAGACTCTGTTGGATGGATGGAATTTTGGAGGATCTGAGGAAGCTGAGAATCGAAGGATGGTGGCTGGTTCCTTGAGACAGAGATGCCTGGAAGAGGGTTCTGAGTGAAGCCGAGGCTCGAATTGTGCTCTAGTGCTGTTGCTATTTTTGATTGTGGTAGATGAGGGGTTTATAGATTATTGTGCATAATTATATATGCTTTATTAATTATTTACAACTTCAAAAAGCTAAACATATAGAATTTTGAATTTAGTGTACCTTAGAGACCATATGGAATATATAAAATTTTATAAAAAAGCATATAAATTATTTTATTGGCTCTTTCTTGTTTAGTGGAAGTATATATAAAAATAAATCAATTGCCATGCGTTAGTCTCGCAAAAACTCAAAAATGGCTCAACCAATTTTGATGAAATTTTTTGTGTGCATCTGATTGGGTCCCTCAATGGTTTAGATTCACAATTGGACCCTCTAAAACCATTAAGTGTAGGAATTCATTGGAAGTGATAATTTAAAAATTGCTCTAGCAGTCATAATATTTTATGTTTCGCAACAAAACTCAGTATATTCTATTAAAATAAACCAAGGTAAGTATGATAAAAAATGAGCGAAATCCGACAATTAGAAGTGGAGATTTACTTGAAATATGAAATTAAAAATTGTCTAAACGACTGTACCGATTTTGATTATATTTTTTGTGTGTATTTGAGTGTGTCCCTGGATGGTTTATATTCACAATTGGACCCGGTAGGTGGCACTGCAATCGGATTATAGGATTTTTTATGTCAGATATGTAGTCATCAGTGTTACTGACATTTTCCGCTCGATAACAATGTGACGTCATAATGTATACTTCTTAAGCCACAACAGATGACAGTGAGGAGTTTTCTTGCAAACTTATTAATTGATGAATTTTACGATTAAAAAGTAACTTATATTTTTATTGTCCGGCCATGACACGAGAATTGAACGTTCATGCAGGACAATGCCTGCTGGGTCCACTACATCAATTTTGAAGAAAGACACAATTTTATATTTTTTATGTTCTTAATATCATTGTGTTTATAACTGCTTTAGTAACTGTGAATTCAGTGTGTTTAATTTAACTTCTCTTCAAGAAAAGAAAACTTTTTGAATTGATCAGAATTTCCCTCTTTAAGAGTGTGCAGGAATCCCACCTTCTCATGATGCATCAGAATAATGCAAAGAGGATTACAATATGGCAAGCTTTCCAACGAGAAGAAACTCCAAGATGACCTTTCATCAATAAGGAACACCTTCTCAGCTGGAGAAAACTAGATGACAATAGAAAGAAAACTTGAAACTTTATTGGGAAGCTGGGGAAAAAAATTACTTTGGTCAACAATCACTAGCAATAACAACTTTTGAAAATGCAGATATATACAAATGTATGCTGTCAACTATTGATATCTGGCAGCAGATGTAAACTGAAAATTATAAATTTATTTTCAATTTTTTTGATCCTTCAACAAGCGTTTATAATGTATTGTTAAACTGAACTAGAATATTCTCAGGATTAATAACTCTTTTTTATGGTAATATCAATTTATGATTAATTGATTCAATTATTTTGATTAAAATACACGACTCTTTCCATTGGTTTGATGCCTACAGGAAATTTTTAAACTCATTTTTCTCTGAATTATCTAAATGTAACATATACTGTTATGGTTTTCACCCATTCAATTATAAATTATTTTTCATGTTGTAAGTGACACCCTTTTGAAAATTCTGAATACAGTGATCTGTCATGCTATGTCTGGTGGTAACATGGCTGTTTCCTGACAAACACGTCCAGATCTGATTAACCTGCAAGGTTGGAAATTTTAAATATCTTCTTCTTGTAAGCCCATGTTTCCCTTAACAGAGATTTAGGCGCTCTCCCCCTACAGGGAAGAATTTGAACCATACTAATGTAGTTACACTTGTTTCCGTATAGATGTCATTTGAGTGGTCTGTGGTCAGCGTTCCGCCTCATACTGACATCTAGGAAACCAAGGTAGTACTAGGATGGAAAAATCCGGTAAATTTTGCTTAGAGGCCTTTTTCATTAAGTCTTGAGGATCTTTTACGAGTCTGAAAATCTTCAGACTCAGGACCCATGGCTTAAAGTCCCTCCCAGAGGACTTGCTCCTTGGATTTTTTCCATCCTAAAAAAATCCATCGACCCCAGCCGAGTTTGAACTTGCGATCCTCGGGACCAGAGGCAAGGAGCATAACCACTAGTCCACCGCGGCCGATAATTTGAATTGTAAAATTTTAAATTTTGAGGTTAGGAGGGTAAGAGGGGTGGTGGTGTACAACTTTTAATCACTAGATTGAACCTTGTAGCATATTACTTTAACCAGCTATGCTACGGCGACAGTGCACAGTAAAGAGAGCTAGATCCTATGAGAAAGTTTCATAGTATATTACAATGCAAGGTTGGAAGTGGTTTTTACAAAGGTGAGGAAATTATTAAAAACCGAGTAATAGCGAGATTCAGTAAAACACTTCACAAATGTGTGTTGTACATTATTTTTTGCAAAATGGTGTTTTCAAAATGATAAATAATAGTAAAATAATTAGATCTTTGTTGAAAATATTTGCATTCATTATAAACAACTGACTGACATTAGCAGTCTGCCCATTGTATATATACAAATTCCAAAAATAATTTAGTTGAGACTACAGCAGGCTGTGACACTAATCAGGCATAAAATGGTGGCAAGTACGAATTTATTGTTTTATATTGTTTCAGATAAAGTTCAGGTCTTTTTTTGTTTGTTTTTGTTTCTTGACTCACCTCATACTTCTTAACTCCTTTGCATATCTAGATTTCGTCACTGTATTTGTGACATTCTCAATGCTGTTCATGTTCACAACTTCTAGATTTCATCACTGTATTTGTGACATTCTCAATGCTGTTAACGTTCACAACAGTTGTGAACGTGAACAGCATTGAGAATGCCACAAACACAGTGATGAAATCTAGATATGCAAGGGAGTTAAGAAGTATGAGGTGAGTTAAGAAACAACTAAACAAAATTAAAATAAACCTCATAGTGTTATTTTCTGCCTACATAACTTAATAAAGTTCAGGTCATTTAAAATGCAGTGCTTTGTTTTGTATGTCGTATATTAACACTGCCTTTTGCATATATTTTTGTACATACATTATACGTAGTATACATAAAGGGCAGTGGTTTTACTTCCTGCCCTAGGTAGGTTATTTGTAATGTTACAGTACAGTTATTTAGTTATTTATAGGTTGGCAACCCCAAAATTTATGAAATTGAACTTTCAATCATGTAAGTATGACAGAATGCACTATTGTGCAAAAATATTTAAAGCAATGGTGTTCATAGTTTTTTTGTAACAAGAGTTCCCTTTCTGATGAGCTCTTTATCCACATTATGTATTTCATATGTTTGTGGACTAAGGGTCGCATGTTTGGACGCATTAGACAGTAAAATGCCTTCTCTGCTGAGCAAGTTGTATGCTAATACGATTTTGCTTACTCAGAAATCTGTTCATGCGATAATAATTGGTTAAATTTGTAAGCTACCTGCGGAGGTAGCTTAAATGAGCAACTCAAATTAAAATCCCGAAGGGAACCGAACGGGAACCGATGGTAATCGATGTACTTTGCTGCTTTATCCAACATTTATCCAAGATGTCGGACCTTCAAGACTTCGATCATGTTTTCGGTATACACGGAGAAGAGGAATTTGATAGAGTCTACCAAAGAATTCAACTGGAAGAACAGGAGAATCGGCGTAATATTGCGTGTCGCAGACGTGTTTGTATACGGTATTATTTGCGGGATGCAAGCATAAATGCATTCCTCTATAGCAGACGAAAATAACGGAAGTGGTTTTATCGCTGAGAATTCTGGGTAATTCGTTGCCAATATTACGAAAACGTCGACTCTCGTGCATGACCGATAAGTCGGCCGTTAATTCGTTCTCAGCAATTGCTCACGGTGAATCAGCTCACTAGTGAATGGAAGTAATTTGAGTAGAGAGTAATGTTCTAACATACGACCCTTAAACTTATGTAGTTTTTAAGCTTGTGCTGTTTTCAATTTTAATTTTTACAATAATGGTAATAGATTTAATATTTTTTATATAAAATACAGTTACACTACACTAACACTTTAAAATATACTACAGAGTGATTCAGAAATATGGTTATGCATTTGATCACATTTGGTGACGAAAATATTGTTATTAAAGGAAATATGATGTTATCATTGGAAAGGGAATCCTTCAAATTACAACAATAGAACAAAACAAAACAAATCACTGCTCATATACAGCTTGGCAGGTTGATTTTTGTGGGCTAGCGTCGAACGCCTCCACAATTCTCTTCGTTGTTTCTGCTAATGCGAGGCCTTCCAAGAGGTTTGATTTTCTGCATCCTTCCAGCAGCAATTTTCTCCACTTTCTCACAGTCGATGGCTTCAATGCTAAGTTAAACTCCTATCTTGTGGCCTCATGATCATTAGCATACGTTATTGCCCATGCAGCAATTGTAATTTGCTGTTGCATATTCAACGCCATTTTGACTAATGACGTAAGTTCTATATTGTTTTGTTTTATTCCATTGTTGTAATTTGAATAATTGCCTTTCCAACGGTAATTTCATATTTCCTGTAATGGTAATATTTTCATCACACAACGCAATCAAACGTATAGACATATTCATGATTCACCCTGTACATGGTAGCATCATGGTCTCAGGATCGACTCAGCCTCTAATGGAAATGAGTAATAAACACTTGTTCTGGGGGTGAATGTGGTCAAGTGCCAATTGTCCAGAAAAGTGGGAGCCTTAACCATGTACTACCACAAGGGCCTCCTGAGGCCTGCAGATGGATCACTTTATATCTTTTTTTTTATTGGTGTTGTAGAACAAGTTATACAAGTACTGCTTCCTGGCATATATATATATATATATATATATATATATTATATATGCTCAGTACATTGTAAATCAGACATCCGTTAGCATAAAATATTTTGATAAGCTGATTTACAAAAAAGCAGGATATTTGAGTCTTGGATATAGTGGGGGGGGGAGCGGCTCCAGGTTGAGGAACCAGCTATAACGGCTGGGGGACTCGACATGCTAACCACATGTCACCCCTACACTGGCTGTTGATCATCTACCTCTGTGATTGACACATGTGGATGTGAAGGGCCAGCAGCCGGCTGGTAAAAGGGCAACCGCTGAAAAGTGGAAAGACCCTCAATCGGATCGGATATAGTGGTGCATTTAGACAAAAAATGGGACCATCTCAGAAAAAAGAAAAAACAAACAGGATGAATTGGTCAACCTAAATATTAAGCTAATTTAAATATTACTATTTTATCAACATTTCCAACTTTAAAATTGACAATAGTATATCTTGTTCACTCTAAACTGGCGGGTCTGTGAGTCATTGTACGTGGGGAAACAAGAGCTGAATTGGTATTACTAACTGACTTAAAATATTGATTCAACTGTTATTATATTTGAAGAGAAAAATATATGTTCAGACTGGGATTTGAACCCAGGACTTTTGGCTTTCTATGCCAGTGATCTACCAACTGAGCTACCTGAGCACTCCAATCTAAATGCAAATTTTTTTCTTATACATTGCTAATTCCCGAGCACCAAATGCTATCTGACTAGTCTTCTTAAAAAAAAAGAAGCCGTCATTTGCATGATCGAACAATGGTTCATAGCATTTGGCACTTGGGAATTAACAATATATAAGAGAAAAATTTGTGTTTAGATTGAAGTGCTCAGGTAGCTCAGTTGGTAGAGCACTGGCATAGAAAGCCAAAGGTTCTAAGTTCAAACTGCAGTCTGAGTATATATTTTTCTCTTCAAATATAATTTGTCCTTCAATGAGAAGTATTAAATTAATAATTAAAAAATTCATCTGTTTTTACTGAACTGCAAAATTATTGCATGTAAGCACATGATAGAAACTATCTCAACACAGACACATGTTTCCTTTCAGGTCTATACTAGGGGTTGGAAAGTAGAATGGGAGCTATACCAATAGGCTATAAGTCCCCAACCACCAGATAATAGTGCACAAATTATAAAATGTGATTATGTCCCTCAAAAGATATTCTCATGCTTATTAAAATAATTTGATGTAAACTTGTTATGAGAAAGATTATAATTACATCAAAGTGTTGTATTTTTAGGTTACAACATTCCAGTATTGTATTTTAATTGAGAAAACTGTTTTGTTGATTTTGAGAAAGTTTTATATACTGTTGACTGTTTAAAGATATTTTATATTTGAAGTGTGTCAGGAGAAAACTAAGAATGTCCATACTTGTCCATTGATAAAGCTCAATTAAAAGATTTCTTCTTCTTCTACTTCAGGCGTTAGGCATTTCTTTCTGCTCCAGTTAAAATAATACTATATCTTTTGATCCATCCATTTTGTCAGTAAAACAAATATTACCTTTTATCCCTGAGAAATATCTGGAAAAATAAACATATTTAAAGAAATACTAAACTAAATATTTTCAAACTTACAAGCCGAATAATTAAATATAGGGACGACTGGAAAGAACATATTGATAGATTGCCAGATGGAAGATTTCCAGAATTATTGCTAAATTATAAACTGCACGGAAGGAGAAATGTTGGACGCCCACACAGAAGATGGTCTGAACAATTTTAACAATTCTAGCTTTCATGAAACCGGAACGAGCCAACAGGCTTAATCCCTGGATGATGATGATGATGATGATGATGACTGAGCTTAAAATATATAGAAGCAATGTTAAATCTGTATTATTATACGGATCAGAATGCTGGTTATTTAAAAATAAAATACAACAAATGCTGTAATCATATATAAATCACTGTTTGTATAGAATATTCAATATACTTTGGTCTGAAGTTGTAAGAAACAAAGTGTTGTGGGATAAAGCTGATGAGAAACTGGTCGAGGTGCAAATTAGGAGGAGGAAATTATGCTGGATAGGCCACACTCTTAGGAAAAACCTGACTCTGTGGAAAGATGTGCTCTTGATTGCAATTCTTAGAAAAAACATAAAATTGAAAGAAAGGCTAAATTAATAAAACAAATAGAAAAACCTAAAGAGTTCATGATTTGGAGGAAAAAATCTACGTAAAAAATAAGAAGGAGAAATTAATGAATTTTGAAATTTCTGGGGGAGTGTGACTTGATTTGGAGGTTCATCAGTCTACAAGCAGCTGGGGAATGAAGTCATACTTCACCATGACAGAACAACGATTGTGAAAATGCTGATGATGAAAAAATTATTCCA
Organism: Diploptera punctata; assembly: GCA_030220185.1. NCBI lineage: Eukaryota > Metazoa > Arthropoda > Insecta > Blattodea > Blaberidae > Diploptera > Diploptera punctata. The sequence goes on along the minus strand of JASPKZ010003064.1, from coordinate 646,365 downwards.
AAATCGGTCTAAAAGGAAGACAAAATATGAGGTAAATGAATATGTTTATAATGTCGGTTGAAAACTGCAGTTCCCGTGTTAAGAAAGTGTGAACTATGAGGTAAGATATAAAAAAATTACTCATTCTTCATGATGTTTATATTATGATTGAGTTGGAGAAAATGTTTTTAATATCTCACCTCATAAAGTTGTATGTTTTCATGTTACTGGTTTCAAAAGTATAATTTTACCTTCATCTTTAGTCATGCTCCAACTCATCTTGACTGAAGTTGGAAGTAAAACTATACTTTTGAAACTGGTATTGTGGAAACACACAGCTTTATGAAATGAGATATTAAAACATTTTCTTCAACTCATTCATAAATGTAAATACCTCATAGAGTTATCTCCCACTTCGATTTTGATTAAATTTTTATATTAAATTACACTGGTCAACATGATTTTTGTCTCATGAGTACCAATAGTTGTACTTAATGCAGTTTTTTTATCGTGTTTTCAAATATGTATTTGGAATTTCTTCATCACCCACAGTTTTTTTATTTCAATTTCAATTAATGGATTTAAATAAATATTTATTTAATAAACATTTTTTGTCCATTTGTCCATTGTAAAATAAAACCAAATGAGCTAATTCAGGAGATTTCAGCTATGGAAAAGAGATATCAAGGCATATGAAATCCTAATATGCTGGCCGATTATTGTTGGACCGTCAAGAGGGATGCTCCACAGGTGAAATATAGTAGAAAATCATCATTTCTTACTTTGTAGGTGAGTCTGAATGTTCGAATATTGTGTAGTTACGAATGTAGAAAATATTAAAGTGTTTGAAATTATAAAAACCTGTCTCTCGGAAACCTTGCATGATGTAGAAAAACCGATATCATATTTAAATTCAGGAGAAAAAATACTATCAGAATCACATATTTTTCTTTTTGAGACAAAAAAGTTTATTTTTTGTTGCTCAGTGTAGTTAATACCTCATAGTGCTACTTGCTATGAAATTTTAACATAAGGCCTGATGCCTGTTATGATCTCGATGCTGGATTTTCAATATATCTTTTCCTCTGAAGGCCCAAATATGTCTTTTCATATGGGAGGTAATGAAGTATGTCTTCTGAGCAGTGGCGATGCTAGAATCTGAGAACTGGAGGTTCAGAAGGAGTAATAAGTCAAAAAATATGAGGTGCTGGTAAAACAGAAAAAATGTAGTTTATGGAAATATGATACTAAAACAAAAGCTTACCTCAACTCTCCTGGTGCAAAGCTATGTGTTGCTACAGAGCAACATATGCATATGTGTACATCATTAAATTGCTTGATGATTTCTTCTACATCCAGTGTCTTGACAATGTTTTTTTCTATAGCTATAACAGCTTTTACTCAGGTGTTCATGGGCCATTCTGTTACCAAGTAAGTTTTCATCCGGCACAGAACAGTGACAACACAATAGATGTTTTGGCAATTTATGAAGCTCTCACTTCTTCAAAAGAATCACATAGTCATATTATTATATTCAGTGAAGTTTGTAACATTAGAGAAAATTACATATGTCTCAAACATAATTTCTAATACTTGGAATATAAAACAAAATTCTAAGTTGACAACTGAATCAGAACGATCATAAGGTTAATTTTGTGATGAAAAATGGTTCTGAAACTTAAAGTGAGTGTGGAATGGTGTGTAAATTCAAAATATGTGGTGCTCGCACATCCATTTGCACCTCCTGATGAAAACCCTGCTTTTGGCATTCTATTCTTGGACATACATTTCCCAATTTTATAGGTACTTGTTTATCTGATTCTAACTGAAGTTCTTGCTCCATTCTATATGTGGTTATTATAAAATATCAGTTTTTAAAATAATTAAATATTTTAGTATGTTTCTTGTTTCCCTCATCAAAATAAATGAACATGGAAATGCTGTCAAAGTTTCACAAGATGGCAGAATTTGTTTATAAAAAATGGACAATGGTTGTTTTTTCCAGACACACTGCAATTAATGTTTCTTAAAATAAAATTTTTACTATTATTTTGTTGTATTAGATATTCAATGACTGTCTTAGTATTAAATCCTGCGCCATAGCCAAGTGGTTAAGGCAAGAAGCCTTGGCACACAACTATGGGACTTGCGCTGGTTTGAGTCCATATGGGGGAAGATATTTTCCCATGGAATTTTGGCCAGTATGGGACCGGTGTCCACCCAGCATCGTAAGGCATTTGGGTAGCTACAATAAGTAGCGACTCCAGATTGCTGGGGGACCCGGTATGCTGATCACATGTCACTCCTACACTGGCTAGATGATCGTCTACCTCTGTGATTAACACATGTGGATATGATGCCAGCAGCTGGCTGGTAGGCCTTGGGCTTTCTAGGCCTGTTGCGCTTGGAGTTGGAGTCTTAGTATTAAAAACCTTGTCGTAAAAATATATACATTTAATTAAACAAATTAATCAACTCTCTCCCAGTCTATAAGCTGATTGTATATCTGTATCATGGTTATTGTGATAATATAAATTTATTTTATTTATTTATTTATTTTTATTTAGCAGGTTTCACAATGTTTCATATCTTCCTGTGCTCAATTAAACTACTGTCATTCTCCTCCACATCTCTCTGTCATTCCAATCTCCATTGTCCAATTCTTTTTCCTTCATCCTGCTCAAAATGCCATCAATCTATGTTATTTTTGGCCATCCTCTTCTTCTTCTACAAAGTGACACCCATTCCACAGTGCAATCAGTACAGCATTGGACAGCAGACGCGGGGATTTCACTGTACACTGCTGATGCTCTCACGGTAGGGAACGGACAGCGTAGGATCACAGTGATACAACCACATGCATTTTCATAACTATTTTACAAATTATCGTACTTATCAATTTTGTTGATGCAGGTGCTGGAACAGGGTCTCCCGGTTGAAGAGCTTGTGTCTTGATTATTTTATATGGATGCAACTTTAACAATTAGTATCTTTTTGTACATAGCCTTAATAAATTCCTATGTGTTGCAAAAGGCGCCTAAGTGATTTTCTAGGAGACTGTTCCAATCGATAACAGATGTCTATTGTTTCTTTTGTGAGAACACTACGCGGCTTGTGTAGCTTCTTAGTCTCGACAATTCCCGTTGCATGAAATTTATTGTACAGATTATGGACTGTTGAACGTGATGGAATTTTTACATCCGGGAATCGTGTTTCAAAGAGTCTTCATACTTGGCTGGCAGACTGAGTTAACAAATATTGATCATAAATAAATACACGTTTTTCAGTAGAAAAATTATTAGTCATTATACAGTTTACACTCATCACATGTCATTCAGTTCACAAGGAAAAGCGAGCAAGCACCTTATCCACTCGACTGCGACGTGAGATGCACTTGTAAATGGCTGAGTCAGTGCACATTTCAAGTCCCGTGCCTGCACGTGTAAAGCCTTCGTCATCGCACAGCACAAACCCTGCGTCTGCTGTTCAATGCTATACTGATCGCACTGTAGTATTCTTCTTGGGAATCTGTCTTTCGTCATTATTTTTACATGACCATATTTTTATGAAATACACAATTGAAGGATGAACATTCATCTTTCATTTAATTACACTGTTTCTTATTTTATCTCTTCTAGAAATTCCAGTTGAACACCTACAAAAATCCTTTTCTACAGAATTCAATATACTTATTGTTTTAGATTTTAATTCCTATGTTTCTGCAACATATGTCATTGTACTCCTTATTATTGTATTAAAAATATTTGTTTTTGTTTTAAAACTTATATTCTGATTCCATAAAACACCATTTAATTTTGATATTGCCTTTATTCTTCCTCTCATTAATTTCAGCATCATGACTTCCATATGGCGGGATAAGCATATTTGGTAAGACACAAAAAGATATATTGGTAAAACATTGGTGGAATCTGTTGCAATGTATGGAAGTGAGGTATGGACAATCAATAAGTACTACAACAATAGACTAATAGCTCTAGAAATGGATTATTTACACAGAAGTGCCAGAAAGTCAAAATTAGAACATGTCATGAATAAGGAAATTAGAAATATAATGGAAGCAGAAGAAAACATAATTGAAAGAATTGAGGAGAAGGAATTAAAGTGGTTAGGACATGTTTTAAGAATGGAAGATAAGCGATGGCCAAAACAACTATATCAATGGCATCCGACCAGAAAGAGGAAGAGAGGGAAACCGAAGTTAACATGGAAGGAAAACATGAAGACATTAATGCAAGCAAGAGGGCTAAGCATTGAAGATGCCCAAGAATGTAAGCTTTGGAGGTTTGGCATGGGAAGATGGCAGCAGCTGTAAAAACCCAAAGATAGATAGATCATGACTTCCATCTGCACTAATTTTTATCCCCAAATGTACATATTCGTCACATGCTTTTATTTTTCCATATCTGTCTTATAAAATCAGATCTTTTGATTTATCTCCTATTATCATATACTTGGTTTTGTCCAAATTTTTCTTTGATCACCATTTTTTATATATATCCTCTAATTCTAATTATTGTTTATTAGGGGGCTGCGGGCAGTAGCTCAAACAATTTCTTATGAGGTAAGATTAGCATTCATTTTACTGTCTTTTATTTTTTTAGTAGAAAGTTATAATTTAATAATATTTAATATATATCAAGCTTATTTATGATCTATTTTTTTAACTATTCCTTTAGCTTTAGTATGATTTACTTCTTGTTTAGCTGAAACTAATTGTACACCCTTTGATTTTGCCGAAGGGGAATCAGAATTAGTCTCTGGGTTTAATGTATAAAATTATTATTAAGAAGTTAAAGCTATTACTATGATTGAGATAAGTAAATTAATGTACACAACTAAACTAATTTTTCTCTTTACCATTGATTACAATCGTTTAGTAGTGTACATTAATTTTACTTATTAAAAAAAACTAATAGTTTTAGCTTCTTAATACTAATGTAATAAATAATGCATAGCTGTGTGGAGTCTCATCATGTATTCTTAATGTAGAAATCATTCAATGTGTTAATATAATAAATTTGGGAATTTTTACATTATGAGATTTTCTTAATAAGAATCATTCAATGTGTATATGTGAATGATGGTTAATTACATTGGATGTCGGTGGAAGAGAGTAAGATAAAGGGAGGATTTATACTTGGATGGGAAGGAAGCTTGAATTAGCTCAGTGATCAGAGCATCAGCATGTAAAGCTGAAGGTTCAGGGTTTGATTCACGGTTCAGGTATAAACTTTAGTCAATAATTATACAAAATAAAGCTTATGTATGGTGTAAGAGTTTGAATTAAAATAAATAACAATTCTTTGTTATGTATGAGTTTATTCATGTTATGCAATATTTTGGGATGTAGTCACTTGAAAATGTTTTTAATAACCCAAATACTAAATTTCAGACGGTGTGTGGAACAATACAGAGAACATTCAAAAATAAAATTAGAAAAGAAACCAAGATAAAAATGTATAATGTTATGGCGGTTCCCACAATATTGTATGGATGTGAAACTTGGGCTCCAGTGAAAAGACAGAAGGATAGAATACAGACGGCAGAGATGCGGTTCCTAAGACAAGTAAAAGGATGTACAAGACTTGATAGAATAAGAAATGAGGATATAAGAGAAGAATTGAAAGTACAGCCTTTATTGGATAAAGTCACGAATTACAGACAGAAATGGATTGATCACATGGATGGAATGAGTAAGGAGAGATATCCATTGTTAGCCAGGAACTATCAAGCAAGAGGAAGGCGTGATGTTGGAAGACCTAGAAGACATTGGGCTGATGCAATATGAAGTCGGAACGGGCAATTTCCTAATCCCTGGAGTGATGATGATGATGACCACTTTGGGAAGCAGCGAAGAAACTTTAATTTTCATTTGTTATATTAAATTTTATGTGGAATTCACCATAATGAGAATTAATTTTAGCAAGCATTAGTGTATTGAGAAACAAATTAATAAATTTGTTGATGAAGTGAACCATTAGAAACTTACCCTTGTATTAGACCTACAAGTACCTTTCTGACTAAAAAATTATCATCACTGCTCCATATAAACTTATTTCCAGACTGTAACAATTTTGATATTTTCTCAAAAAGTGTAAAAAAAAAACATGAAGATGGTCTATCTATTAAACAGACAAAATGTAAAAATAATTTGATTAAATTTTGCTATTTGAGTTCAATTTTACAACATACATAAGTATACCTGGCATCGTCAGGACTCAAAATCAATCATTGATTATTTCATTGCAAATAATAAGATTTTTAAATTGTTTCTCGATGTCAGAGCCTACAGAGGATATGATATCGGTTCAGATCACTACCTAGTAGAAGCAAAAATAAGATTTCCACCAAGATGGTTAAAAAAGAAGAAACAACAACAGAGCATAGAACAAAAGTACAAGGTAAAATTATTTTATGATGACAGCATTAAATGGTTATATTCGAGAAGAATTCAGCAATATATGGCTACAACTCCAGAAAGTAATGATGTCGAAGAAGAATGGAAAAACATTAAAATGATAATTCAAAATGCAGCTAATGAAACTTTAGGAAAAGTAAATATACAACAAAGAAGAAATAGAACTCTAAAAATCTGGGATGATCAAATAAAACAATTGATTGAAGAAAAAAATGCAGCTTATAAAAAATATTTGAACACAAAGACAGTAGAAAATGAAATAGAATTCAAACGCTGTAGAGCTATTGTTAAGAGGGAAATAAGAAAGAGACATAGGAAAACATGGTTAAATTTTGTTACACATTTAGAATCAGATTTGCATAAGCTCCAACCTAATGCCTTCAAAATATTAAAACATTTGAATAAAGATATTAAAGAATCTACCAAAATTAATTGCGGAGTAACAAAAGAAGATTTTTTCAATTATTATAAAAGTCTTTGGACTGACAATAGCTATGAAGATACAATTTTCCGAAATAATAATGAGACAGATTCCATAATATCATTGGAAGAATTGAACAATAGTTTAAAGAAATTAAAAAATGGGAAGGCAACTGGCACAGATGGCTTGAATTCTGAATTGTACAAATATGCAGGCAAACAGTTCCATGAAAGACTGTTGTCCTTCTTTAATAATGTATTCAAAAATGCAGATATACCACAAGAATGGAAGACAAGCATTGTTATACCCCTGTTCAAGAAAGGAGACAAGAGAAAAATGGACAACTATAGGGAAATTAGTTTGTTAAACACATGCTACAAAATTTATGCAGACATTTTAAATGGAAAATTGAAAAGTTTCAGTGAAAAATTCCTTATGGAATGTCAAAATGGATTTAGGAAAGGACGATCTTGTATTGATTCAGCATTTTCTGTTAAACTATTGCTTGAAAAAAGAAGAGAATTCAACTTAGAAAAAAAACATTTTGCTTTCATAGATTTTGAAAAAGCATTCGACACAGTCAAGAGATCAAAACTCTTAAATATATTGGAAGACAGAAATATACCAAATTTACTTCGGCAGAATATACAAAATATTTACAAAGACAACACCATAAAGATTAAATTAAATAACAGATTTTCTGAAGAAGGAATTATAAATCGTGGTGTGAGACAAGGCTGCCCCCTATCCCCAACACTTTTTGCAATTTATATCAATGAAGTAATATGTTGCTGGAACAAAACATATAAATTTGGAATAAGAATATCAGAAAATAGAAAATTAAACACCATATTGTTTGCAGATGACCAAATAATAATAGCAAATTCCGAAGATAATCTACAGAAAGGTCTGTATGAACTTAACAAAATTACAGAAGAATATGGATTAAAGATATCTACAGAAAAAACAAAAATTATGGCATTTCAAGGTGTAGATCCTGTCAGAAGTAAAACTGTACTGGACAATAAAATTTTTGGAGCAGGTGAATAATTTTACATATCTAGGATGCAATATCTCATATGAAGAAGAAAAGGATGTAAATGCAAAAATATCTAAATTTTTAAGAATTTTAAGGTTAATAAATTCTATCTTCAAGCCACAGTTAGTCCAAAAGCATTCAAGACTGAAAGTGTATAAAACACTGGCTCTTCCAACTCTTTTGTATGGTAGCGAAGTATGGACGTTGAAACAGAAGGATATACAGAGACTTAGATCTGCTGAAATGAGATATCTTCGGAGGACTGCAGGATACACACTACTAGATCACAAAAAAAATGAAGACATCTTAGAAGAATTACACATGGAATCTTTAGAAAACAAAATTTCTGATTATAAGTCAAGATGGATGCAACATGTTCATCGAATGGAAGATCACAGAATACCCAAACAAATGTTAAGATATCAACCTGCAGGAAGAAGAAGACCAGGACGTCCACTCAAAAGACTTCTGGATGGTGTTTCTCTTGAGGCCGAAACAGGTCAACAAATGGCCTAAATTCGTGAATGTACTATGATGATGATGATGAGTTCAATTTTACAAAAGTTTTAGCTTTTTGAGTAAAAATCTCATTAGAGAATAAGCCAATAGAACAAGTGAGCAATTTTAATTATCTGGGATAAAATGTGTCATATAGAAAAAGAGAAGAAATTGCAAAAATAATAAATACATTTAATTATATGTTTGGCACCATGAAACAAAGTCTCAAGGGAACTGGAAAGAAGACACTTTTAAAATTTTATAAAACAATGGCAGATCCAACACTACTATATGGATTGGAACACTGGTTCTTAACTATAGACCAGGAAAGAAGAATAGAAACTTCAGAAATGAGGTTCTTGAGGAGTGTGGCTGGCTATACAATATCATTTTATAATACCATAGGAAGTAATATTAAGAGGTTTGTTTAATAATTAAGACTTTTGTCTGTACATTCTTACCTCTTATGGTTGTTTTTGTCGAACATATGTTTCAAGACTTTGAGCTCCATCATCAGCGATAACAGTCTGTAATAGTAATCGCTGACGATGGGGCTCAAAGCCTTGAAACACATGTTCGACAAAAACAACCATAAGAGGTAAGAATGTACAGACAAAATGTGTTATTTATTGTACAATATCAGTTCGGAAACAAAATGAAGGTATATGAACAGAACTAAATATATTCAAGCTATTAGATATGATTGCACAATACAGAGATGAATGGATGGGTCACATCAATAGAATGAATAACAACAGATTCTTCACTACAGACCACCAGGATGAAGAAATGTAGAAAGACCCAGTAAAAGATGGACAGACCAATTCTAACATGAGATCGGAACAGACCTTAAGGTCTAATCCCTTGATGCTGCATTCAAATTTGTAAAAAAAAGTAGCATCAAATATGGAAATTAAAAAAAAAATATCCTTCCTCATCACACTGTGTATTATCCAGTATCTTTTACAGTTTCACTTGCCGAAACATGAAATTCCCTTCTGCCCTATGTCAGAGACTGTCAAACTATAACATTGTTCAAAAACAAATTAAAACCAACTAGTTATAATCTCACTGATAGCATTCTTTTAGTAATTAATAATAATATAATTTAATTTATAAAAATAGTATTAAGATTGACAAATGTCCTAAGTTGGTGTTTTAAATATTGGTAACTGATAAGTTAGTTTGTTATACCTCATTATTTTTCTTTGTAAATTTTTTTCATGTACATTAGATAGGGACTGTCAACCGAACAACTTAACTTGTCTTGCTTATGTACATTTTATTATTAGTTTAATTTTTAATTTTGGAAAAACTGCACTTAAACTAGCGTGAAATATTTTCAAAGTCCTATAGAACAACAGTGCGCATGTGCCAGAGTTTATAGAGCCAGCGATAATCCACAATCGAACCACATCGATTATCATCCTCGATTACTATCCGTTGCTATGAAATTTAAATGACTAATATTTGCAATAAATCCCCAAATCTATGTTAAAAAAAATATTAATAATATTAAAATTACCCAAACATTTATTAAAAATGGGTGTACACTTACTTATCACTCCCTAATACTGATCAACCAGCGATAATCCAAATAAGCGATAAAAAAATCATAGACTAAGTAATATAGGCCTACTCTGTGGAGAAAATAGCAGTTAGCATCACAATATTGTCTAACAGTGTCATAATATTGTGATTTGCATATTTAAATAAATACTTCAAAATTGTCTAATAGTGTTATAAAAATTGTTTGAAAAAGTTTAAAATATTAAATAATGTTAGTAAATACAGAAGAAGAGCTATAGTTTACAACAATATAACTGAAAAATGAAGTGCTAGTAGAAGTGCAGTTGAGCCTTAATTTCAGCTATTATTAACATTATTATGTTATCGATCTTACTCTTATAAATATTACATTAATGGTCAAATTTTCATTCAGGTTTTACTATTACAGTTAATTGTAATTGCCTTATTCTAATGTAATATAATTATTTTTTCCTGGTGAGTGGAAGAAAAGGCCACATGGCCTTAACTCCACCAGGCTAAATAAATAAATAATAATTAAAATAAATGAAAAACCAAGAATAGAAAGGATAAAGAATATAGAGATATAACTACAATTGTGGGGGAAAAAAGAACACTGTGATAGTATAGACATGTACAGTGAGTGGGAAGGGTCAGGAGCCTTCATTTAATACATGAATGGGAAATAAATGGAAGAAGATGATATGATAGAACAAAGAATATCTACTGGACCAATGATGAATATTCAATGCAACACACAAGATAAAAACATTAGGAGAAATTAAAGTTAATATGAACTATCCAGTATCTATACAATCAAACTTGAACTAATTGAAAAGCAGAAGATGCATCAAGAACAAGAAAGAATAAGATATTACATGAAGGGAAAAGTTTATGAAAATTTGGATAAATATAAAATCTTGGTGTTGAAACCTAGAAAAATTGGAGTAGCTCAGTTCTGACTAATTTTAAGACATGACTGCCTTCAAGAATACCTTTTAGGGATGAAACTGACAATGGAGAGATGCTGGCCACTCTGTGACAACTATAATGTGATTCTAAACAATGAACACCTTCTCAGCTACAGAAGAAAAAAAATCAAATCAGACAACTTGAAACTTGGAACCTATTTTTTGGGAAGGTAGGGAAAACATGATTTGGGTTAACAATCCCAGAAGGCACTAGCAACACAACAACAACATGTCTTTACCCTATATATTGTTATTTATTATATTAACAAAACAATTGATTGGTTGAAGATAAATCTAAATTTATAAAAATAGGTCATTATGTTATTAAGAAATAAGAATAAACATATGAAGTGGGTTTGTTCCCGAAATAAAGAAAATATAAACACTAACATGAAGTAGGTCTTTCTACAAAAATAAGAACACTTTTGTTACATCTTTTTTTTTTGTATATTTAAATTAAACTAATTTTGATTTTAAATAACATAACTGATAAACCTCTCATCCCTAGCGGCAAATATGAAATAGTGGCAAACTCATATACTTGCATAAACCACAGATAATCCCTGGCATAAACCCCTTGATCGTCATCTGATTGTTTTTTGTGTCAATTAACTTGGCAGTGATGTGAAATACCGCTATTTAGTTGAATATTCATTTCCGGTTAGATGATTCGACGCAGGTAACGCTCAGGTGTTTCTTTTCCGTGATAATCGTTTCGTGTTTTATTAATTTAATCGTTTATAACATCTTATTTATTATTTTATACGGTGTGAGTTAATTTATATTGTGCGAAGTGCAATTATTTTAAGTGGAACTATAGTTTTTTTATTGTGTGAAGTGCAATGTTTTCCAGTGAAGGTTGTAATGCCAATAGAAGCGTCATGAAAGGTAAGGAATCTTGAAAATATATTCTTTATAATATTATATTACACTATTTGTGATAAAGGACAGCGAATTTATACGAAGATAAATTTACGTCCTTTATGCTGCGATCCGCATTGAAATTATTTTGTATGTTTCAAATGATTCGTAATCCATTACAAATCAAGTCAAGATCCGTTTTATTGCTGTGCATATATCCCTATATGAATATAATTTACAAATATTTATATACTATGGTAATTTTATAGAATATTTCGCCCTCTAAACACGAGGAGGGCCAGGGACTATACACTCAAGAGCGTACCAAAGGACTAGAATAGGCCTACGTATCATTTCCGTGAAAACTAATTTGACCACTATTAGATTCGAAATACATGGCGAACCATACCAACCCAACCAACAATCACCCAATTTTAAGAGAGTGTAGTCGGCTTTTGTTTCCTGGTTTAAATTTAAGTCTCTGATGTTTTCTGCTCATTATTTGAAGTTCATACAAGTTAATAATCGTACGATGTAGATGCTGAAAAGCGAAACTTCTATGAGCCGACGACACCATGTTATAAATAAAACTACCATCTTTTAAATATTGAAGTCTTCGGTCTAAGATGGAGCATGAGAAACACAATCATCATCTTCTTTGATGAAATATGTAAAATATTAGGCTTTTATAGAAACGTTATAATAAAACATGGCTACTCTATGCCAGCGTGTCACCTGTGAATATTCGATCGGAGAACAAGTGACTGTTAACGTCATGTTGGACAATGTGATAACTCACGCTCCCGCTAGAGCCAATTGCAAATATGTTTATTCACATATAAGGGGATTCTGCTCCAGGAATCCATCTATAGGCCTATGAGAGGAAGTCAGGACGATAAAATGAGCTAGTTATTGTAAGCCAGATTAGTTTAGCGTTCACTTGTTTTTTAGCGGATTTTTGTAATAAGTTGGCTACTCAGTCTGAGCAGTATTTTACATTGTAAAAATGGTGATTTTTAGTTTACTTTGAGCTCAATTTCACACATCATTATAAAGGACTTCTTACATATTTTGAAAAAAATCAATATATATATATATATATATATATATACAGTGCGACCAGTATAACATTGGACAGCAGACACAGGGTTTGTGCTTTGCGGTGATGAAGGCTTACACGTGCAGACACGGGACTTGAAATGTGCATAGACTCAGAAGTATACAAGCACATCCCACGCATTCACGATCGCAGTCAGATTGTGTGCTTCGAGTGGATAAGGTGCTGGCTCGCTTTTCCTTGTGTACTGAATGACGTGTATATAAGTTATTTCAATTTTAAAATTTGTATCTTATAAAACAGACGTGTATAAGTGTAAACTGAATGACGTGTGTATAAGTGTAAAGTGTAAACTGTATAATGGCTAATAATTTTTCTACTGAACAACATGTATTTATTTATGATCAACATTTGTTAACTCAGTCTGCCAGCCAAGTACGAAGACTTTTTAAAACACGATTCCTGGGTATAAAAATTCCGTCACGTTCAACAGTCCATAATATGTGCAACTAATTTTATAAAGAGTTGTAAAAAATGTATGGACAACGAAGGTGAATAGTTCCAGCACCTGCTTCAATAAAGTTGGTAAATACGACAATTTGTAAAATAGTGTGGTTGTATCACCGCCGATCCTACGCTGTCCGTTCCCCGCCGCGAGCGCGTCATCAGTGTAAGTGAAATCCCCGCGTCTGCTCTCCGGTGCTATACTGATCGCACTGTATATATATATATATATATATATATATATATATATATATAGTATATGTATAATCATTGCTTTATGTATATATCGGCTATATGTCAGGTATTATTCACATAATGCAACAATAAATTGTGTTGACTTAGGCTTCCACGGCCGGAGTTACTATGATGATCTTACAGAAGATTTCCGGGCTGTTGGCCGTGGTCTTGAGGCTTGTAGTTCCCCAACGTTTCGCCAGAGACTGCGTCCGGCATCCTCAAGGGATGGCTTCCTTGAGGATGCCGGACGCAGTCTCTGGCGAAACGTTGGGGAACCACAAGCCTCAAGGCCACGGCCAACAGCACGGAAATCTTCTGCAAGATCATCATAATAAATTGTGTTTTTGTTTTTTTATTTGAATTTATGTTGGTGACATGTTGGCATAGAATTCACGAGGCTATCCTATGCTACCGTGCCACCTGTGAATATTTGGAGAACAAGTGACTGCTAGAGTCATGTTGGCCAATATAACAACATACATTTCCGCTACAGCCAATTGTCAACACGTTTACTCACATGTAAGGGGATTCTATCCCAGGAGTCCACCTACATTAATGGGCAAGTTAGGGTGAGAAAATGGGAAAGTTATTATTAAATTGTCAAGTTAATGTTAGTTTGTTCGAGTTTTTGTGATACGTTAGATACATTGTCTGAGCAATGACTGTTACGTATTTTACACTGCAAATATGACGATTTTAGGTTACTTTGAGCTCAGTTTCTCACTTCATTTTAAGGCATTTCTCACATTTTTTAAAAACAAACACATATTTATCTCAAGTAACTATTCACATTCTGCAACAATAAATCGTGTGTTTTTCCATTATTTATTTTAATTTATGTTGGTGGCATAGGGGCAAGATTCCCCAAACTAGGCCTATATAATTCGTAAACTATTAAAATCGGACCACAAATTTGACTTGCTGAGGAATTGATTAGATTCGCAGTTCTTGCGTGACGGACTTATTTGGCAGTTGGGCTGTTCACTTGAAAAAGAGACCTTGTTGGAAATGACGTTCAATATCGTGTAGGGACTTCCCCTCCGTCTCTACAAACGTGTAGTACAAGTATATCAACATTAGGAAGTTGGCAGCTGAGAACACCCAGAACGATCCATACAGGCCTATAGTCTTCTCCATGTCCAGGTACGTGTTATTTATGAAGAATATGACGACATACAACGAAGCTACTGACATTCCTCCGGCCAGGCCTCGAGTCCTGTATAAACAAAAAAAAGGGTAAATTTGAAAAATCTTCATTTTAGTATCACAAAATATATATATCTTCTGGAGTTTCCTTTAAAACATATTTTATGTTGTGAACTTTAAATTTAATATTTTCTTATTTAAGAAAATTACTGTGTGGAATAAAACAATGAGCCATATAAAACTGTTATGCTACCAGTTACATTATATGGATGCGAAACACGTACTCTTACTTTAAGGGAGGAGAAAAAAATTTATGGATATTTGATAATAAAGTTCATAGGAATATTTTTGGAACAAAGAGATATGAACGTAAAGGGGAATGGAGAACACTACTTAATAGTGAGCTACACGATCTTTATAGGAAACCAGATATAATAAGAACATTTAAGTCTCGTAGACTGTGATGGGTAGAACATGTGGCACGAATAAGGAATGAAAGAGGGATAGGGAAGCTACTTGTAGAAAAACCAGAGGAAAAACGCCCAGTTGGTAGAATAAGAATGAGGTGGGAGAATACAATTAATTATGGTTTGAAGGAATTAGATTATACAGGGGATGGTTGGAAAGCATTAGCTCAGGATAGAGATGTATGGAGAGCTTATGTCTACGCGGCCATGAATTTACGGGTTGAAAGTGTCAGGGAGTTAGTAACACTATGAGGCAAGTTATCAAATGAGGCGGTTAGGAACAAAGAGTGTAAGTGCAAATTTTGCAGTATTGAGAAAAACAAGTTTAATGTTGAAGTTGTAAAAGAAAATCATAAGTAATTGAAAATTACAACTATCATTCTTTATCTACTCATATTGCATACGCTTATAGGCTATTCTATGCCCGTGAATTTTCAATCGGAGAAAAAGTGACTGCTAGCGTCATGTTGGCGAATGTGATAACACGTGTTCCCGCTAGAGCCATTGCCAACATAATTGCTCATATATAAGAGGAGTCTATCCCAAGAGTCCATCTACGTTAGAAAATGCGCAAGTTAGTGTTAGTTTGCCAAATTTTAGGGTGAGGAAATGAGCGAGTTAGTACACAAGATTAGTTTAGCATTCACTTGTTTTGTTAGCGGGTTTTAGTGATATGTTGTTTACACTGTAAATATGTTGATTTTAGGTTACTTTGAGCTCAACTTATTTTATTTTAAGGCATTTATCACTTTTTTGGGAAAAAAATCAATATATATATATATGTATTTCTTTAAGGTAATTATTCTTTTACTGCAACAATAAATTGTGTGTTTTTTCAGTTTTTTTATTTGAATTTGTGTTGGTGGGGTGGTGGCATAGAATCCCTCACTTATATCCCTTTGCCACTAAATAAAATTCTGCTTCAAGAATGTAATTATATACCAAACTCGTTTTTTTTTGCGAAAAAAATAGTATATTGCAATGCGAGGTTGGGAAGTGGTTTTTACAGAGCGAGGAAATGTTTAATTTCCGAGATTCTGTAAAACACTGCACAAACGTGTGTTGTACATTATTTTTTGCACGGTTCTGTTTTGCAAATAATAAATAATAGTCAAATAATAACATATTTGTTGGAAATATTTGCGTTCATTATAAACAACTGACTGACGTTAGAAGTCTGGCCAATGTATGTACGCTAAATGCCGAAAATATTTAGTTAAGACTACAGCAGACCGTGACACCAAACAGGAATAATTTGGCGGCAAGTACGAATTTATTGTTTTATATTGTTTCAAATAAATTTCAGTTCTTTTTAAAATGTAGTGATTTGTTTCGTATACTGTATATTAACACTACCTTTTGGATATATTTTTGTATATACATTGTACGTAATATACATAAAGGACAGTGGTTTTACTTCCTGCCCTAGGTAGGTAATTTGTAATATTACAGTATAGTTATTTAGTTATTTATAGATTGGCAACCCTCAAATTTAGGAAATTGAACTTTCAATCATGGTCGCCATCCTGCAAGTACGATAGAACGCACTATCATACAATAAATAAATAAATAAATAAATAAATAAATAAATAAATAAATAAATAAATAAATAAATAAATAAATAATAAATAAATAAATAAATAAATATATAAATAGATGAGTAAATAAATAAATAGATAAATAGACAAATAGATAAATAGATAAATATATCAATAGATCAATAGATGATGAATAGATGAATGAATAAATACATGAATAAATAAATAGATCAATAGATCAGTAGATGAATAGATGAATAAATAAATGAATAAATACATAAAAAATGAATAAATAAATGAATAAATAAATGAATACAATAAATGAGCAAATAAATGAATAAATAAATGAGCAAATAAATGAACAAATAAAAGAGCAAATAAATGAGCAAATAAATAAACAAATAAATGGACAAATAAATGAATAAATAAATAAATAAATAAATAAATAAATAAATAAATAAATAAATAAACAAATAAATAAATAATACGTATGTAAGTGGTATGTACACGTGAGCTGAATTCAAATATTCTGTCCCGAATTGGTTGTACAGAGTAAACTCCGTCCTCTCTATCCAGCAGCGTTGCCTAATGTCCAAAATGCTAAATTTTAATAATTACTTTAATATTGTAATTACAAAAATAGTGGGACCTTTTTTATTCTTCATGACATGAATAATCATCAGTTAAAATAACGGCACTTATACCCCTTACACTCTGTATATCCTAGAGGTTGCTAAGCTGATTGGGCGACAAGATGATTAGGATAAATACGTACTCTGGCAACTTCACATCAATCGTTAGTTACTCCATATAAGAAGAATGTATGTATATATATATATATATATATATATATATATATATATATGTGTAGACGGGATTTATTTTTCTTATAATGTCATATTAAGCTTGCATTGCTCAATGTCAAAAATTTAATTATAACATCGATATATATATATATATATATATATATATATTCGACTGAAAATATGACTAACTCACTAACACTGTCGAACCCATAGGTTCGTGGCCGCGCGGACATAAGCTCTCTATACATCCCTATCTGGAGCTAATGTTTTCCAACCATCCCTTGTATAATATACTTCCCTCAAATCATGGTTGATGTAATTCTCTCACCTCTTTTTTGGTCTACCAACTGGCGTTTTCCTCTGGTTTTCTTACAAGAAACATCAATACCCCTCTTTTATTCCCCATTCGTGCCATGTGTCCTACCCATCGAAGTCCGCGAGGCATAACTGTTCTTATTATATCTGATTTCCTATAAAGATCATGTAGCTCACTGTTATGTAGTCTTCTCTATTCGCCTATCTGTTCATCTCGCTTTGGTACAACCTTTTCTTAAGAACTTTATTCTCAAATACTGGTAATATTTTCTCCTCCCTTAAAGTAAGTGTCCACGTTTCGCATTCATATAAAGTAACTGAAAAAATAAAACTTTGAGAGAAGTTAGACGACAGGAGACCCATTAATGCATAATAGCATGCATTTCCATAATTGAGTCTATTTTCATCTTATTCCTATTTGTAATTATTGTTTCTGTTCAACCACTTCTCAAAATCTCCCTCATTTGTTATTAACTGCCTATTTTCATTACGTAATTTTTATGTATAACCATATATTTAGTTTTATTTCTTCTTCTTCTACTTAAACTTAATTTGTAGGATTTTCATCCTATTTATTTAGATATATCAGGTGCATATATACTTATACAATGTATAATATTATTTTGTAACTTTACTTTACTTACTTACTTACTTACTTACTCACTGGCACTATCGAACCCGTAGGTTCATGGCCGCGCGGACATAAGCTCTCCATACATCCCTATCCTGAGCTAATGCTTTCCAATCATTCCCTGTATAATCTACTTCCCTCAAATCAAAGTTAATGTTGTTCTCCCACCTCATTCTTGGTCTACCAACTGGGCGTTTTCCCTCTGGCTTTCCTACAAGAAGCTTCCATGCACGTCTTTCATTCCCCATACGTGCAAACATGTCCTGCCCATCGCAGTCTACGAGACTTAACTGTTCTTATTATATCTGGCTTCCTATAAAGACCATGTAGTTCATTGTTATGTAGTCTTCTCCATTCACCTGTCTGTTCATCTCTCTTTGGTCCAAAAATTTTCCTAAGAACTTTATTCTCAAATACTCGTAATCTCCTTTCCTCCCTTAAAGTAAGAGTCCATGTTTCGCACCCATATAATATAACTGGTAGAATAATAGTTTTATATATTTTCAGCTTAACGTTTTTTGAAAGGAGTTGGGACATCAAAAGTCTCTGCAATGCATAATAGCATGCATTTCCAGAATTGAGCCTATGTTTAATTTCTTTGTGCGTCTCATTCCTATTTGTGATTATTGTTCCTAGGTATTTGAATTCAGCCACTTCCTCAAAATTTCCCTCATTTGTCATTAGCTGTCCATTTCCATTATATACTGAATTTCTACCTGTGACCATATATTTAGTTTTACTGATATTTACTTCCAGTCCTAATTTCTTAGTGTTACTCAATAGTGTGTGCGTGTTGGCCTTTAGTATCTCCTCGCTATCGGCCAGTAGTACTACATCATCAGCATAAACTAACAGCTTATTAATACCATTGAGTTGTAAGCCTTCCTCATTCTCTAAAGATTTAATGGCATGCTCTAGTACAAAATTAAATAGTAGAGGAGATAGTGCATCTCCTTGCTTCAACCCATTCTGGATTTCAAAAGTGTCTGAAAACTGTTTGCCTACACGCACCCTACTCTTTGAGCCATTTAGACACATTCGTATAAGTCTAACCAACTTTTTAGGAATTCCGAACTCCAGCAGGATACTATATAACTTCTCCCTCTTAATTGAATCATATGCTTTTTTGAAGTCTACATATAGTTGATGTACAGTGCCATTATATTCCCATTTCTTTTCTAAAATCTGTCTTATACTAAAAATCTGATCTGTTGTAGACCTGTTTCTTCTAAATGCACATTGATGATCTCCTAGAATGTCATCAATGTAGGGAGTAAGTCTGCTTACTAATATATTTGTAAGAATTTTGTATGAAGTTGAAAGTAATGAGATGCCCCTGTAGTTGTTGCAATCAGTTTTATCTCCTTTCTTATAAATTGGTACGATAATTGATTCCTTCCATTCATCTGGAAGAGCTTCTTTTTCCCAAATCATACTAAGCAACCAGCGTATTTTGTCTATCAATTTTTCTCCTCCTGATTTTATGAGTTCTGCTGGGATCTCATCTGAACCTGATGCTTTATACATCTTCAATTTTTCAATCGCCATTTCAACCTCTAATGCACTTGGCTCTGCGACTAGCATTTCTGCTGTCTGTAACTTAACCTCCTCAATGTCCTGTTCTGTATGTACATTTAATAGCTGATTAAAGTAACTTTTCCATCTATTTAATATACTCCTAGAATCTGCAATCATATCCCCATTTTCATTTCGAATTATGTTTGTTCTAGCCTGAAACCCTTTCTTCTCTATACTAATTCCCTGATATAATTCTCTAATGTTCCTATTTTTTGCATTCATTTCAAGATCATTAATCTTCTCTCTCAAATATTCCCTCTTTTTACTCTTTAGTAACTTAGTGGTTTCCCGTCTAATACTACCCAATTGCTCTAAATTTACCTCATTTGGCTCGTGTAACCATTTAATTTTTGCTAGTTTTCTTTTCTTTACAATGTTGGCACATTCCTCATCAAACCATTTCTTGTTTTGCCTCTTTTTTAAACAACCAATGCTTTCTGATGCTGACAATTTAATAGTATCTCTTATAGCCTCCCATTCTTTATTTATATCAGGTTCTTCTTCGTTTGCCACATTGTCATCTGAAGATTCCAGTACTTCAAATCTATTAGCAATTTTGATTTGGTATTCTTGCCGCATTTCATCATTTCTCAAGTTTTTTTAATTCATATTTTACAGAATCATCTTTAGCATTCGTTCCTCTCATAAGCGATAGCCGTTGTCTGATTTTCACTCTGACCAGATGATGATCCGAATTGCAGTCTATCCCTCTAACTGATCTAATATCAATGATGCTACTGTGCCAGCGTTTATCCACTAATACATGATCTATCTGGTTCCGAGTTTCTCCATCTGGGGACGTCCAGGTGTATTTATGAATATCCTTATGCTGAAATGTTGTGCTCTTAACAATCAGATTCTTCGATGTGGCAAATGTGACTAATCTAACCCCGTTGTCGTTACTATCTTCATGAAGACTGAATTTGCCTATTGTTGGTTTGAATATATCTTCCCGCCCCACTTTTGCATTAAAATCTCCTATGACAATTTTCATATGATATCGTGAAAGGCTATCAAATAAGCATTCTAATTCTTCATAGAACTCATCCTTGATCTTGTCATCTTTATCTTCTGTGGGGGCATGTACATTTACAATTATAAAATCATGTCGTTTACCCTTTAGAATTATGTATGATATCCTATCATTAACAAACTTAATATCTCGGATAGCGGATAGGATCCTCCTTCTGACTAAAAAACCCGTTCCAAATGCAGGTCTTTCTGCACCCCCATAGAATAATGCAAAGGTTCCTGATTCCTGACTACCTTCTCCTGGCCACCTAATTTCCTGTAAAGCGACTATATCTAAGGGCGATTTATCTAGTTCCCGCGTTAATATCTCTAGTGCCCCACTATTGTATAAAGTCCTAACATTCCATGTTCCTAGGAACATGTCCCTGTGTTTGAGCCTTTGGCATGGGTTCCCTGAAGTAGTCCCCGCCCGGAGAACCGAATGGGGGACTATTTGACCTCCGGAAAATTTTACCCCAGATGAACCCATGTCCGCATTTCTTGACGGTTGTATTTTTACGGTGAAAGATCGTCACTCTTTCGCCCAAGGTACTTTTTTCGTCTGGCTTATCACCTTCGACCAGTCCGGCATGGGTAACCCTATCGGCAGCAATGCTACCGCCGGCATAGCTCTCAGGATCATTTAAGCACGCAAGCCACTCCACCACGACAAGGTAAAGATACCATGGAGGGTGTAACTTTACTTTTACATGTAAAATTCTATCGTTTATATACTGAACATCTTCTATACAGTCTTCAAACATTTGGTGCAGCAACATGCCTACTCCAGATTGTGCTCTATTTTCTTTCAGTTGGCCACTCTATATAAATATATATTCATCAATTTTTGTTTTATTTATGTTTACTTTATGATGTTACTCAATAGAGAGTGTGTGTTGGCCCTTAATATCTCTCTTCCCTATCGCCTAACAATACAACATCAGCATGAACTAACAGTTTATTAATGCCATTAATTTGTAGGCCTACTTTATCCTATAAATATTATTTCGATGATATGGTCTAGAACCAAATTTAATAATAGAGGACTGGATATATAAGTTAAATAAATACCTGAATGGAAAGACTTCACATAACATCATCCAAGGCAGCTGGCCAATTATGGTTGTAGCAAAATTAAGAATGACGAATAACACAACAGGAATCCAGGAGCCTGTTGAATCTTCCCTGAGGAATAATGCGTATGTTCCCAGCAGGAGGCTCATAACAGCACTGATACCCGTGCAGACCAGGCCTATCGGCCTTTTCCCAATCAGTTTAACGGTGAAGATAAGAGTAAAGCAGGCGAGTAAACTAGTAACTCCTATCATAACAGTCCCCCATTTTGGATCCATGTTCAGTTTAAATTCTGTGAGGACATGAACCATGTAAGGTCTGATGGAAGTTATTCCAGTGAAGTTACTGGAGACGAAGAATGGGATTATCAGCATCAGCGGTCTCAGTGTGTGAGGTTCAAACAGTTCCAAGATGCTGTTCCTGGCCCTCTTACATATGTTCTCATGTCTACGTTCTGTACCTTCATTCAACAGGATGTTTTCTTCCTGAGCTGGAACATCGGATTTCTTCACTTCCCTTGTTTTTCTGCGAACAAAACAATTCATTTTTGTATCACAAACTATGTTTTCAAATTTCATTAATAAAATCTCATCACTAAAATAAAAATGTCCGAAATTCTAGGCTAGATAACTTCTTCTTAGAACACCTTTTAGTCCCTCATTGAGACATGGATGCCCATATCGGGAGTTATCTTATAATTAGAATTAGCACATTAACATCCCGGTGCGGACAAGGGCCTCCTGTTACAGGGTGGCTTACAGAGAGTGCCTCGAATTAGCCATTTCCGTGGCACTAAAGCTTTCTTCACACAGGTCTCTCAATGTTTTCTTCCACTTTTGTCTGTCTGCTGCTATTATAGATCACACGTTCTCTAGTTGAAGCTTGAAAACATCACACCATTGGTTCCTTTGCCTCTCACGCCCCTATTTCCTGACCTAGATTCCCAAACAGTCACTGTGTATGCTCATTTTTAACCCAACCTCAGAAGTGGGTTACAAGTACGCCATGCCAGGAGAGAAACCAGGAATGTCGAAAACTGGAGCATTTGCAAAAAAAAAAACGCTAATTTTGTTACACTTATTTTCCTGCAGATGTCAGTGAGTGGTACGTGGTAAGCGTTCCGACTCAATGAGACATCTAGTAGGGAACCAAGATATTACTAAAGTCTGTCCATAGAAGTTGTTGCAATTAAGCTATCTACGCAGGAGGCGGGCAAAAATGAACGGACAATCAGGCCGCGGAAGGAAGTGCTGGAGGGAGAATAGATCACGTGGCATTATTCATTTCGCTCATCAGCTTCAAGCTCTCCAGAACCCAACACAGTGCCAGTTTTCCGATTAGATATCGCTCTTAGGCTCCGCCTTGTCTCCCACTAATAGGATACATGCATTTCTCTACATTTCACGGACAGCCTTTAGGATGGATTAACTTTTAGTTGAATTTTGCGGAGAGGCCCTTTTATTCAGGCCTCGCCTTCTAACCGCCTCAATTGTTTATGAGTAGGCTAGCGTTTTTATGATATAGCATATTTTTGTGTTTCTGAAATATATATATATACAGTACATATATATAGTAAAGTAATCCCACTACAGACCTCAGGAGATCCTTCGGGTAGTAGGACGTTAAGGCTCCCAATTTTTTCTGGACAATCGGCACTTGATGTCAGTCGAGTTGTCAGCCCTGCGTGACGGCCGCCTTTACCCCAGAACAAGCGTCTGGTACTCATTTCAGTTAGAGGCTGAGTCGACCCCAGGACCATAGAGCCGCCAGAAGGTTTGGGTCAGTTTAAAAATCCTGACCCCACAGGGACTTGAACCTTCGACCTTCCGGCTTGTAGCGCAGTGCCTTAACCACTACACTACGGCGTGGCCCATATATAGCCTATATATATGCCTATATATATTTAGATGTTATAACTATATTTTTGAAATTTGGCAATGAAAAAGAGACTCAAGCATTAATTTTTCTATTTATATATATATATATATATATATATATATATATATATATATATAGGCCCTAATTGCTTTTTATACAAAAAATAATTGATTTAAAGTACTTTGTTAAGTCATACTTATGAATATTTAATCATTTATATGTAACAGATCATATTATAGCAATTTATTGGTCATAATTGTCATATTTTCACTCTTTTAAGAAGAAAAGAACTTTTATCGTACAAGTTCATTCTTTTTTACACACTTTATATTAGCTTGACCTGTATCTACGTAACTGAATCTTTTAACGCGATTTTCTCCCACTTAAAATCATTGAATCAACTTGAAACTTTGCATACTTGTAAAAGACCCGTGACAATATAATAATTTCATATTATGTTTCTAAAATCATGGCCAGAATCATCAGAAAATCAAAAAAATGAAAACTGGTATAATAAGTTGCGGACTTGTCGACTTTTTAGTGAATCGTTGTAAGAGCTCAGTTGGTAGAGCGTACATATAATTTTTGTAATCCATAGGTCGCTGGATCAAATCCGGCTGCGAGGCTTCTTTTTTTAGAAGAGTATTACTTTCAGCTCATACTACAACAGAATCGAATTTAAAGATATTTACATTTTTATCTTATTCTGTAAAATATTAAAACTAAAAAAATAAAAAATAAATAATAGCTTTGAAAACTAAAACAACACGCTTTATTAGAAAACCGAACTAAAAAAATGAAAAATAATTTTAATTTCCAACACGCTTGGGATAAATAATTTTACCATCAAAAGCATGGGGTGCTTTTTATGATTTTTACATTTTATTCTTAGAGACTTTACTTTTACCAATATCTGTTTATTATCAAATATATTAATTGATAAAGAGCACCCCACGCTTTTTATGGTAAAATTATTTATCCCAAGCATGTTGGAAATTAAAATTATTTTTCATTTTTTTAGTTCGGTTTTCTAATAAAGCGTGTTGTTTTAGTTTTTTAAAACTATTATTTATTTCGTGTTTCTTTGAGTTGTTATTCATTCACAGTATGGACTTTTCCCTTACATATATACCTGAGCAAATATTTATGCATTGTCTGGCGATAGGAAGGTAGCTACTGATAATTTTAATAAAATGAAAAGTATGTTACAATATCAAATTCTGTACTTTTGTTTGCTTCTTTCTTGCATTTTATTCTTAAATAAATAGTCAATTGTCATAAACTGATTTACTACTTGATTTTGCAACTGAAATTATTACGTAATTATAATATTATTAGGTCATATTTTTTATGTAACAGTGCATAATTTTGTAAATTCTCGGTCATAACTGCATATGTTCACCGCTGTGGTCTCGAGGTACCGTGCTGCCTTGTCATGCAGCGGGCCCGGGTTCAATTTCCGGTTGAGACAGGCTCCTGGGTGAGGATTTTTCGGGGTTTTTCCTCACCTGTAAGACAAATGCCAGGAAGCTTAGGGCCCAATGGTCCCTGAAAATCATCCGGCCATTATCATCATCATCCTTCATCATCCTTCATCATCATCATCATCTTCCACTGGTGTGGAAAGCAACGGGAAGCTACCTCACCTATAATTCCCTAGCAAAGCTGCAAAGCATAGCATGAAAATACAGTGGTTGCAGTGAAATATCTGCCCTCGGGCAGAATTACTATAGGAGGATGGAACTGCATATATTTTTTACATATTTTGGTGGTTTTTAGGTCAATACTTTTAAAATTCATGACGAAACACCGTTGAGATTACTATGTAATATTTATAATATAAAAATAGAGTACCTTCCTCAACTTTGGATGTGGGATGTGGAGTATTTTAGAAGCATATGCTTCATCTTCAGCTTGTAAATCGGCACTAGTTCGTGAGAATTTTATAGAGCGGGTTGACGACACTGGACGAGTTCTCATTCAGCAGGTAACTGTTTTTTTTTTTTTAGCATTTCGATTTCTTCGAGAATGTTGATTTTTAGTTGTTGTTTGCTCTATGGATGACGGATTAAGTGTTGATAAAGTCCGTAAGATGTTCGTTATATCGTCTGTTTTATATTGGCAGAATAACTAGAAATTTTAGGTCAATAAAAATCTTAGCCCTAATCATGAGGATACTTACTTGGGCTCTGAAACTGGTTTGATTTTGTTTGACTCTTCCTGATGTCGAATGAGTTGATTAAGTTCCTCCTGCACGTGACTGGGTTTCACCCAACCTCTCAACCAACAAAGTGATTTCTCTGCGTCCTTGATGCGACCTTTGGACACGAGATACTGCGGTGTTTCAGGTAGACATAGCATGAGGACGAAAATCAGGACTGGAAGTCCACAGCAGATGGCTGCTGCGGTCCTCCAGTGTGTAAGGGTTCCCATCAGATAAGCTATGAACATCCCCGTGTAGTAGAACGTTGCTGTAATCACAAATTAAAAGGTTTATTGAGGTTATGAAAGGCAGATGTCGGGAATTTGCGTGTGTTCTAATGCCACTCGCTGCACTTTACATGTTTCGGGTTCCGCCCTTGGCGGATAGATGGCGTTAATTATATTTAATTTAAATTTGTGCTCCACTGCGGCAGATAACTTTAAATAGATGATGTATTGTTGTATTGTGTACATAGAGGAGTGTAGGATGAGTGTATGTTTATGTTTGTGTAGTGTAAAGTGTGTCGTATGGGGCATGATCACGGAGCACACCGAGAGGAGAAACTGCGAACAGTGACACCTCAAAAAGTATCGAGGAACTAGAATGAACGAAGGAGTGGTAGCGCTTTTAGTTCATATTAAATCATAATTTGTAAATAACAAAGGCAGATAGTAAACAAATAGAGGCTGCTGAAATGAAGATGTTGAGAACAATAGCAGGATACCAAAAGACCAATAACAAGAAAAACGAAGATATAAGAACAGAACTTAATGAGGTGGGAGAATAACATTAACTATGATTTGAGGGAAGTAGATTATACAGGGAACGATTGGAAAGCATTAGCTTATATCCGGGCGGCCATGAATCTACGGGTTCGATAATGCCAGTGAGTAAGTAAGTAAGTAAGTAAGTAAGTAAGTAAGTAAGTAAGTAAGTAAGTAAGTAAGTAAGTATAAGAACAGAACTTAATATATTTAATCTCTGTGAAAGTATACAATATTATCAACATGCTTATCTTCAGCACGTACTACGAATGAATGAACAGCGCATACCAAGAAGAATGTATAATTATAAACCAAAAGGGAGAAGAATGTTGGGAAGAGCATTGAAGAGATTGAAGGACCAATTCGACCTATAATGAGATCGGAACAGGCCATTGGGCTTAATCCTTGTTGTTGTTGTTGATGATGATGATGATAAATAATGAAACAAATGCAAGGTACTCGGTGTGTTTACAGAGCCTCGGGATTATGGGAAATAAGCCATTTTGTAAATTGAATTTACGATACACATATTATACAAAAAGAGACAATGGAGTTTACATTTTTAGTGCAAGGCAGCAAGACTTTATATGGGAAAGAAAAAAAAATGTTTAGCTTCGGCAGAGAACCTAAGAGGTAAAATGTTTGTTCAGTAAAAGCTCCTTATTCGCGGTTCCCTGATTCGCGTTTTTATTATTCGCTGGTTAAAAAATTGCGACACAGTTCCTTTATTCACAGCTAAAAATTCTTTATTCGCGGATCCAGTCGGTATATTAGAAGGATTAGTATCCTTTATTAAAGTATCGGCAACTTTTTATTTACCGCAGGCACGTGCCAGCGTGGCTTTTACAAAGAGTGATTCAAACCAAATGGACAAATTAATATTAAAGTAAAATAAAACCTTATTGTCACTAAGCCTAAAGTTCGTTGTTAAAAGCCACCGCCATCGTATTTCACGTGCTGCTATGTCCGTTGATAACTGTCGTCTTCGCCACAATCGGTGTTTTATTGTTTCAACTTGTCATTCGTTTCAATAATTTTGATTGAAACACGTGTCTATTCTGCTTTGTTGCCAATTTATAATGTCGAGTAAAAGGAAAGAAAATTAGTTCCGAAGCGGATAAAAGTAGTGTTGCCGCTTAAAATAAAAACAGAAATGCCTGACCGTTTACGCGTTGGCGAATCGTTTTGCGCCTATATCACGCTGTTTCAATATTAATGAATCAACTGTACGATTCGTCAAGAAATCCGAAGAAAAAATAAGGAATTCTATCGCTGAATTCACAGCTGAATATCAATCTCAATTGAAAGATCTTTTAAAAGAGGCAAAAGCCTTTGCCTAAACCTGGCAGTAATAATTAATAGAAATTGTTAAAAATCTATCATTAATTTATTTTATTTTGATAATTTTTATTCTATTTTGGAGCCTTGGAACGTATCCCCTATATTTCCATACATATTACCATTCCATATTCGCGATTTGTGTATTCGCGACATATTTGCGGAACATATTCCCCGCGAATAAGGAGCTTTTACTGTATTATATTTACTAGTTCATAATTTTACCACCAGACGGTGCTGAATTTCATATTAGTACCACAGCAATTTATTAGATGTCAGAAGTTAGTTCTACACTAGCGCCGCTTGTGGCATGTACGTAAAACTTGCTTACTTTCCTATCTTGTGTTAGTCTATGGCATGATGATAAAGTGAAGGAAGAAGATGAAACCCGGTGCCGGCACTTAGCTTACTCCTCACGAAAATATCCAATAGGGCCGCTAGGCTTAACGTCCCTATGCGACGGATACACATGCCTTCTCAACATATGTACTGCGGAAAGGTTTGCAATTTAATGCAGAAATCTGGTGCACAATCTAGTGGTTAAACATTGTACACCATAACCACTACTGGCCTAGACATTCAAAATTTTGCAATTAATTAAATTAATTTAACAATTGAAAATTTCAACCCTGACATTCTACCACCTGAACCAGCACGACGAACCGTGTTGGTAACGTTAAAATAAAGAATCTTATGCCCCATAATTTTTGAAACCGTTTAAGTAATGTAATAGAACGTTTTACTAACTCTGTGCCAATATCGAACCCGGAGACATAAACTCTCCATACATACCTATCCTGAGCGAATGTTTTCCAATCATCCGCTAAATAATTTACTTTCCTCAAATCATGATTAATGTTAATCTGCCACCTCATTCTTGTGAGCTTTCCCTTTAATTTTCCTACAAGAAGCTTTCATGCACCTCTTTCATTCCCCATTTGTGTCACATGCCCTGCCCATCGCAGTCTACGAGACTTAACTTTTTGTATTATATCTGGTTTCCTATAAGGATCATGTAGCTCACTGTTACGTAGTCTTCTCCATACATCTCTTTTTTTTTGTCTACAATTTTCTTAAAAACTCTATTATCAAATACACCAGCTATAACGGCTGGGGGATCCGACATGCTGACCACATGTTACCCCTACACTGGCTAGATGATCATCTACCTATGATTAACACATGTGGATGTAAGGCCACGGCTGGTCAGCCAAGGGCCTTCTAGGCCTGTCGCGCTTGGAGTTTTTTATTTTCAAATACTTGTAATCTCCTTTCCTTGCTTAAAGTAATAGCCCATGTTGCGCATCCATATAATGTAACTGGGAGAATAACAGTTTTATATATTTTCAGTTTAATGTTTTTTGAGAGAAGTTAGGACGACAAGAGTCCCTGTAATACTTAATAGTATTCATTTCCAGAATTGAGCGTATGTTTAATTTATTTGTGCACCTCATTCCTGTTTGTAGTTATTATTCCTAGGTATTTGAATTCAGCCATTTCTTAAAAAAATCCCTTATTTGTCATTAACTGTCCATTTCCATTCATACATTGTATTTCTATGTTTGACCATATATTTAGTTTTATTGTTGTTTACTTCCAGCCCCAATTTCTTGGTGTTCCTCAATAGTGTGCGTGTCGGCCATTAGTAGTCTATGTCCTCGCTATCGCTAACAATACTACATCATCAGCATAAACTAACTGCTTGTTAATACCATTGAGTTGTGACCATTCTAGTGGCTAAATAAACCTAGGACATATGAATAGCAGAAACTGATAGAAGGCGTTGACTTACATCCGAAAGCAGTTAAGGTGCCTCTAATGTGCGGTTGTGCTATTTCTCCTGCGTAGTTGACGATCGGTGCCTCGGAAAGTCCCACCGTGACTCCCGACAGGATGTGCGCCGCGAGGAGGACAGTGACATTAGGGGCGGTGGAAATAAGTACCCAGACCAAGAGGTACGGGAAGCTGAGAAGTAGTAGGCCACCTTTGCGGCCGAATGCCTGTACTAACAAGCCAGAAGACAAGCTCCCTAGAGGCTCGCACATGAATGCTAGGCTTCCCATCCAGGAGGCCATTCTGTCGTCCAAGGTCAGGTCTCCTTCAGCGTGGTGGAGCGCCGCTATTAGTACCGTAGAATAGTTCATTAATATGGCCAGATCTATAGATATCAGGTTCACCACAAAACTAGCTGCAAACTGCAAAATGAGGATCAGAAATTAATTATTTTGAAGAAAAAATTTGCTGTTATTTTCTACCGCATATCTATACCATCACCACATGGGAAAGTAGTGCTCCCTTGCTGAAGTTATTTATCTAAAAGCTATTTTGTTATGCTTATTTTTCTACATGTGTCAACAAGGGGCAAGTGGTTAACTCATTACATCAAACAGGCACCTAAGATATTACTTTGATGATAAGACGTAGATTAAAATCGAATACCTTTAGCCATAAAACATTTCTGAAATTCATTATCGATATGCTAGGGTTTTGAAAACTGTTATTTGGAGAGAAAAGAATTGTACCACGAGAATACAGACTATAAGTGGGATATACCAATTCCAAGCTAAGTTCCAGTTGTACTATAAACAAACTTGCATAAAATTTTACTTTGCCGACACCGTCTATTGGGGGAACCGTGGTGCTAGTTTTATCCTCCATGTGATCGAATTGTGAACTGTATTCGATAGAAACATTGTTCTTAGGTAACATCATATTTTATGGGTAATAAGACTGAATATAAGGTAAGATGGTACCATAATTAAGAACTTACATTTCTTATTTATTTATGATAAAAATATGTATGGGACTATCTAATCAGACGTTTACGTTTTTCCATGATCTCAATGGATATCGTTTATTTACAATTTCATTACAAGCAGAATTTATGCTCCATGCTGACTCACCTGTAAATTCTGTTGTTATTTTCACCACATCCATAATGGCTAATGTAGGATATTTTTCACCAAACTGTTTGAAAACATTTAAAATAATTTGTTTCTCTCCGCTTTTCAAATTTATTTTTTTTCAATGACTTATCTTGAGAAGGGGCTATTTTAACAACTGAAATTCTGCACTGCGCCTGCATAAGAATAACATTATAATAAAATTATATATACAATTGTAGTCTATATATTTTAATATTCTCCCATATAACTTTATACATGTGCTTTATAATATATATATTAATGTTTATTTCCTTTATTTCGAGTGTTAAAGAGAGAACTATAATTTCTTACACGCTTAAAGGTAAAACCATTATTCGAGCAATGGGAATGCAGTCATACATCTGATTTGTTTACATTACAACTGGAACTTAGCTCGGAAGAGGTACAGTTTAACCTCTCTCTATATAGGTACTGTCCACCGCTGTGGTCTCGAGGTAGCGTGCTGCCTTGTCACGCAGCGCGCCCGGGTTCTATCCCCGGTCGGGGCAGTTTTTCTGGGTGAGGTTTTTATCTGTGTTTTTCCTCACCTATAAGACAAATGTCAGGAAAACTTTAAGGCCCAAACGGTCCCCGAAATCATATGGCCATCATCATCATCATCATCATCCTTATCATTATTATTATCATCATCATCATCATCCTTCACCGGTGTGGAAAGCAACGGGAAGCTACCACACCTATAATTCCCTAGTAAAGCTGCAAGCATAGCATGAAAATGCTATCATTGCAGTGAAGGACCTGGCCTCGTGCAGGATTACTGTGGATGGATATAGGTACTATACATACCTTCGTCATCCGGTCCTTTTTTTTTAGGTTGAAAGAATCATAGGAGCAATTCGTCTGGGAGGGACTTTAAGCCATGGGTCCCGAGTCTGAAGATTTTCAGATTCGTAAAAGATGCTTAAGCCTGAATGAAGATGGCTCTAAATAAAATTTACCGGCCTTCTTCATCCTAGTAATACGTTAGTTGCCTACTGGATATCTCATTGAGTCTGTATTTTGACCGCATACTATTCATGACATCTTTATGGAAATAACTTGGTCCAGTAACTCCTAACAAAGGAGAGGCTAAGGCCCAACATTCGGCTGTTTAGCTATTGTATAAAATATATATAATAGCAGATATTAAAGCTAGAAGAGTGGAGTGGTTGGAACGTGTATAGGCCTATAGAATGGGTACAAAACTTGAGTCTAAAATAAGTAGTGGTAGACCCAGGATTAGTTGGATGGATGACGTGGAGAATGATTTAAGAAGAACTGGAAAGAGTAATTGGAGACAGAAAGTAAACGACAGACAGAATGGCGAGCTGTTGTTTGGAAGGTCAAGATAAATCTCTGGACTGTAGTACCGAAGATGAAGAAGGTGATAGTTACAATATCCTCATGCTAGTAAATACGGTAGGGCCTACATCTTTCTTTTGTTAATTACATCGCATGCATCCAGTTGTATTGGTACCTTACCAGGGATTATAATAATAATCCCTGGGTACCTTACTATGAACACCAAAACATAACTTTGGATTCAAAATGGAGGTTTTTCTTTCATGTTCCCACTCTTGCCTATAGAAGCACTATAACCACTGCAATGACGAAAGTTGAATTAGAGCTCACCTGAGGCACCAATATTCGGAAGGGGCCCACAAATTTATCTTGTTTTGTTTCGCCATAGTTGTCCTTCATTTCTACTTCCATATTTTTATCCTCCATTTCGAAGACCATCATACTCTTCTTGTAAATATTAGTGTCTTCTTCTTTAAGTGTGTTATTGTTGGCATTGTTAGGAACCTCCGCCATTTTGTTGGTTACCTAATTCGTGAAATTACGTTATTAGTATTTGATGAGAAAACATGGCTTAATAATAATAATAATGATAATAATAATAATATGTATTTTTTATTTTAGGATTGTTTTTGTTATTTACACAGTATCCTCAACCAAAATATACAATTTTTAAATATATTTTGGTTTTTAGCATTAAGTTTTTTTACAACAATGTACTAGGAGCTGGCCCATAGCATTAACTTCCAACCTGGAGGACCAGAGATTTTTTCTGGAGTCCACCGTAGATCCGTTGCTTTCACTGAACTAAGATTCTGATTAATCCTTTAATAATAATAATAATAATAATAATAATAAATAATAATAATAATAATAATAATAATATATAATAATAATAATAATAATAATATATAATAATAATAATAAATAATAATAATAATAATAATAATAATAATAATAATAATAATAATAATAATAATAATAATAATAATAATAATAATAATAATGATAATAATAACAATAATAACAATAACAACAACAATAATAATGATAATAATAATATTAATAATAATAGTAATAATAATAATAATGATAATGATAATAATAATGATAATGATAATAATAATAATAATAATAATAATAATAGTAATAATAATAATGATAATGATGATAATAATAATAATAATAATAATAATAATAATAATAATAATCCCATTCCATTAACTCAGTTTAACCTCTCACCTCACAGGTACATTTTACATGCCACATTCCTCCTGGGCCTTACAGTGGCACGACCTATCGGTGAGGGATTTTAAACTATGGCTCACACATATATGTACTTTCTTTTTTGACCACACAAGTACAAGGACGGTCTCCTCGAATTGTGATCAGCTCAATGTCAGGGCCTCCTCCGAGACAACACAAATTAAGACGTCATACACCATTCACACAGTTTCATAATAGTAACTGATTAACAGTCTGGCTCTATCGAAACCGTAGGTTCATGGCCACATTTTTCTATTTTGAAATAATGTTTTCCAATCATCTCCTGTATAATCTACTTCCCTCAAATCATGGTTAATGTTCTTCTGCCACCTCATTATTCGTCTACCGACTGGACGTTTTCCCTCTGGTTTTACTACAAGGAGATTCCATGCCCCTCTTCCATTCCTCATTCGTGCCACATGTTATGCCTGTCGCAGTCTACGAAACGTAAGTGTTATTATATCTGGTTTCATATGAAGATCATGTAGCTCACTGTTATGAAGTTTTCTCCATTCAACTGTCTGTTCATCTCTGATCCGAAAATTTTTCATCATCATCATCATCATCATCATCATCATCATTATAGTACATTCACGAATTTAGGCATTTGTTGACCTGAGTCGGCCTCAAGAGAAACACCATCCATAAGTCTTTTAAGTGGTCCTGGTCTTCTTCTTCCTGCAGGTTGATATCTTAACATTTGTTTGGGTATCCTGTGATCTTCCATTCGATGAAGATATTGCATCCATCTTGACTTATAATAAAAAATGCTGTTTTCTAAAGGTCAATGTGTAATTCTTCTAAGATGTCTTCTTTTTTTTTGTGATCTAGTAGTGTGTATCTTGCAGTCCTCCGAAGGTATCTCATTTCAGCAGATCTAAGTCTCTGTATATCCTTCTGTTTCAACATCCATACTTCGCTACCATATAAAAGAGTTGGAAGAACCAGTGTTTTATACACTTTTAGTCTTGAATGTTTTTTGGACTAACTGTGGCTTGAAGATAGAATTTACTAACCCTAAAATTCTTAAAAAATTGGATATTTTTGCATTTACATCCATTTCTTCTTCATATGAGATATTGCATCCTAGATATGTAAAATTATTCACCTGCTCCAAAATTTTATTGCCAAGTACAATTTTACTTCTAACAGGAGCTACGCCTTGAAATGCCATAATTTTCGTTTTTTTCTGTAGATATCTTCAATCCATATTCTTCTGTAATTTTAAGTTCAAACAGATCTTTCTGCAGATGAAAATTTTTCTAAGAACTTTATTCTCAAATACTCGTAATATTTTCTTCTCCCTTAAAATAAGAGTATATCTTTAACATCCATATATATTTATATATATATATATATATATATATATATAATATATATATATAACTGGGAGAATAATATTTTTATATATTTTCACTTTAATGTTTTCGAGAGAAGTTGGGACGACAAGAGTCCCTTGTAATGCATAATAACATGCATTTAAACCTACATAATTGAGCATATGTTTAATTTCTTTGTGCATCTCATTCCTGTTTGTAATAATTGACATTGACTATTTAACTCACGCCCCAAATGGGAGTCAATGACCAATCACATTTCAATGAATTTTGATTTACAATCAATCACAGTCTTTTCACTTCGATTTTATCAATTTAATTTTATCACTTTAAAATCAAGCTCCTCCTTTATAACATTCTAAATAGGTCAGACCATTATTTTTCAGTGATCGACTCTCTACGAAATACGTGAATACAATAACCAGATAGTACTTGCGGGATGTAATATAAAACATTTGTAGCAATTTATTATCATACAAAAAAAAACAGTGTTTGCACTTTCTTAAACGTATTATTTCCCAGGTAATAACGTTCCAGAAAAATATAATTCTTCGTAGGACATCAGAAATTAATTAATAACATAATGTTGGTTATAAACAGTTTGATGTGTTTCATTTTTTCTCCACTAGGGTACATTATCACAATATTGCGATCCTTTGGCAATAAATAATATGAAGATGCCCTCCGCAGTTGAGGGAGAAACGTCTGGAAGAAATACCAGCTATAGACCACGTCCACATAGCCCGGAATCTATTAACATTATGATTACCGGCCGTGAAAGCCTGCATTCCACAATAAATAATATGATCTGGTTGCAGTGATGAACAAGTGAAACATAACAAACGTTTCTGATTTGTTTTCAAACATCGCTGTTTACATTAAATATATAAATATTTTAAAATAACTATATTTAAATAATGATTTGTTAGTAAACAGCTTAATTTTATTCGTTAAATAGTCCTAACAAATACCACTCTTGATTTCCAAATTCTCTAGATAAATTGGAAATCACTCGTGGCATTACTTATGCTAATTCAATTCAGGGATTTCTTTAGAATTTTCTTCATTTGTTATTAATTTATTTTTCCATTATATAATGCATTTCTATGTGTAACCATTATTTAATTGTCCTGATATTTACTACCAATAAGACGTTAAAAATGGCGAATATTAAAAGCACAATATTCGAATGATTAAAAATCATATATGACCTTATTACCATAGTAATTCTATGTCTTTAAGAAGAAGAAGATACTTACGCTTGTATGACGGTTGTGTTTCACGCTAGAGTTCTGCAACAAGACATGTAATGAACCAATTGTAAATCAAGGGGTGTACAAGTGGCACTTAAATCCTACACTAATCAGAATAATGTTAAGGAGATATTTTGTACACTCCATATAGACTTTATAATGCAGAAAGTTTACTAAAAGATCAAAGAACATTTTATTTGATTATGAAACTGCATAGAAATAGCTTTACAAAACAGATTGATTTACTAGGGTTTGTCAGTTGTAGGCCTATATTTTCTTATCTGTGTTTATATTGTTATTTACAGCGTACTCTAAAATTACTCTTACAAACTTCTAGGACTTGTATAGGGGACTGAGTTGATAATATTTAGAATTGGAAACCATGTCCGGAAACTTACCGTTTCCGTGCTACAGCCGTTCGAAAACAAGCATTGCCTGAACGTACGTCACGTGTTTCAACAAGTAATAACTTCGCGATTCGTCTAAATCGAAAATTTCCCTATCGAGTATTCCAAGACTTTTTGTTTTTTTGTTTTTTTTTTTTAAAAATGTCAACTTTTTTCGAAATTTTGAGGAGGGTGTATCCGGGATTATTAATGCAAGTCATGATTCAGTTTCCATTTTGTTTCTTTGGTTATTAATGAGTTAAATTATAAAACAAGTGATGTACTGTGCCACACCACATAATAAATTACTTGTAAAAGTGGTCGAGTTAAAAACATGTTTTCAAACGGCTGTAGCACGGAAACTGTAAATTTCCGGACATGGTTTCCATTCTAGATATTATCAACTCAGTACCCTCTACAAGTCCTAGAAGTTTGTAAGGGGAATTTTAGAGCACCCTTATAGTCGTTTTCAATTGATAGTTTTGAGACAGATTAGTTTAGCGTTCGCTTGTTTGTTAGCGGGTTTTGTGATAAGTTGGCTACTCAGTCTGAGCAATATTTTACATCGTAAATATGGTGACTTTAGGTTACTTTGTGCTCAACTTCACACTTCATTATAAATCACTTCTCACATATTTTGTAAAAAAATCAATATGTATAAACATGATAAGAAAAATTAAAGACAAAATAAGAAATACTGTCATAAGAGAAAAAATGAATATTGGTTATTCAATGGTAGATTATATACGGTACAAGCAATTAAATTGGTATGGGCGCGTACGACGAATGCAAGAAGAAAGATTACCCAGGAAAACATTGGAATGGTGTCCACCTGGAAAAAGGAGGAGATGAAGACCTCGAAACTCGTGGATGCAAGAAATAAGAACTGGAATGAGAGCAAGAGACTGGAGGTCATGGATTCGATGGAGAGAGACGAGTGGAGAAGAAAAATAAAACTTTAGGCACAGAAAGATGTGTAAACATTAAAATTATGTATATAAAAATAAGAAAAATAAATGTCCGGACGGGATTTGAACCCGGATCTCTGAATTGGTACTTCACCGTGATATCCATTACACCACCGAGCAAATCTAATACAAACGTTTATCTTATATATGTATAATGTCAGGTAATTATTCACGTAATGTAACAATAAATAGTGCGTTTTCGTTTTTTATTTGAATTTATGTAGGCCCCCTGTGAATATTTGTAGAACAAGTGACTACTAGAGTCGCGTTGGCCAATATAACAACACACATTTTCACTAGAACCAATTGTCAACACGTTTACTCACATATCGCAGGAGTCCACCTATATTAGTGGGCAAGTTAGGGTGAGCAAATGGGAAACTTATTATTAGATGGTCAAGTTATTACCCGTTTAAGGAGTAACGCAGTTGTTGACGGAGGGCACTTCAGTCGTGTTTATACAGGAATAGAACACGTGACACTGCTATCTACGAGTGCAGAGGGGAATGGGACGTGGGACGCTGACAGTGTACACTGCCTTATATGACGTCACGTGTAGCAACAAACAGAGCTTCGTAATTCTTCCACCTACAGAGATATTTTGAATGACTAATAGTGTTAGTTTGGGCGAGTTAGGGTGAGAAAACGGGCGAATTTAGTGTTCATTTTTTGTTGGCGTCTCAAAACAACTCTTGAGGATACCGGACGGTCTCTGGCGAAACGTCGGGGAACTTCAAGTCTCATGACCACGACCTACAGCCTGGAAATCTACTTCAAGATCATCATAATAACTCCGGCCGTGAAAGCCTAAGTGAATATATAAATTACTAGTGCCTATAGCTATATGTTTATAATTATTTTTATTTTTTACTTATTCAACTAAACATAAAAAACACATTTCAATTATTTAGGCGTAGAAACGCCCGCAGGATATTAGCTAGAATTAACAAATCGAACCAATGTATCCTACAGAATATATTGTCAATATAAGGGTTAACAT
This sequence comes from Diploptera punctata, assembly GCA_030220185.1. Classification (NCBI taxonomy): domain Eukaryota; kingdom Metazoa; phylum Arthropoda; class Insecta; order Blattodea; family Blaberidae; genus Diploptera; species Diploptera punctata. The sequence goes on along the minus strand of JASPKZ010003064.1, from coordinate 607,650 downwards.
GAAATATATTAACTCTATATTTTTAAAATGAAGCAGATACGCTTGTACGGTGATTGTGCTTCTTGCAACACAATTGTATAAGAGACATGGATTGAGCCAATTGTAAATCAAGGGCTGTACACGTGACACCTAAAGCCCACAATATTAAAATAGCACCGTTGAAATGTTTTTGTACACTCCATATAGACTTTGAAACATGGGAAGCTTCTCTAAAGATCAGATAATATTTCAATTCTTTATGAAAGTGCATATAAATCGTTTTACAAATGAAATTGATTTACTAGGGACCTACTCTTGTCACGTGTACGCCTATATTTTCTTATCTATGTTTTTATTGTTTTGTCGTCACAATTTCTCTAAAAAAAACATTACAATGAAAATATATAAAACAAATTTGTAGGCTTCCATGACCGGTGTCTTGATTCCAGTTTTGTTGGTCTTCCGGGCTAAATGCCTGTGTCCAGTTTTGTTGAAAATTGACTTGCGGTAGAGATCCTTACGAGAATCGGCGTGCTTATCTGTGAACTACTCAATTGTCGGCTGCAGACTGGCTGGACGTCTACTGTCAGTCCATCTATACACGGAAATAGTTGAATGCGGCAGGAGTTGGTCGGCTATAACATCCCTATTAATACACCCCCCCCGGGTTCCAAGGTTGAACATTTTAGCCCGCTAATTTTCAAAAAAAATTCCGAAAAGATAAAGAATTGGAGTGAAGAGCTTTAGAAGTGTTAAAACCATGGCAGAGAATCGATTGTTAAATGTTGGTTAATTGGAATGGTGTGCAGCAGCGATGAGATGTCACAAATGTCCGTTGTGATGTCTTCACGACGATTTTGGCGCAAATAATCCACACAGATTATCATGTCATATTTCACTATATTTATTTATATTCCTGGTCAGACATTATTTTTCTTTTCACAGTATCATTGTAATATTATAATATGATACATTATTGGAACTGTGTTAAAATAACATTATTGGAAAATGTTAAAAGACTATGTTGTTCGGCCCTTTTCTATGTCTTGGGTGTTTATGTCGTGAGGTGTTTATCGTTGTGTGTTTATGATTATTTTGTGTTTGTCATTGAAGTAAGTAGAGTTATGGCTGTGTTTAGTAATTTTGGGTTTTGAAGTATTTTTTGTATTAGTAATAATAGTAGGGTTTGCATTGGTGTTAGTGTTTGTTGTTTTGTTTGTTTCAATGGTGTTGTCAGTTGTGGTGGTCTGTTGGGGTTTAGTACCATAGGAAGTTTAGGTTGTCTAGAGGGGGTGATGGGGAAGGAGATATGTATTGTTCGTCTTGTAGTGATTGTGAGTTGGAAGGTAGGTAAATATTAAACTGAAAATACAGGGTGTCCCATTCAAACATCCCGCATTTTAATTAATCATATCTAACAAAATATGCGGAATTATGAAATTAGACCGGTATTAAACGAAACAGAAACTCAAAGAATTTTCATTGCCACACACTAAATCACCTCTATATGTGCACCATTAGTAGCACGAACAATATCAAGCCTGTATTCAATTTCGTGCTACGTTCTGTCCAACATGTCCATTGGTACTGTTGCAATTGTGTCAAAGATATGGGTTCGTAAATCATGAAGATCTTGTATTGGAATCGCAAACACACGGTCTTTTACATACCCCCAGAGGAAGAAGTCCAGTGAGTGATGTCTGGCGAACGTGGTTTTATATCATTATTGTCCATCATTCGACAGATGAATTAACTGCAACAACGAAAACAAAATTTCTTTGAGTTCTCTTTCTCTTAATACCAACCTCATTTCATAATTCCGCATACTTTGAGAGTTATGATTAATTAAAATATGGGAGGTTTGAATGGGACACGATGTATATAAAACAGTTATTCTTCCACATATATGGATGGGAAACATGTACTCTTACTTTAAGGGAGGAGAAGAGATTACGAGATATTTGAGAATTAATACAGAATATTTTTGTCATATGGAAGTGAAACTTGGTATTTGACGGAATTACAAAATAATAAAATTAGAACAGTTGAATTTGATTATTTTAGAAGAAGCCTCCAAAAAACAAGACAGGATATAAAATAAGAAATGAATTCCTTTGGAGAGAAATAAATGTCACCACATCTGTTGTTAAGAGGATTGAAAATCAAACGCTTAAACGGTATGGACATGTATAGAAAGAATGGAAAATGAAAGATGGCCAAAAAATATATACCAATGGTCACCCCCCTGGAAGAAATAAACGTGGCAGACCAAGATGGAAATGGAAAACCCTACGCCAGCAACATAATGGATGATAGGAATTCGGAAGAGGGAGATTGGAATGATACAGATAAATGGAAACTGAAGACGGCAAACCTATAAGTGGGGGAAAGCCGAAGAAGAAGAAGAAAGAAGAAATTCGTACGACAATTTTTGGACCAAACAGATACGAACAGATAGGCGAATGTAGACGATTTACACAACAATGGGCTATATGATAATTTTCGGTGTCTGCTAGATAGGATCGGTGTTAAAGTTAAAAAAAAAGTCAGGATAACAACCATTAGTTTCATTCCTTCGGAATTCTCTAAAAGAGGAAGGCCATGGAAATCTTGGAAATAGATTACAGAAGAGAAAGCCATAAACGGAAGGAAATGTACGAGGAGAGTTAAAGTTTTAGGGTGGAATAGAGTGTACTGGAATTGCCTCTAGAACGAATTACACGAGGTATTTTCTAAATTCAAACCGCACATTGCAAAGATTGCCCTTGCACTTTATTGATAGACGTATTGGAAATTGAAGTCTTTTGAAATCGAACACGCGAGTTGTGTAAACATTTTATTTCACTATAAAAACACGCGCATATTCGAATGCAACGTTGTGTCAACATTTCAAGTCAATCGACCGACTAATTTTCTAGTTTTGCGAGCACAAACTTACGTGGACTGAATATTTATACATAACATTTTCCTATAAAGTTCACATCAACTTTCTAGATCACAAAATATGGTGAAAAAGTGCGTGTAATGCGTAAATAAATACGGTAGGTGTAATAATTTTGTTCCAATTCAGATTTTGTTCACTGTGTCAACTTTATTACAAATAATAACATTTGTACAATTATTGAGTCTCTCTGTTATAAATGTTAATGATTTTGTCTATTTTTCTATAACTGGCGGAATATTACCACGTGAGAATTACAAATTCCGCTGAGCTGATGATTCTTTCACTTTCACTCAATGTATGAGCGGCGACATTGTAGGGGTGAAGAAGAGGAATGTCGATCACTTTAGCAATTTGTCAAATAACTGTAATATTATTCATAAAAGGATAATTAAAGCAGTTTGTCTGTTCATTCTTACCTCTTAGAGTTGTTTTTGTCGAACATATGTTTCAGAGCTTCTTAGCCCCATCGTCAGCGATTACAGACTGAATTTTCTCACGTTGTCGGCCCTGATTCTTGGTTCCTGCTCTCTTTGCCTCTGGTCCAATGAATTTACTAATGAGGTTCCTTTCTGCGGGAATTTCAAAGTTCATAATTCTTTCCTTGTTCTTCTGTACATAGATTTTTTCCCATAAATTAATGAACTTTGAAATTCCCGCAGAAAGGAACCTCATTAGTAAATTCATTGGACCAGAGGCAAAGAGAGCAGGAATCAAGAATCAGGGCCGATAACGTGAGAAAATTCAGTCTGTAATCGCTGACGATGGGGCTAAGAAGCTCTGAAACATATGTTCGACAAAAACAACTCTAAGAGATAAGAATAAACAGACAAAATGTTTTAATTATTAAACAAACCTTTTAATGTTACTTCCTATTGTATTTTTAAAAAAATCATAAAAAGAAATAAACAAGAGAATTGTTTAGTGTTCTATTATTTGCTTAGTTATATACATACAACATACAAATACACTATCAACTAACCTGAAAAAAAAATGTATTCTAGTACTTGGGTTTGATGAGAGCTTTTTCTACATTTGAGTTATTCCGATCACCTTATTGGAAGTTAAAGAAAAAACTGAAATACACAAAAATGCAACAGTACTGTCTCTGCGAACAAAAATCACACATATCATTATTTGTTGTGTCATATCCACTGCATTCTGCATGAACATGACCATTTATGTCCCGGCCTACATTACAACACGTATCTTTCAGCAGATGCTTAATTGCACTGTTTAAACGTTAACAATAAAAATAAAAAAAATATTCGAACAATGCTGAATCACTTCTTCAACTCGGGGTAATTCTCATCAGTATTAATCGGAGTTACCCTAACGTACCATGTTGGGAATATTTTGAAACCATTTCATATTGGAGTTATATTTTGAAACTGTATGCAATTATTCCATTTAAACTCATTCGCATCAGCTTTAAACGTTCAATGCATTTCCCCAGAAACGGATTAACTTCAGGTAAATTATAGTGTATATTTTCAGGAATTCAAAACGAACAAAATATAACGGTACTTGGGATCAAAATAAGAGTGAAGGCGAAAACATATTCCTCTAGTATTCATAAATGTTAGCGAAAGGGATGCACAAAATATTGCAAAATGTATAACAGCAGAGTTAAGCGAGTCTGCATCGTCTTCTGAGGCGAATGGGTTAATATTCACCCTGTTATCACTATCGGAAAAAAGTAGTACATTTCATTGATAAATACCTAACGTACCTGACATAAATCAGATTGACTTCCTTACAAGAAAAGTATTCTTCTTCTTCTTCTTCTTCACTTCACGGGCTAGGCAAAAATTGCCTGTTCCACCTCACAGTTGTTCTGTTCATCTTTTCACTGGCCTTCCTACATTCCTTGAACCTCTTGACTTGTAGTTGAATGCTGCTCTTGGTAATCTTGTTACATTCATTCTTTCCACATGTGTAAACCATTTCTCTATATTCTCTGATTTTCTCATTCAATGGATATATATTTAATTCTGTTCTTATATCTTCATTCTTTATCCGATCCAATCTTGTGCAGCCTTTTGTTCTTCTAAGGAAGTTCATTTCTGCGTTTTGTATTCTATTTTGTAATTTTTTGGTCATTACCCAAGTTTTGCTCCCATGAAGTAATGCAGGAACTGCCAATGTTTTATGAAACTTCAATCCAATATCTCTTCTTGTTTTAGAGAAAAGTATACGAAACACAAAATATCCTCCACATTGTAGAGAAGCTGCTCAACTAGCATTGACATTATATACATTACTTGAAACATTTCTTAGAATATTCCAGCAATATGCAGAACGCGGTTCTAATAATGGTTTGTGAATAAAATCGTGATCGTAATTACCTCCATGATCGGAATTCCCCCACTTTTTCCCTACCCCTCCAGTCTTGTAGCTGTCACAGCTCTTATAATTCACATTGCAGCACATCTCTTGTTGATTGTTTGACTGGTAGTGCCCGTGTGAAAGTAGCCAATAATTTGAATCACTTGAAGAAGAGACCTCGTTGGAAATGACGTTCAATATCGTGCAGGGTCTTCCCCTCCGTCTCTAGAAGTGCATAATAGAGATATATCAATATTAGGAAGTTGACAGAGGAGAAGGCCCAGAACGATCCATGCAGGCCTATAGTCTTCTCCATGTCCAGATATATGTTGTTTACGCAGAATATGGACACGTGCAATATGGCGCTTGATACTGCAGTTGCTAATCCTCGGGTTCTGTAAAATGAGAAAATTATTTATTCACCACTTTGGGAACTCAAAAAGAAAGATATATAGACCTTAATACTGTCTCATAAATATTTTTAACAAAATTTTATTTGGAATATTTTTGTCCACCGCTGTGGTCTCGAGGTGTCGCGGGCCCGAGTTCGATCCTCGGTCGGGACAAGTTTCCTGGATGAGGGTATTTTCGGGATTTTTCCTCACCTGTAAGACAAATGTCAGGAAAGTTTATGGCCCAAAGGGTCCCCGAACATCATCTGGCCATCATCATTATCATTGTCGTATACACTTCGATAAGTTAAGTTTAGGATTAAGGCTTCTTCTGGCGCATCATTACTGTCATCATCACCTGTCATATATCATCGGGACAGCGTAACTCCAGTCACCCCAACCTCAGAAGTGGGTTATAATAACGCCAATGCCAGGAGAGAATACCAGAATGTCGAAATGAAAACCTGGTGGAATTTAATATAAACAGATATTTGAAATGTTTTCTGACATGAAAAAAAAAATAGTTTTAAGATTTGTCAATATATTTACCTAACACCTTGTATAATAAGCGATGGATTAATTAATTATAGTTCATTATTTTCTTTGTATTTATTTTATGTATAGTAGATTCGAGCTGTTATTCTTTTCTGTATACGCTCTTTCATTAGTTTAATTTTAATTGTATCTAATTTTATTGTATTATTAGACATTATGTCCACCGCTGTGGTTTCGAGGTAGCGTACTGCCTTCTCACGCAGCGGACCCGGGTTCGATCCCCGCTTGGGACAGTTTTTCTGGGTGAGGTTTTTATCGGGGTTTTTCCTCACCTGTAAGACAAATGTCAGGAAAACTTTAAGGCCCAAACGGTCCCCGAAATCATATGGCCATCGCAATCATCATCAATCATATTCATCTTATCATCATCATCCTTCACCGTGTGGAAAGCAACGGGAAGCTACCACACCTAAAATTCCCTAGTAAAGCTGCAAAGCATAGCATGAAAATGCTATGATTGCAGTGAAGGACCTGCCTGCGGGCAGAATTACTATGGATGGATAGATTAGACATTATTTTTCATTATTGTTCAGTTTGACAGATTAATTAATTGTTTAGTATATAGTATTATTGTAATTTTTTGTATTGGAATGTAACATATGTTTTTCCTGGTGAGTGGAGGAGAAGGCCACATGACCTATTCTATTCTATTCAAAATTACTCTTCAATGGGAATAATTCCTTTAAGAAAAACAAATTCCTGTGGTCTGACTGGGAATCGAACCCGGAACCCCATGAACTGTAATCAGAAGCTCTGACCACTAGCGAAAGAGGCTGGTCACGTGTAGTATAAGTAATCATTTAACAATCTTGCTTATTATAACTTTGTTATTTTGTTTATCGCTAGAGATTGCACCTTATAACAAAGCGATAATCTTTTGTTTTTGTATTTTACTGAAATTCGTTTTTTATTCAGTGGCACCACGTTGTCATTTTGACATTCTGGTATTCTCTCAGATGATATATGATAGGTGATGATGTGGTAATGATGCGCCTTAATCCTAATTTAATGAATACCGGTAAGTTAATGATGATAATGACGGCTAGATGATGTTCGGGGACCGTTTAGGCCTTAAAGTTTCTTGATATTTGTGTTACAGGTGAGGAAAAACCCCGAAAAAACCATCACCCTGGAAAACTTGTCTCGACCGGGGATCGAACCCGGGTCCGCTGCGTGACAGGGCAGCGAGACCACAGCTGTAGAAATAATTTTGTCGTGATGGAAAACAAAAATATCATGTAAAGACAACGAGGTTACAATTTTTTCTCGAATGAAAAAATAAATTTTATGGACATTTCTGTCAGTATGCTGTTCTGGCCTATCTTTAGTTTCTTCCGGAAGAATAAATAACTAAGGGGCGGATTTCTATGACCTAAAAATAGAATATATGCAGGTATATTATGACCTTAAAACGATTTAAAACATGATCGAAAAAGATAAAAAAATACGACCTTATAAGGGACCGCCGTTCGTCGTAGTGTAGTGGATAAGGGCACTGCGCTACAAGCCGGAAGGTCGAGGGTTCGACGTCCCGGTGGGGTCAGGATTTTTAAATTGACCCCCAAACATTCTGGCTGGCAATATGGGCCATGGGGTCGACTCAGCCTATAACTGGAAATGAGTACCAGACGCTTGGTCTGGGGTAAAAGGCGGCACGTCACGCAGGGCTGACAACCCGGCTGAATTCAAGTGCCGATTGTCAAGAAAAAGTGGGAGCCTTAACCTCCTACGGCCCCAAAGGCCTCCTGAGGCCTGTAGTGGGATCACTTTACCTTTTACGATCTTATAATTGAATGAATTTTTTACTCATACCATATTAATTGTTCATTCATATACATTCTCAATTGTGTCATAAGAAAAAGGAAATCTTCTTCTATTGTCCAGTGTAAACGTTTGTTACCTGTTAACAGAAACCTTCGAAACAAGTGAACTGTGAAATTGACGATTTTTATACAGATACAATGTTGCTTATTTCCAATCGCCTGGGGACTAGGCTATTAAAAACCCAAAATATGACCAAAATATTACTTTATCATAGAAATAAGCAAAAGTATGACCAAAGATCTGAAAAAGTGAGAAATATGACTTTTAAGACCCAATAAAAACCACTTAATGTTAATAATAAGGCGTATATAAATGTATTTACTTACTTGAAGCTTAGAATATAGGCTTTGGTAAAAATATGACATGACATAGGAATCCGCCCCCTTAATAGCAACTAATCGTATCGTCGTGCATACATAATTTTATGTCTTAGTACTTTCTAATATAAGGGAAAGAAATGCTTCTTTTTCATGCTTTGGTCGTCATTAGTTTGATCCTTCCGGGAAATTCTCGTATAAGACTTGAAAGCATAATAATAGTCCCTTCAATTGGTTGCCGGCCAAAGGAAAGGCAAGACCAGTGATGGGGCTCCCATCTTATAGCCTCTGGTCAGGCTTTTCTGGAGAAGAAAAGAAAATAAAGGAAAGAAGAAATGGGACAAAGGAAAGACTCCCTAGCCCTCGGATGCCCTAATAGCGTCGGGGTCGAAAAAAAAAACAAGAGTTAACCAAGAGAGGTTAGATAGTAAAGTTAAAAGAGTGCAAAACACAAGTAAGTGGAAGAAATGTTTTGCTCAGCTTGGGCACCTTGTGGTCGCCATCCACATATCCCCTAGATGAAGCGCAGAACAGCGGGTTACACCAGATGGGATCGGAAAAGGAACACCGATATCTTAAAAGAATTGAAGACTACGCCAATTTTGGAATATATTAAACAGTAAGGAGAGATATCCATTGTTAGCCAGAAATTATCAAGCAAGAGGAAGGCGTGATGTTGGAAGACCTGATGCAATATGAAGTCGGAACGGGCAATTGCCTAATCCCTGGAGTGATGATGATGATGATGATTAAACAGTACCAACTAAATTGGAAACACCATCTTGAAAGAATGAGTTCAAATCGGATCCCCAAAGCTGTTTATAATTATATACCAAGAGGACGAAGATCACTGGGCCGTCCTATGAAACGCTGGAGGGAAAATTTTCTATAGGATCGTAACAGGCCTTGGCCTAATACTTGGAAGGAAGAAGAGAAATGGTTCTTAAAACATGAAATGCACATAAGCAATTTTTTTATATTCGCTTTTTAACACAGAACAAATACTTTTGTTGCTGAAGGATTAGTGTATAGGGAGATTTTTTATTCAATAATACCACCGCTGTGGTCTCGAGGTAGCGTGCTGCCTTGTCACGCAGCGGGCCCGGGTTCGATCCCCGGTCGGGGCAGTTTTTCTGGGTGAGGTTTTTATCGGGGTTTTTCCTCACCTGTAAGACAAATGTCAGAAAAACTTTAAAGCCCAAACGGTCCCCGAAATCATATGGCCATCATCATCATCCTTATCATTATCATCATCATCACCATCATCCTTCACCGGTGTGGAAAGCAACGGGAAGCTACCACACCTACAAAATTCCCTAGTAAAGCTGCAAGCATAGCATGAAAATGCTATGATTGCAGTGAAGGACCTGCCTTTGGGCAGAATTACTATGGATGGATGGATTCAAAATTGAAGAATTGTCCACCGCTGTGGTATCGAGGTAGCGTGCTGCCTTGTCACGCAGCGGGCGCTGGTTCGATTCCCGGTCGGTAGAAGTTTCCTGGGTGATGTTTTTTTTTCGGGGTTTTTCCTCGCCTGTAAGATAAATGCCTGGAAACGTCAAGGCCTAAACGGTCCCCGAACACCATCTGGCCATCATTATGATCAATATCATATTCGCCTAATTGGATTAAGTTTAGTTTAAGGCCTCTCCTGGCGCATCATCATCAACTCTCATATCTAGAGTTAGGATTTTTATGTAATATTAACATGCAAAATATGTACATATTTATGTAATAATATTTGGTGAAATATATAATATTACATAAAAAATTCTTAAAATATGTAATTTTAAATACATTAAAATTTAAGTTTTATGTAAATTTATACCAAATATTAAGTTACTTGATTCCTGATTTTATTAATAAAAAGTAAAGTGTGGGACAATTATTAATTAAGCATGTTGATTTAATAAATCAAAAGTATTAAATTTATTTATTTTTTGAAAATGCAACAATTAATAAAATGGCTAAATAAAAAAAAATCACGTTGCAAAATGTATTTTAGTTATATTATAATTATACAACGTTTTCGTAGTCACTCTTTAACCAATCTTCAGCCCCTACAGCGAATACAGAAACTATCTACTCACTTCACTTTAATTTGCAATGAATTATGAGACACATATCCAAGTTTTCCATTGTCATGGAGTGTCATCGGTCAGAGAGATTGTTTTTATAAACAGAAAATGTTCTTTCCACATTACAGGAAGTTGCTGGTGCAAATTTAAGCAGATTGAATTTTTCAGGAGAGATGTCATCTGGAGGATTCTCTTCTTCCCTGTTGAGGATCTTACACACTGTAGTCAATGTCGAGAAGCCAGGGTTTCTTTCCATAACAGATTCAAATTTCTTCATTATGTTTATTCCAACATTTCCTTGAACAACACTTAACTTAGATTTAACGTCCTCGACAATGTCCAGTGATTCCTTCAAAGTCATGCCACAAGTTTATAATTTTACAATACTGTCAGAAATGAATCCAAAATTGCTTTTAACATATGCCAATTGGCACTGAAGGCCCACTTTGAGCCTCTCTGATAGAAACTGCTGATTTACTTGGAAACGAGTCTATTACAGACTTCACTTCTTTAAAATAGTCACTATAAAAGCAGGCAGCCTCGATCCACGTCCCCCCCATCTGAGTGATGGACAGGTTCAGGGGGCAATTTCACATTTGGTAATTGTTCTCTATAGTGTAACACACACGTTGGGGGGCCTTAACAAACACTTTCTTAGTGTTTGAAATAATGCTATTGATTTGTGGATAGTTACTTCGCACTTCTTCGGCAACACGTTGCAGTCCATATGCGAGACAGATGAAATGGATCATATTTTGGTAAAACACACGTAGAGCAGTTCCCGCCTTTAGCATGTACGCCGCAGCATCACAATAAAGGACAAAGACTTTATCTTCTTGAACACTTTAAGTCCATCGTTCACAAAACGAGCCACTGTTGCGTGATTTGCATGCTCCAACGTTTTCGAAGAAATCAGGAAAGGTGTGGGGGATTCTTTTCCATCCAGCTTACCAATCACAAGATTGGCAATATAGCGACCTTTTCCATCCGTTGTTTCATCGACAGCAATCCATATATAGTTGTTGCCTATATCACTTCGCACATATGTCATTGCTTCATCGTAACACAAATGCATGTAGTTTTTTCGGAGCATAGAATCGTTAGGAATCGTTAGGAATCTGCCTCCCACAATACTTCTCTAAAATTGCACGATATTTAGGTACCTGGAGTTTGTACCAAAGGAATATTTGCGGCAACCATAGCATTACACATGTCATGGAAGAATTCACTCCTTACATTTGAAGACTGTTGCATTTGAGATAGAAGCACTTGCTTTTTAGATGTTTGTATAGTCCTTTGTTTTTAGCATGCAGAGCACTGCGAACATGTTGTTCAAGTTGAGATATCATTGAACAACCTATCTGGTTATTACAAGCCTGGCACAGAACCACATCTCCATCATAGAGTAGTGAACGAATCATCTATTTTAACCCACGATTTTAACTTAGACGATAATTTTGATGCTACAGGAGCCATCACACGAAATTCAATGAAACGCTGTGACAGTCAAAATAATACTGATTAAGACACAAACTAAAAGTCTCGTGGAAGAAAAATAGAAAGCATCGCAATGTTACTTTTTATTATCAGAGGGAAAAAAGGTAGAAGAAGAAGAAACAGAAAGGACGGAAATGAAGAATGTTTGAATGGATGTTTAAGAAGTTTCCCCCAACTTTCAGCACTTGTTAGAGATCAAACAGCTATGGTATAAAATCTAATTAATTAAATAAATACAATATATGTTAAGCCTGATATGATAATATTTAGAATATCTCATTGTATCTTAACAACAAATTATAGTGACTATTTAACTCATGCCCCAAATGGGAGTCAATGACCAATCACGTTTCAATGATTTCTGTTTTACAACCAATCAGAGTCGTGTTTCACCAAATATTATCAGTGTTATAATTACCATATTAAAGAAGCTCCTCCTTACAATATTGCGTTCCTTTGGCAATAAATAGTATGATCTGGTTGCAGTGATAAACAAATGAAGCAGCAGAAGCGTACCTATCGTTTCTCATTTGTTTTCAAACATCGCCGTTTACATTAAATATATAAATATTTTAAAATAACTATAGTTAAATAATGATTTGTGAGTAAACAGCTTAATTTTATTCGTTAAATAGTCCTAACAAATGCCACTCTTGATTTCCAAATTCTCTAGATAAATTCACTCCTCACTTCGTGAGTCGTGAATTTATCGATAATTTGGAAATCACTCGTGGCATTACTTATGAATAATTTCAATTTTAAGAAATATTGATTACCTCTTGTTTTTATTTCATGATAATTTGTTATGGGGATATCAGTAAACGAAAAGAATGCGTTTAGATGAGTGGGATAGCAAATGCAAGTGGCCTAAATTACCTGATATTTATATTAGAATTGGGAGGGACGCAGATAAAACCCTATCCAGAAAATTAACTTGAATCTATCCTGGATTCGATGGGTGAGAGACAATGACAATTACTCCTGTGCTATTTTTTTAAGTTTTTTGTACATGTACTCAATCTATTCCATCAACAAACAATTTTATAAATACAGTACAAAATTATAATTTTTTTTACTCATATTACAACGAAACAAACGTTTTTAAAACAGGTTGTATTCTATTCCAAGGGACAGAAGAGCAGAGATGAGGGAAGGATACACAATTGTTAACACACGGTGAGTGAGAAACTGTTATGTTTCTACTATTTCATTCATAAAACAGATGGGTCTGTGGTAATTTAAAAGAGATCTTCAATGTGGTATCCTACCCAAGTCACAGTGTCTTTGTATAACTACATTTATGGTGTCAATAATTGAATGGAATTCTTCCTTGACCTCTTTTTTGTAGCTTTTGGATAACTTGCAAAATTCGTTTCAGTGTACATGTACCTGAGTTTCTAGTGTGAATAAAATACTGTCATACAGATAGTTTAAAATTTTATTCCGCTTATGAAAAAAAAATTAAATTAACGGACAGAATATGTAGTTTTACATTAAAAAAATATTAAAATATGTAAAAATATGTAATTATGATAAAATATGTAAAATATGTAATGATAACTTTTGATATTTGATAAGAAAGTTCCTAATTCGTGGACATTTATAATTTTTAGCTGCGTATGAGCAACGAGAAAGGATATGTAATTACATACAAATCCTAGCTTTACTCATATCATAGGGGCAGCGTAACCCCGCCATCCAGGCGCACCAATCTGAGAAGTGGGTTAAAGTACGCCATGCCAGGAGAGAACACCAAAAATGTCGAAATGACAACCTGGGGCATTAAAAAAATGGAGAATTTGTAAATGTTTCAGAAGAAATTTGTGAATTCGCAAGAGAAGCTGAATAAAAGTTACTACCCGAGAAGTCAAGAAAAAGTATAGGCCTACTGCAAGGAATATTATATTTTTATAAAGTGGATGAAAGTAGACACGTGGATGTTGTTATTAAAACTGTTGTTTTGACATACTTCGAGAACCAGGGAAGTTCATTTTCACTGAACTCAATGTGGACAAAATTCATAATGATAAAAAAAAACTAATAGTAAACAAGAATGTGAATATATTTAAATTAATGTTGGGAAGTAAACATTATGAGGTTATATCATTAATATTGAGTGGAGAACATATTTTTAATAACTCACCTCATACAATTTCAAATTTATTTGAGACCATTGTTTTCAAACGAATTTTTCGTTCGTCTTCAGTCATGACTCCCTTCAATTTTCTTTGCTAAATTATTTCGGATACATCCATCTATAAATTTAATGCAATTAATTTTTTTCCTTTTCAGTTTGAGTCTATGACATTTTTTAATATTTAGTTTTTGTTCTGAAAAAGTTTCATTTAAAGTATTTTCTGATGCAATTTCGAACGTGTTTATATTATTAAACGCCATCTTGAATTTCAAAAGATCGTTATATAATTCTTCCCAAGACTAAGGAAGAATTATATAACGATCTTTTGAAATTCAAGATGGCGTTGAATAATATAAACACGTTAGAAATTGCATCAGAAAAGACTTTAAATGAAACTTTTTCAGAACAAAAACTAAATATTAAAAAAATGTCTTAGACTCAAACTGAAAAAGAAAAAAATAATAAATGCATTACTTTACTTTACTTTACTTTACATCCATCTATAAATTTAATGGAATTAATTTTTTCTTTTTCAGTTTGAGTCTAAGACATTTTTTAATATTTAGTTTTTGTTCTGAAAAAGTTTCATTCAAAGTCTTTTCTGATGCAATTTCTAACGTGTTTATATTATTAAACGCCATCTTGAATTTCAAAAGATCGTTATATAATTCTTCCCTAGTCTTGAGTTGACTTTAATTATATTTAAATTAATGTTGGGAAGTAAACATTATGAGGTCATATCATTAATATTGAGTGGAGAACATATTTTTAATAACTCACCTCATACAATTTCAAATTTCTTTAGACCATTGATTTTAAAGAAATTTGAAATTATATGAGGTGAGTTATTAAAAGTATGTTCTCCACTCAATATTAAGAATGTGAATACTGACAAATTTTGTAAGTTAGTTGAATATTTAAAGCAATGCTTGAAAGTATGCGAAATGCGGAAAATTAAATTTTAATATGAGTTTTACGAGAAAATTTAACAAATGTAATTTTTGTTTCAGTTCTTATACAGACTAACTAGTGTTTAAAAGTTATTTTTTAAGTGATGCAATTAATATTTTTGTAAGCACGTTTTGCTAGCACAAACATATACAGGCTGCATTTAAATACAGGGCTATTCAGAAAGAAGGAACAGATTTCAAACATTTATTTCTTCCAAACTACAAACAATAGAAACACGATTCCAACGTTCCTGGAAAGAGAAAAGTTTGCAGTTCCGATCACGGCCGCAATTCTGTAACCACGTCGGACGTTACCTGAATAACACCATTCCAGGACGTTAGAATGGAAGAGGAGCAGAAGATCAGTTTCATCGCCGGTGGCCTCCTAAGTCAGCAGACCTAACCCCGTGTGAGTTTTACTTACAAGACCGTGTTTTTACCCCCCCTATGCCTGGCACTTTTGAAAATCTGCGACATCGAATTGTTGAAGCTGTGAATTCGATAACCAGAGACCAGCTGAATCGTGTGTGGCAAGATATGAGCCACCGTTTTGACATTTGTCATGAAACGCATGGTGCTCACATTGAATGCATAAAATAGTGAAATTTGAACTTTCCTCTTTCCAGGAATGCTGGAATTGTATTTATATTTTTTGTAGTTTGGAAGAAATAAATATTTGAAGTCTGTTCCTTCTTTTTGAACAGCCCTATATATTTAAATATAAAGAATGAACATTACCTGAATGGAAAAATTTCGCTGACAAACATCCAAGGCAGCTGACCAATTATAGTTGTGGAAAAATCGAGAACGATGAAAAAAATGACAGGAATCCAGGACTCTGGTAATTTATCCGTCAGGAAGAAAGCATATGTTCCCAGCGAGAGACTCATGGCGGCGCTTACAGCCGTGAAGATGAGGCTCATTCTTCTCTTGCCAACAAATCTAACAGTGAATATCAACAAGATGCTTCCCACTACCCCTGAAATGGATATCAACACAGTTTCCCACTTAGGGTCTACAGCTTGCTTGAATTCTGTGAACACGTGGATCATGTAAGGTCTGATGGAAGTTATGCCAGTGAGATTACTGGAGATGAAGTATGGTATTATCAATACGAGTGGCCTCAGAGTGTGAGGTTTAAAAAGTTCCAAAAAGTTGTTCATTGTTCTCTTGAATACACTTTCTTGTCCAACTTCTGAAACTTGATTCAATAGCAGATTTTGTTCTTGGGCAGGAACACCTGACGATTTGGTTTCTTTTGGTTTTCTGAAAATTCAAAATAACATTTCATACAATTAACCAATCAATGGGAGCCAATGTGAAGAATGATATAAGATAAATTAGGGAAATTTCGATCATGGAGGTAATTTCGATCACAATTTTATTCAGAAACTACTATTACAGCCGCGATCTGCACATTGCCGGCATCTTCTGCGAAGTGTTTCAAGCATTACGTACAATCTGGAAAGCCCTGCTACCAAAACAGTGTAAGTTAACTCGTAAACTATTTCAGATAGAGACATGCGGTTTTTTGCAACATATTCTACATCTCTCAAAGTTTTGTTTACATTTGTTGCAGATTGTTATTTAAATGACAATGACGACACCACAGGAAAATACCTAATGTGTATGGTGGTATGCTGAGTCTATCACCAGTACTCCATATCCGAATGTTACGGCGGTTAACGTGTCTAGACAGAAAGAAATTAGCTTCATCAGAGAACATCAGCCTCTGCAGGTACTCATTGCCTTTGTGTCAGTTGCGTTCAGCATGGATACAGCAAATTCCGCACGCCGAGGGAAGTCAGTTGGCAGCGACGCTTGCGTAATTTGCAACCGCTTATGGAGGACTTTATGAACTTGGCAAATTAAGTTCCCGTGAAGCACGACGAACCGTTTTTTGAGGTCTGAGTTGAAATGCAAGTTGCCCATTGTCGATAGTTTCTTGGCTCACACCTGGTCGTCCACTCTGTGGTAAGTCCATTACACTGCCAGTCGCTAGAAATTTCTCGGTCCATCAAATTATGGCTGATTTTAATGGAGCATCTCTTCCATATTGCCGGCAGAAATGTAGCTGAATAGTTACTGGTGATTTTCCAGACTCAGCATACGACCATGCACATTGGGCCTTTTCCTGTGGTGTCGTCATTGCCATTTAAATCACAATCTGCAAAAATGTAAACAAAACTTTGAGAGATGTAGAATGCGTTGCAAAAAACCGCATGCCTCTATGCCAAATAGTTTTCGAGCTAAGTTACATTGTTTTGGTAGCAGAACTTTGTGGACACTCTGTCAATGCTAGTTGAGCAACATATGTGATGGATATATTGTGTTTTGTATTATTTTCTTGTAAGAAAGTTAACCTGATTTAAGCCAGGTAAGTTAGATATTCATCAATAAAATTTATCAGTTTTTCAGGGTGAATATTATTATGAAATAATTACTTACAGTTTCAACATATAACTCCAATACGAAATGGTGCCAAATTATTTCCAACATGCCACATTGGAGTAAATTACTTACTCACTGGCACTATCGAAACCGTAGGTTCATGGCCACACGGACATAAGCTCTCCATACATCCCTATCATGAGCTAATGCTTTCCAATCATTCCCTGTATAATCTACTTCCCTCAGATCATAGTTAATGTTATTCTCCCACCTCATTCTTGGTCTACCAACTGGGCGTTTTCCCTCTGGCTTTCCTACAAGAAGCTTCCATGCAAGTCTTTCATTCCCCATACGTGCAACATGTGCTGCCCATCGCAGTCTACGAGACTTAACTGTTCTTATTATATCTGGCTTCCTATAAAGACCATGTAGTTCATTGTTATGTAGTCTTATGCATTCACCTGTCTGTTCATCTCTCTTTGGTCCAAAAATTTTCCTAAGAACTTTATTCTCAAATACTTGTAATCTCCTTTCCTCCCTTAAAGTAAGAGTCCATATTTCGCACCCATATAATATAACTGGTAGAATAATAGGTTTATATATTTTCAGTTTAACGTTTTTTGAAAGGAGTTGGGACATCAAGAGTCTCTGCAATGCATAATTGCACGCATTTCCAGAATTGAGCCTATGTTTAATTTCTTTGTGCATCTCATTCCTATTTGTGATTATTGTTCCTAGGTATTTGAATTCAGCCACTTCCTCACAATTTCCCTCATTTGTCATTAGCTGTCCATTTCCATTATATAATGAATTTCTACGTGTGACCATATATTTAGTTTTATTGATATTTACTTCCAGTCCTAATTAAATACTGATCGCAATTGCCCCGAGTGGTAGAAGTGACAGCATTCTTCGAATATTTTTTATTTTTATTATTAACGTTTAAACAATTCGATTAAGCATCTGATGAAAGACACCGGTTTCGATGTAGGTCGGGACAGCAAATTGTGGTACATGTGGACTTCGTGTTTAGAATGTTTATGCGAAATACAGTGGATATGACACAACAAAAAAATACGTGTGTGAGATTTGTTCGCAGAGACAATAACTTTTGCATTTTTATATATTTGAGCTCTTTCTTTAGCTTTCAATAATCCATCCAACCATGGTAATTCTGCCCGAGGGCATTCACTGCAATCATATAATTTTCATGTTATCCTTTGCAGATTTAAGTGAATTACAAGTGTGGTAGCTTCCCGTTGCTTTCCATACCGGTGAAGGATGATTATGATAATGATAAGGATGATGATGATGGCTGGATGATTTTCGGGGACCGTTGGGCCCTAAGCTTCTTGAGATTTGTCATACAGATGAGGAAAAACCCCTAAAAATTCTCACCCAGGAGCCTGTCCCGACCGGGAATCGAACCCGGGCCCGCTGCGTGACAAGGCAGCGCGCTACCTCGAGACCACAGCCGTGGACGCTTTCAATAAGGTGATCGGAATTACCGAAGTGTCGGGGAACTCCGATAAACCCAGGTATTAGAATGCAATTTATTTTCAAGTTAATTGATAGTATATTTGTATTTTTATGTGTACCTAAGTAAGTAATAGAACAGTAAACAAATAAACTGAAAACATATAAAAATATTACTCTACCAGTTATATTATATGGGTGCGAAACATGGATTCTTACTTTAAGGGAGGAAAGAAGATTACAAGTATTTGAGAATAAAGTACTTAGGAGAATTTTTGGACCAAAGAGAGATGAACAGACAGGTGAATGGAGAAGACTACATAACAATGAACAACATGGTCTTTATAGGAAGCCAGATATAATAAGAACAGTTAAGTCTCGTAGACTGCGATGGGCAGGACATGTTGCACGTATGGGAAATGAAAGACTTGCATGGAAGCTTCTTGTAGGAAAGACAGAGGGAAAACGCCCAGTTGGTAGACCAAGAATGAGATGGGAGAGTAACATTAAGTATGATTTGTGGAAAGTAGATTATATAGAGAATGATTGGAAAGCATTAGCTGAGGATAGGGATGTATGCAGAGCTTATGTCCGCGCGGCCATGAACCTACGGGTTCGATAGTGCCAGTGAGTAAGTAAGAGTAAGTAAGTAAACAATTCTTATTTTTTAAAATTCCATTTTACCAAACATATTACGGTTATTGGAATCAATGTTAATGCGATCGATATTCTTCCATTTCACCCTAAAGTATGAGTTATTCGTTAAAATAGGAAAACTTGTACCTGGGATGCCAGTTGTCCTTAACATATTAAAGTTACATTAAAATATTGTAGGCCTTTCGGAACTTATTGCTCCATCATCAGAAGTTGATTATATACTACAGTTTTCATGAGAATTTTGTGTAGGGGGTTCAGGTCGTTGGGGTCGTATTCATTAATGACCTGAACATTCTATGCATTACAGGGACTTGAGTCGTCACTACTTCTCTTAAAAAACTGAAAATAATAAAAATGTTATTCTCCTAGTCATATTATATGGATATGAAACCTGGACTGTTGCTTTAAGAGGGAGAAAATATTACGAACATTTGAGAATAAAGTTCATAGCAACATTTTTGGACCAAAGAGAGATATATAGACAGACGAATGGAGAAGACTACATAACAGTGAGTGAGCTACATGATCTTTATGAGAAACCAGATACAATAAGAACAGTTAATCTCATAGACTCCGATGGGCAGGACAAGTGGCACGAATGAGAAATGAAATAGGGACATACGAACTGATAGAGAAACCAGAAGGAAAGCGACTAGTGAGCAGACCAAAATTGAGGCGGGAAAATAACATTAACCAGATTTAGAGGAAGTTATTATAAAGGGATGATTGGAAAACATTAGCCCAGGTAAGGGACGTATGGAGAGTTCATGTCATCGCGGTCATGAACCTATGGGTTCGATAGTGCCTATGAGTTAGTTAGGAGATTCCATGCTACTATGCCACCTACATAAATTCATATACAAATATCGGAAAAATGCAATTTATTGTTGCAGTATGTGGATAACTACCTTAGATAAATATATAGGCTTATATTGATCTTTTGTCCACCTCAGTGGTCTCGAGGTAGCGTGCTGCCTTGTCACGCAGCGGGCCCGGGTTCGATCCCCGGTCGGGACAGTTTTTTCTGGGTGAGGTTTTTATCGGGATTTTTCCTCACCTGTAAGCCAAATGTCAGGAAAACTTTAAGGCCCAAACGGTCCCCGAAATCATATGGCCATCATCATCATCCTTATCATTACCATCATCATCATCCTTCACCGGTGTGGAAAACAACGGGAAGCTACCACACTTACAATTCCGTAGTAAAGCTGCAAGCATAGCATGAAAATGCTATGATTGCAGTTAAGGAATTGCCCTCGGGCAGAATTACTATGGATGAATTGATGTTTCCAAAAAGAAAAAGTGAGAAATGCCTTAAAATGAAGTGAGAAGTTGAACTAAAAGTAACCTGAAATCACCATATTTACAATGTAAAATATGTGAGTCATTTGTCAGAGAGTGTAGCTAACTTATCACAAAAACTCGCTAACAAACAAGTGAATGCTAATCTAATTTG
The DNA here is from genome assembly GCA_030220185.1 of Diploptera punctata. Classification (NCBI taxonomy): domain Eukaryota; kingdom Metazoa; phylum Arthropoda; class Insecta; order Blattodea; family Blaberidae; genus Diploptera; species Diploptera punctata. The sequence continues at coordinate 586,672 of JASPKZ010003064.1, read as the reverse complement.
GTGTACTAATTCGCCCATTTTCTCATCCTAACTTGCCAATTTTCTCATCTCAACTTACCTACTAACGTAGGCGGATCCTGCGATTGAATCCTCTTATATATGAGTAAACATGTTGACAATTGGCTCTAGCGAGTAGCATAGAATACCCGTTAGTTACTTAATTTTTGTTCCTGCGATAGAAGCCACTTATATGTGAGTAACATGTTGGCAATTGGCTCTAGCGAGTAGCATAGAATAGCCGTTAGTTACTTAATTTTTGTTCCTGCGATAGAAGCCCCTTATACGTGAGTAAACATGTTGGCAATTGGCTCTAGCGAGTAGCATAGAACAGCCGTTAGTTACTTAACTTTTGTTCCTGCGATAGAAGCCACTTATATGTGAGTAAACATGTTGGCAATTGGATCTAGCGAGTAGCATAGAATAGCCGTTAATTACTTAATTTTTGTTCCTGCGATAGAAGCCCCTTATATGTGAGTAAACATGTTGGCAATTGGCTCTAGCGAGTAGCATAGAATAGCCGTTGGTTACTTAATTTTGTTCCTGCGATAGACGCCCCTTATATGTGAGTAAACATGTTGGCAATTGGCTCTAGCGAGTAGCATAGAATAGCCGTTAGTTACTTAATTTTTGTTCCTGCGATAGAAGCCCCTTATATGTGAGTAAACATGTTGGCAATTGGCTCTAGCGAGTAGCATAGAATAGCCGTTAGTTACTTAATTATTGTTCCTGCGACGGAAGCATATTATATGTGAGTAAACATGTTGGCAATTGGTTCTAGCGAGAATGTGGTTATCACATTGGTCAACTTGACGGTAACTGCCACATGTTCTCTAATCAAATATTTACAAGTGGCATAGAATAACCGTTAGTTACTTAGTTTTTGTTTCTGACACCCGGTATTCGGCCTATTTAAGTTCGTCTTAATCGAATACTGTTCGTACTGTCTATCTGGTTGCACTTACCCTCGATGCAAAGAATTGATTCTGTTCGACTCTTCGTGATGAAGAATGAGTTGATCGAGTTCCTCCTGCACGTGACTCGGTTTCACCCAACCTCTGAGCCAACAAAGTGATTTCTCTGCGTCCTTGATCCGACCTTTGGAGAGAAGATACTGCGGTGTTTCAGGCAATAGCAACGTAAGCAGGGAAGCGACAATTGGAACTCCGCAACTGATGGTAGCCGTGGTTCTCCAGTCGATCAGGGTTCCCATCAGATATATTACAAACATCCCCATATAGTAGAACATAGCTGTGAGATCAGGCAATTGTTTATTTCTTTAATAAATGTATGGATGGTAAAAAATATTACATCAGGTTCTGGAATTTGGAAAGACACAACAAATATATTGGTAAAACATTGGTGGAATCTCTTGCAATGTATGGAAGTGAGGTATGGACAATCAATAAGTACTACAACAATAGACTAATAGCTCTAGAAATGGATTATTTACGCAGAAGTGCCAGAAAGTCAAAATTAGAACATGTCACAAATAAGGAAATTACAAATATAATGGAAGCAGAAGAAAGCATAATTGAAAGAATTGAGGAGAAGGAATTAAAGTGGTTAGGACATGTTTTAAGAATGGAAGATGAGCGATGGCCAAAGCAACTATATCAATGACATCCGACCAGAGGAAGGAAGAGAGGGAGACCGAAGTTAACATGAAAGGAAAACATGAAGACATTAATGCAAGCAAGAGGGCAAAGCATTTAAGATGCCCAGGATTGTAGGCTTTGGAGGTTTGGCACGGGAAGACGGCAGCAGCTGTAAAAACCCGAAGATAGATGGTTCTGGAATTACTAAAGGTATAAGACAAGGATGTTGTTTATCACCGATCTTATTCAGGACTAGCTTCGTGCGCTGCTAGCGCTAAACTAAATGGAATATGTGTTTTTATTTCTAGTTGAATAAGTTAAAAGAAAAGTATGGATTAATATTAAATTATATTAATACTAATACAATTCATATCAAATTCCCCTTGAGGTGAATAGTCATAAGATAAAAACTTAAAATATGTACCTTTTGGTAGGTGCCGTCGTCCTCAACCGTGTTAAAATATTGTATTTAAAATGTTATATGGAGGCCGTCCGGAAGATAACTTCATCATAAGCACGTTGAGTATATGTTACTAGTTGTTGTTGTTGTTTACGACGATTAAAATCGGATATTTATCCCCATATAATAATAATAAGGGTTTTAATATTTTAAATATAATTATATTTATTTCTAGTAAGAATGGAAATAAGATTGATTTAGATAATTCAATTTTTTTATAAGTGTATAAAAAACTCAAACTGGTCAATATAAACTGTTAATACAGTTAGATGTATTTCAAACTGATTTAATATATGTAAAAAATACTTGAAATATTTGAATTTGTATTTTTTATAAACAAATAAATGGGATTGGACGAATTGGATGGGAATCAGTCAGTAGTACTCCTTCCTTTTCAGTTGGACCAATCAGAACTTCCAGATTATAACAGAAATGAAATGGGATTTTTCCCAGAATAACAAGATGGCTACACTACTTGAAAGAAGTCAGACATGTTAAACAAGGGCTCATCAAGAAATAAGATAATTATAGTTCATTTCTTGATATTAATTAACAAAATGGTGTCAAAGTTACCGAAAATAATATTGTGGTATACATTTAATTCATATGGAACATAAATAATCCATAAAGTGAAAATAAAGTGTTAGTGAAAGATTGACCGTTTGAAATAGTCATCCATTACATATATGAAGTAATAATCTTCTATAAGTGAAATTTATTAATTTAAGCCGGGATATTTTAAAATTATTGATCATTTACAAGATTCATCTAAACAGAAGTGAAAACTTTAATAAAATAACATTTAATTTAACTATTAACAAAGTGTCGTTATTTGTTTATGTAAGAAACTTTCCCTCATTCCCCTGAAGGGAGTCATCAGTGCCGTGGCAAATAACAGTGATCTAAATTATTACAATCATATATCTACAACGTGGGACATCACATCCAACAACCCACCTTTACGATGTAGACTCAGCGTGTCTGTAGCAGCAACTGACTTGTTTTTGACGATCTCGTATAATGGGTTGTGCGACTGGGGTGTGTTCTCATTTAGATGTAAGGTGCTGTTTATTTCTTTTATAATTTCAAGGTCTTCAAATATGTTTATCTTTGCTGGAATGTTTTCTTTTGTGAATTATCGTGAAAGTGTTTTCTGTTGTATTCATTCGGTGACCAGCGTTAATAATATGTTTGGCATAGCTTGAGTTACCACCCTCGTACATAGCTTATAAAACCGAAAACAAATTAAACTACATAATGTACAATGGCATAGAAGAACACAGCATGGATGACTTAGAACAAACCATACATAAGAATGTATTAGCTAGAAATGTTCTATGTTGGTATCGGTATGTAGATGATGTCATAGGAGGCTTCACAGGAACCAAAAGACAATTGAATTCCTTTTTAAATTTTATTAATAACATTCACAGAAGTATTAATTTCACAATGGAATTAGAAACAAATAATAGTATAAATTTCTTGGATTATCAATAAAACACATTGATAATAAGTTTGAGTTTGGTATCTTTCACAAACCATCTCATACTGATACCACTATCCATAGTTCTTCTCTTCACCCATATACTCATAAGATGACAGCCTTTAATAGTTACATTCATAGACTTTTAAATATCCCTCTTTCACCCTTGGAATATAATAATGAATTGAATATTATTAAACAATTGGCTGTTAATAATGGATACGACCCTGAAATTATAAAATGTTTAATTAAGAAGATTAATTACAAAAAAGCAATTAACAAAGTTTTTCCTGTACCCAAAGAAAACAATAAGAAATATGTCGTAATGTCATACATAGGCCCACTTTCAAGTAAAATATCTAAACACTTCAAAAAGTTGAACATTAATGTGGCATTTAAAACTAATAAAAGTCTACAAAATATAATAAAAAACAATAAAACCAAAACAAAAAAAGAAAAATTATCAGGTGTATATAAATTGAAGTGTGGCACATGTGACAATGTCTATATAGGACAAACTGGTAGACCTTTTATATCTCGGATAAAGGAACACATGAGAGCATATAACAGAAATTTAGAAAATTCAAACTATGCTAACCACCTATTCCAATTTAATCATTGTTTCGATCCAAATTTTGAAATTTTACATATTTGTGATAAGGGTAAGAAGTTAGATCTTTTGGAGGCTGTAGAAATTAATAAGTTTAAAAGTAGTAAAAGACTGTTAAATTCTCAACTTGATTTGAATGAATCCCCTTTGTTAAATTTAAAAATTTAAATAAATATTGTTGTATTGTTGCTTAGATCAGTTGGAACACAATTCATAATTTGTTAACATGTCTGAAGAAGGTACAGTGTACCGAAACAGCTGTCACTGAATTATATAATAAATATGAAAATCAAATAAAACTACGTTTTATTTTTATTTAATTAAGAACACAGCAAATTTAACAATAAGGAAATCTATAAACTAGCATGTAAAGATTGCAATAAGTTTTATATAGGCACGGCAAGCAGAAACTTTAATACAAGATATAAGGAACACCTCAAAGATTTTGTACCGAAATCACTTTTTCGGTACGTAATAACTACGTAACAACTACGTCACCGTGTCATCCCTCTACAGTGATGTTATAGAACAGTGCCAAATTCCTGTCTTTGTTATCGTCTCCCCTACGTACCCCCCTCCCTTCCTTCTGCGCTGCGTGTGACTGCGCAACTTCCCCTCGTTATTGAAAGCCTCAAATAAGCTGTGCAAGCTAGTATCAAGGTCATAATCAACTTTGGGATCACGTAGTCAGTTCGACTGTAGCTCTAGTGAACTGTTTGGTTTCATCAGTCCCTCAAGCCAGGGTAGGGCAACCGGACTGTGGACCCTAACCCTCGGCTGGACTGCAGAGTGAGTGAGTGTATGTATGCTTGATTATTATTATTATTATTATTGTTGTTTTTTTCGAATTATTGATGACCGAGCTTGTTAATTTATATTATTTCATTCATATATTTTCTTTCAAATTATATAATGGTCAAGAAGATACATTTCTGTTAAATTATTTGTATTTCAATTATCTGATTCATTATTTTCATTAAAAGTTATTTTTAGTTAACGTATGTTTACTAATTGTGTAGCTAGTCATGATATTTGCTGTTTTATATTGATATATATTCGAAAGCTTTTTCAAGCCAAGTTATCCCCTTTTTTCTTGTAGCTTCCACGATTATTATACTGTTTAGCAATCAGTACTACATGTTAAGTAATTTACAAAGCGAAGGTGGATTAATCTTTGCCTTCTATGGGCCCGGGCAAAGGAATGTTGATATAGTCACTCAAAACTTTCAAACTCAATGTTTAAAAGGGTAGGATCGTGGCAAAATTTTATGTACGTGGGTGGTAAATCAAGCTATGCCAAACATATCATGAACCTACGAGTTCGATAGAGCCAGGAATTAAGTGAGTTAGTTAGTCAGAAAACATTTCAAAATAAACTTTTGTTTAAGAATCACTACCCAGTGCGAAGCCGCCCGGATGTCAATACTTACTGCTGGTGGCAGTGATGATCCCTCTGACGCGCGGTTGAGTTATTTCACCCAAGTAAGCGAATATTGGTGCTGCAGAGAATCCGATGGAGATCCCCGCCATGATGTTGACCGCGAACAGGGATATGATATTGTGTGCGGTGCATATGAGAATCCAGGAGACCACGTACGGTACATTGGCCACCAACAAGGCTGTTTTTCGGCCGACGTTCTGGGATAACAAGCCTGAACATATGCATCCAAGTGGCTGACTCACGAATGCAATGCTTCCCATCCAGGAGGCCATTCTGTCGTCCAGTGTTAGATCTCCTTCAGCGTGGTGGAGCGCCGCTATCAGTACCGTAGAGTAGTTCATTATCAGCGAGACATCCAGACTTATCAGATTAACAACTATACTAGCTGCAAACTATACACATATTAGCATTATGATATTAATAACCAGGAACTACTTTTCAAATATAACAATAGAAACAATTTAAAATAACAATAGAAACTAGAGGCAAAAATAAAAACAATATAACAGCAACAATAAATAGAGGTGTAAGACAGGGATGTCCACTTTCATACTCCCTTTTTTTAATATTTATATTGACGATATCATGTATAATTGGCAGATAAATTTGGACTCACATTTCAAAATAAGAAATAAGATGTTAGATACCTTACTTTTTGCAGATGACCAAGTTGTAATATCTAGTTCAGAAGATGGTCTACAGAAATCGCTCTTTCAGTTAAATAACATTATACAGAAATATAATTTCAAAATATCAATAAGTAAAACGAAAATCCTAGCTTTTAAGGGATCAGATACCGTAAGAGTTAAAATAATTCTGGAGGGGAAACCCATTGAACAAGTGAACCATTTAAATACCTGGGTTATGAAATCTCCTATTTTAAAAATGAAGATCTATTTAACAAACTTAATAAATTTAATTATATATGTGGACCAATCAGAAGTATATTTAAAAGCACAAGAAAAGAAACAAAACTAAAATTTTATAAAGTAGTGGCAGACCCCTTACTATTGTATGGTAGTGAATTTTAGGTTTTAACTAAAAGAGAAGAGAAGATCATAGAAGCAGCTGAAATGAGATTTCTGAGAAGTGTGGCTGGTTGCAAACTTCTAGATAAGAGAAGAAGTGAAGATATTAGAAATGAGCTAAATATCTTTAAACTCTTAGACAGAATAAAATAATCTAGAAAAAATGGAAAGAACATGTTCAAAGAATGGAAGATGATCGCATTCCCAAAATTATTCTTACATACAAACCAAAAGGACGCAGGAATGTTGGTAGACCGAAGAAGAGATGGATCCAACTTTTGAATGAGAATCTATGAGACCGGAACAAGCCACATGGGCTTAATCCGTGATCGTTGATGATGATGATACTTTTCAACATGTGACACGAAACATTTTTCTAAGTCGCAACCATTCACCATGCGCATGAGCTAGCATCATACATGATTAGAAAATTATACAAGCCGGAAGGTCGAGGGTTCAAGTCCCGGTGGGGTTAGGATTTTTAAACTGACCCAAACCTTCTGGCGGCACTATGGCCCTAGGGTCGACTCAGCCTCTAACGGAAATTAGTACCAGACGCTTGTTCTGAGGGTAAAGGCGGCCGTCACGCAGGGATGACAACCCAGCTGACTTCAAGTGCCGACTGTCCAGAAAAAGTGGGAGCCATGACCTCCCACTACCCCAAGGGCCTCCTGAGGCCTGTAGTGAGAATATTTTACTTTTATATGGAAAACGAGGATTACAAATTAATATAAACAAAACAATATTTAACAATCAATATATTCATTAAAAAATATCTTACAGGAATGAATGACAGTAAACATATGAAGGAATTTAGATGGGCTATAAGGATCAATTTTAGAAGAAGGTTCATCACAAAAAAAGAAATAGCAGATGAACGGAGAGTAATTGGCATGCTGAATACAGTATTACTCGTATGGAGTAATAGGCCTAACATCCTTTTTGCGCGATAGTGCGTTCTGTCGTACTTACAGCAATGGCGACCATGATTGAAAGTTCATCTTCCTACATTTCGGGGTTGCCAACCTAAATAACTGTACTATAATATTGCATATTACCTACCTCCTGCGTTAAGTAAAACCACTGCCCTTTATGTATACTACGTACAATGTATTGTCGGACCAACGGATCTGTGCTCCTCAAGCGCTGCAGTCGTTCTTAGAAACGTGAACGTCTATACCTGCCTGTACTCACACCAATCAACTCACTTCCCTCCCACTAGTAGACAGGACAATTTTCCAAGTAGGGATGTTGCCAAACTTCCCCCAAACAGTATCATGAATCTTGAATAATGTAAGGTTAATTATTACTTCTTCATATTTAAGTAGGTCTAATGACGCTGATTGACTTTTATTATTTGCTTAATAATATTTCTTTCACCTTTCCGAACTACAGTGTACATGTTGATTTGACAACACTGGAATGCTAGTCAAATTACCTGTCTCCTAAGAAGGCACAAAATTGTGAATAGTGGGAGGGGCGAAAGAAAAGAGAGAGATAGGAATGAAGAGAGGGAAATGATTTACCGAGACAGAAAAGGAATTATGTTTAGTTCGCATATCTTCCGGGGGCACAGATCCGTTGGTCAGACTATGTATACAAAAATATATCCAAAGTAGTGTTAATATACATTATATGAAACAAATCACTGCAACTTTATTTGAAACAATATAAAACAATAAATTCGTACTTGCCGCCATTTTATGACTGATTGATGTCACGGCCTGCTGTTGTCTCAACAAAATTATTTTCGGCAATTACCGTATAAAACATTGGCCACGCTGTTAACGTTAGCCAGTTGTTTATAATGAACGCAAATATTTCCAACAAATATGTTATTATTTTACTATTATTTATTACTTTGAAAATACCATCGCGCAGAAAATAATGTACAACGCACGTTTGTGAAGTGTTTTACAGAATCTCGGAAATTAAAAACCTAGCTATTGCTCGATTTGTATTCATTTGCTCGCTTCTGTAAAAAGCACTTTAATATAATATTATAGAACAAATAAATTTTTCTACCAGGCCATTCTAGAGAGTATTGTGCTAAATGGATCAAAGACTTGGACAATTAAAAGGTGCCAAGCCAACAAGTTATTAGCAACTTATCAACAGAGATGGATTACTGGAGAAGATCATCGCTGAAGCCGAGATTAGAAAAAAAAAAAAAAAAAAAAACGTTGAAATTAGGAACATTACGAAGGCTCAACTGCACTTCTACTAGCGCTTCATTTTTCAATTATATTGTTGTAAATTATAGCTCTTCTTCTGTATTTACTAACATTATTTAATATTTTAAACTTTTTCAAAGAATTTTCATAACATTATTAGACAATTTTGAAGCATTTCTTTAAATTTAATTTTTTTTCAAATGCCCCAGATTGTCTTTCGACATTCCTGGTGTTCTCTCCTGGCATGACGTACTTGTAACCCACTTCTGAGGTTGGGACGCCTGGAAGGCGGGGTTACGGTTCCCCCGATGATGATGATAGTGGTGCGCCAGGAGAGTCCCTAATCCTAAACTTAACCTAAGGTGAATATGAACGATGATGATTGCGATGGCCATATGATTTCGGAGACCGTTTGGGCCTTAACGTTTTCCTGACATTTGTCTTACAGGTGAGGAAAAACCCCGATAAAAACCTCACCCAGAAAAACTGTCCCGACCGGAGATCGAACCCGGACCTGCTGCGTGACAAGGCAGCACGCTACCTCGAGACCACAGCGGTGGACATTTATTTAAATATGCAAATCACAATATTATGACACTGTTAGACAATATTGTGATGCTAACTGCTATTTTCTCCACAGAGTATATTACTTAGTCTATGATTTTCCTATCGCTGTTTTGGGTTATCGCTGGTTGGATCAGCGTTTGGGAGTGATAAGTAAATGTACACCCATTTTTAATAAACGTTTGGTAATTTTAATATGATTAATATATTTTTTTAAATAGATTTGAGGATTTATTGCAAATATTGGTCATTTACATTTCATAGCGACGGATAGTAATCGAGGATGATAATCGATATGTGGTTCGATTGTGGGTTATAGCTGGCTCTGTAAACTCTGGAGTATGCGCACTGTTGTTCTATAGGACTTTGAAAATATTTTACGCTAGTTTAAGTGCAGTTTTTCCAATTACGAAAGTTGAAAGAAATGTATAACAGATAATTGAAGAGAGACGATTAAGGTGGTCTCGACGTCTCAAGAGGATGACATGTGGTAGAATCCTTAAGAAGATCTCGGAATGGAGAATAGATGGAAAAAGAAGCGGAAGACCTAAATAAGGTTGGCTGGATGGTGTTGAGAAGAAGTGTGAGTGAACTGTGACTTACAAATGGAGAAGGAGACTTTCTTGAGGGTGTTGTGGATAAATTTCGAAAAAAATAATTATTGTTAATAACTTATCCACGTATTTTTGCAACAAAATAGGCAGGATACATGCGCTTGAGTCCAAATTTCGCCAGGTAACAAACTAATGTATGTATTCGCGTTTTCGTTACTCGCGGGTTAAAAAAATTGTGACACAGTTCCTGTATTCATGGATAAAGTGTCTTTATTCGCGGACCTTGTCGGTATATTAGAAGGATTAGGTATCCTTTATTAACGCACCGGCAACTTTTTTACTGCAGGCACGTGCCAAGGCGGGTTTTACAAAAATGATTCATGCCAAATAGACAAATATCAAAGTAAACCAACCTTATTGTTACTAAGCCTAAAAGTTCGTTGTTAAAAGCAGCCGCCGCCGTATTTCACGTGCTGCTAGGTCCGTTGATAAATGCCGCCTTCGCCACGATCGGTGTTTTATTGTTACAACTTGTCATTATTTGCAGTAATTATGATTGAATAACACGTGTCTCTCCTGTTTTGTTCCCAATTTTTAATGTCGAGTAAAAGTAAAGAAAAATTAGCTCCGAGGTGGGAAAAAAGTAGTGTTGCCGCTTAAAGTTGGCGAGTTGTTTGCATACATATCATGCTCTGTACGATACATAAAGAAATCCGAAGATAAAATGAGGAATTCTATCGCAGAATTCACAGCTGAATATAAATCTGAATCGAAAGTCATTTTAAAAGCAACAAAACAGGAAAACAAAATACTAGGCCTAAGTTACTTAAGCCTCTGTGTAAGTCTGACAACAATAATTAATATAACTTGTTCAAAATCTCTCTTGAAATTGATTTTATTTTGATAATTTTCATTTTATTTCGGAACCTTGGAACGTATCCCCTATAGGCCTATAGGCCTACCCATATACATTTCAATTCAATTTTCACGGTTTTTGTATTCGCGGCATATTTATGGAACATATCCCCTGCGGATAAGGAGCTATTATTGTACTCTTCTGTTCAAAACAAGATTCAGAAACAAACTTACCTGTGGCAGCACTTCTCTGAAAGTATTCACCGATTTTTCCTGTTCCTCTGTGGCATTGTTATCCGTCATTTTGTCTTGTACAATGTCGGTGACCATTTTGTCTTCTGCACTAGTGAGTGCTATGTAGTTTTTATTGGCATTGTCTTTATTGGAGTCACTAAGTTCGACAGAAATATCAGTCATATTGTCTGAAACAGATACGCGTTTGTAAATATAGATATTGTAAGGTCAAAAATAGATCGTAAAACAGGAACTGCTTAATCCAAACGAATTCCTCAGCAAGCTGTATTCATGGTCAATTTTGATGGTTTAAGGAATATAAATTTATTTTGTAACTTAAATCGTAAATTAAAAGCAAATAATAAAACAGTGGAACATTTTAAGTATTTGGAATCAATAATTCAAAAAGATGGATCATCTGAATTAGTCATCGAAAAAAGAATAATAGAGAAAAAGAAAGTTATTAACATATTAAATTCTATTTTATGGAGTAGGAATATAATAAATATGGCTAAATTATTAATATATAACACAATTGTGAAGAGTATTTTATTATATGGTGCGGAAACATGGACCTTGAAGCAAAAACACGGAAATAAATTATTAGTCACAGAGATTGACTTTTTAAGAAGATCTGCATGAATATCAAAATTAGACAAACACAGTACAGCAACACACACGAACTAGAATTTATAAAACACTGGCCAGACCCATATTATGTTACGGCAGTGAGGCCTGGACAATTCGCAGTGTAGATGAACAGAGACTAACTGCGGCAGAAATGAAATTTATGAGACGTACTGCGGGCTATTCAAGGGCAGGCCCAAAAAAGGAATTCTGAGATTCTCAAAGAATTACACACAGAATCAGTCATGGAATATGTACAAAAATACAGAAACAACTGGAAATCTCACGTACGAAGAATGAGCAGAACAAGAATACTACGTCAGATCTTAAATTACCAGGCAAGAGATCTTTGGGCAGACCCTTCAAACGTTGGATTGAGACCGTAGCAGACCACTAGGTCTATCACATGAAAGGAAGAAGAAGACAAAATAAAAAAAAATAATAGAATAAGAAAAATTATGAATGTAGAAAAAGATATTGTACAAGAGATTGAAGAAATCCAACTAAGATGGTATGGGAATATAACGAGAAGAAGGGACACAGAAACAAAGAAAGAAGTGTTGAAATGGATACCGCCTGAAAAGGGAAATGTGGTAGATCAAAGCCAACGTGGATAAAGGAAATTCAAGACAACATGAAGAAGAGAAATATGACAGAAGCAGACACGCAAGACCGGGAAGTGTGGAAGAAAAAAAATTGGTTGAGGATAGCTGTGTATATATAACAGAAACAATCCTAAAATAAAAATTAAATCTATATACTCAGTTACGTTGCGAGATAACAAACATGGGGCTCCTAGAGAGAATTTTAAATTACATCTTTCAGATAAACTCGCAGTTCCTAATACTATTTTTCTAACTTTCGTGACACGAATAAAAAATGAAAAAAAAAGGGGCATTAGAACTTCTTATTGGAAACCAGAGGTAAAGCGATCAGTAGGTAGGCCAAGAAAGATGTGGAACAATAACGTTAACCATGGTTTGTGGCAAATTAAAAGATCAGGATACATGTGCAGGAGTTGTAGGGTTATTCTTAAATAAATACAAAGCATAACAAATTAAATTAAAATTACGATAAATTGAAACCAAACTAATTTCATAACAGGAAGTTATACTAACTAACTCACTGGCTCTATCGAACCCGTTAGTTCATGGCTTTTATAAGCTTTCCATACATCCCTATCCTGAGCTAATGCTTTCCAATCATTCCCTGTATAATCTACTTCCCTCAAATCATAGTTAATGTTATTCTCCCACCTCATTCTTGGTCTACCAACTGGGCGTTTTCCCTCTGGTTTTCCTACCAGAAGCTTCCAGGCAAGTCTTTTATTCCCTATACGCGTCATATATCCTGCCCATCGCAGTCTATGAGACTTAACTGTTCTTATTATATCTGGCTTCCTATAAAGTCCATGTAGGCCTAATTAATTGTTATATTAGTCTTCTCCATTCACTGTCTGGTCCAAAATTTTTCCTAAGTACTTTATTCTCAAATATTCGTAATCTCCTTTCCTCCCTTAAAGGAAGAGCCATGTTTCGCACCCATATAATATAACTGGTAGAATAATAGTTTTATATATTTTCAGTTTAACGTTTTTTTTAAAGGAGTTGGGACATCAAAAGTCTCTGCAATGCATAATAGCACGCATTTCCAGAATTTAGCCTATGTTTAATTTCTTTGTGCATCTCATTCCGAAATAGTGATTATTGTTCCTAGATATTTGAATTCAGCTACTTCCTCAAAATTTCCATTTCCATTATATAATGCATTTCTACGTGTGACCATATATTTAGTTGTATTGATATTTACTTCAAGTCCTAATTTCTTAGTGTTACTCAATAGTGTGTGCGTGTTGTCCTTTAGTATCTTCTCGCTATCGCCCAATAGTACTACATCATCAGCATAAACTAACAGCTTATTAATACCATTGAGTTGTAAGCCTTCTTCATACTCTGGGATGAACAGTGAAGTTATAGATGAGGTAAATACATTTCTGCATTTAGGTAGGGTGGCCGCAGTAATTTAGTGGTTATGCTTCTTGGTTTCTTGCTTATAGTCCCGGAGATCGCGGGTTCGTAACCGGGCATGGTCTATGCATTTTTAGATTGGAGAAATCCAAACGACAAGTCCTCAGGGAGGGTCTTTAATCCGTCAGTCCCGAGTTTGAAGATATTCAGGCTAGGAAAAAAACCTAAGTCAGAATAAAGAATAGCTTTTCTGCTTTCGCATGAAGATCACATAGTTCAGTGTTATGAAGTCTTCTCCATTCGCCTGTCTGTTAACCTCTCTTTGGTCCAAACATTTTCCAAATATCTTTATTCTCAAATACTCGTAATCTTTTCTCCTCCCTTAAAGTAAGAGCCCATGTTCGAGATCCATATAATGCAACTAGGAGAATAACAGTTTTGTATCATTAGCTTAACGCCTTTTGAGAGAAGTTGGGACGACAAGAGTCCATGTAATAGGCCTACATAATATTGTGCAATTCTAGAATTGGGCCTATGTTTAATTTCTTTCTGCTCCTCATTCGTGTTTGTAGTTATTGTTTCTAGGTATTTGAATTCAGCCACTTCCTCAAAATTTCACTAATACTACTACTACTACTACTACTACTACTACTAATAATAATAATAATAATAATAATAATAATAATAATAAGTTAATAATAATAATAATGATAATGATAATGATAATGATAACGATAACGATAATAATAATAATAATAACAATAACAATAGTAATAATAATAGAGGAAGTGAGCAATTTTAATTACCTGGGATACAATGTATCATATAGAAAAAGTGAAGGCATTGAAAACAAAATAAATGCATTTAATTATATGTGTTGCGCCATAAAACGAAGTCTCAAAGGAACTAGAAAGGAGACACTTTTAAAATTTTATAAAACAATGGCAGTTCCAACACTACTATATGGATCGGAACACTGGGTCCTAACAAAAAACCAGGAACGAAGAATAGAAACGTCACAAATGAGGTTTCTGAGGAGTGTGGCTGGCTACACAATAATGGATCAAAGGCGAAGTGAGGATATACGAAGAGAACTGAATATATGCAAACTATTAGATAGAATTACACAACACAGAGATGAATGGATGGACCACATCAATAGAATGGATAACAGCAGAATTCCGAAACAGATTCTCCATTACAAACCACTAGGACGAAGAAATATTGGAAGACCCAGTAAAAGATGGATAGACCAATTCTAACATGAGATCGGAACAGACCAGCAGGATATACCGATTCTGATGACGATAAAAATAATAATAATAACAACAAAACAATAATAATAATAATAATAATAATAATAATAATAATAATAATAATAATAAAAATAGGTAATATTAATCTATCTACAATGGCATAACAGCGCAATGTTGGACCTTAGCCTCTCCTTTGTTACGAGTTCCTAGAGCAAGTTAAACAAGTTCATTTAATTACTCTTATTTGGTCAACATACCGACCCAATGAGACATCTAGAAGGGTATTAAAGTAGGCTGTTACTAGGATGAAGGAGGTCGGTAAATTTTGCTTATTAGAAGCATCTTTATTTAGGCTTAAGCATCTTTAAGAATTTGAAAATCTTCAGAGTCGTGACCCAAAATAATAATAATAATAATAATAATAATAATAATAATAATAATAATAATAATAATAATAATAATAATAATAATAATAATAATAATAATAATAATAATAATAATAATAATAATAATAATAATAATAATAATAATAACAATAATAATAATATATTTATTTTACCTGGCAGAGTTAAAGCCTTATGACCTTGTCTACCACTCAACCAGGTTAAAAAAATACAAACATTATTCTTACATCTAAATTACAATAAACACAAATATACATGGTACGTCTACAATATAAATAATAATAATAATAATAATAATAATAATAATAATAATAATAATAATAATAATAATAATAATAATAATAATAATATCTTTATTTTACGTGGCAGAGTTAAAGCCTTATGACCTTGTCTACCACTCAACCAGGTTAAAAAATACAAAAATATTCTTATATCTAAATTACAATAAACACAAATATACATGGTACGTCTACAATATAAAATAATAATAATAATAATATAATAATAATAATAATAATAATAATAATAATAATAATAATAATAATAATAATAACAATAATAATAATAATAATAATAATAATAATAATAACAATAATAATATATTTATTTTACCTGGCAGAGTTAAAGCCTTATGACCTTGTCTACCACTCAACCAGGTTAAAAAAATACAAACATTATTCTTACATCTAAATTACAATAAACACAAATATACATGGTACGTCTACAATATAAATAATAATAATAATAATAATAATAATAATAATAATAATAATAATAATAATAATAATATATCTTTATTTTACTTGGCAGAGTTAAAGCCTTACGACCTTGTCTACCACTCAACCAGGTTAAAAAAATACAAAAATTATTCTTATATCTAAATTACAATAAACACAAATATACATGGTACGTCTACAATATAAATAATAATAATAATAATAATAATAATAATAATAATAATAATAATAATATAATAATAATAATAATAATAATAATAATAACAATAATAATAATATATTTATTTTACCTGGCAGAGTTAAAGCCTTATGACCTTGTCTACCACTCAACCAGGTAAAAAAATACAAACATTATTCTTACATCTAAATTACAATAAACACAAATATACATGGTACGTCTACAATATAAATAATAATAATAATAATAATAATAATAATAATAATAATAATAATAATAATAATAACAATAATAATAATATATTTATTTTACCTGGCAGAGTTAAAGCCTTATGACCTTGTCTACCACTCAACCAGGTTAAAAAAAATACAAACATTATTCTTACATCTAAATTACAATAAACACAAATATACATGGTACGTCTACAATATAAAATAATAATAATAATAATATAATAATAAATAATAATAATAATAATAATAATAATAATAATATCTTTATTTTACTTGGCAGAGTTAAAGCCTTATGACCTTGTCTACCACTCAACCAGGTTAAAAAAATACAAACATTATTCTTACATCTAAATTACAATAAACACAAATATACATGGTACGTCTACAATATAAATAATAATAATAATAATAATAATAATAATAATAATAATAAATAATAATAATAATAATAATATATAATAATAATAATAATAATAATAATAATAATAATAATAACAATAATAATGATAATAATAATTGTAATAATGATAATAATAATAATAATAATAAGAGTAATAATAATAGTAATAACAATAATGATAATGATAATAATAATAAAAATAATAATAATATAGTATTTACGTTATATTAAGTGATGGTGTCACTTCCGGATCCGATGTTCGTGGAATCAATCCCAGTAGGTGTAAATTAAATTTTTGTGTAAAAATTACTCCTTCGGAAGGGAATGCAAATCCCTTGGTTCCGAGATGTAGATTTATGGAACGTAAATAAACATAAATGCTGAAATGAGAGGCCACTGATCAGAATTTGACAGTTATTTCATGCAGCTGTGAATATCTGAGCAGATGACTTGAGACGTTGTACAGAACACACAGTGATGTACACCTTACATAACCTTTGTCACCAGGTAATTAAAAAGAGGTAAATTTATCATGTTGTTTGAGGAGGATTTCACTTTTATACGTTTGTAAAACTGTAAGAAAAACAACTAGTATGATAACAGTATTTACACAGGTGAAATAAATCTGATTATAATTTGAAATATGCTAGTGTAGGACATTTGTACTGAATTCTGTTAGATAAAAGACCGTCGCACTGGAAATGCGTTTACTAAGCGAATTTAAAGTTAGGGTCCAATTTCGTTGGTTTAAGAATGGTTATTAACTAACTCAGTGGCACTATGAAACCCTATACCACAGCCACCATATGTCCGGCTCCGAAGTTTAGGTTATACGAGGGGTAAAGAGAGAATTCGCGCTCTACTGCCAATAAGGAAATGGTTGTCATGGGAGTAGATGTCTACCACAACCAATCACTGCTCTTGACGCAGCTGTAGCGCGCTAATAAGATTTGAAATTGCAGAGATGTTGTCAGCTGTATGTCTGCTAACCGCATATATAAAGCGGCCACTCTCACTGAATATCCATATCGGCAAGACTGTTGTGAAAACGTCAAGGTCGGAGAATCAGTGGCTGCAGTATAGGTTCATGGCCGCGCGGAGATAAGCTCTCCATACATATCTCTTCTGAGCTAATCTTTCCGAAACATTTCCTGTATAATTTACTTTCTTCAAATCTTGGTTAATGTTATTCTTCTACCTCATTCGTGTCCTACCTACAGGAAGTTTTCCCTGTGATATTCCTTTAAGGACGTGCTTATATTTCTTTTGGATTAATCCTTTTAAGATTATGAATTTGTGTTTTAATGATTCTATGCACCTTTTTCATTCTCAATTCGTTACACATATTCAGTCATTCGCAGTCTAAGGGAATTAACTTTTCTTATTATATCTGGTTTCCTATAAAGATCATGTAGCTCATTGTTATTTAGTCTATTCCATTCGCTTATCTGTTCATATCTGTTTGATCCAAAAATGTTCCTAAGAACCCTGTTCTCAAATACTCGTAATGTTTTCTCCTTCCTTAAAATAAAATGTCCATGTTTCACATCCATATAATATAACTGGGAGAATAACAGTTTAATATGTTTTTCAGTTTAATGTTTTTTTTTAATGCTTATCTTCAGCACGTATTACGAATGAATGAACAGCGCATACCAAGAAGAATGTATAATTATAAACCAAAAGGGAGAAGAATGTTCGGAAGACCATTGAAGAGATGGAAGGACAAATTCGACCTATAATGAGATCAGAACAGGCCATTGGGCTTAATTCTTGTTGTTGTTAATGATGATGATGTTTTTTAGAGGCGTTCGGACTACAAGAGTCCCTGTAATGTGTCATAGCATGCATTCCCAATATAATATGATAATTTCAAAATTAAAAACTAAAGCAATGGCATTCTATGGAAAGTATCCAGTAAGAACAAAAATAGTAATAGAAGATAAAGTGTTGGAACAGGTTTTACACTTCCAGTATTTGGGCTGCGAATATAACTTATGAAGTAGAACAAGATATAAATAAGAAAATGCAGAAATTTGAATATATTTGTGGAACAATCAGACGAACACCGAGGAACAAAGTAAGAAAGGATACACAGCTAAGATTTTACTCAACAATGGCACTACCAGTGGCGATGTATGGGAGTGAGGCCTGGGTCCTGAAGGAAAAAGAAAAAAAGTAAAATTGAGGCAGCGGAAATGAGATTCCTACGGGCCGTGAAAGGTTGTACAAGAGAAGAACATTTTATTTTGTGTAATGCCACCAGGTTGTCTTTTATGACATTTCTGACTTTATCCCCTGGCATTGGCGGAATTGTAATCCATTTCTTAGGTTGGGACACCTGGAAGACGGAATTACGTTACCCGGATGATATGATGGGTGATAAATGATAATGAAGCGCCAGGAGAGTTCTTAACCTAAACTTAACCTAAATTCCAGACCATGGGCAACCACAGGAATAATTCTCTTTAAAAAAATCCTATGGTCTGACCGGGAATCGAACCCGGGACCTCATGAACAGTAAGCAGTAACGCTGACCACTAGCCCATGAGGCTGGTCAGAGAAGAACATATTAGAAATGAGAATAGTAGAGAGGAACTAGAAGTAAAACCATTTCTTGAACAAATAGAAGAACACAGGAACAATTAGACAGAACATCTGCAAAGAATGACAGAGGATAAGATACCAAAGATTGGCACTGATGTATAATCCTGGAGGACGAAGATCTGTAGTAAGACCAAGAAAGCGCTGGGCTGAACAGATGTGAGAACAGAACAGGTAAATACCTAATCCGTGAATGATGATGATGATTTCCAGAATTGAGTATTTGTTTTATTTCTTTCTGCATCTCATTCCTATTTGTAATATTGTTCCTAGGTATTTGAATTCAGACAGCAATAAATTAAAAAAAAAAAAAAAAGGAAGTGTTTGTTAGCTAGCAAACTAGGACCATTAGGAGTGCCTAGGCAGGTTACCACCATAGAGAAATCGAATAGAGGGAAAACTGCGTACAGTGACATCTAAAAATTTACAGTCGTTTACTATGAACTACAATGAGCAAACTACAATGGTAGCGCTGTTTCGTAGTAACAGAATATGTAACTAAATAAAACAAATGCAAGGCACACGGCGTGTTCATTCGGGATTATGGGAAATTAGTCATTTTGTAAATTGAAAAATTTAATTATCTTTTGTTCTATGTAGAGAGTACTGTAAAAATTATATATTATGGAGAGTTAAAAATCATTATTTAGATTTTATTTTACTCTAATTTATAAGTAAATTCAAACTTTTTTACGTTTTTAATGTGAATCTATTTTCAAAGACTATTTAACTCATACCCCAAATGTGATTCAATGACCAATCACATTTCAACGATTTTTTAATTACAACCAATCACAGTCATGTTTCACCTCATTTCACCTCGAATTTATCAAACAAGTTTATCATATTAAAGAGAGCTACTCCTTTTTAACATTCTGAATAGGTCATAGCATTATTTTGCAGTGACTCACTCTGTAAGAAATGCGGTTACCAGATAATTTATAGTGCGCGAATTTCAGCTGATGGTTCTTGCGGGAGATAATATAAAAACATTTGTAGCAATTGATTATACCAAAAAAAAACTACTGTTTGCACTTTCTTAAACGAATTATTTCGCAGGAAACAACGTTGCAGAAAAATATAATTTACATATTTACATCATAGGACATCAGAAATAATTAATGCCTATAACGTTGGTTATAAATTTCTCCTCTAGGGTGCATTCTTACAATATTGCGATCCTTTGGCAATAAATAATATGATCTGGTTGCGGTGATGAACAAAAGAAGCAAGTGAAGCGTACCAATAGTTTCTCATTTGTTTTCAAACATCGCACTTTACATTAAATATATAATTATTTTAAAATAACTATGGTTAAATAATGATTTGTGAGTAAACAACTTAATTCTATTCGTTAAATAGTCCTAACAAATTCCACTCTTGATTTCCAAATTCTCTAGATAAATTCACTCCTCACTTCGTGAGCCGTGAATTTATCGATCATTTGGAAATCACTCGTGGCATTACTTATGATAAACCTACTAGATGTGATAAAATTCTAAGATTTGTTAGGTTAGGAAGAGTGATGTTAGTGTACAGCTATTTCTAATAAACATTTAAAAAATGCGAGTGACTTTATAATGGATTTCAGATGTATGACATGGCTAAGGTTCTTTAATAAATATTGTATAAAATTTGTATGTGAGAATAAGGGGGTTGGTTAATTGTACATATTTAAAAGAGATCATAATGCACGTTTTTTAATTTTAATAAATGAAAATAAATTAACATGTTTTATTTATTTCCATTCTTCCCTTCTATTAAAATAAAAAAAAATCTTTAGGTCTGAGTGGCTGGGTACAAATAATTCCACAATTTAAGATAAATTAAAATGATTCCTATAAAAGTTCAATTCCGCGATTATTCTCCACATGGTGTTGGTAATTCATAATTTTACCACCAGACTGTGCTGAATTTCATATTAGTACCAGAAAAAATCGAAAAAATAGATGTCGTTAGTTGTTCTACACTAGCGCCGCTTGTGGCATGTACGCGAAATTTGTCCACTTTCTCCTCTGGTTCCTCTGTGGCTACCACCTGAACTAACGATGTGTACTGAAATAAATCAAGATTATGCCCTTGAACTTTAGCCTGTAAATTATGTTGTCGTAAAACACTAACATTTTCTCCATCGTGACTTGTGGTATTTTTACTACTCTCTAAATTTGCAAGTCCGTGACGCCACTGTTACACTTGAAGAAACAAGAGGTGAATCGGTACTACTAATTGACTTTAAAATATCGATTCACTTATTATTGAAGAGGAATTTAAAACGTGAATTTGTACTTAGATGAAGGGAACTGTCAATCATTGCATGGCGAAACCTACCTTGAAGTTTCTCTCAGAGAAGCATTGTGATGTACCAATGTCGTGTCCAAAAAATGTCGTTTTTAACTGCAAGGCACAGAAATCGAAGGCAGAAATAATTAATGTCAACCCACTCTACGGGGTAGGTGGACAACCTGCTTGAGTAAGAGCGGAGCGAACTCATGATTATTGTGATTTGTTTTTATCATGACATTACGTAACGCTTCACTTATCTGGAGAAGTGGCGTAAGCAACAATATCTATAAATTTTAGATCTTTCACGTGAAAACTTCTTTCGACTTTATCTATATTCTGACAAACTGGGGTACGTCTATGTAAAATTGTAGGCTTTCACGGTAGCTGTCTTGACTCTTGGTAAACTGGTTTTCCGGGCAAAATGGTCGTGGTTCAGTTTTGTTTAAACTCGACGTTTCGTCTGTTATTTTGGTAGACATCTTCAGAATCTCCTGAAGAAGTCTACCGCAGTAGTAGACGAAACTACGAATTAAAAAAAAACTGGATAATTGCCATGCAGCTCGAAAACCCAACTTAACAAGACTCAAATACATTTTTGGGTTTATACATTTCAATGACTACTCTCTAAAATCTAGTAGGTTAAGCTCGGGTTAATCGGGACAAAAATAGGAAAATCTATAATAATATTTTAGGGTGAATAGGGACAGTGTTTTTGGAGAATCAGGACAGTTTAAAGTGCTTTATTTCGGCAAGCTACATTAATTTGGTGTATTTGTTATGGTTTAGGCAGCGTGAGCCATCTAAACGTCCAAAAAACGACTTTTTTAGTGCACGGATACACTTTTTTTTTTTACCTCCGACTTGTAGACTGCGAAGGATAATACATATGGCAAGAATGGGAAATGAAAGAAGGACATGGGAACTTGTAGAAAAATCATGGGGAAAACGATGAGTTAAGTTGAATGTGTTTAATTATCATTCTCTTATTGTTTTATTATATTGTTTGCGTTTTCGTCTGTATCTGATTTCTGTAACAGTACAACCCCGGTATTTCGAACTAATTGGGGGTGTTATCTGTTCGGATTCGGACATATTCGGATTGTCATAAGTAATGCCAGGAGTGATTTTCAAATTATCGACAAATTCACGACTCACGAAGTGAGTCGTGAATTTATCTAGAGAATTTGGAAATCAAGAGTGGCACTTGTTAGGACTATTTAACGAATAAAATTAAGCTGTTTACTCACAAATCGTTATTTAACTATAGTTATTTTAAAATATTTATATATTTAATGTAAACGGCGATGTTTGAAAACAAATGAGAAACAATAGGTACGCTTCATATGCTTCTTTTGTTTATCGCTGCAACCAGATCATACTATTTATTGCCAAAGGAACACAATATTGTAAGAATACTCTCTAGTGGAGAAAAAATGAAACACATCAAACTGTACATTAGTTCATTTCTGATGTCGTATGATGTAAATATGACAATTATATTTTTCTGGATTATTGCCTGGGAAGAAATACATTTAAGGACGTGCAAACAGTGGTTTTCTTTTTTTGGTGGTATAATAAATTGCTACAAACGTTTTTATATTAACTCCTGCAAGCGCTATGTGTTGACATCTATGCACTATATATACAATCTGGTAGACGTATTTCTTATAGGCTCAGTCACTGCAAAATAATGGTCAGACCTGTTCAGAATATTAAAAGGAGGAGTTTTGTTTAATATGGTAAATATAACACTGATAAATATTTCGTGAAACACGACTGTGATTGGTTGTAAAACAGAAATAATTGAAACGTGATTGGCCATTGACTCCCATTTGGGGCATGAGTTAAATAGTCATAATTAATGCACGAGTGATTTCCAAATTATCGATAAATTCACGACTCACGAAGTGAGGAGTGAATTTATCTAGACTATTTAACTCATGCCCCAAATGGGAGTCAATGACCAATCACGTTTCAATGATTTCTGTTTTACAACCAATCACAGTCGTGTTTCACCAAATATTTATCAGTGTTATATTTACCATATTAAACAAAGCTCCTCCTTTTTAATATTCTGAACAGGTCTGACCATTATTTTGCAGTGACTGAGCCTATAAGAAATACGGCTACCAGATTGTATATATGGTGCATAGATGTCAACACATCAGGAGTTAATATAAAAAAACATTTGTAGCAATTTATTATACCACCAAAAAAAGAAACCACTGTTTGCACTTTCTTAAATGTATTTTTTCCCAGGTAATAATCCAGAAAAATGTAATTGTCATATTTACATCATACGACATCAGAAATGAATTAATATACAGTTTGATGCGTTTCATTTTTTCTCCACTAGAGAGTATTCTTACAATATTGCGTTCCTTTGGCAATAAATAGTATGATCTGGTTGAAGTGATAGACAAAAGAAGCAGATGAAGCGTACCTATCGTTTCTCATTTGTTTTCAAACAACGCCGTTTACACTAAATATATGAATATTTTAAAATAACTATAGTTAAATAATGATTTGTGAGTAAACAGCTTAATTTCATTCGTTAAATAGTCCTAACAAATGCTACTCTTGATTTCCAAATTCTCTAGATAAATTGGAAATCACTCGTGGCATTACTTATGATAATTTGGAAATTAAGAGTGGCATTTGTTAGGACTATTTAACGAATAAAATTAAGCTCTTTACTAAAAAATAATTATTTGAATATAGTTACCGGTGTTTTAAAATATGTATATAGTTAATGTAAACGGCAATGTTTGAAAACAAATTAGAAATGTGAGGTTATGTATATTCACTGCAACTCGATCATATTATTTATTGCCAAATAGGATCGCAATATTGTAAGAATGCACTCTAGTGGAGAAATAATGAAACACATCCAACTACTATAATCAAGATTATAAGTTAATCATTTATATTTTGAATAAACAACTCAGTAAAATCACTGAATCTATTCATTATTTGCTATATTCAATGTATTTGTTGGAGAAAAATATTGGTCTAACCTGTTCAGAATATTAAAAAAGGAGGAGCTTTCTTTATCACAAAAACAAGAGCTGATAAAGAGAAATCGATAAAGAGCGAAGTGAAACACGACTGTCATTGGTGTAAAACAGAATTCATTGAAACGTGATTGGTCATTGACTACCATTTGCGACATGAGTTAAATAGTCGTTTTTAATTATTGTTGTGGCGTCTTAGAAGCCTCTACCAACAACCCCCAGGCTCTGCCTGGTAGTAACAATGTGTTTTTTTAAACTAGAGGGAAACAGTTGCCTTCGATGCTGCCTGTAAGCTAAATTACTGAGCTGACTTTACTCAATAATAACAGTTATGCATTATTTCGTTTTCACTGCGGTCCGCCACATTGAAATAACTGTTACGAGAAATTAGTAAAATATAAATGTCCAAAAAATTTTTATAAATTCTAAAATTATTTTAAGATCAGTGAAATCCGAAAAGAGCCGTTTCTGATTGGAATGTCGACTTGGCTTCCCGCTCTTGTCCTTTTGAGGGTGGTCGGCTTCTGCGGCGGTGGCAGTCTTCCTGTTGGCGGCTTAGGGCGTCGGCTAGAACATCAACAGGATCATCGGCAGCACCAGCGTCGACAAGCTTGTTAATGTCTGACCACTGGACTTTTGTTGCCCGATCTGTGCCTCGTTATTATAAGCACTGGATAAATCACTCGTTATCATCGAACGAACATATATATCAAAAGGGCTAAAGAGGGTATGTAAATCCCTAAAGTATCCGGAGGTTGATTTCATGAACCACTGATTCCCTTTTCAGCTGTCGAGGATGCTTCCAGGAAACTGGATGTTTCCTTGACGAGCTAGGGGAGGGGATGTATGTTGGAGAGGAAATTCAATTTCCAACACATAGTAAGTAAGTAAGCCTACAGCCGAGAAAGGGGGGAGGAAAGTTGGAGTATTTTATTTCTGCTTTGGGACACAGCCTACAGTCTTCTCACCAACAACTTTCCTTATCCACAAGCGTGCGAACTTCAAAGAGTCCACTTCAATATATTAAATTTATAGAAAACAAGGCCACAGTGGAATCCAATTGGCCAGCACACCTGTTTTAAGCAAACATATTTAAACAACAATCCTTTATCGATTGCATTACTAAATTAACATTATAATTAAAGCATCCAACTTTCAAGGAAATTAAACAAATTTATTCATATATACCTCGATAGGTACAGGAGCCAATCAGCGCGGAGCACTGCAACAGCTACAAGTCTTCAGCCATGCGGAGAATGATTTTCAGTGTTTTCATATATTAAATTAAGTAATTGCTTCGGCATTACTTCAACATTTTTTGGGGTTAATGGACTCAGCCTTCGTCCCCTGTCAACTACAATTGAAGTTGGCCGGCAGCGTGATAGCCGCAAAACCAGCCGCATTCCGCGCTGTTCATCTTGATTTTCTTTTGACTTTTTGACTTCTTTGCCAAATTAAGGGTTAAAAGTAGCATATTATTTTATTGACGTGGCCTTGGTACATCAAAACGCTTTTCTGAGAGAAATTTTAAAGTGTGTTTTTTTTATTTGATCGGTTTTAAATGTATACAACATATTTCTAATATTAAGTTTTGATTCTCTGCATTCATCTCTGTCCTTCCAGTCACCATCCTGCAGTCCTTGTCCTTCATCAAATTCGTAATTTCCGCTATGCATGTCTTCTTATGTCTCTCACATATTTTCCTCTGATATGGAATCCAGTCCAAACTCCTAACTGGCAATCTATCTTCATTCGTCCTTTTCACGTGCCCAATCATTGTAATTGTTTTATATCCCAAAAATTGCATAATTGTTTCGTTGAAGTTATTTTCTTTTTCAACGTAGGTTTCGGCATAAAATGGTTGACAGTTCCTTTGTAATTAACAAAACTTATAATCCGAGTTTTTATTTATTTATTTATATTTTTTCTTGTTCCGTATTACCCCAGTTTACGATAGATCGTTGAAATGTTGTCTGTGATAGTGATGTTTTTTTATGGTCAGAGTTGAGTTTGAGATAATATTTTACATTTTTTAGAAAAGAAAAATTATCGCTTGAACCAGGACTTGAACCCCGGACCTCTGGTACTGCGCACCAGTATGCAGTCCATTACACCATTCAAGACACGATACAAACTTCAAAATTTCTTTCCTCATTCAATGTTTTATATGCTTTTTCACACAGTCACTGAAATATACATTTTATTTGTGAGTCTTATGAGTCTGTTGTTGCAAGAGGTTTGACTTTTTCCCTGCAAACAGTGTCTCGATCTCCTGCAGGGACTTGCCCTCTGTCTCCGGCAGCTGGAAGTACAGGTACACGAAACAGAGTATGTTGACTGTTCCGAAGAACCAGTAGGTCCCGTGCAGTTTGAACACATGTTCAGTCATGAGGTATGTTTTGGCAGCTACGAACGCCACGATGTACATGAATGCAGCAGCCAGACCGCCTGCGTAACCTCGCGTTCTGTAACAAAACATCTCTATTTAATTTACATTATCATAAGCATACTTCGGGGAAATAGTACCGAGATGTGAAGTTACAAATAAACAAACTTAATTTGTTTACAAAGTGCTAGCGACTGACTCAGGCAACGTTAAGACTGACTGCAAGCTGTGATGCCTATTGTTCTGTGTATATGGTATACTATGCTTACTCTGACAACTGGCACATATCATTAACTTACATAATTCACAACTGTATTAATTCACTTGTTGTTCAGAACTAAACAAAACTTCAGTAATTGACTCTCTCTTATTCAAAGAATTTTTCTAAGTTCTACAGAATCTCAGTGTGCATGCGTGAACACTTAATGTAACCTCCACCAGGTGACAGGATATATATATCCATCCATCCATAGTAATTCTGCCCAAAGGAAGGTCTTTCACTGCAATCATAGCATTTTCATGCTATGGTTTGCAGATTTACTAGGGAATTATGTGTGTGGTAGCTTTCTGTTGCTTTCCACAATATATATATATATATATATATATATATATATATAATATTATGTTTGAAATCGGAATGACCAACCTTCATAATAAATTCCCAAACATGTTTATAAGATATGGATGTACACCAACTTCCCTCTTCGTAACCTAACAAAGTTAATTACATGCTTATTATGTAATAAACTATAAACCAATCTGATGTACACTGACTCGTCTCATAGGAAGTTAACAAAATTAAGTTAATTTCTTGGAACATTGTTTGGAATTAATTGCGAGTGTTGGTTACACCGATTTCACAGATATGTCCTGCCATCTAGTATAAGTTACAGTAAGCATTCGCGCATGCGCTTTGCGATTCTGTAGACATTGACAGATACATAGCACAATTTGGGTACATAAATAAATATTTAATTGTAACATATGTTTTAGAATCGTTGAAATATGTTAAAAATAGTACGAAATGTTTTTAAAAAATGGTAAAAGTATGTAGTGTAACAGTGGCATAAGAATGTTGTATCGAAAATCATAGTCACTCTCTAGAATTCAGCTCTAACATGGATAGTTACGTTACCTATGTCAACTGTAAGCACTAACACAGTTCCTCATTGGGCACAGTAAATTTCGCCAATACCTCCAGAGATTCAACATCAATTGTAATTGTAGCGTTAGCAACCAAAGCGTTGAACATATTATCTTTGATTGCCCTTTGTTCTGGAACGAAAGATTCGAATTCACATGTCTTCTAAATAACACCGCCTGTTTAAGTGAACCACTTATTACAGAAGTGCTTTTTACAGAAAAGAACTACAGACTTTTTAATATTTTTATAAATAAGGCTCATAAAAACTTTAGTTCTACGTACATAAAATCAAATAATGACTCACAATTTTGTAACAAAACATAAGCTTAGTGTACCTTAGTTGAAATAGGGTTTATAAATTTCGGATATATCGGGTCGGCCGCGGTGGACTAGTGGTTATGCTCCTTGTCTCTGGTCCCGAGGGTCGCGGGTGCAAACCCGGCCGGGGTCGATGGATATTTTTAGGATGGAAAAATCCTAGGAGGAAGTCCTCCGGGAGGGACTTTAAGCCGTGGGTCCCGAGTCTGAAGATTTTCAGGCTCGTAAAAAATCCTTAAGCCTGAATGAAAAGGCCTCTAAGCAAAATTTACCTAATTTTCCCGTCCTAGTACTACCTTGGTTTCCTAGATGTCATTATGAGGCGGAACGCTGACCACGTACCACTCAAAATTACATCTATACGAAAACAAGTGTAACTAAATTAGTATGGTTCAAATTATTCCGTGTAGGGGGAGAGCGCCTAAATATCTGTAAAGGGAAAACATAGGCTTACAAAAAAAATCTTCTTGTATCTTGTATGCCCATGTTTCCCGTAAAAGAGATTTAGGCGCTCTCCCCCTACAGGGAAGAATTTGAACCATACTAATTTAGTTACACTTGTTTTCGTATAGATGTCATTTGAGTGATCCGTGGTCAGCGTTCCGCCTTATACTGACATCTAGGAAACCAAGGTAGTACTAGCACGGGAAAATTCGGTAAATTTTGCTTAGAGGCCTTTTAATTCAGGCTTAAGGATCTTTTACGAACCTGAAAATCTTCAGACTCGGGACTCACGGCTTAAAGTCCCTCCCGGAGGACTTCCTCCTTGGATTTTTCCATCCTAAAAAAATCCATCGAACCCGGCCGGGTTTGCACCCGCGACCCTCGGGACCAGAGGCAAGGAGCATAACCACTAGTCCACCGTGGCCGATTATTAAATAATAATACTTACTCTTACTCACTGGCACTATCGAACCCATAGGTTCATGGCCGCGCGGAAATAAGCTCTCCATACATCCCTATCCTGCGCTAATGCTTTCCAATCATTCCCTGTATAATCTACTTCCCTCAAATCATAGTTAATGTTGTTCTCCCACCTCTTTCTTGGTCTACCAACTGGGCGTTTTCCTTCTGGCTTTCCTACAAGAAGTTTCCATGCACGTCTTTCATTCCCCATACGCGCAACATGTCCTGCCCATCGGCCCAGTCTATGAGACTTAACTGTTCTTATTAAATCTGGCTTCCTATAAAGACCATGCAGTTTATTGTTATGTAGTCTTCTCCATTCACCTGTCTGTTCATCTCTCTTTGGTCCGAAAAATTTCATAAGAACTTTATTCTCAAATACTTGTAATCTCCTTTCCTCCCTTAAAGTAAGAGTCCATGTTTCGCACCCATATAATATAACTGGTAGAATAATAGTTTTATATATTTTCAGCTTAACGTTTTTTGAAAGGAGTTGGGACATCAAAAGTCTCTGCAATCCTTAATAGCACGCATTTCCAGAATTGAGCCTATGTTTAATTTCTTTGTGCATCTCATTCCTATTTGTGATTATTGTTCCTAGGTATTTGAATTCAGCCACTTCCTCAAAATTTCCCTCATTTGTCATTAGCTGTCCATTTCCATTATATACTGAATTTCTACGTGTGACAATAATAATAATAATAATAATAATAATAATAATAATAATAATAATAATAATAATAATAATAATAATAATAATAATAATAATGATGATGATGATAATAATAATAATGATAATGATAATGTTAATAATAATAGTAATAATAATAATAATAATAATAATAATATAATAATAATAATAATAATAATAAATACTATGATCGTGACGTAATTACCATACTCCTTTGTTCCTGTATACGATTAAGTCGCACAGTACTTGTAAGCATGTAAACATACTACTGTACTTCCGAACTATTTCCCCGCAATCTGATTATAAGTAGTAATACTTACAAACAAAAATGAGTGGAGAAATAAATTAGACATACGGTCAATTCCGGAAATGCATGCTATTATGCATTACAGGGACTCTTGTCGTCCCAACCTCTCTCAAAAAACGTTAAACTGAAAATATATAAAACTGGTTGATTCTTCCAGTTATATTATATGGATCCGAAACATTGACTTTTATTTCAGAGAGAAGAAAAGATTACGAGTATTTGACACAAAGTTCTTCTTCTTC
Source organism: Diploptera punctata (assembly GCA_030220185.1). Classification (NCBI taxonomy): domain Eukaryota; kingdom Metazoa; phylum Arthropoda; class Insecta; order Blattodea; family Blaberidae; genus Diploptera; species Diploptera punctata. The sequence goes on along the minus strand of JASPKZ010003064.1, from coordinate 555,977 downwards.
TTCTTCTTCACTTCCTGGTTTAGGCAAACGTTGCCTGTTCCGTCTTCACTAATAAATCTAAAACCATCTGTTCCGAGGACGTCCGACATCTCTTCTTCCTCTTGGAAAATAATGGAAGTTTTTATTTGGTAATTCCATTGTAAAGAATACGAGTAATATGTTTTCCTCTGATCGCGGTACGAACGCTATGCAGAGTAGACCATTGGTGGGGCTGCCACTTCAAAGCTTTAGGTCCAGCTCCTGGATGTACTAACCCCATCTAGAGGGTTGCCACTTCCGCCAACCTATTAAAAATTAGTTGTAGTTGTGGACTTTACTCTTGTTTCCCCTAGCATGGGTCTCTTATCATACCAGAGAAAGGACCCCCCTCTTCCCATCAGTTCTCCGACCCAAATCGCCGAAGGGATTCTATACCACAACCTTGATTTGGGTTACTCGGATTAGCAGGTCCACCTCGAGCAGGTTGGGAGACAAAGTTCTTATGAACATTTTTGGACCAAAGAGAACGGATAGATGAACCAAGGAGACTACATAATAATGAACTACACGAACTGTGTGGGAAACCAGATGTAATGAGAAAAACTGAAGAAGGAATAGGAAAATTGGGGATTACATACACATTTGAATGAAACGAAGTATATGGTAATAGGGAATACATAAAAAGACTTGTTTTAGAGGTGGCTCCGTGGCACAAGCGGTTAGACGCTCGTCTCTCACCGCTGGAGTCCCCGAAATCGAGTCTCGGTCAGTTCATGTGGGTTTCGTGGTGGACGAAACGAAGCTTGGGCAGGTTTTTCTCGGGGTTTCTCCCGATTTCCCCTGCCACAAATTTCATTCAGCCATTTTCTTCATCCTCTTATCATCCACATCGTTTCATTTCGTTCATCCGCCCCGTGACGGTGCATTAGGGAGGTCACCGGCACTCTTGTAGTTCACTGAGCTCTATAAATATAGGGGATTCATCTCATCTCATTCCTCGACCCAACCCTGAGTTGGACATGAGTTGACATTATATATATCCATCCATCCGTAGTAATTCTGTCCGGGGGCAGGTCCTTCACTGCAGTCATAGCATTTTCATGCTATGCTTGCAGCTTTACTAGGGAATTGTAGGTATGGTAGCTTCCCGTTGCTTTCCACACCGGTGAAGGATGATGATAATGATAAGGATGATGATGGCCATATGCTTTCGGGGACCGTTTGAGCCTTAACGTTTTCCTGACATTTGTCTTACAGGTGAGGAAAAACCCCGATAAAAACCTCACCCAGAAAAACTGCCCCGACCGGGGATCGAACCCGGGCCCGCTGCGTGACAAGGCAGCATCCTACCTCGAGACCACAGCCGTGGACATTATATATATATATATATATATATATATATATATATATATATATATATATGTCGCTAGATATTGCACAAGATTCCTCCATTAAATTGCAAACCTCTGTACAGTACATATGTGTGGAAGGCATGTGGTACTATTGATTGATTCTTCCATCAATTGGGGAGTTAAGCCTGGTGCCCCACGTCATGATTTTCGTTAGTTGTTTTAATGAAAAAAATACAGATCTTTACCGATCCTATCTATCAAACACAAAAAGACCGTGAACAATATATATATAAATTACGTGTCACGTTGTTTGTCCGCGATGGAATCCTAAACTACTGAACCGATTTTAATAAAATTTTGCACACTGTGTGCAGTTTGATCCAACTTGAGACTTAGGGTAGTCTATAACTAAATTTATAGTCTCATTATTTTTATTGCAAATTATTTGTTTATTATTTAACAAAGAGTTATAATTATCTGTGAGTTCCATACGATTCTAACAGATGGCGGTGTAAGGTAATTAGGTAAGGTAATTGGTTTAATATTTAACAAAGAGAGATCCAGATGGTTGTGCTTTTTGTTGCAACCGGCGAATTTAAATTGAAATACAAACATCGATTATTTCATAATTTAAGTGTGTTCAGTGTATATTTTATTTTCAATATTATTAATTTCGTGTGTAAGTATTAGTTTTAAGTAATCTGGCTGAAAGACAGCAACTTAATTTAAATTTTTAACGTATACCTTAGCCACAGCAACGCGTGGCCGGGACTTCTAATATATATATATATATATATATATAAAGATTAAAGTTCTTAGGAAGTTTTTTGAATCAAAGAGAGACGAAGAGACAGGCGAATGGAGAAGACACATTACAACGAGCTACATGATCCTTACTTAAATTTTAATTTATTTCTAAGTATTTTTGATGAGGCTATGAAATCTAATTAATAGACTAGGATTAGATACCCTATTATTTATGAATTAAAAGTTTATACTGGAGTAGTAATAGTTATGGACTTGAAACTTAAAGAATTTGGCGGTATACAATCAATTTTAATGGGTTTATTATTTTAATCAGTCTTACTTCAATTATTGTAGGAGCCGTAGGAGGCTACAACCAAATTTCAATTCGTAAAATCATAACTTATTCATCAATTAATCATTTAGGATGAATAATTATAGCCATACTTCTGGAAGACAGATACAATAAGAACAGTTAAGTCTTACATATATAGACTCCGATGGGCAGGGCAGGTGGCACGAATGGGGATTGAAATAGGGGCTTGGAAACTCCTTGGACACGAGTTGAGAATATTTTTACTTGTTTTTGAAGATGGACTGAAAAATAAAAAGCATGTGACGAATATGTATATTTGGGAGTAAATATTAGTGCAGATGGAAGTCATGATGCTCAAATTAACGAGAGGATAAATAAGGTTAATCTGCAATGTTAAAATCCAATAGTGTTTTATGAGATCAGAAAATACGTTCTAAAACAAAAACATTATTTCCGTCGTCACTCCAAGGATTAGGCAATTGCCCGTTTCGACTTCATAATGCATCAGCACAATGTTTTCTAAGTCTTCCAACATCGTCTTCCTATTGCTTAATAATTTCTTGCTAACAATGGATATCTCTCCTTACTCATTCCATTCATGTGATCAATCCACTTTTGTCTATAACTCGTGGCTTTATCCAATAAAGGCTGCACTTTTAAATCTTCTCTTATATCTCCATTTCTAATTCTATCAAGTTTTGTAAATACTTTAACGTGTCTGATGAACCTCATCTCCGCCGTCTGTATTCTATCTTTCTGTTTTTTTTTTCGTTGGAGCCCAAGTTTCACATCCATACAATATTGTGAGAACTGCCATAACTTTATACATTTTTATTTTTGTTTCTTTTTAATTTTATTTTTGAACGTTTTCTGTATTGTTCCACATACCGTCTGAAATTTTAAAACAATAACATACATGCTATTTTTGGCCGTACATGTTAAAAAATATCACGAAATGATACTGATTTAAGTTTTATAAGCAAGTCTACTCAAACTGATAATTTATTATTAGGAAAGTGAAAATAATCGCCTGCTATCATCCTGTGTAGATGGCGTTGGGGCGGTCGGTCGTTAACGCAGACTAGCATCAGGCTAGTCTGGTGACGTAACATGTCGAGTTGGCTGAATATTCGCATTTTTTGCAGCTCTCTACATCTACTGGAGCTGGGTATCAGAGATGTTAACTGGATTCTGTTGTCTGAGGATAGGGGCGAGCGGAGCGTCTTAGTGATTGTGGCATTAGAGCTACGGGTCCCGTAAAGCATGGATTTAAACAGAGCTAAGTTCAAGTTGTAGGCTAACAAACCAGATGTATGACGGCATATTCATTGGTCGAATAATGGATTTACCTTTAAGCGTGTAAGAAAATGTAGTTTGCTTTCTAACACTCTATAGCACATATGTAGCCTACATACTTATATGCAGAATCTTAAAAAATATATATAGGCCTATATATAATTACAATTTTAATAGATAAAATAAGCATTGTTATATTCTTACGCACGCGCATTGCAGAACACGCTAGGAATTATATTGTTTCAAAATGGCCGCTTTCTGTATAATTTCTTCATCATCATCATCATAGTACATTCACGAATTTAGGCCATTTGTTGACCTGTTTCGGCCTCAAGAGAAACACCATCCAGAAGTCTTTTGAGTGGACGTCCTGGTCTTCTTCTTCCTGCAGGTTGATATCTTAACATTTGTTTGGGTATTCTGTGATCTTCCATTCGATGAACATGTTGCATCCATCTTGACTTATAATCAGAAATTTTGTTTTCTAAAGATTCCATGTGTAATTCTTCTAAGATGTCTTCATTTTTTTTGTGATCTAGTAGTGTGTATCCTGCAGTCCTCCGAAGGTATCTCATTTCAGCAGATCTAAGTCTCTGTATATCCTTCTGTTTCAACGTCCATACTTCGCTACCATACAAAAGAGTTGGAAGAGCCAGTGTTTTATACACTTTCAGTCTTGAATGCTTTTGGACTAACTGTGGCTTGAAGATAGAATTTATTAACCCTAAAATTCTTAAAAATTTAGATATTTTTGCATTTACTTACAATTTCTTAAATTATTAAAAAATAAACTATTTGTAAAGCGGAAAGAAACAAATTATTTTGAAAGTTTTCAAATAGTATAGTGAAAAAATTCTACATTAGTCACTGAGGTTGTAGTTTTAATAACAACAGAATTTACAGGTGAGTCAACATGAAGCATATATTCTGCTCGTAATGAAATTGTAAATAAAGAATATCTATCGACATCATGGAAAAGCGTAAACGTCTGATTAGGTAGGCCCATTTGTATTTTTTGTAATAAATAAATAAATAAATAAGAAATGGAGGAATTTTCTAATTATTGGTACCGTCCTACCTTGTATTCATTTTTATTTCTCGTAAAATACGATGTTGCCTAAGAACAATGATTCTATCGATGGCATTTCCGTACACAATTTAGTCACCACGGTTCCACCAATAGGCGAGTGAGCGGAGTAATATCTTATGCAAGTTTTGTTTGGAGTACAACTGAACTTAGCTCGGAATTACTTTAGAGGGAAAGGTTTTGGATGTACAAAAATCTTAGATTGCAACATAGTATAATGAGAAGTTAGAATTCTGACTGCTTTTTGTCTTGCTTACCTGAATGGAAAAACTTCTGCCACTAGTAGCCATGGCACCTGGCACTGTGCCGTCGATGCGAATGAGAGGAGAATAAAGAGAGCTAAAGGCAACCATGTGGCGACTGGTTTGGGTTCTTCTCCAGGTACAATGAACAAGAAGGCGTAGAGACCAAGTAGCAGGCAGGAGGCGGCGCAGACTGCAGTTGTACCGAGACCCAACAGGCGCTTACCCAAGCTTTTTACTACACACACCAGAAACACACTTCCCAGGAACCCGGCTGCTGCTACCACCACCTGCAATACACCACAAGCTGCCTCTTAAGATCCGTCATCATCGTCGTCAATTTAACGGAGGAAAATAGATTTATGATAAAAAGGTCGAAAAACACATATGAATCATACAGTAAATTTACAAAAAAAAAAAAAAAGGCAATATATAGCAATGAAAGAGAAAATTTAATGTTGGAAGAAGGAATTCAAATAAAGCAAGTGAGACAAACTAAATATTTGGGGATAATTATAGATCCATCCATAGTAATTCTGCCCGAAGGCAGGTCCTTCACTGCAATCATAACATTTTCATGCTATGCTTGCAGCTTTACTAGGTAATTGTAGGTGTGGTAGCTTCCCGTTGCTTTCCACACCGGCGAAGGATGATGATGATGTTGATAGTGATAAGGATAATGATAGCCATATGATTTCGGGGACCATTTAGGCCTTAAAGTTTTTCTGACATTTGGCTTACAGGTGAGGAAAAACCCAGATAAAAACCTCACCCAGAAAAACTGCCCCAACCGGGGATCGAACCCGAGCCCGCTGCGTAACAAGGCAGCACGCTACCTCGAGATCACAGCGGTGGACTATTATAGATAATATTGAACATTTTCCTATACTGTTATTTTAACACAGTTCCAATAATGGATCATATTATAATATTATAATGATATTGTGAAAAGAAAAATTCATGTCTGAACCAGGAATCGTACCGTGGACCTCTAGTTCTCCAGACTAGTGTGTAGTCTGGAGAAGTAGAGTTCCACGGTTCGATTCCTGGTTCAGACATTCATTTTTCTTTTCACAATATCATTATAATATTATAATATGATCCATTATTGGAACTGTGTTAAAATAACAGTATTGGAAAATGTTAAATAACATCGTTTACTGCTTATAAAAGTGGTGGTGTAAAATTCTCAAATATAAATACTTCTAAACGAAGCCGGCCGTTGGTGATGGTAGTGACACCTACCTGACAGCGGACGAAACGAGACTTATAGATTTGTGGAAAGAATTGTTAATGTTTGTGCCAAGTCTAGAATGGTGTAGTGAGCTGCACACTAGTCTGGAGAACTAGAGGCCCACGATTCGATTCCTGGTTCAGACATTAATTTTTCTTTTGACAATATCATTATAATATTATAATTATAGATTACATTGAAGGTATAGGCAAAGAAAATATAAAGCATAGAACTGAATTGAGTAGAAAAATATCATCGTTAAATTCTATATGGTGGGATAAGCATATTTGGAAAGACCAAAATATATTGGTAAAACAGTGGTGGAATCTGTTGCAATGTACGTAAGCGATATGTGGGCAATCAATAAATACTACAATAATAGATTAATAGCTCTAGAAGTGGATTATCTACGCAGAAGTGCCAGAAAATCAAAATTAGAATATGTTAGAAATAATAAATTAGAAACATAATGGAAGCAGAAGAAAACATAGTAAAAAAATTGAATAAAAGGAATTAAAATGGTTAGGATATATTTTAAGAATGGAAGGCAAGAGATGGCCGAAACAATCATATCAATGGCAACCGACCAGAAAGAAGAAAAAAAGGAAGACCAAATTTAACTTGGAAGGAATGCATGAGGATAGCAAAGCAAGCAAGAGGGTAAAAGCATTGAAGATGCTCAAGATCGTAGGTTTTGGAAGATTGGCACGGGAAGACGACAGCAGCTGTAAAAAACCCAAAGCGAGATAGAAAATAGATTTAAGTTTACCATTGAGTCAATGACATAGACTGCGATGGGCAGGACATATGGCACGAATGGAGAATGAAAACCAAGGGTAAATTCCCAGTTGCTATACCAAGAAAGAGGTAGGAAAATAATATTAACCACGATTTGAGGGAAGTAGATTATACAGGGAATGATTGGTACACATTAGCTTAGGATAGGAATGTGTGGACACCTTATGTCCACGCGGCCTCCAGGTTTGATAGTGTTAGGGAGTTAATTTATCAAGTAATAATAATAATAATAATAATAATAGTAATAATAATAATAACAAGAACAAGAGCAAAAACAAGAAGAAGAAGGAGAAGGAGGAGGAGGAGAGGAAGGAGAAGAAGAAGAAGAAGAGGAGCAAGAAGAACAAGAAGAAGAGCAAGAAGAGGAGCAAGAAGAAGAACAAGAAGAAGAGCAAGAAGAGGAGCAAGAAGATGAACAAGAAGAAGAGCAAGAAGCAGAGCAAGAAGAAGAACAATAAGAATAACATGAACAACAACAAGAAGAACAACAAGATTAAGAATAAGAAGAAGAACAATAATAATAAATAATTATTCCATTTGATTAACGCGGTTTAACTTCTCACCTTTGAAGGTACTTTTAGGTGTCACACGCCACCCGGGCTTTACAGCGACACGACCTGTCGGGAGAGGGATTTTAATTTAAGGATCACATTCATACTTTTTTGACCACGCAAGGATACGGAGAGCTTCCCCTGAATGAGTGATCAATTCAATATCAGTACCTCTTCCGAGGCAATACGACGTTAAGACAAATTCACACTAAATGGCGAATATGATGATGACAATTATGATGGGCATATAATGTTCAGGGACAGATTTCGGCCTTAAAGTTTCCTGACATTTGTCTTACAGACGAAGAAAAAGTCTCGAAATACCATCACCCAGGAAAGTTGTCTTTACCGGGGATCGAACCCAGGCTCGCTGCATAAGAGGCAGCAATGCTACCCCAAGACCACAACGGTGGATATAATAATAATAATAATAATAATAATAATAATAATAATAATAATAATAATAATAATAATAATAATAATAATAATAATAATAATAATAATAATAATAATAATAATCCACTCCATGTCCTCCAGTCCTCTTGTTCCCATTCCAGTTCTTATTTCTTGCATCCATGAGTTTTGAGGTCTTCCTTTCTTTCTTGATCCAGGAGGACATCATTCAAATGTTTTTCTTGGTAACCTTTCTTCTTGCATTTGTCTTACATGCCAATACCAATTTGACTGCTTATACATTATAATAATATGCTATTGAATATGTAATCTTTTTTAATTTTTTCTCGTCTGACTTTATGTCTTATTTTTTCAATTTTGAACATCTTGGTGCTCGGTTCCATATGTGACAGTACTTCTCACTATTGAATTAAATATTTATAATTTATTTGCCCTAGTTAATAATAATAATAATAATAATAATAATAATAATAATAATAATAATAATTATTATTATTATTATTATCATTATTGTTTTTGTTGTATGAAGTTTAAAGAGACTTACGGAGCTCCACCTGGGATCTATAGGCGCATTGAACCTCTGCAGAACACCGACGAAGTAAGGCTTGATGGAGAAGATGCCGCCCATACTGGAGAACACGAACACGATGAAAGTGAGTGTGAGAGGGCGTCTGGTCGCCGGTTCCCACATGAGTTTCAGTTTCCCGAGAACCGCGTGTTCTTTCTTCGCTGTCTTGACTTCCAGCAGAGAAGATAATTCTGGCTGCAGGCTGTTTTTCGTCTGGTAGTTGCTTCGCCGAGAAGCTTTCGTAATAAGACACTAAGTCGTCCAATTCCTTCTGCACAGCCTTGGGTTCTACCCAGCCTCTCAACCAACACAGAGAGGTCTGCGCATCCTTCCTTCTTCCTTGTGCTACCAGCCATATCGGGGACTCTGGTATCTGAAACGTCAAAAAATTGCATTTTACAATGTTACTCCATATTGTCTGTCCAACGGATCTTTGCCCCCGTAAGATATGCAAACTAAAGCGTACTTCCTTTTCTGCCTCGGCAAATCATTTCCCTCCCTGAATTCCTATCTCTCTCTCTCTCTCTCTCTTTTATATTTCTCTCTTGCACTTGCCCCCCAGTGTTGTCAACTCGACTCCAGCCTTGTATTATTCAATATTCAAGAATCATGACACTGGGGGAAGTTTGGCAACATCCCTACTCGATAAGTTACTGTGGCTGCTGTTTGACGTATGGGAAGGGAGTGCGGTGAAATTATGTGAGTATTGACGTGTAGTTTCCTACGAACGATGCAAGGGCGCTATACGAGGGCATAGGTCCGTTGGTCCGAGTATAATATGTTGTTGAGTAGTCTTTGTTGTATAGGAAAATCTGAATATTGAAAGTCTCGAAATAACATATTTTGTGAATGCATTCTCTGTTTCTCACATTCAGTAAGTGAAACCGCCCTAAAAATATGTTCAGTTGAATTTGTTTAGAACGTGGAATTGGGAAGTATTCGAACATCCACCAAATTCACCAGACAGGAGCTCTTGTGACTACAACTAATTCTCGAAGAACAAAGAACTTCAACGAGACATTGGATTTCGATCAAGAGTTGATATCCAGAAAGCTCTAGCTCGATCAGATGAGAGAGAGATTCAGAAATAGTGCTGCAGATGGAGTACGCCATATTCCAAGGATTTGGCAACGTATAATTGACTTGGCAGGACGCTATAAACGAAATTCATCATGTCAAAAGTAACCTAAATACATTTTTATGAGGTTATATCAGTGTTGCCATTTCATATTGAATGCCCTATTAGGCTGTATTTTATAACATAGATTTAATTTACTAAATACCATCACTAAAATTCAATCAACTTTAATTTATATTTTATGGAGTTAAACTATTCCCAGGAATATAAAGAATGCTTGTGTATCATACACCAAAATGTATTTATAGAAGGACAAGTAAGCTACATCAAGCTACATTAAATACATTTTTATCTGATTATACGTGTATAAGAGTAGAAGAGCAAATTGTTTGCAGAACAAATCGATTTTCTAGTAGTCTATTGCTTCAAATACCTAGGAACAATAACTGTCAATAAGGAGATGCAAAAAAGAAATTAAACATAGACTATTATACATTATAGGGACTCTTGTCCTAACTTTTCTCAAAAACATTAAACTGACTATTTAACTCATGCCCCAAATGGGAGTCAATGACCAATCACGTTTCAATGATTTCTGTTTTACAACCAATCAAAGTCGTGTTTCACGAAATATTTATCAGTGTTATAATTACCATATTAAAGAAAGCTCCTCCTTTTTAATATTCTGAACAGGTCTGACCATTATTTTGCAGTGACTGAGCCTGTGAGAAATACGGCTACCAGATTGTATATATAGTGCATGAATGTCAACACATGCCGCATGCGGGAGTTAATATAAAAACATATGTAGCAATTGATTATACCACCACAAAAAAAACACTATTTGCACTTTCTTAAATGTATTTTTCCCAGGTAACAATCCAGAAAAATATAATTGTCATATTTACATCATACGACATCAGAAATGAATTAATATACAGTTTGATGTGTTTCATTTTTTCTAAACTAGAGAGCATTCTTACAATATTGCGTTCCTTTGGCAATAAATAATATGGTCTGGTTGCAGTGATAAACAAAAGAAGCAGATGAAGCGTACCAATCGTTTCTCATTTGTTTTCAAACATCGCCGTTTACATTAAATTTATAAATATTTCAAAATAACTATAGTGAAATAATGATTTGCGAGTAAACAGCTTAATTTTATTCGTTAAATAGTACTAACAAATGCCACTCTTGATTTCCAAATTCTCTAGATAAATTCACTCCTCACTTCGTGAGTCGTGAATTTATCGATAATTTGGAAATCACTCGTGGCATTACTTATGAAAATACGTTATATAAAAATGTTATTCTCCCAGTTATATTATATGAATGCGAAACATGGACTTTTACTTTAAGGGAGGAGAAAATATTACGAGTATTTGAGAATAAAGTTCTTAAGAAAAATTTTAAACCAAAGAGAGATGAACAGACAGGCGAATGGAGAAGACTACATAACAGTGAGCTACATGACCTTCATAAGAAACCAAATAGGTTATAATAATAACAATTAAGTCACATAGACTGCGATTGGCAGGGCATGTGACACGAAAGGGCAATCAAGGAGGGCCATGAAAACAATCTTATAGGAAATTCAGAGGGAAAATGGCCAGTTACTAGACCAAGAATGAGGTGGGAGAATAACATTAACCATGATTTGAGGGAAGTAGATTATATAGGGGATGATTTGAAAACATTAGCTCAAGATAGTGATGTATGGAGAGATTGCATCCGGGTGGGCATGAACCTACGGGTTCGATAGTGCAAGTGAGTTAGTTAGTTTATTATGTTTGTTACCCGGCTGATGAGGCAGAAGGACACAACTGGCACGACAGTAGACACAGCCGCGGCTGTTCTCCAGTGCAATCACGCTGCCCAACAAGAACTCCAGAAACATCCCAAACTGGTAGAACAGCGCTGAAACACAATTTTCACAAACATATAGTTGAGTAAAGACATAACTTACCTATAGTCGTAATTCTTCTGTGCGTGTGTTTGTCATAAGTAATGCCACGAGTGATTTCCAAATTATCGATAAATTCACGACTCACGAAGTGAGGAGTGAATTTATCTAGAGAATTGGAAATCAAGAGTGGCATTTGTTAGGACTATTTAACGAATAAAATTAAGCTGTTTACTCACAAATCATTATTTAACTGTAGTTATTTCAAAATATTTATATATTTAATGCAAACGGCGATGTTTGAAAACAATGAGAAACGATAGGTACGCTTCTACTGCTTCTTTTGTTTATCACTGCAACCAGATCATACTATTTATTGCCAAAGGAACGCAATATTGTAAGAATGCTCTCTAGTGGAGAAAAAATGAAACATCAATCTGTATATTAATTCATTTCTGATGTCGTATGATGTAAATATTACAATTATATTTTTCTGGATTATTACCTGGGAAAAAATACATTTAAGAAAGTCAAACAGTGGTTTCTTTTTTGGTGGTATAATAAATTGCAACAAATGTTGACATGTATGCACTATATATACAATCTGGTAGCCGTATTTCTTATAGGCTCAGTCACTGCAAAATAACGGTCAGACCTGTTCAGAATATTAAAAAGGAGGAGCTTTGCTTAATATATGGTAATTATAACACTGATAAATATTTCGTGAAACACGACTCTGATTGGTTGTAAAACAGAAATCATTGAAACGTGATTGGTCATTGACTCCCATTTGGGGCATGAGTTAAATAGTCAGCGTAAACGACTGGACTGATTTTGAATAAAACTTTTTGTATGTGTCTGATTGGGTCAAACTATTTGGTGTTGAGAGTTAACCTGAAGTGAAAATTGAAAAATCGCTCTTGCGGTCACTTTTTTTATGTTTAACAAAGAAACTCAGTGTACTTTATTAAAATAAATCGAGGTAGGTATTGTTCAAATTGAACGAAATCTGACAATTAGGAGTGGAGGTTTACTTGAAATCCGAAATTAAAAACTGCCTAAACGACTGAACCGATTTTGATGAATTTTTTGTGTGCTTGAGTGGGTCCCTGGGTGGGTTAGATTTATAATTGGACTCGGTAGGTGGCGTTGCGATCGGGTTAAAGGATTTTTTGTCGGATGTGTAGTCATTTGCATTATCAACAAATTCCGCGCAACAATATGACGTCATCATGCATATTTCTTGAGTCTCAATAGATGACAGTGAGGAGTTTTCTTGCGAACTTATTTAAAAACATCTAATTTTATGGTATAAAAGTAACTTGTATTTTTATCGTCCGGCTATAATACGAGCTTTTTTTTAACTTTCGGGCAGGACAACGTTTACCGGATCCGCTAGTCTTTATAATATATAAACATTCAGACTGCGTATATTTGTGATCGCAAAACTCGAAAAGTGGTCGCGCAATTCACTTGAACTTTTGACATAATGTTGCTTCGGTATGGCGAATGTCTGCTCACTATATATTATGTTCTAAAACCATTAGGTGTAGGAGTTCACTTAAAACGAAAATTTAAAAATAGCTCTAGCTATCGCATTTTCGATGTTTTACAACGAACCTCGGTATATGATAATAAAATAAACCGAATTTGGTATTAGGCCTACATAAAAAACAGTGGATTATGACCTTTAGAAGGAAAAATAAATTAAAATCTTTAGAAAACAAAATTTCTGATTATAAGTCAAGATGGATACAACATGTTCATCGAATGGAAGATCTCAGAATACCCAAACTAATGTTAAGATATCAACCTGCAGGAAGAAGAAGACCAGGACGTCCACTCAAAAGACTTTTGGATGGTGTTTCTCTTGAGGCCGAAACAGGTCAACAAATGGCCTAAATTCGTGAATGTACTATGATGATGATGATGATGAATAAATTAAAATAGACTCTAGCAACCGCCATGTTTGATTCGTCGCAATGTATACCTTATGCATGCAGGTTTTCAGATACGGCGAGTGTTTATCCACTATCTGTTATGGTCTAAAACCATAAGGTGTAGGAGTTCACTTGAAACGAAAATTAAAAAATCGCTCTAGCGGTCGTAATTTTCGATGTTACTAAACGAACTCAATACGTTATTAAAATAAACCGAGGTAGGTATTATCCAAATTTTCTTTTTATATATTTAACTGAAATAAAAAAAAAAGTTTATTTAGGCATAGCAGCGCATACCGGGAATTAGCTTGTTTTAATATAGCAGTAACAAATAATGTGATAAAAGGAGTAAATTTATTTGAAAACTAGAAACGTTTCCATTAAATCTTGTGTACAGTTCCGTTAGTTATGTGGGACTCAGGGATTACAAAAAACAACAAATGGAGTGCGATAGACATCGATGTCGTTAGATATCGCAATACAATAAAAAAAAGAAGACATGTTGGTACCACAAACGTAGTTAGTCATGTAATTAATAGCATTTGGTATATTTTTACAACCTGTGACTATATAGTTCGTAACCTGTGGACCGTTCTAGCATGAATAGTGTATAATTTCCTTAACGGTAGTTGAGAGGATGACCAAGGAAAGATGAATGGATGACATTATGTTGAGAAAAATATTTGAAGTTTCGGACTGAAGAACTGGGAAATAAAATCTAAGGATAGATGACAAAGGGAGACTGTTGTGAGGGAGACCATGTTTCACTTTGGATCGTTGGATAATAATAATAATAATAATAATATTAATAATAATAATAATAATAATAAATAATAATAATTTATTGACAACAGATATGTTTTTTTTTGGCGAAGGGCATCAAGAAAACAAGAATGGAGAAAATTCGGAACCAGAAAATTAGAGTAATAATGAATACTAAACATATTATTATAGAAGTAATAGATGAAACGAAGATTGAACTGGTATGGACATCTGAAGAGGATGGAGAATGATATAATTCCAAGAACGATGCTGGATTGGAATGCTGAAGGAGGAGGAGGAGGAGGAGGAGGAAACCCAGAGAACAGTGGATGGATGAAGTGAGAAAAAACATGATCAGCAGAGATCTCAAAGAAGAAGATGCTGAGGATGGAAATCTGTGGCGGAGCAAATACATTTGGCCTGAACGATAACTACTGCAATGTAGAGAAAATCCTTAATAAAAAAACAATAACATCAACAGTAATTACTAGGACAAGGCATTTAATGACCTATAAATTGGTAAAAAATGCAAAATAAAAATGCATCTAAGACCTAAAAAATACAAAAAATGACCAATAAATAAAAAAATGACGTATAAGAAGTTAAGAATTACCAACAAAAATACTATTCATTAGATTGAGTACTCACTTGATTACTGAATTACATAAAATTTAACTTGACATCAAATATTAAAAGAAAAGTATTTAAAAATACATATTAGAGTACCTTTTATTGCAGAAAATCCATTTCAGTTACACAGTGCACTTTTACGGCAATTTTGAATTGCAGTTAACAACCAAAATAGCTATCATAAGCTCTAAGCAATTGAATAAAATTCCCAGAAGTGGGCAAGTTCAATTAAGCACATACCTTGAAAAATAGTAGTAGTTAGCAAAACATATACTTAATTCCAAGAAATTGTATTGACTTGGAAAATACTGAATTATAATAAAAATCTCAAATCATATAAAAATAATGTCACAGCCTGCCGGAAAAGTGTACAAAATGCTCAAAAGACCTAAAAATGATCTATCCATAGAAAAGTTAAGAAAATGCAAAAAATGCCCTAACGAATTGCTTTTATTTAATCCGTATTTTAATGTCATACATTTTCATATATGCAAGCAATGTTTCAACCTTCATAAGAACAAGATGCAAAATCATTATTTGCCTTGCCCTAGTAATAACGCTATTCTGGGGAGACATTTGAATAAGAATAATACATTACCAGCGCTGCCAGCCAAAACGCTGCGGAGTTCAGGTTGACAAACTTCATCACCGAAGTAACTGTTGATTGGAGCCTCAGTGAAGCCAACAGTAATGCCGATGAGCACGTTGGAGAAGAAGAGAACTGGTAGGAGTTGGCCTGATTTATCAGAATGCATGCAATTAGGTAGGGGACTGTGATGAGCATGAGGCACCTCTTTCGTCCCAACCACGTTACTAGGAAGCCTGAACAAATGCTGCCGATAGGTTGACACATATATGGAAGTCCGCCTGTAAACATTATACATTATATTAGCGAATTCCGAAGCTATTGAGGTTGTTCTCATTAAAATAATTTTGATGAAAATTGACAAAACTTCAAGGATCCTGTTTAGTAAATACAGAAATGACAATGGAAAAAGTATGTATGCCATGAAAATAAAGGTTAATGCCTGAACCGGGATTTGAACTCTGTACCTCTAACACATTACGTTAATGCATTCCCGACCACGCTATCCAGGCATTCCAGTGTAAACATTATTTTTGTTTTCCTTATAAACAATTCTCGTAAATCATAAGAGGCAGCGAAAATGCTTACTTGTTATATATATATATATATATATGGTATATATATATAAAGTCCATCGCTGTGGTCTCGAGGTAGCGTGTTGCCTTGTCACGCAGGGGTCTGGGTTCGATTCCCGGTCGGGACAGGCTCTTGGGTGAGGTTTTTTTTCGGGGGTTTTCCTCACCTGTAAAACAAATGTCAGGAACCTTAGGGCCCAAAGGTCCCCGAAAATCAACCGGCCATCATTATCATCCTTATCATTATCATCATCATCCTTCACCGGTGTGGAAAACAACGGGAAGCTGCCACACCTATAAATCCCTAGTAAAGCTGCAAAGCATAGCATGAAGATGCTATGATTGCAGTGGGAAACCTGCCCTCGGGAAGAATTACTATTAATGGATGGATGGATATATATATATATATATATATATTATTCGCCCAAATTAAATATTCACGCGGAAAATATGCTAGGAATGTGCTGTCGATTCTCTTCCTTCTCTTACCATGTTACCACTTCCTGTCGCCTGTGTTGTATTATTTGCCTGGAAGGAGAGCCCTGGCAAATACTATGCTTTCTAAATGATCCAACAGATACAGAAGTCATGGACCAAATGAATAATCCGGAAATCTTGTTACTATTGGTGAATTACGTGTCCCTCCTTTACCTTTCTCATTACATATTGCCAAAATCGTCCGCTGTGTTGTGATGTGAATCTGGTAAGAGAGATGACAAACACTGTGATTTTAAATGATCCGACACCTTCAGCAGTCGTCAATTAAATTACTAATTTGACAACCATGTAGTGATCTTTCACATGTGTATAGGGATTCTCCCTTCCGGAGAAGAATAGAGTTTGGTGACACTAGCGATAATACATTTCCCTTCTTGCCGTGCAGACTTAACTTGGGCGAATAATATAAATTCCGTCCCGACAGGCACGGGTAGCGTGTGACATAATATAGAAGTACATATAAAAGGGAGATAAATATAAGGTAAACAGAGAGAGAGAGAGAGGGAGAGAGAGAGGGAGAGAGAGAGAGAGGGAGAGTGTGTGAGAGAGGGATGGAGAGAGAGAGTGTATGTGAGAGAGAGAGTGTGTGTGAGAGAGAGAGTATGTGAGAGAGAGTGTGTGTGTGTGTGTGTGTGTGTGTGAGAGAGAGAGAGAGAGAGAGACAGAGAGAGAGAGAGTGCGCGCGTGAGAGAGAGAGAGAGAGGAGAGAGAACGAGAGAGAGAGAGGAGAGAGAGAAGGAGGAGAGTTTTAGAGAAGGAGAGGAGAGAAGATAAGAGAGAGGACAGGTACAGAATGAGAGAGAGAGCTAGAGAAGGATAGAGAGAGAGGAGAGTTAGGGGAGGATAGAGGGAGAGAGAGGGAGGGAGGGGGTGAGAGAGTGAGAGTGAGAGAGAGAGAGAGAGAGAGAGAGAGAGAGAGAGAAAGAAAGGAACTTACCGAACCAAGAGGCCTGCGCGTCATTCATGGATAGTTCTTGATGACTGTTGTGAAGATCAGCAATGACTAGAGTTGAGAAAAAGAATGTGACCGCCATGTTGAGAACTACTAGATTAGCTGCTGTCATTGCCAACACCTTTAAACACAAAATAATGTTTTATTTCTTGGTGGAAAGATTGCATAAAAATCCTGAAGCGCACTTTCAATATGCGCACGTTTTGCGCAATAAAGTAGAATAACATTTTTACTATTGACAATGTGAACGGAGATCGTCTAGGTCTCAAATCTTACGTTATGTTAGATTAAGATAGCTCGAAATCTTAGTATTGCATTTGTGCGTTAGACGGTTTCGATTTCTTTTGCGTGTGGTGCGCTTCGAATTCCATAATCCAGGTAGGACTAAACAATATTGTTTTAGCCAAGCTTGTATTATTCACTCAATGATGGACAGAGAACTTAAAAATATTTGTTAAGAACTATACCTGAGGCAGGACTTCCCGGAATCTGCTGACTGTTCTGACCGGCTTCTCGTCCATCTTCACTACGCAGCTGCAACAATCAATATAAACATATATAAATTGAATTATTATTCATTATCATTACGTTACCATTCGAGTTCACAAATATATACGGCCTGTTTTGTTATTGCTCACCGTCAACAATCAACATATATATATATATATATATATATATATATATATCATTCACTGTCGAACCCGTAGGTTCATGACCGCACGGACATAAGTTCGCCATACATCCCCATCTTGAGCTAATGTTTTCAAATCATTCCCTGTATAATATACTTCCCTCAAATCATGGTTAATGTTATTCTCCCACCTCATTCTTTCGAGTTTTCCCGCTGGTTTTCCTACAAGAAACTTCCATGCACGTCTTTCATTCCCCATTCGTGATACATGTCTTGTCCATCACAGTCTACGAGACTTAACTGTTCTTATTATATCTGGACTTCCTATAATGACCATATAGTTCACTGTTATGTAGTCTTCTCCATTCAGCTGTCTGTTCATCTTTCTTTGGTCCAAATTTTTTTAAGAACTTTATTCTCAAATATCGTATTTTCCTTTCCTTCCGTAAAGTAAGAGTCCATGTTTTATATCCATATAATATAACTGATAGAATAACAGTTTTGTATATTTTCGGTTTAACGTTTTTTGAAAGGAGTTGGGGCGAAAAGTGTTCCTGTAATGCATATATATATATATATATATATATATATATATATATATATATCATTAGTCAGCCAAACTTTCTATCCCAGCTCCTCTGACAACTTGAACTGCAAGAACACCATTAAACTTTTCCATAAAAATGATAAAATAATTGTAGTTCAGTGGTTGCCAGGACACCGTGACATTCATGGAAACAAACAGGTTGATTCAAGAAGAGAGTCAAGTTACCATTGCTCTTGCAGAAACCCGTTTCATACCCTTCGGTGAAGAAACGTATTTAACAGATTAATAAATAGAGTTAAATTTAATACCTTACCTCATAATTGCAGATTTCTCCAAGACTAGTTTAGACACTTCTTTGTATCATTTTCAGTTCTATCTGTAACTCTTGAAATGGTGGTTGGCGATCCTGTTGGTTGCTTTCCGCTCTATCTGTTGGTTGACTGATGAACTTCCAAATTAAACATTTGGCTACACTTTACAACCTGTGACGCGAGATTTTATATCCTTCATAAACTCCGGACAAATTTCATTCTTAGGGTGTCATTCTTCAATCTATTTCCCACCATTTACAACGATTTTTACATTTTTTCTAACGATTATTTCAATATATTTTCTATCATATTTAACTACATAGCATGAAGACGTGGCAGCCATATTGATTTTAGCGGATATTCTATGCAACAAAATATATGTGTTCCAGTGCAGCCAACATAGAGTACGTACTAATTAACTGTACAAATATACTTTAGAATTTCAGAACTTATTATTTATTTATGGGCGTTGCATTCTTTTACAGGTTAGAGTGATTAAATTGCATTAGGTTAGGTTTTAAATTGGTCTTTCACAGGTTAGAGTACTTAAAATGCGTTAGGTTACCTTCCAGGTTAGTTAAATATCGTGTATATGTTGGCTGCATCCCGTGATTCCATAGCAAACCGCTTCCGTTTGTTGACGCATGCGCATGGTGTATGGTTGGAACTTAGAATCTTTTTGCGTCACGTGTTGTAAAATATTTCTAAATCTTTTCCCCTGGGAATTTCAAAATTAATGATTTTCCTTTTATTTTCCTGGATGTGAATTTTCTCCTAAAACATGAGTTCCTTAGATTTATCTAACTGTTTCAATAATTAGGTCTTTGCTTCGATTCTGCTAAATCTAAATCTATTTATTAATTAAAATAAATCTCATAGTGTCACTTCTTTTAAATATTAATGGTATTAAACATACTCTCAAAATTTAATGTACCCCAACTATTGTCTCGAGATCAGCTCAGAGATATTGGAAAAAACCTGTTTCAAAACACACTTGAACCTAGGAAAACTGCAATGGCTCTTTTTCGTCTCAACTGGGCATGATATACTATCACAACACCTTGATCGTCTGAGAATTATGCAATTTATTCTTATTTTTATATCGTCTTGAAATGATCCAAATTCATAGCAATAAGTAAAATAAATGAATATATGTACAATTTTTCAAAAACGTTTCATGAAAACAATTGCAATCTATACTTTTTAAGTTCATAATTGTTTTTTGTATATACCGTTGAGGTTATAACAATGTTAAATTATACATTTTTTACCTTGTATACTACCGTAGTTCTCAACAATTCAATTCCTTCAAAATTTGCTAAGAAGAAGATGATTTACTTAGAGTAGGCTATGTGAGACGCGCAGACATTGATTGGCAAGTTGTTGCTATCAGAATAAGTATATAGCAATAGCCATGTTCTTGGATAACACATTATCGCACATAATTTTACTACTGGATTATGTGCGATCTGCTCTCTTGTTTATTTAGCATTGTCTTCATGCATTCAGATGCTTAACTCGTAATTCGTATTATTTGAAACTCTTTATTTGCCAGATAATTTAATTTTATTGTCACAATAAATTGAATTTCTGAGTGCAATACAAACAACACAAGATATGGTACGTCATAATAGGGCTATTATATACCACCGTGCACGTGTGAAATTCGTTCGGAGAACAAGTGACTGCTAGCGTCATGTTGATCAATGTGATAACACAAGTTCCCGCTAGAGTGAATTGCCAACATGTTTACTCGCTTGTAAGAGGATTATATCCCAGGAGTCCACGTACATTAGTGGACAAGTAGGGTGAGAAAATTGGGAAAGTTAGTGTTAGTTTGGGCAAGTTAGGGTGAGAAAGTGGTCGAACTAGTACACCATATTAGTTAGCATTCACTTGTTTGTTAGGGAGATTTTGTGATAAGTTGACTACACTGTCTGAGCAATGACTAATACATATTTTTACATTGGAAATACGGCAATTTTAGGTTACTTTGAGCTCAAGTTCTCACTTTATTTTAAGCCTTTTCTCAAATTTTTGGGGAAAAAATCAACATATATATAGTAAAACCTACCTTAGCCGGAACCTTTATAAGAAGGAAACTTGTAGAGACCGAAAAAATCTCCAGAACGATACGTTTCTGTATGTAAAATCGTCCTGTATATGCCGGAAACCTTCATAACGCGGAATTGCAATGATTTCTATAGTACCAATAGTTAATTTTACCTCAGTAAGACGGAAATTCTTCTTAAGCACATTCTAATTACAGTATTAATGAGCACACGTGAAAATTCTGCAAATGACACTTTCTGCATTATATCGTTTTACCTTCTTATCTTGCCATTGTATTGCGGGGATACCCTTGCTTATGTGTGACAGCAGGGAATCCCTCGCTTCTCCTTGCCTGCTTACGTTACCTGCGAGGGAGTTGGGAAACTCTTCAGTCCTTCTTAGTTGAGTTCCTTCTCGCTTTTGTGCAATAAAGTTGTTTTGTATTGCCGTGCAAACAGAGCTGTGCTACTTACACTATTTTGTCTGTATTTCAGTCAATACGTTATGTCTTTAAAGCGTGCATGTAAAACGCTTACACTGCGTGAGAAAATTTAAGCTTGTGATTTGGGAACCTTTATAAGAAGGAAAGCTGCCAAGACGGAAATATATTTAAGGAACCGTCATGTTCCTTCATAGACAGGTTTTACTTTATTTCTCTCAGCTAATTCTTCACATACTTCTTCTTCTTCTTCTTCTTCTTCTTCTTCACGGTTTAGGCTTATTTACTCGCCTGTTCCGGCTCCAAATTGCTGCTCTTTCCATCTTTTCCTTGGTCTTCCCAAACTTCTACTGCCTCGTGGTGATTAGTTGTGTGCTGCTTTTGGTATTCTATTCTCAGTCATCCTTGCCAAGCGTTCTTTCCAGTTTGTTCTGTATTTCTCTATTGTTGAGTTCAATTCCTCTATTTATAGTTGTCTTATTTTTGTGTTATGTTTTTGTCTGTTCTTTGATATCCTGCTATTGGTCTGAGGAATCTCATTTCAGCAGCTTGTATTCTGGCAGATTGTTGTGTTGTCACTGTCCATGTTTCTGACCCATAAGTAATAATAGGCACTGCCATTGTCTTGTATAATTTCATTATAGAGTCTTTCCTGGCGTTATTTTTGAAAGTTCTTTTTAGTGTACCTGTTATATAATTAAACTTATTTATTTTGTTATTTATATCTGTTTCTGCTGTGTATGATATTTCGCAACCTAGGAAGTTATATGTTACTACTTGTTCTATTGGTTTATTTTCTAATATTATCTTTGTCCAAACTGGATGAGCACCCTTGAAGGCCATTGTTTTTTTTATTTTTGTGAGGATATTTCCATGTTGTATTTTTTTGATATATTCATTTAGTTTATATAGCATTCTTTGTAATTCTTCTTCTGTTTTTGCTATTAAAACCTGGTCATCTGCAAAGGCTACTGTTTTATTACTATATTTCCTAAGTTAATTCCCCCAGTCGTCATTTGCTTCCATGATCTTATCATGTCGTCGAAATAAATGTTAAAACCCGAGGTTGATAGTGGACAAGCTTGTCTAACTCCTCCTGTTATATGTATTGGTTCCCTTTGATTTATTTTTATTTTTGTTTTCTCATACATTTTCTTAATTACTGCTATCAAGTGTAGTGGAATTCCTTTTTCACTTAATATGTTCCATAATGTTGGTCTAGACACTTTATGAAAGGTCTTCTTATAATCTATGAAGATGATGTGTGTCTCTAAGTTGAATTCTCTTCGCTTCTCTATTATTTGGTATGAAGTGAATAAGTTGTCTGTGCAGCTTCTTCCTTTCCTAAATCCTGTCTGCTCTTCTGATATTATTGCATCTACTATAGTTGTTAATCTTTGGTTGATCATTTTTTAATATATTTTGTATGCTGCACATAGTAAGCTTATGCCTCTATAGTTTTCTTGCTTTGTTTTATCGCCTTTTTTAAATATTGAGATTATTTTTCCAATTTTCCATTCTTC
Organism: Diploptera punctata; assembly: GCA_030220185.1. Classification (NCBI taxonomy): domain Eukaryota; kingdom Metazoa; phylum Arthropoda; class Insecta; order Blattodea; family Blaberidae; genus Diploptera; species Diploptera punctata. The sequence continues at coordinate 532,969 of JASPKZ010003064.1, read as the reverse complement.
TGGTATTGTATTTTGTTTCCAGCACTTGTTATAGAATTTTAATAATCTTTCTTGAAAATTCTTTGGGGCATATTTTATCAGTTCTATGTTTATATTGTCTATTCCGCACGCTTTAATATTTTTACATTTCTTTAATACTTCTATCATTTCTTGCATCTCTAATTCATCTACTTCTGCATATTGTTCGTTCTCCACATACTGCAACAATAAATTGTTTGTTTCTCCGTTTTTTATTGAAATTTATGTAGATGGCATGGTGGCATAGAATACCCATATAATATAACCAAGGAGACATTAAATATATAAAAAACTAACAACTGATCTAGAAAAAAAAAGATTATAATGGTTCGGACAACTCAAAATAATGGAAAAGGGAAGAAGGCTGCAGCTTCGAATGATTAATGTAAATGCTAAAGGCAAACGACCAATCGGAAGACCACGAGAAAGGTGAATTTACCAGTAAAGACAGATTTACAAGACAGCGGATACGATTGGGAAAAATCAGTAGTCCGTCGTGGAGGAACTGCGTAAACTAAGCGAATCCCTCAGCAAATAGAATTTATAGTCAAATTTTGTTGTTTTACGGAATACATACTGTATATCACTGCTGTGATATCAAGGTAACGGGCCCGGGCTCGTTCCCCGGTCGGGACAAGTTTCCTGGGTAAGTTTTTTCGGGGTTTTTCCTCACCTGTAAGACAAATGCCAGGAAACTTTAAGGCCCAAACTTTCCTCTAAAATCATCTGGCCACTTTTATTATCATTATCATATTCAACTTATTAGATTAAGCTTTCCCCTGGCGCATCATTACCATCATCATCACTCTTCATATCATCGGGGCAACCGTAACCCCGCCTTCCAGGCGCCCCAACTTCTGAAGTGGGTTACAGCACGCCAATGCCAGGAGAGATTGCCAAAAATGTCGAAATGACAAACTGTAGGCATTGAAAAAAAAAGTTTCTTCTGTGTTAACCCCTGAATGGGTGAAACATTAATTTCTGTTGTCAGTTAATTAAATATGTCGGACCGCAGTGGAAACAAAGAGGGATTTTTTTTTAAATTTTGGATTTCAGGCAAACCCCCTCATCTAATTCTCGGATTTCACTCACTTTAGAAAACACACTTTTTCGATTTATTTCAATGGAATTTACTGAATTTCGTTGTTGAATATCGAAAATTGCTTATTCTAGAACGATTTGGTAAAAAAATATTATGTATCTGCTTAACCCCTTCCAATGGTCCGATTTTGCTGGTTAACGAACTCGCTACTTCTTAATTTCAATTATATATGTCGAGTTTTATTTCGAAAGAACAAAAATTTCGGTCGGTAGAGTTAAGACAAAAGCACACACAGATATATATATATATATATATATATATATATACACACACACACACACACAACATATATATATATATATATATGACATGAAAAGAAAAATAAATGCTTGGAGGGACTTGAGCCCGGACCTCTGGATTGATACCCCAGAGCGCTACCGATTACGCTAACGAGTAAGTCTAGTACAAACATTGACTTTTCTTATATATATTCTCATTATTACGAGATGTAATGGGAACTCGGTCTCCACTGCCATCTAGCAGCTCCTATCACAAGTAAGCAAATTAAAGATAATAATTTCACTTTAAGCAGTGACGCTTTAGCGATGTTATAACTAATTTTTGACATTAAGCAATGTAAGCTTAATATGACATGATAAGAAAGATAAATGTTTGGACGGGACTTGAACCCGGACCTCTGGATTGATACCCCAGTGCGCTACCGATTACGCAACCGAGCAAGTATATTATAAACATTCATTTTTCTTATATATATATATATATATATATTTTTTTTTCTCATTACGAGATGTAGTGGGAACTCGGTTTCCACTGCCTTCTAGCAGCTCCTATCACAAGTAAGCAAATTAAAGAGAATATTTTTACTTTATAGCAGTAACGCTTTATCGATGTTATAATTAAATTTTTGACATTATGCCTGGACGAGATCTGAACCCGGATCACTGAGTTGATATGTTAGTGCGCTACCCCTTACGCTACCAGGCGAATCCAGAACAAACATTCATTTTTCTTATACATATGCCGTATCTATAAGAAAAATAAATGTTTGTTCTGGATTCGCCTGGTAGCCTAAGTGGTAGCGCACTGAGATATCAACTCAGTGATCCGGGTTCAGATCCCGTCCAGGCATTTATTTTTCTTATCTTATATATATATATATATATATATATATATATATATATATATATATAAAAATTACGTGACACGTTGTTTGTCCGCGATGGAATCCTAAACTACTGAACCGATTTTAATAAAATATTACACACTGTGTGCAGTTTGATCCAACTTGAGACTAAGGGAAGTTCATAACTAAATGTATAGTCGCATTATTTTTTATTCCAAATTATTTGTTTATTATTTAACAAAGAGTTATAATTATCTGTGAGTTCCATACGATTCTAACAGATGGCCGTATAAGGTAATGGTTTTATTATTTAACCAGGTGGCTGTTCTGTTTGTTGCAACCGCGAATTTTAATTGACTTACAAATATTGATTATTTCATAATTTAAGTGTGTTCAGTGTTTATTTTATTTTCAACATACTGGTAATAATATCAATTTCGTGGATAAGTATTAGTTTTAAGTAATCTGGCTGAAAGACAGCAACTTAATTTAAATTTAACTGGACCGAGAAGGGACATCGAACAATATGGCGAATCAGTTCTAGAGACCATGAATGATAAGATATCAAGTGAATTTCCGCAATTTGGTATAGGCCTATGTGACATAAATCTTACATTTAAGAAGAATGCCAATTTAAAAACATGTGAAGGTCCTAAAGAACGGAATAACAGAACTATAAGTAAGTCTCTTAGTTATAATAATATGCCTAATATTACATAAACAATCTCCATGCCTCAATTAAATGAAAAACAAGATGACTATAATATATCACAAGATGATATTACTATACAGAGACTTCTTGATGATGATGATGATGATGAGAATCCAAACTGCCAACAAGTTCGTAGAAAAAAACGAAAGTATAATTAAATCAGCAAGCCTCCTCAAAATATTCCATCAATAAATATATATAATCCTTATGATACACTTATGGATGATACTGAGAATGCAGACAACATAAATTCATCTCAATCAACAAAACCACTTCCACATAAATCACCACCCATAATTATACCGGGTGTAGTTAACGTACCAGAACTAAAAAATTGTGTAAAACAAAAACTTTCTGATTTAGATTTCTCACTTAGTTTACTACAACATAATTTAACGTATACCTTAGCCAGAGCAACGCGTGGCCGGGACTTCTATATATATATATTATGTGTGTGTGTAAATACAAAGTCGGATTAGTTACACTATTTATAACTCAAAAACGGCTGGACCGATTTGTATGATCTTTGATTTGTTGGATTTGTTTCCGCCCCGAATAGCAGATAACTATCGAAACATCGGAAAAATTATTGTAAAAATATTTAAGGCGATACGACGTTCGCCGGGCCAACTACTATATAGATATATTTATAATTCACTGGCACTATCCAATCAGGAGAATCATGACCGCGCGTACATAAGCTCTCGATACATCCCCATCCTGAGCAAATTTTTTCATCCCTTGTGTAATTCACCTCCCTCAAATCATGGTTAGTATTATTTTCCCATCTTATTCTTGGTGTATTTACTAAACTGTTTCCATTTGATTTTCCTACAACGAATTTCCATGCTCCTCTTTCATTCCTCATTGGTGCCACATATCCCGTCCATTGCAGTCTAAGAGATTTAACTGTTCATATTATATCTGGTTTCCTATGAGGATCAAATAACTCACTGCTATGTAGTCTTCATGTATAATTATATGGTAATAGTCTACTTCTGTATGTTGTGCATGGGGATATGGATGCTCAATAGCGGGATAGGGATGTATGGAGAGCTTATGTCCAGCGCGGCAAGTACGTTAGTGCCAGTGAGTTAGTTAGTTATTTAGGACAAAGAATATTAGGAAAATGCAACACAATTTATTGGAATATGTAACCTAAATACAATATTTGTCAAACGTTTCTGCTCTTTTTGGCGGCGAACAGGGTTTCGATTTCTTGTAGTGTCTTGCCTTCTGTCTCAGGGAGCTCGAGGTAGAGATACAGGAAGCAGATGATGCTGATAGCTCCGTAGAACCAGAACGTGCCGAACAGCTGGAAGCTGTGAGCTGTAGCCAGGTACGTCTTCGTCGCGACGAATGCTATTATGTAGTTAGACGCAGCTGCCAATCCTCCAGCGATACCTCGCGTCCTAAAAACAAAACATGTTACTGTGACGTATTGTAATAACAGCGTTTGAATTTAGCGGTGACGGCGAGAGTAATGGTCTTGCATTGGTGGAAATATATTCCTGAGTCGTTGACTCGTGAGTTGAAAGACCCACGTAGATGATCGATGCGTCTGGACTTTCGTTCCGGAGGTTTCTCTAAGCCTCTACCCTCCCTGTTTGGAAGGTTCGATGCCAGAAGCTTCCATACTGGAAAGGTCTCGATTGGAATCCGAAATATTGTCTTCCCTACCCTACATAAACTATTGATAGGGTTGGGAGCGAGTTAGTTGTGTTGTGACAGCGATACAGTAGGCTGTGACCGGAAGAAAGTGCGGCAAGTGAAAGCGTTAGAGAGTGAAGGTAACTGTGCGATGGATAAGGAAAAAATAATTATTACAGCAATACTGAAATTTCACTGAGAGTTTATAGAATTAAATAAAGTTATTGTGAAGTTTTAGGCGATCATCTGTGTTGTTTTATTACGAGAAAAAAACGTGAAAACCACCCCACGGTAGCCTACTACAATAGTATATATTTTTTAGCGAATTCTGAAAGTTTTTACCATGTAAGAACCGCGTAAAATGTGAATTTATCAGCAACTTAAATGTATCGTCCAATTTTACAAGTTTGTAGAATATATATTGATTTTGTTAATTAGGTTTAAATTATATGCTGAACAGTTACATTGCGACGTGCTATCTGCTAGAGCGATTTTTTAAGTTTCGGATTTCAGGTAAACCCCAACTTATAAGAGCCGGATTTTACTGATTTTTTGATAATATCTTTCTAATTTTATTTGAATAATATGTACTGAGTTTCGTCGCGAAAAAATCTAAAATTCCGGCCACTAGTGTGGATTTTTAATGTTCACTTTAGCTGAACTCCTAATCCCAAAAGTACGATTTTTCTGTTCACAAAATGCTTTACATTGTTATATATTGCTCGTATATGCCTAGTTTGGTTCCGAAAAATAAAAATTGTTGCCGTTAGAGCGTTAACACACACACACACACACACACACACACACACACACACACACACACACACACACACACACACACCCACACACACACACACCCACACACACACACACACACATATATATGTCCACCGCTGTGGTCTCGAGGTAGCGTCCTGCCTTGTCACGCAGCGGGCCCGGGTTCGATCCCCGGTCGGGGCAGTTTTTCTGGGTGAGATTTTTATCGGGGTTTTTCCTCACCTGTAAGACAAATGTCAGGAAAACCTAATGCCCAAACGGTCCCCGAAATCATATAGCCATCATCATCATCATCATTATCATCATCCTTCACCGGTGTGGAAAGCAACGGGAAACTACCACACCTACAATTCCCTAGTAAAGCTGCAAGCATAGCATGAAAATGCTATGATTGCAGTGAAGGACCTGCCCTCGGGCAGAATTACTATGGATGGATATATATGTATATATATATATATATATATATATATATATATATATGGATGTAAGAAAAATAAATGCCTGGACGGGATATATATACACACACAGAGTGTTTCTAAATTAAACGACAAACTTTGGGAGAAGATAGCTAACCTTCATTGAAGCATATTTTGTTAAGGAACCTATAGCATGTGACGCTTCGTTTTAGTAGAAGAGGTTTCTTAGAGGAAGGGATGGAAGGAAGTAGGTACGTGCAAATTTCAAGTCATTCTGTGTCACATTAATTTTGTTTGTTAATCCAAATAATTTACAGACAAGCAGAAACAAAACGTACTTGATTCTTAAAAAAAGTACTCACTCCAGTGTTGCATTATCAGGAAGGATCCAGTTTATTGTCCCATCACAACAAGTGCTCTGGAATACATGTCCGTTGACATCCATAAATAGTGCATCGAGGTGCCATACTTTGTCGTACGCTTCTTCCAAAGATGCAAGGGGTTTTCGTTATTTCAGCTGCTGCGCTGACAGTCATCGTGCTACAAGATCTTCTTCAGTGTCAATATCGGTTTCATAAACCTTTGCCTTGATGTAGCTCCACAAAATGAAATCTAGGCAGACCAGGTCAGGCGAGCGTGCCGGCCAGGCAGTGGGCCCACCGCTACCTATCCAACACATCGTACCAGTGGATGTAAACAAACTTACTGTAATATGTTCCGAATGCTACTGAGCTCCGGAAGTAAACAAACCAAGCAATAGTAGAAATGACAAGCCCCTCTTGGAGTGTAAGGAGTGTTTATCTGTTTTCTTCAAACCCTTCCTGTAAGATCCCCCTAGCACTGAAACGAAGCGTCTCAGCCCATAGATTCCTTAACAAAGTATGCTTCAATGGAGGTCATCTATCTGGTCCCAAGATTTGTTAGGTCTAAGTTAGAAACACCATGTATATAACAATTCTTCTGTATGTGTGTTTGTCACTGAACTCCTCCTAAAAAACTAGATGATTACATTTTTTGTGTGTCTCTGATTGAGTCCCTCGATGGTTCAGATTCACAATTGGACCCTCTAAAACCATTAGGTGTAGGAGTTCACATAAAGTGAAAATTGAAAAATCGCTTTAGCGGTCACATTTTTCGATGTTCCTCAACGAAACTCATTATGTATTAATAAAATAAATTTGAGGAAGGTATTGTCCAAAAATGAGCGAAATCCGACAACTAGAAGTGGAGGTTTATACGGAATCCGAACTTAAAATTATCTAAATGACTAGACTGATTTTTATGCATTTTTGTGTGTGTATTTGAATGGTTCCGTAAATGGTTTAGATTCACAATTCTCCCCGGTAGGTGGCGCTCCGATCGGGTTATAGTATTTTTATGTCAGATATGTAATCATCTGCATTACCGACATATTCCGCGCGAAAATAATGTGATGTCATGATGCACGCTTCTTGAACCATAAAAGATGGCAGTGAAGGGTTTTCTTGCGAACTTATAGATTTAGTGAATTTTATGGAAAAAGTAACTTATATTTTATCGTCCGGCCATGACACGAGAATTGAACATTCGGGCAGGTCAACGACTGCCGGGTCCGCTAGTATATATATATATATATATATATATATATAAGCTCGAAGTCCTGATTGTACCGAATATTATGCCATCTATTACAGTGATGTGAAGTTATTCCCAAAGTGAGAGAAAAAAATTAAACACGAAAGGTATCGTATGTGATAGCTAAGAAAAATTCCTTCACTGCACAGTAATACTGTAAAAGCAAGATTTACCTGTAGGGGAATGCTTCAGCTACCAGTAGCCATGGCACTTGCCCCTCCATAGTATTAGCAAATGAGAAGAGAGAAAAGAGGACCAGGGGTATCCAGGTGGCCCTGATGTAGGACAAATCTCCAGTACGTGCTGCAGGTACAATAGACAAGTAGGCGTAGAATCCTAGGAGCAGACAGCAACCTCCCGACACAGCTGTGGTAACAAGAGCTACTTTCCTCTTGCCCGCTCTGTTGATGATGAGAATGAGAACAATGCTGCCTAGGAACCCGGTGACTGTCATGACCACCGTACTCCAGTTCGCGTCCAGCGGTACCTGGAACTCTCTCAGAACTTCTATCAGGAATGGTCTGATGGAGTACATCCCTCCCATTCCACAGAACTGGAAGAACAGCACGATGAGCACTAAAGGACGCCGAGTTTCTCTTTGAAGCAGCAGCCTAACCATGTTGACCACTCGTGTCTTCAGGTCCACCTGAAATTTCATAATTCTCACTTATAAACAGACCCCGGAAAACTTATTGAACAAGTAAATGAATTGCTATCCAATGCACCTTCTCTCTCCCTCTCTCTCTCTCTCTCTCTCTCTCTCTCTCTCTCTCTCTCTGTCTCCGTATTTTGAGTCCTAGACTGGGCGGATTGATGACACGAATGTGGATTATTTTCAATTTACGCACCACTTCGGCTGACCATTTTAGGGTATCCTATAAGATGCAATGGTTTAAATGATTTAATATTTTAATCAAGGAATGGAAATATGAATCATTATAAGTTATTTAAATTTATATAAAATTATACAATAATACGCAATAATAGCCCAAACGATCCCCGAAATCATATGGCCATCATCATTACCCTTCTCATTATCATCATCATCATCATCCTTCACCGGTGTGGAAAGCAACGGGAAGCTACCACACCTACAATTCCCTAGTAAAGCTGCAAGCATAGCATGAAAATGCTGTGATTGCAGTGAAGGACCTGCCTGCAGGCAGAATTACTATGGATGGATGCAATAATAGACTCGAATTTAGAACACTTCGACCTACGATTTTCCATACTACAGTTTGTCCGTAGAATCTATAGAGAAGCTGTTCAGAATAAGCCATGAACGCAGAAAGTGGGCAAAAATGCACGGCCAATGAGGCTGCGGTTGGAAGTGCAGGAGGGAGAACCCATCATGTGCTATTACTCATTTCGCTCTTGAGCTTCAAGCGAGAAAGATCTAATCGGAAAGCTGGCGAATCTCTCTACAGATTTCACGGACAGACTGTACATTCTTGTAATACTGTTTTCTCTATATACTTTTTCCACCTTTAATAACATTTCATACTATTTTAAACGTTTTCAAAAATGCTTAGAACTTTTTTTTTACATTATTACATATTTATCCACGTATGCAAATTGTCGCATTTATCTCAAATTATTTTTTCAAAGTTGTACAGAATCGTAATGTGTATGCGAGAACTCTTAAAGAAACTTCTGCTAGATGGCGAAGATATCTGTAACATAGGAATAGCCAACATTCGGAAATGTATTTTAAGTAATGGATGTTAACTCACTTCATTTTTTTAGATTCCGATGGGACAAGTTACTGTACATAAAATTAGTTTACATTTCATTAAATAATATGCATCTAATTTTTTTTGTTAGTTTAAGAAGTGGAAAGTTGGTGTTCATACATTTCTTATAAACATGTTAGGAAATTTATTGCGAAGGTTGGTCATATCAGTTTCACACATATGTCCGCAATCTAGCGGAAGCTTCTTTAATCGTTGGCGCACGCACACTATTATTCCGTAAAACTTTGAAAAATTAATTGGTCGAGGTATTCTAAACTTATCTCCAATAATGACTTACGGTTATGTATGGTTTGTTTTCACCGCATGCCAGCACATTTAATAACCTGCCATATATATATATATATATATATATATATATATATTATATATATATATATGTGTGTGTGTGTGTGTGTCGCTGTTATAATTACATTTTTGACTTTGAGCAATGCAAGCCTAATATAACACGAAAAGAAAAATAGAATCTTGGACGGGAATTTGAACCCGGACATCTGAATTGATACTTCAGTGCGCTGCCAGTTACGCTTTCCAAGAATCCTCGTACAAACATTTAATAAGAAAAATAAGTGAAATAAGTGTTTGTATTAGATTTGCCCGGTGGTGTAATGGATATCACGATGGATTACCAATCCAGAGATCCGGCTTCAAATCCCGTCCAGGCATTTATTTTTCTTATCATGCCATATTAAGCTTGCATTGCTCAATGTCAAAAATTTAATTATAACATTCGATAAAGCGTCACTGTTATAAAGTAAAAATATTCTCTTTAATTTGCTTATTTGTTATAGTAGCTACCAGGTGGCAGTGAAGACAGAGTTCTAACTTCATCTCGTAATAATGGAGAACATATATAATAAGAAAAATAAGTGTTTGTATTAGATTTGCCCGGTGGTGTAATTGATATCACGATGGAGTACCAATCCAGAGATCCGGGTTCAAAACCCATCCAGGCATTTATTTTTTTATCGTGTCATATATATATATATATATATATATATATATATATATAGAATGTTCACCGCTGGGGTTCGATCCCCGGTCGGGGTAATTTTTCTGGGTGAGGTTTTTATTGGGGTTTTTTCTCACCTGTAAGACAAATGTCAGGAAACCTTTAAGGCCAAACGGTCCCCGAAATCATATGGCCATCATCATCATCATTATCATTATCATCATCACCATCATCCTTCACCGGTGTGGAAAGCAACGGGAAGCTACCACACCTACAATTCCCTAGTAAAGCTGCAAGCATAGCATGAAAATGCTATGATTCCTGTGAAGGACCTGCCTTCGGGCAGAATTACTATGGATGGATATATAGAATAAATAAATATTTGTACGAGGTTTTTTGGATAGCGTAACTGGCAGCGCACTGAAGTATTAATTTAGAGGTCCAGGTTCAAATCCTCGTTCAAGCATATATTTTTCTCTTCATGTCATATAGACCTATATATCGCATAAACCAACAAAATGGGACCATAAATTCGACTTTCTGAGGAATCCATTTAGTTTACACAGTTACTGCGTGACGGACTTTTTTTTTATCTCTGTTACTTGACACTGTTCACGTTCCGACCGTTTGAAGATAAACTCAGCAAGTTTCTCTTCACTCATCGAACGGACTATAGAAAGGAAGAGTAAAATATTGTAATGTCCTCTCCTTACTTGTTGTTTATCATCATCTTTGAGGTCCTTTCCTGTATTGTCGTTAGCAGCTAGTAAATTGTCTTTCTCGGGTCCTGCCTCACCGTCCTGCCGACTACTTTGCTTCTTTGTAACACTCTCGTGGTAGGCAATAAGTTGCTGAAATTCGTGCTGCACGGCGCTGGGTTCCACCCATCCTCTCAGCCAGCACAGAGCTGCCTCCGCGTCTTGCATTCTCCCTTGTGCAATTAACCAAATGGGAGATTCTGGTACCTGTATAACATTATATCACAGTTAGGGATTTTTATCATTTTGAAACCAAATACTTACAAGGGAACTGCCATCCATTGCATGTCGAAGCCTACCTTCAAATTTCTCCCAGGAAAAAGTGATGTACCAAGGACGTGTCCAAAAATATATCTGCCGTTTTTAATTGCAAGGCACTAAAATTCAGCGCCAAACCTCTAATTTAAATGACTAACTTACTCACTGGCACTATCAAACCTACTCACGCGGACGTAAGTTCTCGACATATTACTATCCTGAGCTAATGTTTTCCAATCATCCCCTGTATAACCTGCATCCCTCAAATCATGGTTAATGCTATTATCCTACCTCATTCTTGGTTTTCCCTCTGGTTTTCCTACAAGAGTCCCGCGCCATAGCCGAGTGGTTAAGGCAGGAAGCCTTGGCGCAGAGCTACGGGACTTGCGCTGGTTCGAGTCTCCATGGGGAAGGAATTTTCTCAACGTAATTCGCGGCCACCCAGCATCGTGAGACATTTAGGTAGCTACAATAAGTAGAGGCTCCAGGTTGAGAAAACCAGCTATAAAGGCTGAGGTACTCGACATGCTGACCACATGTCACCCCTACACTGGCTGGATGATCATCTACCTCTGTGATTGACACATGTGGATGTGGAGGCCAGCAGCCAGCTGGTAGGCTAAGGGCCTTCTAGGCCTGTCGTGCCAGGAGTTTTTTCCCTACATGAAGCTTACATGCCCCTTTTAATTCCCCAATCGTGCCACATGTCCTGCCCATTGCAGTCTACGAGAATTAATTCTCTTATTGTGTCTGGTTTCATATAAAGATCATACGTATAGCTCACTGTTATGTAGTCTTCTCCATTCGCTTCACATTTAAACTACAGGGAAATAATATAGCTCCTGACTTGATGAATCGGATAACTCTTACAACCTATCACCTGCATTGCCTTGCCTCACTCCACTCTACTGCTCTACTCAAGAATGGATACAATTTGCTTCCCACAGAGGGTTGCTATTACTGGATTCTGACTTCGATATCTGTGCCTTGCAGTTAAAAGCGGCATATATATATACATATATATTTTTTTTTTTGGACACGGCATTGGTATATCTAAATGCTTCTGTGAGAGAAATTTTCAGGTGGGTTTCGGCATGCGATGATTGACACTTTCCATGTTAGAAAAAAAAATTGGCTATCACTTCTAAAACATTGAACCAATTGTCAAGCTTTGTAACAATGGTTGATCAAATATACATTTATAATTAAAAAATCATCATGACAAACAAGTGAAAGCGTGAAATAAAATTATTTCAGACTATTTAACTCATGCCCCAAATGGGTGTCAATGACCAATCACGTTTCAATGATTTCTGTTTTACAACCAATCAGAGTCGTGTTTCACAAAATATTTATCAGTGTTACATTTACCATATTAAAGAAAACTCCTCCTTTTTAATATTCTGAACAGGTCTGACCATTATTTTGCAGTGACTGAGCCCATAAGAAATACGGCTACCAGATTGTATATGTAGTGCATAGATGTCAACACATAGCGCTTGCAGGAGTTAATATAAAAACATTTGTAGCAATTGATTATACCACCAAAAAAAGAAACCACTTTTTGCACTTTCTTATGTGTATTTTTTCCCAGGTAATAATCCAGAAAAATATAATTGTCATATTTACATCATACGACATCAGAAATGAATTAATATACAGTTTGATGTGTTTCATTTCTTCTCCACTAGAGAGCATTCTTACAATATTGCATTCCTTTCGCAATAAATAGTATAATCTGGTTGCAGTGATAAACAAAAGAAGCAGATGAAGCGTACATATTGTACGCTCACTTCGTGATTCGTGAATTTATCGATAATTTGGAAATCACTCGTGGTATTACTTATGACTATTTAACTCGTGCCCCAAATGGGAGTCAATGACCAATCATATTTCAATGAATTTTGATTTACAACCAATCACAGTCGTGTTACGCCTCGCATTTATCAATCGAAATCTATCATATTAAAGACAGCTCCTTCTTTTTAACATTCTGAATAGGTCTTAGCATTATTTTGCAGTGATTGACTCTCTAAGAAATACGGCTACCAGATTGTATATATAGTGCACGAATGTCAGCTGAAAGTGCATGCGGGAGATAATATAAAAACATTTGTAGCAATTGATTATACCACAAAAAAAACACTATTTGCACTTTCTTAAACGAGTCATTTCCCAGCAAATAACGTTGGAAAAAATATAATTGACATATTTACATCATAGGATATCAGAAATTCATTAATACATATAATGCGGTTATAAATTTCTCTACTAGGGTGCATTCTTACAATATTGCAATCCTTTGGCAATAAATAATACGATCTGGTTGTAGTGATGAACAAATGAAGCATAACAATCATTTCTCATTTGTTTTCAAACATCGCCGTTTACATTAAATATATAAATATTTTCTTTTAATGCATTCAACTAAAAATAAAAACACATATTTAATTTACTTAGGTGTAGCAGCGTACGCGATGTATTCGCTAGTACATATGATAAGTAATGGCAACACTACTATAACATAATAATAATAATAATAATAATAATAATAATAATAATAATAATAATAATAATAATCATCTGCATTCATGGATTAGGTTTGTTGACCCGTTCCGACTTCAGCCCATCTGTTTCTAGGTCTGCGCACATCTCGGGTGCCTTTAGGTTTGTATTTTGTTATTTGTTTTGGATATCTATCTTCATTCATTCTGTCTATCTGGTGCTTCCATTTTTGTCTATACGTATCTATTTTATCAGTTATTGCAAATATTTCAAGTCCCTGACTTATTTCTGTGTTCTTGATTCAGTCTTCCTTAGTGCACCCTTTAACAGATCTCAAAAATTTCATTTTTGCCGCCGTTATCCTACTTAGATCTTGTTTTTATGTATCCAGGCTTCTGAACCATAGAGCAGTACCGGTACTGCCAACGTTTTATAAAATTTCAATTGGGTCTCTCTTGTTGTTTTGTTATTAGTGATCGTTTTACCGTACTACATATTCCCTGGAATTTTGCTATTTTATTAGTTATATCATTATCATAATTAAATGAAATGTCACATCCTAGATAATTGAGATGGTTCACCTGTTCTGTGATTTTATTTTCTATTACTATTTTGGATCTGATTTGATTTTTCCCTTGGAATGCCATTACCTTAGTTTTTTCTATGGATATTTTGAGATTATATTGTTCACATATATTATGTAATTTAAATAATTTAAAAATATTCCTTTGAAGCTCGTCTTCCGTATTTGCTATTATTATCTGGTCATCAGCGTATAATAATATTTTCAAGTAGTGTGTTTTATCTAATTTTATCCCTTTATTTGTTTCTTCGTTCCATTTTTTATTATATCATTGATGTATAGGTTAAACAAAACTGGAGAGATACTGCATCCTTGTTTAACTCCTTGATTAGTATGAATTTTATTTTTACTTACTTCATTTCTAGTTTTTATAACAAAATTTGTGTTCCAATACAAACTCATTATAGCTGCTATTAAGTGTTTCGGAATTCCTTTTTCTTTTAAAATTGTCCAAAATTTTTCTCTGTCTACTTTATCAAATGCCTTGACAAAATCAATAAAAGCTATGTGTGTTTCCTTGTTATATTCTCTTCTTTTGTTTGTAAATTCTTTTATCGTAAATATATTATCCATACATGAACGCCTTGATCTGAATCCACTTTGTTCTTCTGTTAACATTACCTCTGCTATTTGTTTTAACCTAAATGTTAAGATTCTTGAGTATATTTTATAGCCTGCAGTTAAAACTACTTATTCCTCTGTAGTTGTTGCAGTCGTTACGTTCTCCTTTCTTAAAAATAGATTGTACTATTGCTGTTGTCCAGGTTTCTGGTATTGTTGCTTGTTTCCAACATAAATTAAAAAAATGTAATAATCTCAGTTAAAAAAAAATTCCTCCATATTTTACTAATGACATTATTTAGGTTATTTTAGACATTACGAACTTCATTTATAGTCTCCTGTCAAGTCAACTATACGTTGCCAAATCTTTGGATGATGACGCACTCCATCTGCATCACCATTTATTGATATTTCTCTCATCTGATCGATCTAGAGCTTTCTGGATATCAACTCTCGATTGAAATCGAATGCCTCGTAGATATTCTTTAATCATTGAGAATAAGTCTTAGCCAGAAGGGCTCATGTCCAAAGAATTTGGTGATTGTCCGATGAATTGCTGGATGTTCGAATATTTCCCAATTCCACCTTCTAAACAAATTCTACTGAACACCTTTTTTAGGGCGGTATTACTTTACTAAATGTGAAAAACAATTAATGCATTCACAAAATATTGCTATTTCGAAACTTTCAATATTACAGAATTACTCAACAACATACTACAAGATTAGAATGGTCACCACTAGGATCGCTGAATTACAACAATGTTGCCAGTACTTATCGAATGCCCTAGTAAATAAATAAACAATATATGGTACCAGGAGTTACCTGTGTTAGTAATATGAATGCTATGACAGGTACAACTGCAAGAACTGCAGCGGTTGTTTTCCAGTGCAGCAAACTTCCCAGCACATAGAGCACACACATTCCTGTCTGGTAGAAGATGCCAGCACTGCCTGTCAGTATGCTGCGCAGTTCGGGCTGACATATCTCTCCGAAGTAACTGTTTATAGGCGCTTCTGTGAACCCTACAGTAGTTCCCAGGAGGATGTTGGCAACGAAGAGCACGGAGACAGAGGGTGCTATGCTCAACATCACGATCCCTATGCAGTACGGTATGTTGATGAGCATCAGGGCCTTCTTCCTGCCCAGCCACTGCACTATGAAGCCTGACGCCAAGCTGCCCACCGGCTGGCAGAAAAATGGCAAACTTCCTAAAAAACGCAAACCGAAAAAAAAGGACATACACTAATTGACAGAGAACACTCGCAAGTTTTTACAGTACCAGACAAAATACTACATTTTTTATTTATTTCATTTATTTATTTATCTAATATACCTGATGGAGTTAAGACCCTAAGGTCTTCTATTCCACTTCACCAGGGTTAAATTATACATGCAATAAGAATTATGATAATGATACATAATAGATAATTATAGGCTACACAATATAACGTTGACAAGGGGAAGAATGAAAAATAGTAATAATAATAATAATAATAATAATAATAATAATAATAAATATAATAACAAATATAATAACCTATAATTAGATTATGATGTTGAGTGATTCCGGGTTCTGTGGCCGTGGTCCATAGTTGGTGTTGATACCAGACGTTTCGCCCTCAACTGCGGAGGGCATCTTCAGTGGCGAGTGCTTCTAGGCGTGTTTCCTGGTCGGAAGCTCTACTTAGAGTGAACGCTGCGGGTGTTGTATTGATACTAGTGGTGGGAGCAGGGTGAGCGGGCGTGGCTCTTGCTGATTGGCTAATGGTCGTCTCCTTGTTGTCCCTAGTGTTGATGCATTTATTTTCTAGTGTACGGTACCAGGCCTTAGACAGTTTAATACCTTCCTCTTTTCTGTTAATATTTTCCTTATGCTTGTGTATTTCTATAGCCTCTCGATATAATCTAGGGAAATAATAGGAAGTTGTGGCTAAAACTTGTGTATCATCGAATAGAATCTGGTGTCCATTCATAATGGCATGTTCTGCTACAGCCGATTTATCCATTTCTCCTTGTCTGCAGTTTCTTTTGTGTTCTGATAAACGTGTGGCTATACTTCTTTTTGTGGTCCCTATGTATGGTTTACCACACGAACAAGGAAGTCGATATACGCCGTAAGTGGAGAGAGGTGGCCGAGGATCCTTAGCTGAGCGAAATAGAAGACTGCCTTCGCTCAGCTAAGGATCCTCGGCCACCTCTCTCCACTTGCGGCGTATATCGACTTCCTTGTTCGTGTGGTAAACCATACATAGGGACCACAAAAAGAAGTATAGCCACACGTTTATCAGAACACAAAAGAAACTGCAGACAAGGAGAAATGGATAAATCGGCTGTAGCAGAACATGCCATTATGAATGGACACCAGATTCTATTCGATGATACACAAGTTTTAGCCACAACTTCCTATTATTTCCCTAGATTATATCGAGAGGCTATAGAAATACACAAGCATAAGGAAAATATTAACAGAAAAGAGGAAGGTATTAAACTGTCTAAGGCCTGGTACCGTACACTAGAAAATAAATGCATCAACACTAGGGACAACAAGGAGACGACCATTAGCCAATCAGCAAGAGCCACGCCCGCTCACCCTGCTCCCACCACTAGTATCAATACAACACCCGCAGCGTTCACTCTAAGTAGAGCTTCCGACCAGGAAACACGCCTAGAAGCACTCGCCACTGAAGATGCCCTCCGCAGTTGAGGGCGAAACGTCTGGTATCAACACCAACTATGGACCACGGCCACAGAACCCGGAATCACTCAACATCATGATTACCGGCCGTGAAAGCCTGCATTCAACTATAATTAGATTAAGTAAATGTTTTGGTAAAGAAAGTTTAAAATATAAAGGAAAATAAAAGTATACATGGAACACGGTTATATATTATATTGTCTAAGGAATTATGAAGTGATTTTCTTTTTAAACTGTTTTTGAGTCGGGCAGTCCTTGATATACGAGGGGAGGGAATTTCAGAGTCGGGTGGCTGAAACATGAAAGGATGAGGAATAGTGAGATGTTCGATGTAGATGTAGAGGAACTACTATAGTTAAATTTTCTCTCGATCGTGTGTTCAAGTTATGGAGGGAGGATAGCGAATGGAAGCGAGTAGAAATATAAAGGGATGATGAGGTGGAAAAAGTGTTGTAGAAAGATGCAGAGGCACTGTATCTTCCGCCTGTCTTCTAATCTTCCAATTTTTACTACATGTACCTAAATTCAATAACACTGATGGATCTAAACATGGTAGATGTCTAAGACCTAAATTCTACAATGCATTAATTAGATCAAATCCAGAGCTAAACAAGCCAAACACATTGAACTATTACAGGAATATCACTAACTCACTCACTGCCATTATCGAAACCGTAGGTCCATTGCCACGCGGACATAAGCTCTCCACACATCCCTATCCTGAGCTAATATTTTCTAATCATACCCTGTATAATCTACTTCCCTCAAATCATATTTAATGATATTCTCCCACCTCATTCTTGGTCTACTAACTAGTCGTTTTCCCTCTGATTTTGCTATAAGAAGCTTCCATGCACTTTTTCATTCCCCAATGGTGCTACATGCCCAGTCAATCGCAGTCTACGAGACTTAACTGTTCTTATTATATCTGGCTTCTTATAAAAACCATGTAGTTCTCTGAGGAAATATAATAATAATAGCTTTATTTTATTTTACCTGGCAGAGTTAAGGCCTTAAGGCCTTGTCTACCAGTCAACCAGGTTTTAAAAAATTACAAAAAGAAAAGTCTTACATCTAAATTACAATATATATATATATATATATATATATATATATATATATATATATAAACGATTACAAGTTATGGATACAATACAATTAATATTTATAATGTATTTTGATTTACTCTAAATTTAACGAATTAAATATATAATATGTTCAAGATATATAAAAAAACGAGGAAAAGATTAATGACATAGTATAAAATTAAATAAATAGAGGAAAATTAATTATTAGACAACAGGTAACTGTATAAGCGTGACTTAAAGGTGTCAAGTGTGCGGCAACCCCTGATATCTTGAGGAAGGAGATTCCAGGAGCGGGCAGAGGCTACTGCGAAAGAAATGTATCACTATGAGGTTTAATTAAAAATTTAAAATAAAATTATTTTTACCTCACCTCATATCCTGTCTTCTAATTAGATCGGTTTTGTAACCTTAATGAAAAAAAGTACCGGTATCAGGGTAGTAACTAATTTCTATACACATTGTTTACATATTGCGTGTCTTTGTCGAGCGTCTCCACTGCCTGCTCGGAGCGAGTATGTTCGACTCTCCTCAGTAATATACCTGTTTACGTGACGTGTGGTTGTATCAGAATGCCGAAACAAAAATTGTGCAAAGATGAGTCCATTCTTACACAAAGCGGACTATACTAGAAGTCTGTCCCGAGTAGTACGTGTCAACGTGCAGTTTGTAAACATAACGTTCTAAGTACGATGCAGCCTTGCCTATAACCCATATATTTTTTCAGCCCTAATGATTACATCTTCAGTAATTACACGACCGATGTTCTTCTCGTCCAGGAGCACTGTTTCTTATTCCATCAGTTTGTGAACCGATGAACCTTCTAATCAAATTAACTTCCCCGGGAATTTAAAAATTCATTAATTTTTTGTTAGTATTTTTTAATGTGATGTAATTACTGAAGATGTAACCACTGAGGTTACGAAACCGGTCTAATTAGAAGACAGGATATGAGGTGAGGTAAAAAAATAAAATTTTAACTTTTAAATTTTATACTAAACACAGATTTAAGAAAGCAATTAAAATAATTATTTAGATAATAAATAGGTAGTAATGTATCTTGGTTCATATTATTAATACGTAATGCATTTAATTACTTTTTTCAGTTTGGTATTTATCTATTATATCATTGACATTTCTATTAATTCCTTGTGTCAGAGTGAGTTATATATGTTGAAACTTTCTCCTAAATTTGTTTTGTTTTTGTACCAAATTCAAACACCAATGGCCTGCTATGACTGCAAGATGAAATATATACATACATAAGGACTTTATTAAACTAAAAGTAAGATACATACAATGTTATTTACAAATATGGATCGCACGGGCAGTAAGCCGTACGTGCTGTTGACAGTCCGTTACAATAAGTTGATGTTTAAAAAAAACACAATAATATTACAGTTAGATATCAATATAATTACATTATACATTAACATAGTTATGTAGAATTATTAAGAATTAATGGTATTGCAATTTTTTAACATATTTATTTATTCCTGAATAAGTGTTGTTCTCATTTTCCGCGTTTTGTCCAGAAATCTACCCAAGTCTATCCAATTTTCTGGGTTTACCAGTAACTCGTAGCATGCCAATCTTCCACGATTTGAATTTAGAAATCTTTCCGGTAATAGCTGACGTCTCCAATATTCTAAATCATCACATTTTCCTAATATATGTACCTCGTCTTCAAAGCTCCCTCACTTTGGACATATTCGCATGTCGTGATCATCGTTAATTTTTAAAAATGTCCATGCCCCTAACCTGAACCAAGCGAGCCCTGATCTTTCATAGACACGTATGTATGTAATATATTTTGATTAATGATGCATGCATTAAGTGTAATGACTTGAATTCTTTGTTGCAGGTAGGATGTCGATAAAGTTAATTACTGCCATCACTCTGTAAGTACTTACCTCGTAGAATAGTAAACATTTCAAGTCTTTGTCTCCTGAAAGTTAAGTTGTGGGATATGAACGAATTTCTTCTTCTCTTCTTCACTTCACGGGCTAGGCAAAATGCCTGTTTTGCCTCACAGTCATTCTGTATATCTTTTCACTGACTTTCCTACATTCCTTGAACCTCTTGGCTAGTAGCTAAATGCTGCTTTTGGTAATCTTTATTTATTTATTTAAATGTGGCTTTTGAAATGGTTCATTAGCCGATAATGACTGAGGAAAACAAACAATAACAAGAAAGATTATAAAATTTCATCATCTTTTCCCTGGCTTCCCAATATCTGTCCACGAAATTGTTGGTTGTTAGGGTTGGGCAAATTCGGATGGGGTAATCTTGTTACGTTCATTCTTTCTACATGTATAAACCATTTTTCTCTGTGTTCTTTGATTTTATCATTTAATGGATATATACTTAACTCTGTTCTTATATCTTCATTATTTAACCGATCCATTCTTGTGCAGCCTTTTGTTCTTCTAAGGAAGTTCATTTCTACGCTTTGTATTGTACTTTGTAATTTTTTTGGTCATTACCCAAGTCTCACTCCCATAAAGTAATGCAGGAACTGCCAATAATTTATAAAACTTCAATCTAGTATCTCTTCTTTTTTTGTCCTTTAATGTTTTATGTATAGTTCCACATATCATTTAAAATATTGACAGTTTCACATTTACGTCTCTTTCAGTTTTTGTGTTTATAGTAAAATTAAAACCCAAATAATTCAAATTTGTTACTTGTTCCAGAGAAAAAGGATAAACGATTAGGAATTTGCGATAGAACGAATTCTTAAATAAGTATTCACTAATGAATGAAATAAATGAAAATAGCTGTATGAATTTTAAGATTCAATTTGAATTTTAAAACATATATTCACAAGTAGATGGAATAAACAAAAATAGTAAGTTACTGTCTGTAACAAAATTTAGGCAACTTTTTGGAATTTTTAATTTCATATTAATACTTCAGGGAAAATCAAGTTAAATAAAAAGTCGATTATTTTATGTATTTTCATTATTTATCACAAGGGAACTCTGAACCATTGAATGGAAGCGTTGTGATGTACCAAAGCCGTGTCCAAAAAAATGCAGTTTTTAATTGCAAGGTACAGAAATTGAAGCCAGATAAGAAAAGTTTTGAATTAATTTTTTTCCCCGTAAAACTAGATATCCTACTTGTTCAGCAATGTCAACCTACTGTACGGTGCAGATGGATTCGCTGTTTGAGTAAGAGAGGAGTGAAGTGAGGTGGGACGCTGTGCAGACGACAGGTAGTGAGGGTTATACAATTTTTGCAGTACAAGAGTTGTATTGTTTTCTTATAGTTTAAAGATATATTTGGTGTTGGATTGTAGTGCCTTGCAGTTAAAAAGGCAGATCATATTTTGAACACGGCCTTTGTATACTACAATGCCTCTCTGGAAGAAATTTCGAGGTAGGTTTCGTCATGAATTGTTTGACATTTCGCTTGTGAGATATTACACTGCTCAAAAAAATAGGGGATATTGTAGAATAACCTATTAAGACTAGTATTAGACGCAGTCACTTTCTATTACTCCAACATAATGTAAACAAGAGTTTGAGGTTGTTACGTAACCTCGGTACCACACCAGAGGGCAGTGTCTGTACTGTTGATGTGAAAGGGTGGTGTGGGGGTGAATGTTTTGTTGCTGTTTTTAAATCCAGTCCAGTTTTTAGTTAGTGAATGACTTGCCTTAGGGACAGTAATGCCTCGACAACGTAATGTACCTGAACCAATGGCTTTGGAGGGCCATAGGAAGGATGGAAGCTGGACAGACACAACAAGAGGTGGCACAAGTCATTGGAGTGTCTCAAAGCGTGATTTCCAGACTTTGGAATCGTTTTCAAAGAACAGATGCTGTTCACAGAAGAGCCGGACAAGGTCGACCACGGGCAACAACAGCAAGGGATGACCGTTACCTCTTGTTAACAGCCCGTCGGAATAGACAGCAGACTGCAATTCAACAGCGAAATACACTTCAAACAGCAACAGGACGCAGGGTTTCAACTCAAACTGTCCGTAATCGACTGCATGGAAGTGGTCTCCATGCCCGTAGGCCCATGGTGTGTACCAGGTTAACTCCACAAACCGTAGAGATCGCAGAAACTGGGCGGAGGAACATCGTGGGTGGAGGCATGCCGAATGGAGATCAGTTCTTTTTTCTGATGAGTAGCGATTCAACGTGGAATGTGATAGTCGGCGTGTATTCATCTGGAGGGAAAAAAGGGACATGAAACAATCCAGCTTTTGTACGTGAAAGATCCCCATATGGTGGCGGTGGATTGATGGTGTGGGCAGGAGTCAGTAGTGGTGGACGTACGGACCTCTACGTCATCCAAGGTGGTACTTTGACTGCGGTAAGGTATAGAGATGAGATTCTCCGACCTTTTGTCGTGACATATGCTGGTGCCATAGGTGATTCTTTTATTTTTATGGACGATAATGCACGACCCCACAGGGCTGGCTTGGTGGACGACATGCTGGAAGTGGAGGGTATCGAGCGTATGCAATGGCCAGCTTCCTCCCCGGACTTAAATCCGATTGAGCATGTGTGGGATGCATTAGGCAGGCGCATTGCAGGCAGACCAGCACCTCCCACAACTGTTCCAGAGCTGCACATTGCTCTTATGGAAGAGTGGTCACGTATCCCCCGAGAACTCATTGCATCAATGTCACATAGGTGTGAGGCAGACCATACACCATACTAAAGAAACATTTTTACCCATGTTAATGTTGCTTTGTTTATTTGCCATATTCCTAATCAGGATCTCTTTGACATCTGGTGTGGTACAGAGGTTACGTAATGACTTCAAACTCTTGTTTACATTCTTTTGGAGTAATAGAAAGTGATTGCATCTAATACTGTTCCTAAAAACATAGTCTTAATAGGTTATTCTACAATATCCCCTAATTTTTTTGAGCAGTGTATTTTTGTCCAACGCCAACTAGAAATAATCAGAAATATCAGCGACAGGACGGAAGCGTATTGTCACACGAGCTTTTGACTCCTGCTTCAACATAATATAAGGGTCCCCTATATTTTGGAGCCACAGAAACGACTGGCGAATGGGTCTGGGAGTTCATGCACGTGGGGAACAGATATACGTATCTATGTGCCCACTCATCATTTGAATGCTATCCAATTGGCGGCATCTTAATTGTTTAGTGACGTTTAATTTTTATTTGTCTTTTATTAAAATACTGCCATTGCGCTACCAGGGGGGTCGTTCTCACTTTGTTTTCTTATAATAAACACAACAGATGTTCACGTAAATTTCACAATAATTTTATTTGATTCACATAAATTTTCAGTGACTTTTCACTCACAAATTGCTGCAATAATTAATATCGCTTCGCAGTTTATTTGTCGCAAACTTATTTCCAATCACTAATGATTTTAGTTGGCGCAGATTCTTCTTAACCCATTCGCCTGAGAAGACGAGATACACTCGCCGGCTGTTAAATGACCTTTAACTCAGAATACGAGGTACACTCGCTTAACTCTGCCTGTTATATGTATTTAAATTTTTGTACATCCCTTGGCAGGGCGATGTTTTGTTAAAATTTATGAATAGTAGAGGAATGTGTTTTGGCTTTCACCATTTTTGAGATCGAGTACCATTATCTTTTGTTTGTTTTGAATGTCTGAAAATAGACAATATAATTTACGGTGATTTAAATCCGGTTTATGGGGGAATGCATTGAGCATTTAAACCTGAAGTGAATGGGTTAACTCAGTTCACTGTATCGCTGTCACAACACAACGACTCCATCCGGCCCTGGCAACGCCTGTATAGCCGATGGCAGGACATTTCTCGTTTTCCAATCGAGATTTTTCTAGTATGGAAGCTTCGGAAGTCGAAAGCTCTTGAGAAGAGGGGTAAATGTGTAAGAACCTTCTGGACATGGAGATATAGACACATCGATCATTCTACGTGAGTCGTCAACTTGCGATTTTTCCATCTACTAAACAATACGAGATCCTTTCACCGGCCGTCGCCCGCGCAATTCAAACGCTACTATTACATCCATCCATAGTAATTCTGCCCGAGGGCAGGTCTTTCACTGCAATCATAGCATTTTCATGCTATGCTTTGCAGCTTTACTGGGGAATTGTAGGTGTGGTAGCTTCCCGTTGCTTTCCACACCGGTGAAGGGTGATGATGATGATGATGGCCATATGATTTTGGGGACCGTATGGGCCTTAAAGTTTTCCTGACATTTGTCTTACAGGTGAGGAAAAAACCCGATAAAAATCTCACCCAAAAAAACCGCCCCGACCGGGGATCGAACCCGGGCCCGCTGCGTGACAAGGCAGCACGCTACCTCGAGACCACAGCGGTGGACACTACTATTACAATGCGCCATAATTCCAATGTCTTGGTTAACTGGTGTGCACTGGTTCCATAACGAATACCCAGTGAACCTCATTAATTAAAATAAAATATTCCACATTCATAATTTATGATTATCCCCTCATAATTTTGAGCAGTGTGTGTGTGTGTGTGTGTGTATATATATATATATATATATATATAATATATATATATATACACATATGTAGTGTTCTTCCCACGAGCAGGTCTTTCACTGCAAACTCAGCATCTCCACTCTTTCCTTAAGTCAGCTTTCCTTCTTGTATCCGCATACAAGCCATTTATTTTAATATTGTCTATCACCTGATGTCTTTTCTGTCCCTAACTTTCTTTCCGTTGACCATTCCTTCTAGAGCATCTGTCAGCAGGCAATTTCTTCTTAGCCAGTGGCCAATCCAATTTCTTTTCTTTTTCTTTATGAGTTCCAGCATTGTTTTTCCTTCACACACTCTATCTAGCACATCTTTATTTTTTATTTTGTCTGTCCATTTTATACGTTCCATCCTTCTCCATATCCACATCTCAAAAGCTTCCAGTCGCATTTCCTCATTCTGTTGTAATGTCCAAATCTCTGCACCATACAATGCTACACTCCACACAAAGCACTTCACTAACCTCTTCCGTAATTCTTCCGCAGAAAATGCTTATCTTCTTATTAAAAGATTTATATATAGGCCTATAACTATATATGCCTATATGTAGGTATTCCAGCGTAAGAGATAACATTATACCAAAAAAGATTAGAATCCGAGTATTGTAATATGTGATAACCTTGTTTACATGGGACACGTGGGATTGATGGAAGATATTAAGAGAACATTACGATGGATGTCAAACTCACCAAACCAGGAAGCTTGTGTGTCATCCATAGAGAGTGGACCTTCCTTGTTGTGCACTTCAGCTATCACCAGCGTGGAGAAGAACAGTGCTATTGTCAGAACTATAACCACCATGTTAGCGGCACTCATTGCAAGCACCTGAAAAACAAATACTCATTAAAACATCTGGTCAATATTCCCAACCTGGCAGTATTTTGGACTTATGATAGTTGAAACTTGACCAGTGGTGATTATGTGTTGAAAAAAAGAGAGAATTCAACATTGATAACAGCCAATCACTGCATTATGACCTCTTATCTTCCTGCCTACAAATCACAGATGCATACAAAATATTTTGAAATGTTTGAAGTTCTTCAAAATAATACAAACAGTCTTAATTAAAAGATATGGAAGTTTCTAGTCAAAAACAAATTCCATGGCGCGACAGGCCTAGAAGGCCCATGGTCTACCAGCAGGCTGCTGACCTCCCATCCACATGTCTTAATCACAGAGATAGACGATCATTTAACCAGTGACATGTGGCCAGCATATTTACATATTGTAGCTACTTAAATTCCCTCACGATGCTGGGTGCACACCGGTCAAAACATTTTCCGATTGAGGGTCTTTCCACTTTTCAGCGGTAGCCCTTTTACCAGCCGGCTGCTGGCCCTTCACATCCACATGTGTCAATCACAGAGGTAGATGATCAACAGCCAGTGTAGGGGTGACATGTGGTTAGCATGTCGAGTCCCCCAGCCGTTATAGCTGGTTCCTCAACCTGGAGTCGCTACTTATTGTAGCTACCCAATTGCCTCACGATGCTGGGTGGGCACCGGTCCCATACTGGCCGAAATACCATGAGAAAATTTCTTCCCCCATGGAGACTCGAACCAGCGCAAGTCCCGTAGCTCTGCGCCAAGGCTTCCTACCTTAACCGCTCGGCTACGGCGCGGGACCAAAACATTTTGTGAAATGTAAAATTTGAAATTTCGTGAGGATATTTCTTCTCCCATGGAGACTCGAACCAGCAAAAGTCCTGTAGCCCTGCGCCAAGGCTTCTTGCTTTAACCGTTGGGTTACGGCACGAGACATATTATCTAATTAGAGGCGGATTTTACGGGGCGTTGCAGGTTTTTCGCAACCATCCGTTCTCAAATAACTTAATGAGATAAAAAAAATATGTTTTAAAGCAAGACATTTAGGATAATATAAAAATATTAAAAATAAATATTTTATTTGATAAAATATTTAATATGCGTTTATTAAAGCATCTAAAACATTTTTATAGATAAATAAGAAAATGTCATCATAATATATTGCATTTATAATTACTTTTGTTTATTGAAAACATTTTGAGAAATGTAAAATTTGAAAACTGATAATATTTCGAATTCTGAACTTAATATTTAATTGACTCATCTTTAATCTGATTGGTTAAATATCAGTTTTAAGACTTTGAAATGGTTAGTTGAAATGTATACCGTATCTTCATCATCATCACGGATTAGACCTTAAGGTCTGTTCCTATCTCATGTTAGAATTGGTCTGTTCATCTTTTACTAGGTATTCTACATTGTTCCATTCTAGTGGTCTGTACTCAATAATCTGTTTCGGGATTCTATTGTTATCCATTTTATTGATGTGGTCATTCCATTCGTCTCTATATTGTACAATCCTATCTAATAGCATGCATATATTTTACTTCTGTTCGTAGGCCCTATAACTTAATTTCGTTTCCGATCTGTCGTCGATAGAGACATTGTTCTTAGTAAACATCGTATTTTACGGGAGATAAAACTGAACACAACATAAGATGGTACCAATAATTAGAAACTTCCTTAATTTGTTATTTATTTATGACAAAAATTACATATATGGGCCTACCTAATAGGACGTTTACGCTTTTTCCATGATGTCTATAAATAACCTTTACATACCGGTACAATTTCATTATGAGCAGAATTCATGCCTCATGCTGACACACCTGAAAATTCTGCTGTTATTTTCATCACATCCTCAATGATTAATGTGGGATACTTTTCACTAAACTGTTTGAAAATATCTAAAATAATTTACTTCTCTCCACTTTTTAAATGCTTTGCTTTCCAATCAGGGGTCCTCATCTAGGGGATATGTGGGTGGCGACCACAAGGTGCCCTAGCTGTGCAAAACATTTCTTCCACTTACTTGTGTTTTGCACTCTTTTAACTTTACTATCTAACCTCTCTTGGTTAACTCTTGTTTTTTCGACCCCGACGCTATTAGGGCATCCGAGGGCTAGGGAGTCTTTCCTTTCTTCCATTTCTTCTTTCCTTTATTTTCTTTTCTTCTCCAGAAAAGCCTGACCAGAGGCTATAAGATGGCAGCCCCATCACTGGTCTTGCCTTCCTTTGGCCAGCAACCAATCGAAGGGACTATTATTATGCTTTCAAGTCTTATACGAGATTTTCCCTCAAACGCTGGAGGGAAAATTTTCTATAGGATCGTAATAGGCCTTGGCCTAATACTTGGAAGGAAGAAGAAGAAGAAGAAGAAGAAATTCTAAAAACAAATTGCCATTTTGAAACAATTAAAATTCCAGCGTATTCTGCATTGCGCATGTGTAAGAATGAAATAATGCTTATTTAACATATTAAAATTGTATGGCAATGAGGAATATGAAGATCTGTGATAAATGGATTAATATTGTTAGGAGGATCTATAGTAATGACAAAAGCTAAAGTAAAAATACAGAATGATTTAACAGAGGAATTTACAGTGAATAAAGCCCTTAAGCAGGGATGCAGTTTGTCACCAATTCTTTTTAACATTTATTTAGACCAGGCTCTTAACGTATGGAATAAAAAATGTTCTGAAATGGGTATTCCTATGGGAGAAAAAGTACTGCATTAATTGTTGTTTGCAGATGATCAAATAATTTTTGCAGGGGATGAAGATGATATGAAATATATGATAAATAAACTGATGGAAAAATATAAAAATGGGGACTGAATATAAATTTACGGGGCACGCCGTAGCGTAGTGGTTAAGGCACTGAGCTACAAGCCGGAGGGTCGAGGGTTCAAGTCCTGTTGGGGTCAGGATTTTTAAACTGACGCAAACCCTCTGGCGGCACTATGGTCCTGGGGTCGACTCAGCCTCTAACGGAAATGAGTACCAGACGCTTGTTCTGGGGGTAAAGGCGGCAGTCACGCAGGGCTGACAACCCGGCTAACATAAAGTGCCGATTGTCTAGAAAAAGTGGGAGCCTTAACCTCCTACTACACCAAGGGCCTCCGGGCCTGTTGTGGGATCTCTTTACTTATATAAATTTACAGAAAACAGAATATATGTGTTTGGGAAAGGATATGGATGACCTCATACTTGAAACACGGAAAATAAAAAAAAGTGAATTTTTTAAATACCTTGGGTCAATAATTACAAGTTTAGGTACATGTGAGGGAGATGTACAGATGAAAATTGCAATGGCAAAAAATGCAACTAAGATATTACATGGAATAATTTGGAATAAAAATATTACAAAGGAAACTAAAATGAAAATTTATAAGAGCATAATACAGAATATTTTGTCATATGCAAGTGAAACTTGGTCTTTGACGGAATTACAAAAGAATGAAATTAGAACAGTTGAATTTGACTATTTTAGGTGAAGCCTCCAAAAACAAGACAGGATAAAGTAAGAAATGAATTCCTTTGGAGAGGAACGAATGCCACCACATCTGTTGTTAAGAGGATTGAAAATCAAACGCTTAAATGGTATGGCCATGTACAAAGAATGGAAAATGAAAGATGGTCAAAAAATATATACCAGTGGTCACCCCTTGGAAGAAACAAACGTGGCAGACCAAGATGGAAATAGAAAACCTACGTCAGAACCATAATGGATGATAGGAATTTGGAAGAGGGAGATTGGAATGATAGAGATAAATGGAAACTGAAGGCGGCAAACCTATAAGTGGGGGAATGCCGAAGAAGAAGAAGAAGAAAATTGTAGTTATATAATTTTAAATTATCCTATATAACTTATGTAGACATGTGGTAGGTAATATATATTTTTATTATTTTTATTTTCTTCATTTGGAATGTTAGAATGGAAATGCAGTCATATATCTGGTTTGTTTACGTTACAACTGGAACTTACTTCGGAAGAGGTATAGAGAAAAACTGTGGGCACATTCTCGCTACTAAACGAATGTTAGAAGAGAATAGGGTGTCAGATATTGTTTTGTGTTGCGCCAGAGACAGCTATTTGAAGCTTGTAAGTCAATAGCATTACGTTGCGAGGTTAAACAAATATCAACTGAATTACAACACCTACTTATCTCTGTACTCTGTTACTTATTACAAACAGAGAGACAAACACCTACTTTAACTATTATTACTACTCGTAGCTCCATTGAACCTGAAAGTTCACGGCAGCACAAATATCTATCCTGTGCTAATGCTTTTCAACCATCCCTTGTATAATTCACGTCCTTTAAATTATGGTAAACGTTTTTTCCCATCTCATTGTTATTCACCCAGAATTACCACCGTCACTCCAAGTATGAGCGTCATCATTGTACTCCTCCTCTAGACTCCAATTTAGCTGACAGATCTAAAAAAATCCATACATTCAACTGTATTTCTATTTCTATCTATATCTATCTATCTATCTATCTATCTATCTATCTATCTATCTATCTATCTATCTATCTATCTATCTATCTATCTATCTATCTATCTATCTATCTATCTATCTATCTATCTATCTATCTATCTATCTATCTATCTATCTATCTATCTATCTATACTATCTATCTATCTATCTATCTATCTATCTATCTATCTATCTATCTATATCTATCTATCTATCTATCTATCTATCTATCTATCTATCTATCTATCTATCTATCTATCTATCTATCTACAATGACGTAACAACCCATGTTAAGCCTTAGCCTCTCCAGTGTTAGAAGTTACTAGACCAAGTTAATTTAGTTACTCTTATTTCCCTACAGATGTCATGAATGGTATGCGGTCAACATACCGACCCATTGAGACATCTAGTAGGCAACTAAGATAGGCTATTATTAAGATGATAAAGGTCTGTAAATTTTGCTTAGAGTTCTCTTTATTCAGGCTTAAGATTCTTTTAAGAACCTGAAAATCGTCAGACTCCCGAGGACTTGCTCCTTTGATTTTTTCATCCTGCAAAAATCCATCGACCCCGGCCGGGTTTGAACTCTCGGGACTAGAGAGGCAAGGAACATAACCACTAGTCCAACGCGTCCGACTCCACTATATGTAAT
This sequence comes from Diploptera punctata, assembly GCA_030220185.1. Classification (NCBI taxonomy): domain Eukaryota; kingdom Metazoa; phylum Arthropoda; class Insecta; order Blattodea; family Blaberidae; genus Diploptera; species Diploptera punctata. The sequence continues at coordinate 501,986 of JASPKZ010003064.1, read as the reverse complement.
AAATAGGGTATCAACCTCAAGATATCTACAGTTCCAGAGAGTTTCTTAGTATAGACTTATATTGGAGAAAAACTGATTTGAATTTCACGTAATAAGATAAAGTTTAGTTTTGTTGGAACTTGAAAAAAATTACCTGAGGGAGAACTTCCTTGAACCTGCTGACTGTCCTGTGTTGTGATTTTCCAGAATTATTCTCATCTATGTTGGTAGTGGCATGCCTGTAAATAATATTTTACTCAAAAAATAATCAGACAGAAGCTGGGAAATAAAAAAAAAACTTTAAATACAAATATCGCAGAACTGTACTCCCAGAAAAAGAAAGTCTCAAGAACAAATGCGGCTGAGCCGCATATATGTGTGTGTTTGTCCTTCATAGACTTCTAAACCGTTCAACTGTAATGCGTGAACATTTGAATATAGGTCTACAGGATTTCGGATGCGGCGAGTGTTTAGCCGTTATCTATTATGTTCCAAAATCATTAGATGTAGGAGTTCATCTGAACATAACATTTAAAATCGCTCTATGGATCGCTATTTTCGATGTTTTACAACAAAACTCGGAATATCATATTAAAATAAACCGAGGTACGTATTATCAAAAAAATCAGTTAAATTAAGCTGTTAGAAGTGGGAGGTTTATCTGAAATTTGAAATTAAAAATTTACTCTAGCAACCGCTATGTTTGGTTCGTCGCAATGTTTAGCATATCATTAATTAATCCTCAATATTTTATTTACAAAGTGATTCAGAAATATGGTTTTATGTTTGATCGCATTTTGTGACGAAAATATTATTATTAAAGGAAATATGATGTTATCATTGGAAAGGGAATCCTTCAAATTACAACAATAGAACAAAACAAATCACTGCTCACGTGCAGCTTGGCGGGTTGATTTTTGTGGGCTAACGTCGAACGCCTCCACAATTCTCTTCGTTGTTTCTGCATCCTTGCTAATGCGAGGCCTTCCAGGAGGTTTGATTTTCTTCATCCTTCTCGTTTCCAGCAGTCGTTTTCTACACTTCCCCACAGTCGACGGCTGCAATTCTACGTTAAACTCACGTCTTGCCCGTCTTGCGACCTCATGATCATTAACATACGTTATTGCCCATGCAGCAATTGTAATTTGCTGTTGAATATTCAATGTCATTTTGACTAATGACGTAAGTTCTACACTGTCTTGTTTTATTCCATTGTTGTAATTTGAATAATTGCCTTTCCAACGGTAATTTCATATTTCCTTTAATGGTAATATTTTCATCACACAACGCGATCAAACGTATAGCCATATTTATGATTCGTCCCGTATTTATGCTTAAGCACACGACGGGTATTAGCTAGTTATATAGGGCCTATAGTGTTTACTCGCCATCTGCTTAGCTCTAAAACTATAAGTCATAGAAGTTCACCTGGAACGAACATTTAAAAATCGCACTACACACTAATTCAACCCAGGAAGTTACTACACACCTTATGGGCTATACAAGTGTCTCCCTACGTACAGAATGTATATGTTGCCAAACTCATAATAACGGCATTTGTTTGTTTAGGGAGGGGAGGAGGGGCAAGGTTAGCAGTACTTTTTCCAAATATATGTACGATACATTTAAAAAACATAGTTTTTCTTTTACGACATGCAAAGTGGTTTTATAGTAAATATGAGAGTCGACACTTTCACACAGGATAGTACAGATCCGCACGAGCTCAATGACAAGTGGTAACTATTTTTTTTCTTTAAGAGCTGGTGCCTTGGACGGCTACAACTTGCTGTGTTGCAATCTTCAGTTTTATGTAAGGGTTTCTCTCAAGAAAATACTGTTAAAATGGCAACCCAGTTCTCTATTCCAAAAACACAGTAACTTCCTGGGTTGAGTCTGAGTGTAGTGGTCGCAATTTTCGATGATTTGCAATGAAACTCAACATATGGTATTAAAATATAGCGATGTAGGTATTATCCAAAACTTAGCGACATCCGGCCATTAGAAGCGGGGGCTCACTACTCGTAAAATACGAAAATAATTGACTCCAGGAAACCGCCATATTTAGTTCGTCGCAATGTATAATTTTGTGTATACACATTTTCAGGCACGACGAGTGTTTAGCAGCTATTATGCTCTAAAAACATTAGGTATAGGAGTTCACCTGAAACGAAAATTTAAAAATTATATTTATTTAGGTGTAGCAGCGCACGCCGAGCATTAATCAGTTATATATAATATTTAAAACTAGTGTGACGTCATATTAGTGTAATAGTTAAATTAACACAATAAGTCATTTTCGATAGCATAAATCTGTACTAACTAATCTAATTTTGTATGTGTAGTACAATGGAACAACAATCGCCACGTTATCACTAGCCAATGGTATTCGAGGAATCTACCTGCATGTAAATTAAACCCCGGTTTCGCTTTAGACCATCATCTCCGGGCGGGGACTTTCTCTCGATGGAAATACAGTATATTATCCAAGCTCTTAAAATTATATCAGTAAAACTAAATAAACCTATATATAGTCACACGTAGAAATACATTATGTTTTGGAAATGGAGAGTTAATGACAAATGAGGACAATTTTGAAGATGTGGTTGAGATTAAATACCTAGAAACAATAATTATAAACAGGAATGAAGTGAAAAAAAAGGAAATACTTTGCAAAATGCGACGCGAAAATTGTTTCTAAGTATCAATCATACACCATACGCATGCGCCATAAAATGCGAGGCGGTTTAAACTATGGAATCACGGGATGCAGCCAACATATACATGCCATTTAATGAAGCTAAAAGCTAATTTAACGCAATTTCAGTACTCTAAACCTGTGAAAGACCAACCTAAAAGCTAACCCAATGCAATTTAAGCACTCTAGCCTGTTAAAGAATGCAACGGCCAAAAATAAATAGTGAGTTCTGAAATTCTCAAGGATGTGTGTACAGTTAATTAGTATATACTCTATGTTGGCCGCACTGGAACAGGTCTTTGTTGTTGTATAGAATATTCGTTAAAATCAATATGGCTGCCACGTCTTCATGTTATGTTTGTAGATAATATCATAGAAAAATATATGAAATAATCGTTAGGAAAAATAATGTAAAAATCATTGTAAATAGTGGGAAATCGTTTGAAAAATGAAACCCTAAAATACAATTTGAGAGGAGTTTGTGAACAAATTATAAAAATGTTGCGTCACTTTTTGTAAAGTTTAGCCAAATGAATAAATAAAAATAAGTTGAACTCTGGAAGCACATGCTATTATCTATTACAGTTATTATTTTCACCCAGATTTCTCTACAAAAAATGTTAAATTAAAAATATATAAAACTGTTATTCTTCCAGCTCTATTAGACGGGTGGGAAATATGGTTTTACTTTAAGGGAGGAAACAATTTTACAAATATTTGAGAATAGAGTTTTATGAGTTCGATAGTGCCAGACAGTTAGTCAATATCTGTGTAAAAACCCTGGGGATGTGGAAGGGAAGACATTGTAGGTCTTAGCTCCATCAGATATATTTATTATTATTATTATTATTATTATTATTATTATTATTATTATTATTATTATTATTATTGTTATTATTATTATTGGAAATACATGGCTACCCCGCAAAATTAATTTATGTGATAAAAATTTTATGTGAAAAATTTCAAATTATTATAAATATAGGCAAATCAAAGATCGAACCAATTTTAATAAACAGAGGTGTAAGACAAGGGTGTAGTTTATCACCTACCCTTTTTTAATTTATATATTAATGACATCGTCCAAAATTTGAAAAGTAATGTTAATGTAGGTATAAGAATGGACCATTTAGAAATATTAAATGTTTTAATGTATGCTGACGATGTGGTTATTATTCAAGAAAATGAAAATAATTTGCAGTACTCTTTACATCAATTAAATCAGTTATATGCCAAGAATATAATTTTAAAATATCAAAGGAAAAAACGAAAATAATGGCAATTTGGGGAAGTGAACATATAAGACCAAAAATCATAATAGACAACAAACCTCTGGAACAAGTAACAAATTTTAATTATTTGGGTTTTAATTTTACTATAAACACAAAAACTGAAAGAGACGTAAATGTGAAACTGTCAACATTTCAAATGATATGTGGATCTATACATAAAACATTAAAGAACAAAATAAGAAGATATACTAGATTGAATTTTTATAAAACATTGGCAGTTCTTGCATTACTTTGTGGGAGTGAAACTTGGGTAATGACCAAAAAATTACAAAGTAGAATACAAAGTGTAGAAATGAACATCCATAGAAGAACAAAAGGCTGCACAAGGATGAAGTTATAAGAACAGAGTTATATATATATATATATATATATATATATATATATATATATATCCATTAAATGATAAAATCAAAGGATGTAGAGAAAAATGGTTTAGACATATAAAAATAATGAACGTAACAAGATTACCAAAATCAGCATTTAACTACAAGCCAAGAGGTTCAAGGAATGTAGGAAGTCCAGTGAAAAGATGGACAGAACAACTGTGAGGCGGAACAGGCATTTTGCCCAGCCCGTGAAGTGAAGAAGAAGATTATTATTATTATTATTATTATTATTATTATTATTATTATTATTATTATTATTATTATTATATGGAGCCGGAGTATGAAAATTCAACAAAAAAAGTAGAACAAAAACTTATGTCGATGAAAATCGATATATTAAGGATTGCAGCAAGATGTTCAAAATTGAAAAAAATCAAGAGTCATACGAGAAAAAAAAACGGTTACCCAGAAAAACATTGGAATAGTGTCCACCTGGAAGAAGAAAGAAGACCTTGAAACTCGCGGGTGCAAGAAATAAGAACTGGAATGTTAACAAGAGGACTGGAGGACATCGAGTGAATGAATAGGGACCAGTGGAGAAGGAAAATAAAACTTTACGCACAGAAATATGTGTAAACGTTGAAAATCTGTAGGCCTATGTAAATCTAATATATAAAAATGAATGTTTGTTTGTTGGTTGGTTTGTTTGTTTGTTCGTTCGTACTTTATGCGCGGCCATACCGTCGATCCAGTTGTGATGGGGCATTTTGCAAAATGTTCAGGAGATTCCCGGGATGAACATAGGCTATAAGAGAGTTGTGATACTTAACTCCTAAACCCTTAAAAATCGCCCTTTGTAGTGGAAAACGTGAAAAAAGTAGCTCTTTGGACACTTAAATGGCTTACGCTGCCTAAACCATAACAAATACATACAATTAATGTACACAGAATTAAATATCTCATAAATCTCTACAAAAAAGTCCGCGACAGCATATGTTTATATCTTACGGATCACTCACAATAACCATTTTTGTCTTTCATTGATGCCAAGAAGATCGAGACAAGTACGTAGATTCGTATACAAGCATGGCGGGTATTCTTTTACGGATAACTCACAATAACGAATTTCGTCTTTCAGCTCATTTATGCCAAGATATCGAGATAAGCAGATTCCCGGGCAACACATGGTAATCAGCACAGGGAATCTTAAAATTATTACGTTATACATATTTAATTATTTTTCATCTTACTTATTCAACTAATCATAAGAAGTATGATACATTAATTTTCCTCTTTCAGCTCATTTATGCCAAAAAGATCTGGATGAGTAGATTCCCGGACAACGCCGGGTGAACAGCACGGGGTGTCTAAAATTAATTACTTTATAAATGTTTCCCTTCACTTATTTAACAAAACATAAAACACATTAATTTTCGTATTTCTGCTCATTTATATAAAGAAGATCGCGATAAGTAGATTCCCGGGCAACGCCGGGTAATCAGCACGGAATAACTAAAAAATACAAATTTATAATTAATTTTCCTTATTCAACTAAACATAAAAGCACATTAATTTTCATTTATTTAGGCATAGCAGCACACACCGTGTATTAGCTAGTAAATAAATAAATAAATAATAATAATTATTAAAGAAAATCAGTGATATACGAGAATGGCGGCTGAGCAGGCCTGTCGGACAATCACAAAGGCATACGAAATTAAACGATTAATATTGCAAATTATATTTAATCAGAGTATTGGTTATAAAATAATTAAATTTCATATATGTCTATTAGTTAACTTACTCCATTGTGTTGTCTGTTCTGTTTGAGAGTCACTTTGATAGAGAAAAACAAAAGCATGCACACTATCTCAGTAGGTTGCTAAGCAACAAGTGTTTACTCCGGAATGTTAGATTAGAACTTCTTAAATACATTTCAAGTATTGTTGTCTATTAACAAATAAATTGATTCAACTTTATATCTTGTCATTTTATACCGAGTGTTTCAGAAATCCTGTACCATTTTATACCGAATATTACAGAAATCCCATCACTCAACTCAGCTGATTCGAAAGGATACTTACAAAGGAACTATCTATCAACCATTGCATGACGAAACTTACCTTGAAATTTCTCCCAGGAAAGGATTGTGATAAACCAAGAGCGTGTTCAAAAAATTATCTACCACTTTTAAATACAAGACTCTAAAATCCAGGGTCAAATCTCTCATTTAAATTACAGGGATATTTATAGAAAACGAGATATAATAAGAACAGTTAAGTCTCGTAGACTGCGATGGGCAGGACATGTGCCAGAACGGGGAATGAAAGAGGGACATGGACACTTCTTATAGGAAAACCAGAGAGAAAAAGCCCAGTTGGTAGGCCAAGAATGAGAATAACATTAACCATGATTGGAGGGAATTAGATAAATCACGGGGTAATTGTAAATCATTAGCTCAAGATAGGGATGCATGTAGAACTTACGTCCGCGCGGCCATGAACCTGTGCTCTATAGTGCAGGAGTTAGTTATATTATATGGAGGCAAAACTTGATCTCTCACATTAAGAGAAAATATAATTTTGCGAGTATTCTAGATTAAAGTCGTTAGGAAAATGTTTGTAGCAAAGAGAGGCGAACACACAGAGAAGACTACATAACAGTGAGCTATATGATCTTTATAGCAAACAAGTTGCATTAAGAACAATTAAGTTTCGTAGACTGCGATGGGCAGGGCATCTGTGGAATGAAAGACGGGAATATAAATTTATAGTAGGAATACCAGACGGAAAGCTCCATTAGGTAGACCAACATTGAAGGGAGAGAATGCCATTAACAATGTTTCGAAGGAAGTAAATTATAACAGACTATTTAACTAATGCCACAAATGCTAGTCAATGACCAATCACGTTTCAATGAATTTTGTCTTACAACCACTGACAGTCGTGTTTCACCTCGCTCTTTATCGATTTCTCTTTATCAGCTCCTGCTTTTGTGATAAAGAAAGCTCCTCCTTTTTTATGTTCTGAACAGGACAGAACATTATTTTTCTCCAACAAATACGTTGAATATAGCAAATAATGAACAGATTCCTTGATTTTACTGAGTTGTTTACTAAAAAAATAAATGAATAACCCGTAATGTTGATTATGATATATAGTTTGATGTGTTCCATTATTTCTACACTTGGGTACATTCTTACAATATTGCGATCTTATTTGACAATAAATAATATGATCTAGTTGCAGTGAATGAACATAACCTCACATTTCTGATTTGTTTAAAAAAATAGCCGTTTACATTAAATACATACATATTTTAAAATAACTATAGTTAAACAATGATTTGTGAGTAAATAGCTTAATTTGATTCGTTAAATAGTCCTGACAAATGCCACTCTTGATTTCCAAATTCTCATAAGTAATGCCACGGGTGATTTCCAAATAATCGATAAATTCACGACTCACGAAGTGAGAAGTGAATTTATCTAGAGAATTTGCAAATCAAGAGTGGCATTTGTTAGGACTATTTAACGAATAAAATTAAGGTGTTTACTCACAAATCACTGTTTAACTATAGTTATTTTAAAATATGTATATATTTAATGTAAACGGCGATGTTTGAAAACAAATGAGAAACGATAGGTACGCTTCATCTGCTTCTTTTGTTTATCACTGCAACCAGATCATACTATTTATTGCCAAAGGAACGCAATATTGTAAGAATGCTCTCTAGTGGAGAAAAAATGAAACACATCAAACTGTATATTAATTCATTTCGGATGTCGTATGATGTAAATATAACAATTATATTTTTCTGAATTATCACCTGGCAAAAAATACATTTAAGAAAGTGCAAACAGTGGTTTCTTTTTTTGGTGGTATAATAAATTGCTACAAATGTTGACATGTATGCACTATATATACAATCTGGTAGCCGTATTTCTTATAGGCTCAGTCACTGCAAAATAACGGTCAGACCTGTTCAGAATATTAAAAAGGAGGAGCTTTGTTTAATATATGGTAATTATAACACTGATAAATATTTCGTGAAACACGACTCTGATTGGTTGTAAAACAGAAATCATTGAAACGTGATTGGTCATTGACTCCCATTTGGAGCATGAGTTAAATAGTCATTGGAAATGAAATCCTTCAAATTACAACAATAGAACAAAACAAAACAAATCACTGCTCACGTGCAGCTTGGCGGTTTGATTTTTGTGGGCTAGCGTCGAACGCCTCCACAATTTTCTTCGTTGTTTCTGCATCCGTGATAATGCGAGGCCTTCCAGGAGGTTTGATTTTCTGCATCCTTCCCGTTTCCAGCAGTCCCCACAGTCGATGACTGCAAATGCTACGATAAACTCACGTCTTGCCCGTCTTGCGGCCTCACGATCATTAGCATACGTTATTGCCCATGCAGCAATTGAAATTTGCTGTTGCATATTCAACGCCATTTTGACTAATGACGTAAGTTCTACACTATTTTGTTTTATTCCATTGTTGTAATTTGAATAATTGCCTTTCCAAAGGTAATTTAATATTTCATGTAATGGTAATATTTTCATCACACAACGCGATCAAACGTATAGCCATATTTATGATTCACCCCGTACATACCTCTCCATATGGGTACACAGTTCTCTGAAACTAATAATCAGAACTGCACTATTCTTTTTACTGACATTGTTTGTGAGTGGCTTGAGGTAACCAGTGAACAATTTACTCACTTGAGAGCCTAACATGTTTTATAAAAATTACTTACATTAAGATATTTATTTTTATTATTTTTTTGCATTAAATTTATTTTCTTGAAAATAGTATATATTAACAACAAAATATTTGACCGACTGGATACAGCTAGACACTCTAAACATCCACAAAACGATTCAAGCTTCTATGTTACATAATTTCTGAGAAATGTGCACCTGAATCTTAAAAAAATACAATTTTTTGTAAATTATTATATGATTTGAAAACCCTGGTAAAATGAAAGCAATTAGGGTCGGTTTCACCAACAGAGGTTACTGTATTACGCCAGTTTAAGCTATGTATTATACACGGGGAAAACTGGCATAATACAGTTACCTCTGTTGGCGAAATCGACTCTTAATGCTAGATAAAAATCAATGACAGAAGTACCATCAGAACACCTGCCTTAATTGGCTGTAAAGTTTTTATTGTCCTAGGTAGAGTAGTTCCATACAATATATAGTTTGTTTAAAATGTTGACTAGGCATAAAAATTTGTAAGCGAACTGTACCAGGTGTCCTTAAAATTTAGGCTTTCTTTCAGTTATAATGAAGTTCCAAACCCATACACACACTGTGTATTATCCATTATCTTTTACAGTCTCACTCGCCAAAACATGGAATTAACTTCCGCCCTATGTCAGAGACTGTCAAACTATAACATCGTTAAAAAACAAACTGAATAATTATTTAATAACAAACTAACTTATAGGCCCTACACCTCACTGATAGTCATCATCATCATCTGCATTCATGGATTAGGTCTGTTTACCCGTTCCGACTTCAGCCCATCTCTTTCTAGGTCTGCCCACATCTCGGGTGCCTTTAGGTTTGTATTTTATTTGTTTTGGATATCTATCTTCATTCATTCTGTCTATGTGTTGCTTCCATTTTTGTCTATATGTATCTATTTTATCAGTTATTGCAAATATTTCAAGTTCCTGTCTTATTTCTGTGTTCTTGATTCTGTCTTCCTTAGTGCACCCTTTAACAGATCTCAAAAATTTCATTTCTGCCGCCGTTATCCTACTTAGATCTTGTTTTTTATGTATCCAGGCTTCTGATCCATAGAGCAGTACCGGTACTGCCAATGTTTTATAAAAGCTCACTGATAGTATTCCTTTAATAATAAATAAATAAATTAATTTATGAGAATAATATTAAAATTAACAAAATATTTTCATTTGTTTGTTTTAAATATTGTATAATCGTAAAATTAGTTTTCTATATCTCATTATTAGTTTTACTATTAATCTTAACTATCATTAATATGGTTGTATTATAGATCGTAATATAATGTATATCTTATTGATCAAATCTTCATTTAGTATTTAACATTAGAGTTAATTGTGATTGTTATATTGTGATGTAATATATATTTGTCCTGGTGAGTGGAATAGAAGGACACATATATAAATAAACGAATAAAATAAATATATTCCATAAAACTCCAAGCGCGACAGGCCTAGAAGGCCCTTGGCTGACCAGCCATCTACTGGTCTTACATCCACATGTGTTAATCACAGAGGTAGATGATCATATAGCCAGTGTAGCGGTGACATGTGGTCAGCATGTCGGATCCCCTAGCCGTTATAGCAGGTATTATCAACCTGGAGTCGCTACTTATTTTAGCTACCCAAATGCCTCACGATGCTGGGTGGGCACCGGTTCCATGCTGGCCGAAATTCCATGAGAAAAATGTCTTCCCCCATGGAGACTCGAACTAGCGCAAGTCCCGTAGCTCTGCGCCAAGGCTTCTTGTTTTAATCACTCGGCTACGGCGCGGGACAATACATTCCATACACATATATCATTTTTAATATTATAAAATGAGTATCAAATACGGTACAAACAAATTTAACAACTGAGAATCGACACTATTCTCCATTAATTCAGTCATTTTACTTCTCACTCCCTCTTTCCTCTTAGTGGTGATAATTAACTAACTCACTAGCACTGTCGAACCCATAGGTTCATGGCCGCGCAGACATAACCTCTCCATACATCCCTATCTTGAGATAAATTCTTTCCAATCATATACTATGTAATCATCTTCCCTCAAATAATGGTTAATGTTATTCTCTCACTTCATTATTGACCTACCAACTGGGCGTTTTTCCTCTGGTATTCCTACAAGGAGCTTCCATGTCACACTTATATTCCCCTTGTGGCGCCACATGTCCTGTTCATCGCAGTCTAAGAGACTTAACTGTTCTTATTGTATTTGATTTCCGAAAAAAAAGATCAAGTAGCTCACTAGTATGCAGTCTTCTCCATTCGCCTGTCCGTTCTTATCTCTTTGGTCCACAAATTTTCCTAAAAACTTCATTCTCAAATATTCGTAATATTTTCTCCTCCCGTAAATTAAGGGTCGATGTTTCGCACCCATATAATGTAACTGGGAGAATAACAGTTTTATATATTTTCAGTTTAATGTTTTTTAAGAGATATTGGGACGACAAGAGGCCTTATAAATATAATATCATGCATTTCCAGAATTGAATCTATATTTAATTTCTTTGTGCACCTCTTTCTGTCTGTGATAATTATTATTGTTCCTAGGTATTTGAATTCAAACGCTTCTTCAAAATTTCCCTCATTTGTCATAACTGTCCATTTCCAATAAGGTAAAGTATGTATTAGCTAATGCCCGGCGTGTGGGAACATGTCGAAACGTCGGAATCAGCGGTCAGAGGCCAACCTTGAATCCATGAAGCGGACAATCAAAGAAAACTTTCTTAATCATATATTTATATCCATCCATCCATAATAATTCTGCCCGAAGGCAGGTCTTTCACTGCAATCATAGCATTTTCATGCTATGCTTTGCAGCTTTACTAGGGAATTGTAGGTGTGGTAGCTTCCCGTTGCTTTCCACACCGGTGGAGGATAATGATGATAATGATAAGAATGATGATGATGGTCATATGATTTCGAGGAACCGTTTGGGCCTTAAAGTTTTCCTGACATTTGTCTTACTGGTGAGGAAAAACCCCGATAAAAACCTCACCCAGAAAAACTGCCCGGACCGGGGATCGATCCCGGGCCCGCTGCGTGATAAGGCAGCACGCTATCTCGAGACCACAGCGGTGGACATGGTACTGTTTTATATTTCTTAAAATTTTAACATGGTGACCTCAACGGAGATTCCTAATGTATTTTATAAATCTTGAACTTAAACATACGCAGGCTGAAAAAAAAAATATATGAGTATAAGAAAACTAAATATATGGTCACACGTAGAAATTCAGTATATAATGGAAATGGACAGCTAAGGACAAATGAGGGAAATTTTGAGGAAGTGGCTGAATTCAAATACCTAGGAACAATAATCACAAATAGGAATGAGATGCACAAAGAAATTAAACATAGGCTCAATTCTGGAAATGCATGCTATTATGCATTGCAGAGACTTTTGATGTCCCAACTCCTTTCAAAAAGCGTTAAGCTGAAAATATATAAAACTATTATTCTACCAGTTATATTATATGGGTGTGAAACATGGACTCTTACTTTAAGGGAGGAAAGGAGATTAAGAGTATTTGAGAATAAAGTTCTTAGGAAAATTTTTGGACCAAAGAGAGATGAACAGACAGGTGAATGGAGAAGACCTACATAACAATGAACTACATGGTCTTTATAGGAAGCCAGATATAATAAGAACAGTTAAGTCCCGTAGACTGCGATGGGCAGGACATGTTGCGCGTATGGGGAATGAAAGACGTGCATGGAAACTTCTTGTAGGAAAGCCAGAAGGAAAACGCCCAGTTGGTAGACCAAGAATGAGGTGGGAGAACAACATTAACTATGATTTGAGGGAAGTAGATTATACAGGGAATGATTGGAAAGCATTAGCTCAGGATAGGGATGTATGGAGAGCTTATGTCCGTGCGGCCATGAACCTACGGGTTCGATAGTGCCAGTGAGTAAGTAAGTAAGTAAGTAAGTAAGTATAAGACTATATGTCGTTGTCGATCATTTTACCATTTCAGCCCTCTCTTACCTCCCCAGGGGTGCTAGTAGTATTTCAGCCCTCTCTTACCTCCCCAGGGGTGCTAGTAGTATTTTAATCCTTACAGTCCTTACATTTCCAGGTATGAAATAAAATTAGAATTAATTTTCTGAAAATCTGCATATATTATACGTTTTGTTGAAGGAAATGAACGTAATAAATAATAGTTTTAAAAAACTAAAACAACACGCTTTATTAGAAAACCTAACTAAAAAAAAGAAAAAGAATTTTAATTTCCAACACGCTTGGGATAAATAATTTTACCATCAAAAGCGTGGGGTGCTCTTTATCAATTAATATATTTGATAATAAACAGATATTGGTAAAAGTAAAGTCTCTAAGAAGAAAATGTAAAAATCATAAAAAGCACCCCACGCTTTTGATGGTAAAATTATGTACTCCAAGCATGTTGGAAATTAAAATTATTTTTCTTTTTTTTAGTTAGGTTTTCTAATAAAGCGTGTTGTTTTAGTTTTTTAAAACTATTATTTATTTTTTATTTTTTAGTTTTAATATTTTACAGAATAAGATAAAAATGTAAATATCTTTAAATTCGATACTATTGTAGTATGAGCTAAAAGTAATACTCTTCTAAAAAAAAAAAACCTCCGAACCGAACTTGAACCAGCGACCTATGGATTACTGAAATTATATACCAGTAGAATGTACCGCTCTACCAACTGGGCTCTTGCAACGATTGACTAAAAAGTCGACAAGTCCGCCAACCTATTATATCAGTTTTCATTTTGTTTTTAATTCTCTGATGATTCTGGCCAGGATTTTAGAAACAAAATATGAAATTATTTTATTGTCACGGGTCCTTTAGAAGTATACAAAGATTCAAGTCGATCCAATGTTTCTAAGTGGGTGAAAATCGTGTGCAAAAATTCCGTTACATAGATACAAAGACACTTTTTTTTTTATTTTCTGATGATTCTGGCCACGATTTTAGAAAATAAATATGAAATCATTGTATTGTCACGGGTCTTTTACACGTATACAAAGTTTCAAGTCGATCCAATGTTTCTAAGTGGGTGATAATCGTGTTCAAAAATTCCGTTACATAGATAAAAATACACTTTTTTTTTCTGATGATTCTGGCCATAATTTTAGAAACAAAATATGAAATTATTATATTGTCATGGGTCTTTTACAAGTATGCAAAGTTTCAAGTCGATCCAATGATTTTAAGTGGGTGAAAATCGCGTTAAAAGATTCAGTTACATAGATACAGGTCAAGCTAATATAAAGCATGTAAAAATGGGATTTTCAATCAGGAGACACATTATATAATACAAAGGTTGCTAGACTTGTAATACAACCTGCCATAAATCATGTACTATCTCTTTATCTCCCACAACTTTGCCAAAATTACCTACATACACCACTATCTAAGTCTCCTCAAGGTCCTATTTTTTACAACTTGCATACATATTTTTTTACAAAGACTCGTGTATCACTATCTTGGCTCCGGTCGAATGACACGTGAACTTTGAATTCTTATACTTTACTGTACCAAATCATACACAACTGTACCCCAGATGTCTGTCAGCTAGCTTTCACGACTTAGGGTCGGTTTCACCAACAGAGGTAACTGTATTACGCCAGTTTAAGCTATAGAATATAATATATTTATTTAGCCTGGTGGAGTTAAGGCCATGTGGCCTTCTCTTCCACTCACCAGGACAAACATATGTTACATATAAATACAAAAAATTACAATAATAGTCATACTAAACAATTAATTATCTGTCAAATTGAATAATAATGAAAATAATGTATAATAATACAATTAAATTAAATACAATTAAAATTAAATTAATGATAGAATGAATACAGAAAGGAATAACAGCTCGAATCTACTAGACATAAAAAGAAAAGAAAGAAAAAAATACAAAGAAAGTAATAAACTACAATAAATTAATCTATGCTTTTTATACAAGGCTTTAGGTAAATATGTTAACGAATCTTAATTTTATTTTTATTAAATAATGAAAAACACATTATTAATGTTTAAAAAGTAATATTAGTGAGTTGTTTCTGTTAGTAATTTTATTTCAAATTTGTTTCTGAAAGGTGGTAAAGTTTGGCAGTTTCTGACATAGGGTGGAAGGGAATTCCATGTTCTAGCAAGAGAAATTGTAAAAGATTTCGAATAATAGGTAGTATGATGAGGAGGGATATAAAGGACACTGCGCTCAAGGGATCGGGTATCTAATTTATGTGTATCAGACAGTGAAGCGGTGTGATAAATAATAAAGTAATGATGTGTGTAATATGTTATAGAGAAGGCATAGGGAATGGATGGTTCTACGATCTTGTAGACGAAACCATGAAAATTGTTCCAGGGATGGTGTAACGTGATCATATCTACGTATACTACAAATAAAACGTATGCAAGAATTATGAACACATTGAAGTCTTTGGATAATAACAGTATTTAGGTATTATATATGAGGAAAACTGGCGTAATACAGTTACTTCTGTTGGTGAAACTGACCTTTATCCTTTAATCATAACGTCAACACTAAATCTCACAAGGGAACTGTCAACCATTGCATGCCGAAACCTACCTTGAAGTTTCTCCCAGATAAGAGTTGTGATGTACCAAGGCCGTATACAAAAACATTATCTGTTGTTTTTAACTGCAAGGCACATAAATCGAAGCCAAAATCTAGCAATGGCAGCTCACTGTACGTAGCAGATTGCCTCTCTGCACAGCGGAGTGAAGGGTGGAGGCAAGCGGTGGGGACGGCAGGTAATGAGGATTATCCAATCAGGTGTTGCATTATTTCTTTATAGTTTAAATGACAGATTTGGCGCTGGATTTTAGTGTCTTGCAATTAAAAACTGCATATAATTTTTTTTCGGCGTGGCCTTTTTACATCACAAAATTTCTCTGAAAGAAATTTGAAGGTAGGTTTCGGCATGCAATGGTTTACAGTTCCCTTTACAGTTCAATGAAATATTGAACATACCCAATCATAGAACATCTCAGCCGGATGGATGTATATAGAGAGATATCTCCATCTCGGATGAGTGTGTAAAGAGTGATATCTCCATCCCAATATTATCTTTTTACACATCAAATTTATGAGTTACCATGAAATGTACTAATCACCATTGTCACTATAAGGAATTGCTCTGTCCTACAAAATCAATATTTTCTTTTTTTATGACACAGAAAATAAAAGTCACTCTTTCTAGCTAGATAACTCATTTTTCATAAGTTTGGAGATATCTCCCTTTACCCAGCCACCCGAGATATTTAATTATTGTTTTGTAAAGTCTTATTTTGATTTTATTAGATATGTATCTAGAAGTTACAATTTTGTTCAACGCTGTTAGACAACGTTTATAATAGACCAGTTTCTCATTGTTTCGATTAAGACGTGATTATTTGAGGTAACAATCGATCCTAGATATTTGAAGTTCTGGACTTTCTCATACCTTGCTCCTTTTAACTCAATATCTCTATAAATTGTAAATCACTGGAAGAATGGTTTAAAAATACTGTATTATTTGCGAACGATCAAGTGGTAATTACTGATACTGAAGATATATTACAATTTGCTATGCGTAAGTTATATGCTATCTCAAAAGAATATGGTCTGGAAATATCTGGGAATAAAACAAAAGTTACTGAAAGGGGTTTCTCCGCTACGTGCAAAAATCATCATCATCATCATAGTACATTCACGAATTTAGGCCATTTGATTACCTGTTTCGGCCTCAAGAGAAACACCATCCAGAAGTCTTTTGAGTGGACGTCTTGGTCTTCTTCTTCCTGCAGGTTGATATCTTAACATTTGTTTGGGTATTCTGTGATCTTCCATTCGATGAACATGTTGCATCCATCTTGACTTATAATCAGAAATTTTGTTTTCTAAAGATTCCATGTGTAATTCTTCTAAGATGTCTTCATTTTTTTTTGTGATCTAGTAGTGTGTATCCTGCAGTCCTCCGAAGATATCTCATTTCAGCAGATCTAAGTCTCTGTATATCCTTCTGTTTCAACGTCCATACTTCGCTACCATACAAAAGAGTTGGAAGAGCCAGTGTTTTATACACTTTCAGTCTTGAATGCTTTTGGACTGTGGCTTGAAGATAGAATTTATTAACCCTAAAATTCTTAAAAATTTAGATATTTTTGCATTTACATCCTTTTCTTCTTCATATGAGATATTGCATCCTAGATATGTAAAATTATTCACCTGCTCCAAAATTTTATTGTCCAGTACAATTTTACTTCTGACCAGATCTACACCTTGAAATGCCATAATTTTTGTCTTTTCTGTAGATATCTTTAATCCATATTCTTCTGTAATTTTGTTAAGTTCATACAGACCTTGAGATTATCTTCGGAATTTGCTATTATTATTTGGTCATCTGCAAACAATAGGGTGTTTAATTTTCTATTTACGTGCAAAAAATAAGTATGTAAAACAGAATAATAGATCAAGTAAACAATTTTAATTACCTGAGATATGATGTAACATACGATAAACAATGGGATGTAGAAAATGAATTGAATAAATTCAGACACACGAGTCGAACAATTAGATATTGTTTTGAATACATGAGAAAATACAAAATTAAAATTTTATAACGTTATTATTGTTCTTGTGTTATTATATGACCTTCACTAAAAAAATAGAATGTGCCGAAATGTTTCCTGAGGCATGTAGCTGCATATACTTTACAAGAGAAAAAAATAGCAAATACATTAGGAATGAGTTTATTATGTTCAGTTTATACTCAGAATCAAAGAATACAAACAAAATTGATTCGACCACATTCAAATGAAGGACCAAGAACGTGTAACAAAACAATATATTCACATATAGGCCGAAGGGTCATAGATGTGTGGGACGGCCAAGATCATGATGGAGAGATCAGTTTTCTGCATGAGACTAGAACGAACCCTTTGCAGTTCAATCTGTGAAGAAAATGGTGATAATCATTAGCTCAACAACTCTGGGTGGGTCAAGGCTTCCTTCATAATTTTTTTTCCAGGTTTTTCTATCTCTGGCAACCGTCTATCAGTTCTTGAGTATTAATGATTTGACATCCTATAGTATTCCATACATCCATCTCAAATTCGGTCTTCCAGTTCTTGGTTTTTTTTTCCTGCCTTACCATCTATAATTCTTCTCCGATTGAGGGTCTTTCCACTTTTCATTGGTTGCCCTTTTACCAGCCGGCTGCTGGCCCTTCACATCCACATGTGTCAATCACAGAGGTAGATGATCAACAGCCAGTGTAGGGGTGACATGTGGTTAGCATGTCGAGTCCCCCAGCCGTTATAGCTGGTTCCTCAACCTGGAGCCGCTACTTATTGTAGCTACCCAATTGCCTCACGATGCTGGGTGGGCACCGGTCCCATACTGGCCGAAATACCATGAGAAAATTTCTTCCCCCATGGAGACTCGAACCAGCGCAAGTCCCGTAGCTCTGCGCCAAGGCTTCCTACCTTAACCGCTCGGCTACAGCGCGGGACCTATAATTCTTCTAAGTACTTCATTTTTGGTCATCCTCTGCGTATGCCCTGCCCATCTTAGTCTGTTTACTTTAATATCTGTAATAATATTTGCCAAACTCTATAGGGTCTTCACGTCCCATAAAATCATTTAAGCTTTTTTGTACATAATAATTAAATTCAATTATATTAAAATAAGACAGTTTTTATTTCGTCCCACCTTTCATTCCAGCCTCCAATTAGAAGACTAATAATTATGCTACCTTTGTTTATACAACTCATGCAATTCCCTGTTATATCTCATTCGTCACTCTCCATTTTCCTTAATGTCTATATATTCTTCTGGGTATCTTTCTTTAAAATCAGCCAATTGAGATTTGTCATGTTCAGTCAGAACTCAGGTTTCACTCCTGTAAGTTAGCACTGGTTTAATTAGTGTTTTATACAACCGGTCTACAGCCGACAGTTGAGAAGTTCACAGAGAGTACCTAGAATCTCCTGAATATGTCTGCCGCAGTAGTAGAAGAAACGTCGAGTTTCGGACCACGGCCATTTAGCCACATGATGAACCAAACAGGATTCAAGATGCCGGCCGTGAAAGCCTACAATTTTACATAATCTGGTTTTTGTTCCACGTGTCAGATATTTTGATTTAAAATACTTCATCATTGCAAAATAAAATTTATTAGCATCTTGTATTCTTCTGTTTATTTTTTTTTCCTTAATTTTGTTTTGTTTGTTTATTAAAACTCCAAGATATATGACATTATTTACATTCTCAAATGTATTATTTCTGTATCTAAATATGTTGTTCTGAAAATGTACGATGAGTATTAAAAATGACATATACCGGTATATGATTCAAAATATCCAGTTTTTGTGATATGATAATTATGAATAATAGTAAGAAAAATTATCAATTCAAAAAAATACTAATAATTAAGGGAAATTGTGAAAGTTCATAATTTAAATTATCCAGTTCAAATAATTATTAGTTCCTGAGATATAATGAATATCATATATAATTTCCAGTACTGAAGCCTGCATGTACCTTCTTAAATCCTTGCAACTTGTGCTCACTGTCGTTTTCAAGATAGTAACATTAACTTCCCATTGCACTCCTGCCCTCTGTGAAATGAGCTTCGATTTCTTCCAGAGTTCCTTCAGTCTCTAACAATCTGAAATATAGGAACACGAAACCTAGACAGCTGATACTTCCATATAACCAGAAAGCTCCCTCCAGTTGGAAAGTATTTTCTATGTCAAGAAAAGTCTTTGAGGAGAAAAATAAAAATATGTAGCAAGCTGCTGCAGTGATGCCACTTGCAAGGCCACGTGTCCTGTACGGGAAGACCTCGCATAGCAGAGTCCACGGCATTTGGCTGACAATACTCTGTGAAAACGCCAGCATGAGGAACAGCGCCAATGGCAACCAGCTGACAGCGCTAGGATCAGCAAAATGTGCATACAGCCCCAACAACACACATGCAATACCAGAAAGCGCTGTGCAGCAAAGCGATAGAAACCTTTTGCCAGCGTGATGAACCAAGAAGATCAAAACTACAGAGCCTGCTATTGCAGTTCCTGCAGCGACTACAGTGGCCCAGCTGGGATCGAGAGGGATTCTGAATTCTTGGAAGACGTGGACCATGTAGGGTCTGATGGACGTGAGACCTGACCAGTGCACGAAGAAGAAGAAAGGGATGACGAGAGACAATGGACGCAGAGTTGGTGCTCTCAGGAGTTCTTGAAGAGTGCTCATGAAGGTCTTTGCAGGTGTGTGCAACTGTGCAGCTCTTTTGTTTGCTTCTTCGTTATAACGGATCAGTTGGAAAAATTCTTGTTTGACAGCTGAAGGACGAACCCAACCTCGTAACCAGCAAAGTGATTTCTCTGCGTCTGTGGTTCGACCCTTGGACAGTAACCATATTGGCGCTTCAGGAATCTGTAAAAAAATATATAATTTCATGATGACTTTGAAGTAGATTTCCGGGCTATAGGCCGTGGTCTTGAGGCTTGAAGTTCCCCGATGTTTCGCCAGAGACTGTATCCGGCATCCTCAAGGGTTGACTTGTCAGTCTCAAAATGCCGGACGCAGTCTCTGGCGAAACGTCGGGGAACTTCAAGCCTCAAGACCACGGCCTACAGCCCGGAAATCTACTTCACGATCATCATAATATCTCCGGCCGTGAAAGCCTAAGTCAATACAGATATAATTTTTTTGAATGTCAATTATAAGATATAATGTTAAACTAATTATCTAACTATCTTACCAGCACTATCTAACACGGAGGTTCATGTTAGCGCTGACATAAACTTTCTATACATCAGTCTTATACTTTCCAATCATCATTTGTGTAATTTACCTCCCTCAAATCATGATTAATGCTATTCTGCCGCTTCATTTTTAGCCTAGCTACTGGTCGCTTTCCCTCTGGTTTTTCCTAGGATTTTCATTGCCCTCTTTCAATATTCATTCGTGGGTTATGTCCTGCACATCGCAGTCTACGGGACTTAACTGTTCTTATTATAACTGGTTTCCTATAAAGACCATGTAGCTCACTGTTATGTAGTCTTTTCCATTCACCTGTCTGTTCATCTATCTTTTGTCCAAAGAAGATTCATGTTTCTTTTTCCTTCCCCATTGTACTGCTCATCGGAATGTACGAGATATATGTAAGTAACTAACGCACTGGAACTATTAGACCTGGAGGTTCATGATTGCATGAATATAAGCTTTCCAGTCATCCTTATATCCTAAGTTAATGTTTTCCAATCAGTCTCTGTATAATTTATCTCCCTCAGATAATGGTTAAAATTATTATTCTCCCCCTCATTCTTTGCCTTGCTATTGAACATTTTCCTTAGATTTATCTACAAGAAGTTTTCATGTCGTTATTTGATTCGCCATTGTCCTGTATATAGTAAAATAAGAGACTTATCTAACTAACTAACTGACTGGCAGGATGAGACAATATTGCCAGCAAACTCACAAGGGAACTGTCAATCATTGCATGCCGAAACCTGCCTTGTAATTTCTCCCAGAGAAGCGTTGTGATGTATCAAGACTCTGTCCAAAAAACATGTGCCGTTTTAAATGCAAGACACTAAAACGCAGCGCCAAATATCTAATTTAAACTGCAACAACAACTGAATTGATAGATTAGATAACCTTCGCAACCTGCCATTCGCGCTGCGTCCCGCCTCACTGCACTCCGCTCTTACTCAAGCAGGGAGTCCATCTGCTCCATATAGCGGATTGTCATTGGTGGATTCTGTCTTCGATGTCTGTGCCTTGTAGTTAAACATTACAGATATTTTTGGGCAACGTAGGTTTCGGCATGCAATGGTTGACATTTCTCTTGTTAGTTGCTTACTAGTATCTCAATGGGTCGGTATTTTGATCGTATACAATTTATGACATCTGTAGGGATATAAAACATAACTAAATTTACTTGGTCTAGTAGCTCCTAACAAATGAGAATCCAAAGCCTATGGCTGTTACGTCATTGTAGATAGATCATGTAGTTTACCTGACTGAAGTACAATGCAGTAATAATTGGGAAAGCTGCGTTGATGTAAGCTACATTGCGCCAGTATGTCACAGTTCCCAGCAGATACTCCAAGAAGAATCCAGTCTGATACGCTATCCCTGTAATTCAATACAATAACATTACATTTTATAAAGTAATGGCAGTACAATTTCTGGAAATCCATGCTATTGCACATTACAGTGACTCTTGTCCCAACTTCTCTCAAAAAAATTAAACTGAAAATATATAAAACCGTTTATTCTTCCAGAAGTGAAAAAAAGAATTCCACTGCACTCGATAGCAGTCATTAAGAAAATGTATGAGAAAAAGATAAAAGGGAACCAATAGGCCTACATATAACAGGGGGAGTTAGACAAGGTTATCCACTATCAACCACTCTTTTTAACATTTATTTCGACGACATGACAAGATCATGGAAGCAAATGATGACTGGGGGAATTAAGTTAGGAAATATAGTAATAAAAACAGTAGCCTTTCCAGATGATCAGATTTTAATAGCAAAAACAGAGGACGAACTACAAAGAATGCTATATAAACTAAATGAAATATTAAAAAAATACAACATGGAAATACCCTCACAAAAATAAAAAAAACAATGGCCTTCAAGGGCGCTCATCCAATTCGGACAAAGATAATATTAGAAAATAAACCAATAGAACAAGTGGTAAGATATAACTTCCTAGGTTGCGAAATATAATACACAGCGGAGACAGATATAAATAACAAACTAAATAAGTTTAATTATATAACAGGTACACTAAAAAGAACTTTGAAAAATAAAGCCAGGAAAGACTCTATAATGAAATTATAGAAGACAATGTGGTGCCTTACTTATGGATCCGAAACATGGGCAGTGACAACACAACAATCTGCCGGAATACAAGCTGCTGAAATGAGATTCCTCAGACCAATAGCAGGATATCAAAGAACAGACAAAAACATAACATAGAAATAAGACAACAGCTAAAAGTAGAGGAATTAAACTCAACAATAGAGAAATACAGAACAAACTGGAAAGAACACTTGACAAGGATGACTGAGAATAGAATACCAAAAGCAGTATACAGCTATTCACTATGAGGAAGAAGAAGTTTGGGAAGACCAAAGAAAAGATGGAAAGAGCAGCAATTTGGAGCCGGAACAGACTAGTAAATAAGCCTAAACCGTGAAGAAGGAGAAGAAGAAGAAGAAGAAGAAGAAGAAGAAGAAGTTATTCTTCCAGCTATATGGATCGAAACATGGACCCTTATTTTATGGGAGGAGATAAATATTACGTATATTTAACAATAAAGTTCTTAGGAACACTTTTGGGCCAAAGATAGATGAAAATACAGGCGAATGGAGAAGACTACATAACAGTGAGCCACATGATCTTTATATAGGAAATCAGGTATAATAAGAACATTTATGTATTGTAGACTAACAAGGGAACTGTTAACCATTGCTTCTCTAAACCTACCTTGATTTTTTCTCACGAAAGCGTTGTGGTTAACCAATGGCATGTTCAAAAAAGTATCTGCCGCTTTTAACTGAAAGGCACAGAAATCGAAGCCAGAATCCAACAATGGCAAATCACTGACGAAGCAGATAGACTCCCTGCTTGACTAGAACAGAGTGAAGTGTGGCGGGGCGGCCGCGGACAGCAGGTAATGAAGGTTATCCAATCCTACAAAGTCAGGAGTTGTATTACTTACCTATAGTTTAAATGATATATTTGGCGTTGGATTTTTGTGCTTTGCAGTTGAAAGCGGCAGATAACTTTTTGGACATGGTTTTGGTACTTTACAACGCTTCTCTGGGAGATATTTCAAGGTAATTTCGGCATGTATTGATTGATATTTCCATTGTTAGGACATTTTTTTGGATCAAAGACAGATGAACAGACAGGCAAATGAAGAATACTTACACACCAGTGAGCTAAATAATCTTTATGGAAACCATACATAATAAGAGTTATTTCTCGTAGATAGCGATGGGCAGGACATGTGGCGCGAATGGAGAATGAAATAGAAGCATGGAAACTTGTTGTAGGGAAATCAGAGGGAAAGCGCCTAGTAGGTAGGCCAAGCATGATTTGGGAGATTAACATTAACCGTGATTTGAGAGAAGTATATTATACAGGAGATAATTGGAAAACATTAGCTCAGGATACGAATGTATGGAGAGGTTATGGCAGCATGGCGATGAACCTACGTGTTCGGCCAGCGAGTTAGTTAGTTTAGTTACGAATTTGAATTCAACCAATTTTTTGAAAATTTCGCTCATTTGCCATTACCAGACTACATATTTCGGAAAAACTGCACTTAAACTAGCGTGAAAAAATTCTGTCCTATATAACAACAGTGCCCATGCGCCAGAGTTTATAGAACCAGTGATAACCCACAATCGAACCACATATCGATTATCATCCTCATTTACTATCCGTCGTTATGAAATTTAAATGACCAATATTTGCAATAAATCCCCAAATCTATGTTATAAATATATTAATAATATTAAAATTACCAAACGGTTATTAAAAATGGGTGTACATTTACTTGTCACTCCCTAACGCTGATCCAACCAGCGATAACTCAAAACAGCGATAGAAAAATCATAGAGTATGTAATATACTCTGTGGAGAAAACAGCAGTTAGCATCACAATATTGTCTAACAGTGTCATAATATTATGATTTGCATATTCAAATAAATACTTGAAAATTGTCTAAAAATGTTATAAAGATTGTTTGAAAAAGTTTAAAATATTAAATAATGTTAGTAAATACAAAAGAAGAGCTGTAGTTTACAACAATATAACTGAAAAATAAAGCGCTAGTAGAAGTGCAGTTGAACCCATATATCCTTTATTGCATACATAACAATTGAAATATAATTAAAGATTCAATTAATCGAATAGCTTAAAATACTGTAGGAAGATAGAGAAAATGCATCCAGGCTGATGATTGTTGTTACGTGCAGCCTAAATGACAGAAACTAAAGAGGAAGACCAAGGAGAAAAGGTAAACAAGATTTTGACGTTGTTACATGTAATATACATAATATTCACAGAATGAAATCTGGAAGGAGATTAAATATCGCAAATGGAAACGAATTGGACACACTCTCAGAAGAGAACTAGACACTGTATCAAAGCGAGCACTGGAATAGAATCAACAGGGATTGCCTACAAAAAGAGGAAGACCAAACCTTACATGTTGCAGCACTTTAACGATAACAATAACAGAAAAGCTAGATCGAAGACAGGAATTTGGCAAAACAAAATAGAGTCCGGTGGAGTGCTTTCAATAAAAGCACTATGCTTCCAAGCGGAGTGACAGGAACTATTTATAATATTAGGGAATTCGATAATTAATGGCAACACTGTTGTAAATCAGTGATCCTAGTGGTGACCATTGTAATCTTGTAGTATGTTGTTGAGCTGTCTTCGATGTATAAATCTGTAATTTTGAAAATCTCGAAATAGCAGTATTTTGTGAATATATTCACTATTTGTCACATTTAATAAGCAATACCGCCATATATAAAGATGTTCAGCAGAATTCTTTTAAAAGATGGAATTGGGAAGTATTCGAAAATCCACCAAATTCACCAGACAGGAGCTCTTGTGACTATAACTTATTCTCAAAGACCAAAGAACCTCTACGAGGCATTCAATTTCAGTCAAGATTTGATATCTAGAAAGCTGTAGAACGACCAGTGAAATATATATCCAGAAATGGTGCTCCGTCTTCAAGATATTTGGCAACGTATGGCTGACTTGACAAGAGAATATAAATTAAATTTGTAATGTCAAAAGTAACATACATATATTTTTTGTGAGGTTATAGCAGAGTTTCAATTACTTATAGAATGGCCTGGTATGTATAATTTACCTGCGGTGCCAGCCAAGATGCCCCTGATGGAAGGTTGACTGATCTCTCCGTAATACGTGTTGAGCGGTGCCTCACACAGACCGATAGTGATGCCCAGAACCACCTGCGCAGTCACCAACTGTGGGAAGGAGTTGGCGGTGCACACCAGGATCCACCCGATCAGGAAGGGAATGTTCACCAGGATGAGCGAGCGCTTCCTGCCCAAGTACTGTACTATCACTCCAGACATCACACTTCCACACGGCTGACATATGTACGGGATACTGGCTGTCAACAATAATACCTAATAATAATAATAATAATAATAATAATAATATAATAAATAATAATAACATAAAGTAAAGTAGTCCCACTACAGACCTCAGGAGGCCCTTGGGGTAGTAGGAGGTTAAGGCTCCCACTTTTTCTGGACAATCGGCACTTGATGTCAGCCGGGTTGTCAGCCCTGCGTCTGGTACTCATTTCCTTTAGAGACTGAGTCGACCCCAAGGCCATAGTGCCGCCAGAAGGTTTGGATCAGTTTAAAAATCCTGACCCCACGGGACTTAAACCCTCGACCTTCCGGCTTGTAGCGCAGTGCCTTAACCATTACGCTACGGCGTGCCCCACTAATAATATTAATAATAATAATAATAATAATAATAATAATAATAATAATAATAATAATAATAACAATAATGATGATAACGATGATAATAATAATAATAATAATAATGATGATGATAATAATAATAATAATAATAATAATAATGACAATAATAATAATGATAATAATTATAATAATGATATCGATAATAATAACAATAACAATAATGTTTTTATCAGGAATATTCCACAATATTTTGTTTCTCCTTCAACCCAAAGTGATTTGTCACCAGAGGTCCCTGTCTAAAGCATCATCTTCCCTCAAATCTCTGGCTTCCATACTTCTCCTCACTCCATCTATCCAACGTTCACTAGGTCTGCCTCTTCCACTTCTTCTATTAGCTTTCCAATCAAGGATCTTCTTTGGTATTCTATAATCTTCCATTATTGTGAGGTGTCCATACAATTTTAAACATTCTTCTATTTTTCTAAATTTTTTTTTTCCAACTTGCACAATTTCCTTTTTTGTGCTGTTTCTGAATTTATCCCTTCTTGAAATTCTTATCAATCGTCTCCAAAAATCAATTATCATTATTATTATTGGGCAAAGATGAATAACAATGATAACAATCTTTCAATACTAATGGTACTACTAATAATAAAGATAATGATAGTAGTGATAATGGTAATGATAATAATATTTTCTTAATTTAGGAATATTCCACAGTACAGTGTTTTTCCTTCAACTTAAAGTGATTTGTCGCCAGAGGTTCCTGTCTAAAGCATCTTTTTCCCTCAATCTCTAGCTTCCATACTTTTCTTCACTCCATCCATCCATCGTTCTCTAGGGCTGCCTCTTCCACTTCTTCAATTAGCATTTCAAATAAGGATCTTCTTTGGTATTCTCTCTTCTACCATTCTTATGAGGTGCCCATACCATTTCAAAAATTTCTCTTCTATTTTTCCTATTTTTTTTTCAACTTGCATGATTTCTATTATTGTGCTGTTTCTGACCTTATCTCTTCTTGAAATTCTTGTCGAAATTCTTAATAATAATAATAATAATAATAATAATAATAATAATTGAGTACCAGACGCTTGTTCTGGGGGTAAAGGCGGCCGTCACGCAGGGCTGACAACCCGGCTGACATAAAATGCCGATTGTCTAGAAAAAGTGGGAGCCTTAACCTCCTACTACCCCAAGGGCATCCGGGCCTGTTGTGGGATCACTTTACTTTACTTACTTTACTTTAATAATAATAATAATAATAATAATAATAATAATAATAATAATAATAATAATAATAATAATAATAATAATAATAATAATAATGATAAGAAATGGCATGGACACCTCATAAGAATGGAAGAAGAGAGAATGCCAAAGAAGATCCTTAATTGGAAAGCTAATGGAAGAAGTGGAAGAGGCAGGTCTAGAGAACGATGGATGGATGGAGTGAAGACAAGTATGGAAGCTAGCGATTTGAGGGAAGAAGATGCTTTAGACAGGAACCTCTGGCGACAAATCACTTTGGGTTGAAGGAGAAACACTGTATTGTGAAACGTTCCTAAATAATAAAAAAGAAATAATAACGGTAATGATAATAATGTTGTTAATAATAATGAAGTAGGAAGGTCGATTAAATTTTGATCAGAGCCCTCTTTATCAGACATGAGGTTCTTTTACGAGCCTGAAAATGTCCAGTAACGATTACTATGTAAATACATATGACGATTTATTCTAAATTTAACGAATGAAAGAGACCAACAAAATAAATATAAATTCTATAAATAGTAATTTTAGTTGAACACATGGGGGCACGCCGTAGCGTAGTGGTTAAGGCACTGAGCTACAAGCCGGAGGGTCGAGGGTTCAAGTCCCCAAGGGCCTTCGGGCCTGTTGTGGGATCACTTTACTTACATTTAAAACTAAATGAAAATGTGATGAACAGAATAAGACAATAATTTACCAATCCACGAAGCCTGTGCTCCGTCCAGCGAAATTTCACCATTAGCGTTGTACATCTGCGCAATAGCAACTGTTGAAAAAGCCAGCGTGATGATAACATCCAGCGCCACCAGATTACATCCCATTGTTGCCAAAACCTGCAACAAGAGTTAATTTTAATAACATCACTTTGTTCTTATGTATGTCCTCTGCTAGTAAATTTTGCTCTTATCGTGTATCTGGCTTAACTTGGCAAAGAGAGAGAGGTGGAAATATAAGAGGAGAACCGTGACAGCTTTCGCCCAGATACAAAAGAAAGAACCCACTCTGTTGTCAGTTTTCGTCTTCCCCCTTATCACTATTAACATGTGGTGAAGAAATTCCGACAACACTGGTGCGAGTGACAGAGGTGACCACAGCTATCTCTTTCTACAAATTTCTTACAAAGTTAAGAATAACAAATAATAGCGGATGCAATCATACGCTCAATTCCGGAAATGCATGCTGTTACGTGCATTACAGGGACTCTTGTCATTCCAACTTCTCTAAATAACGTTAAAATGACTATTTAACTCTTGCCACAAATGCCAGTAAATGACCAATCACGTTTCAATGAATGTTGTTTTACAACCAATGACAGTCGTGTTTCACCTCGCTCTTTATCGATTTCTCTTTATCAGCTCCTGCTTTTGTGAAAGAAAGGTCCTTCTTTTTAATGTTCTGAACAGGTCAAAGCATTATTTTTCTCCAACAAATACATTGAACATAGCAAATAATGAAAAGATTCCTTGATTTTACTGAGTTGTTAAAAATAAATGAATAACCCGTAATGTTGATTATGATATATAGTTTGATGTGTTTTATTATTTTTCCACTTGGGTGCACTCTTACAATATTGCGATCTTATTTGGCAATAAATAATATGATCAAGTAGCAGTGAATGAACATAACCTCACATTTCTGATTTGTTTTCAAACATCGCCGTTTACATTAAATATATAAATATTTTAAAATAACTATAGTTAAACAATGATTTGTGAGTAAAGAGCTTAATTTTATTCGTTAAATAGTCCTAACAAATGCCACTCTTGATTTCCAAATTCTCTAGATAAATTCACTCCTCCGTGAGTCGTGAATTTATCGATAATTTGGAAATCACTCGTGGCATTACTTATGAAAATATGTAAAACTGTTATTCTCCCAGCGGCCGCGGTGGACTAGTGGTTATGCTCCTTGCCTCTAATTCCGAGGGTCGCGGGCTCAAACCCGGCTGGGATCGATTATTTTTTTTAGGACGGAAAAATCCAAGGAGCAAGTCCTCCGGGAGGGACTTAAAGCCGTGGGTCCAGAGTCTGAAGGTTTTTAGGATCGTAAAAGATCCTTTAACATGGAATAAAGAGGCTCTAAGGAATATTTACTTACCTCAAGGTCCTAGTAATATCTTAGTTGCCTGTTAGATTACTCATTGGGTCGGTGTGTTGATCGCATGCCATCCATGACATTTATGAGCAAATAAAGTAACTAAAAATTAACTTGGTCTAGTATCTCCTTACAAAGGAGAGGATATGGCTCAACAATGCGCTACGCCAATATATATATATATATATTGTATATGGATGCTAAACATGGACTCTTACTTTAAGGGAAGAGAAAATATTACCAGTATTTGAGAATGAAGAAAAATGAACAAACAAATGAATGGAGATTAATTAACAGTGAGCTACGTGGTCTTCATGGTACCAGGTATAATAAGAAAGTTAAGTCTGATGGACTGGGATGAGCAGGACACACGGCATGAATGGAGAATGAAAGAGGGACATGGGAGCTCGTTGTAGGAAAATCAGAAAGCGCCAACTAGGTAGGTCAATAATTAGATGAGAGAATAACATTAACCATGATTTGAAGGAAATATATTAGAGAGGGGATGATTGGAAAACATTAGCTCAGGGTAGGGATGTATGGAGAGCTTATGTCCGCGTTGCCATAAACCTCTGGTTTGGATGGTGCCAGTGAGTTAGTTAGGGACTAGATGATTAATTTTGAGAAGTATATGTGCATAAAGTCCACCGCTGTAGTCTCGAGGTAGCGTGCTGGCTTGTCACATAGCGGACCCGGGTTCGATTCTGGTCGGGATAGGCTCCTGGGTGAGGTTTTTTAGGGGTATTTCCTCACCTGTAAGGCAAATGTCAGTAAAGCATAGCATGAAAATTCTATGATTGCAGTGGAAGACCTGTCCTCGTGCAGAATTACTATTTTGGATGTGCATAAAAATGCAGTGTGTGTGTATATAGATCTCGGGCAAACACCCGAATTCATCTCTCCGAATGAACATTCCCGGAATCCGAATTCCCTGAAATTATTTTTTCCCGAAATTCTAGCAGTTTGTCTGATTATCTGAATTCCGCCTACATGGTGATGCAACTTCTCTAACACAGAAACACGGCGGTAGTAAGAACTAGCAGAAGTCATTATTCCCTAGAAATAGTCCCCAACTTTAAGTACCTGGGAGTGACGCTGCAGACCACTGGAACCACGTTCACTATGCATATACAAGACAGGACCACAGCGGCAATAAATTCGATGTTCGACATCCCCAAGCTTGAGAGACTGTCCCTGCCAACGGCAATGGCACTGTTCCAACTCAAGGTAGCACCAGCGGCCACATACGGTATTCAGATAATTTGGATTCACCTAACAGCGAAAAACCTCAAGAAATTGGAGAATGTCAAAGCCAGATATCTCAAGAGGGCCTTGTCACTCTCAAAGTACACAAGAAACAGCTACGCCTACAGAATAGCACATGAATCCTACTTCATTGAGGACATCAAGCTTCGCTTCAATCTACCAGAAACCCAGGCATATAAAGACGCCATCAAAAAGAGAGAGAAAACAAAGCCAATGAAATACCGATGGAAATAATGGACACAGAAACGATGAAAACTGATGTGTGGAAAGGACCGAACTTCCAACTTCGCCACCTATACACACGCTTCGCCGCGCATGGTTTCCACTGGAAAATATGTCAGAATCCGTCATACCACGACCCGAAGGAGGACTGCAGATGTAAGCTTTGCGACGAGCCATGCTCCAGGTACCACCTAATGAAATGCCAAAGCAGAACTCAGCCTCTCACCAAAATTACAAAAGACTGGTGAAAACTCTAAATGTACACATTGTGTTTAATAAAATCAATATTAAATTATTCGTTTGTAGTGCAATACCTCGAATAACTATAGCAGTAACTAACTAACTCATTGAAAATAGCGAACCGTATCCACGGGCGCGAGGACATTATCTCTCCATTCATCCCTATCCTGAGCTAATGTTTTCCAATCATCTCTAAGTATAATCAACTTCCCTCAAATAATAAAAGGTTTCACCTTCTCCCTTCTCTCCATCATCCTGCCTCATACAACACACTTTACATTGTCTATATATAATGGCGTACCCCATTGTTGAGGCATAGCCTCTCTTTTGTAAGGAGTTACTAGACCAAGTTAATTTTAGTCACCTTAATTTGCTCTAACCTCTACTTCATCATTACCCAGTGTAAGGTATATATATATTGGTATTTCTTGTATAATTTATCATATTCATACTATTATTATAATAATTATTATTATTATTTTCATCATTATTATTATATTATTATTATGATCATTATTATATTATAATTATATTATTATTATTAGTATTATTATTATTTATTATTATTATTATCGTAAGTATTATTATTGTTATTATCGTATAAAATGTTTGTATATGAAATTTACATTACTACATTTAATGTACCTTTAACTGTTTATAATTAGTATAGTGTATATCTATATTTGTCAAATATTTATTTGTATTTGTGCTAGTTGAGTGGAAGAGAAGGTCTTATGGCCTTAACTCTGCCAGAATAAATAAAACATTATTATTATTATTATTATTATTATTATTATTATTATTATTATTATTATTATTATTATTGCTGGTATATGCCATGGATGGCATGCGGTCAACACACCGACCCAATGAGACATCTAACAGGCAACCAAGGTATTACGGACGTTGAGGTCGGTAAATTTTGCTTAGAGGACTCTTTATTCAGGCTTAAGGATCTTTTACGAGCCTGAAAATCTTCAGACTAGGGATCCACGGCTTAAAGTCCGTCCCGAATGACTTGCTCCTTGGGTTTTTCCATCATAAAAAAATCCATCGACCCAGGCCCTCGGAACCAGAGGCAAGGAGCATAACCACTAGTCCACCGCGGTCTATACAAACATAAAAACATACACTCAACCTACAGTCTTCTCTGTACACAATATAAGAATACATCATCTATGTAAAGTGTCTTCCGCAGTGGTGTGTAAATTGAAAATAAACCAATCAACGCAACCTATCCGCCGAGCGCTGAACCCGGAGCACGTAAAGTACAGTGGATGGCACACACAAATATTAGTTTTATGCTTTACTGGAAGTCCCGGCCACGCGTTGCTGTGGCTAAGGTATACGTTAAAAATTTAAATTAAGTTGCTGTCTTTCAGCCAAATTACTTAAAACTAATACACACGAATATATAATATTGAAAATAAAATAAACACTGAACACACTTAAATTATGAAATAATCAATATTTGTAATCCAATTGAAATTCGCGGTTGCAACAAAAAGCACAGCCATCTGGATCTCTCTTTGTTAAATAATAAACTAATTACCTTACCAAATTACCTTACACCGCCATATGTTAGAATCTATGTAACTCACAGATAATTATACCGCCATCTATTAGAATCGTATGGAACTCGCAGATAATTAAAACTCTTTTTTTAAATAATAAACAAATAATTTGCAATAAAAAATAATGCGAGTATAAATTTAGTTATAAACTACCCTAAGTCTCAAGTTGGATCGAACTGCACACAGTGTGCAAAATTTTATTAAAATAGGTTCAGTAGTTTAGGATTCCATCGCTGACAAACAACGTGACACGAAATTTTTATATTTTAAAATATCGCCGCCAGTTTTAACGTCCCCATCCGACGGACGGATCGCTATCTACAGTATCATATCATTTTTCAACATATGCACTTCGGAGAGGTTGTCAATTTAATGCATGAATCTGGTGCATAATCTAGCGATTAAAATTGTACACAACCACCTCTCCTGTCCCCGAGATTGAAAAAAATTTGCAATTCAATTAATTAAATTAATTTAACAACAAAACTAAGTATATCTTTCTTTTTTTGTCTAATGCCACCAGGTTGTCTTTTATGACATTTCTGGCTTTCTCCCCTAGTATTGGCAGAATTGTAATCCATTTCTTAGGTTGGGGCACCTGGAAGGCGGAGTTACGTTACCCCTATGGTATGATGGGTGATAAATGATAATGAAGCGCCAGGAGAGTTTGTAACCTAAACTTAACCTAAATTCCAGACCATGGGCAACCACAAGGAATAATGCCCTTTAAGGAAAAATTCTCATGACTTGACCGGGGACCTCATGGAGGTAGTCAGGAACGCTGACCACTAGCCCATGAAGCTGGTCAACTAAATATATCTTTTCACATAGAAATACATTAATACGTTATATGTAATGAAAATGGACAGTTAATGACTAATGAGAGAAATTTAGAAAAAGTGGCTGAATTCAAACAATTCAAAACAATAATTACATAGCCTATAGCAATAAGATGCACAACATAATTAAACATAGGCTCAATTATGGAAATGCATCCTATTAATTATGTATTAATTATGTATTACATCCTATTAATTATGTAATTATGTATTATGTATTACGTCCCAACTACTCTCGTTAAACTGAGAATTTAAAAAAAAAATTCCCCCAGTTATATTATATGGACGCAAATCATGGATTCTTACTTTAAGGGAGGAGAAAAGATTACGAGTATATGACAATAAAGTTATTAGAAACATTTTAAATCAAAGAGAGAATAATAGACAGACGAATGGAGAAAACTGCTTAAGTGAGCAGAATAATAAAACAGTTAATCTCGTAGACTGCGATGTGTAGGCCATGTGAGAACGAGAGAGAGATTGACATGAAAGTTTCTTGTAGGAAGAGTAGAGGGAAAACGCCCAGTTGGTAGACCAAGAATGATGAGATGAGAGAATAACATTAACCATGATTTGAGAGAACTAGATTATACAGGGGATGATTGGAAAAAATTAGCTCAGGATAGGGACAGCTTATGTCCGC
Organism: Diploptera punctata; assembly: GCA_030220185.1. Classification (NCBI taxonomy): domain Eukaryota; kingdom Metazoa; phylum Arthropoda; class Insecta; order Blattodea; family Blaberidae; genus Diploptera; species Diploptera punctata. Next base: position 467,287 of record JASPKZ010003064.1, on the reverse strand, counting down.
GCGGCCATGAAACTACAGTTTAGATAGTGCCAGTGAGTAAGTTAAATTATTTTAGTAATTAAAAATTTCAACCCTGCCGTTCTTCGAATCAGGACCCGCTAATCAGGAAGCAGACATCCTACCACCTGAACTAAAATTGCGGACTATATATATATATATATATATATATACACACACAGAGTGTTTCAGAATAACTATTACAAACTTCTAGGGGTTGTAGAGGGGACTTAGTAGATACAGTTTTGATAAGGAATCCATATGCGGAAACGTACCATTTTGGTGTAAAATAAGTTTGAAGATCGAATCACAATGGGCTGATATCGGTGTTTTTTGTGTCGACAGTCAGTTCTGCTGAGTTAGCTTTCACATCAGTTGGCAATCAGTCATTGAGCAACACAGGACGAGTCAGTACAAGATGGATGAATACATAATTATTTGATGAGTACACTAGATGTTGATAATTTACGTTGACGTAATGGTCGAACTGCACAACGAACCTATGAAGGACGCTTTCCGCATCGCCGCACTCCATCACATATCACTTTCGTCAGAATTCAACAACGGCTACGGGAATCAGGTACCCTCCAAGCTAAGAGGACTGGCTGTGGTGCTTCCGGACGATCCGCACTCTCAACTTTGAAGAGCACGTCCTTCAGCACGCAGAAGAGAATCAGTCGACGAGTACTCGAACCACTGCCCTTGTCTTGAATGTCCCCACACGAGCGTATAGAGTGTTTTGCATGAACATCAACTCCACCCATACCACCTTCAGAAAGTTCTTGCATTGGGCTCAACAGGTTTTCTACACCAGTGTGTCGACAATCCCGAATTTCCTCGCTGCATTCTTTTCACGGATGAGGCTTTCTTCACTAAGGAGGCTGTTTTGAACTGTCGAAACACTCACATTTGGGATGACGCAAATCATTATGCCACACAGCCACGTGCATTTCAGGAACGATTCCATTTCAATGTATGGACTAGGTATCATTGATGGTCATCTGAATGGGCCGTACGTTCTTCCGTACCACCTAACGGCCCCCAGGTACTTGACCTTCCTGCTAGAAATACTGGTGGAGTTATTAGAAGATGTTCCACTGCCACTACATCAGCACATCAGCCACTACATCATGGCGCACCCGCGCACATTTCACTTGCCGTCCGCGAACATCTCGACCAAACGTACGGTGAAAGGTGGATAGGTCGAGTTGGTCCCACTCCTTGGCCACCATGGTCGTCAGATTTAACTCATCTCGACTTTTTCCAGTGGGGCCATATTAAGAATCCTGTTTACGAGACACCTGTCGAGTCGGATGAAGATCTTCTTGCAGGAATTCTGCCGGCATCAGAAATTATTAAGCACACACCAGGTTTTGAGGGGCGTATATATAAACCATTTAATATCTGGTTTAACTTTCTCATAAAAAAGAAATAGAAGCATGATAGACTTCATTTATTTTTTCCAAAAATCTCCTCTATTTACTTGTCCTTCTGTCAAAACTGCAATACCCCTCGAGAAAATATGCGTCGCGGGTAAATTTTGGGCAATAAACAACAGAGCCGCCACGTGGGACCACATTTGTAGTACAGTCCATAAAAGTCTGTAATACTTATTCTGAAACATAAGACACACGATATCAGCCCATTATGTTTCGATCTTCAAACTTATTTTACATCGAAATGGTACGTTACCGGACATGGATGCCTTATCAAAACTTTATCTACTAAGTCTCCTCTAGACCCCCTAGAAGTCTGTAATACTTATTCTGAAATACCACATATATATATATATATATATATATATATATATATATATATACGCTAAATCAAAAATCTTATTCTTCTTCATGGTTTAGGCTTATTTACTAGCCTGTTCCGGCTCCAAATTGCTGCTCTTTCCATCTTTTCCTTGGTCTTCCCAAACTTCTTCTTCTTCGTGGTGAATAGCTGTATGCTGCTTTTGGTATTCTATTCTCAGTCATCCTTGCCAAGTGTTCTTTCCAGTTTGTTCTGTATTTTTCTATTGTATTATTTAATTCCTCTACTTTTAGTTGTTGTTTTATTTCTGTGTTATGTTTTTTGTATGTTCTTTGATATCCTGCTATTAGTCTGAGGAATCTCATTTCAGCAGCTTGTATTCTGGCAGATTGTTGTATTGTCACTGTCCATGTTTCGGATCCATAAGTAATAATAGGCACTGCCATTGTCTTGTATAATTTCATTATAGAGTCTTTCCTGGCTTTATTTTAAGTTATTTTTAGTGTTCCTATTATGTAATTAAACTTATTTAGTTCTAATTAAAAATGTTAATTCTATCTAGTAGCGAATTAAACACATGTAGACTGGTGTTCGGCAGTTAATTAATTTCGCAATGTAAACACCAGTAAGGTCAGCTGATGCAATTTATTGTTCACGTTCGACAGCAGGGAGTGGCTCTTTGTGCCCACACCTGTCTCAACTTTTTTTAAATTTTAGATTCAGACCGTCCGTTAGCATGTCAGATAAGCAACGTATCGGCCCCTATTTAGACTATACCGTATAATTACTGTTTTGTATTTAGGGTATGCATTACGCAGTTACTTAAAGTACACCTAGCTCCTAGGTCTTCCTAACGGTCTTTTCCCCAAGTTTTAAAAATTTAAAATTATTTCCACTGACAACCATTCGGGCAACATGACCAGCCCATGCCAGTCACTTAGACTACAAAATGACGTTTCCCTTAAGGGTTTTAAAATTTGAAACAATTCCCTCTGACATCCATTCGAGCTACCTGACCTGCCCATAACTTCTCATAGACTTCCTAATTACTCCTGCGAATCATACAACTTCGTAATAACTTTTACATAAGTTTTAACATTTTGAAACCACTTTCGCTATCATATATTCGAACTACAGACCAGCCTCATGGGCTAGTGGTCTGCGTTTCTGACTACTGTTCATCAGGTCCGAATTTTCGAGTGCATCAAAATGTCCTCCTCATTAAACTTAAAACAATCTACTTTTAATAAATGCATTCCAAGCCCATTAAATTAACTCTTAAAAAATCTAAATTATAAAAATAAGCAAAATAAGGTTTGCATTTCAAGCCTCGGTTTCGATTCCCGGTCAAACTATAAGAATTTTTCCTTAAAGGGAATTATTCCTGTGGTTGCCCATGGTCTAGAATTTAGGTTAAGTTTAGATTAAGAACTCTCCTGGCGCTTCATTATCATTTACCACCCATCATATCATTGGGAAAACGTAACTCCGTTTTCCAGGCGCTCCAAATTCAGATGTGGGTTATAAATACGTCACTGCCAAGAGAGAACATCAGAAATGTCGAAATGACAACTTGGGCCATTTAATAAAAATATATTTGAACTGTTCATATCAATTTCATAGGCTTCCTAATAGTATTTTTCCTGTTTATGCTGATGATGTAGTATTGTATGCGATAGCGAGAGATGCTAAGGGCCAACAAGCACATTCTATTGATTAATTTAACAAGGAAACTGTCAACTATTGCATGACGAAACCTGTCTTGAAATTTCTCCCAGAGAAGCGTTGGAGAGGCTATGGCTAAAATGAAGGGCCATAGAGCTAATATGTAACTAATAATAGAAATCATGAGGTAAATCATTAAATTAATGTGATTAATTTGCTATCTCCACTTCTTGCAACTGGAAATTCCTACTAAGGAAATCAGAGGCTGCCAGACGTTTAAAATAAATCTCGTAAATTTATATTTGCTTTAACCTTGGCCTGATCATTAATCAATGTAATGTACATGTATTAATTGGTGCTTCTCATTTTATGTATCACATTTATATGAGACTAACTCGCTGGCACTATCAAACCCTTAAGTTCATGGCCGCATGGACATAAGCTCTTCTTATCCTGAGCCAATGTATTCTTCCAATCATCCCCTGTATAATCTACTTCCCTCAAATCGTCGTTAATGTTGTTCTCGCACCTCGTTCTTGGTTTACCAACTGGGCGTTTTCCCTCTGGTTTTTCTACAAGAAGCTTCCGTGCACATCTTTCATTCCCCATTCGTGCCACATGCCCTGCCTATCGCAGTCAACGAGACTTAACTGTTATTATATCTGGCTTCCTATAAATACCATATAGTTCACTGTTATGAAGTCTTATCCACCATATTATTATTATTATTATTATTATTATTATTATTATTATAACCACCGCAGTGGTCTTGAAGTAGTGGGCCCGGGTTCGATTCCCAGTCGGGACAGGCTCCTCGGTTAGGTTATTTCGGGTTTTATCCTCACCTGTAAGACAAATGTCAGGAAACTTAGGGTCTAACGGTCCCCGAAAATTATCCGACCATCATTATCGTCATCCTTATCATTATTATTATCATCATCATCATCATCCTTAACCGGTGTGGAAAGCAGCGGGAAGCTACCACACATATAAGTCAGGTTGCAAAGCATAACATGAAAATGCTATGATTGCAGTGAAAGTCCTGCCCTCGGGCAGAATTACTATGGATGGATTATTATTATATAAGATACAAGCACTTAAAATTGGTATGGGGATATACGACGAATTCACAAATAAAGGTTACACAGGAAAACATTGGAATGGTGTCCCCGTAGAAGAAGAAGGTAAGGAAGACCTAGAAACTCATGGATGCTAGGAATAAGAACTGGAATGAGAACAAGAGTACTAGAGGAAATTGAATGGATGGATAAGAACGAATTGGGAATAAAAATAAAAATATAGGCACAGAAAGATGTGTAAACATTTAAACTCTGTGTATAAATAGGTCTAATGTTAATAATAATAATAATAATAATAATAATAATAATAATAATAATAATAATAATAACAATAATAACAATAATAATAGTAATAATAATAATAATAATAATTTTTATTATTATTTATTTCAGGGTTGTTTCTGTTATTTATACAGGTATCCTCAACCAAAATACACATTTTTTCATGCACATCGACTCAGCCTCTAACGGAAATGAGTACCAGATGCTTGTTCTGGGGGTAAAGGCGGCCGTCACGCAGGGCTGACAACCCGGCTGACATCAAGTGCCGATTGTCTAGAAAAAGTGGGAGCCTTGACCTCCTACTACCCCAAGGGCCTCCTGAGGCCTGTCGTGGGACTACTTTACTTACATTTCCCGGTCTTGAGTGTCTGCTTCTGTAATGTTGTCTTGAATTCCGTTTATCCACTTTGGCTTTGGTCTACCACGTTCCCCTTTTCCAGGAAGTAGCAATTTCAATACTTCTTTGTTTGTTTCTTTGTCACTTCTTCTCATTATATGTCCATACCATATTAGTTGGATTTCTTCAATCTCTTGTACAATATCCTTTTGTACATTCATTATTTCCCTTATTGTATTATTTTTTACTTTATCCAATTTTGATATTCTTGCAGATTCTCTTAAGAAGTCCATTTCTGTGACTAATAATTTATGTCTGTGTTTTTGCTTCAACATTCACGTTTCCGCACCATATAATAAAATACTCTTCACAATTGTGTTATATATTAATAATTTAGTCCTCTTGATTATATTCATACTCCATAAAATGTAATTTAATATGAAAATAACTTTCTTTGTCTCTATTATTCTGTTTTTTTCTATGTCTAATTCAGATCATCCATCTTTTTGAATTATTGATCCCAAATACTTAAAATATTCTACTGTTTTTATATTTTTATTAATAATAATAATAATAATAATTATTATTATTATTAATATGTTTATCGTATAAACTATTGTTTGTACATGAAAGATACATGGCAACTTCTAATGTCTTTTTTTAACCCTTGATAATTAGTATAGCAAAATATTTATATATAGGCCTATGACCTTCTCTTCAAATCAACAAGCGCAAATATAGAAATACATGTTTACATTATGGATTATATATACATATAATGTAAACATGTATTTGTATATTTGTGCTTGTTGACTTGAAGAGAAGGTCATATGACCTTAAGTTTGCCACAATAAATAAAACATTATTATTGTTATCATTATTATTAAATACGTTTTATAAAGAGGCGTCACTTTATATTTGGAGCTGCTGTACCTTTAGGCGATGGATATTTTATTAAACAATAGTCTTTGTGTTAATATAGCTATTAAAGAGTTTGTCCTTGTGAAAATATTCGTGCCCTTGAAGAAATGAGTTACTTTCTTTGTAGAAGAAGCTTTGTCATTTTGTCGTGCTCTAAAGCGATTTACTATGGTGGGTGCCATTTATTAAAGGAACTGAGATTTTACTCTCTTATTTTTAAATTGTTTCGCACGCAAACAAAATTATTCACAGTTAAATCATTGTTTTTCTTTTGCAGGTGCAATCAGAGCAATAGTGAAACATCTCTCACATACAGTCTATCATTAGAGTTTTATTTGGGGATTCTATGCCACATACAATAAATTCAAATAAAATAAAACATAATTTATTATTGTAGTACCTGAATAATTACCCGAGAGAGAATAAAATATCATCATCATCATCATCATCATCATCATCATCATCCAGGGATTAAGCCTGTTGGCTCGTTCCGGTTTCATGAAAGCTAGTATTGTTAAAATTGTTCAGACCATGTTCTGTGTGGGCGTCCAACATTTCTCCTTCCGCGCGGTTTATAATTTAGCAATAATTTGCAAATCTTCCTTCTAGCATTCTATCAATATGCTCTTTCCAGTCGTTTCTATATTTCATTATTCGGTCTGTAAGTTTGAAAATATTTAGTTCCTTTCTTATATCTTCATTTCTTTTCTTATCCAGCAGAGTATATCCTGCTATATTTATTAAAAATCGCATCTCAGCTGCTTCCAATCTTTGTTCTTGTCTTTTACTGATCGTTCAACATTCTGATCCATACATCAATACAGGAACAGCCATTACTTTATAAAATTTAATTTTTGTTTCTTTTCTTGTGTTTTTTTAGGGTTCTTTTAATAGTACCACACATTAGATTAAATTTATTTATTTTGTCATTAATATCTTCAATTTTAACATATGATAAATTGAAACGTAGATATTTAAAACTGTTCACCTGCTCTAAGATTTTATTATCAATTACTATTTTTGCTCTTATGATATCATGTCCTTTAAATGCTAAAATTTTAGTTGTAGTCTTTGAAATTTTTAAATTGTAATTGGCACTTATTTTTTCCAAATTAAAAATAGAGAAAATTATATATATATATATATATATATATATATATATATATATATAACTTATATATATATTGATTTTTTCCCCCAAAAAAATAATTAGTTAATTTAAATTAAGTGAGACCTTGAGCTCAAAGTAACCTAAAATCACCATATTTGTAATGTAAAATATGTATTAGTCATTGCTCAGACAGTGTGTCCAACTTATCAGAAAAAAACTGCTACAAACAAGTGAACGTTAAACTAATCTGGTGTACACTAACTCGCCCATTTTCTTACCCTAACTTGCCCAAACGAACACTAAATTGTCCACCCTAACTTGCCCGCTAATGTAGGCGGACTCATGGGATAGAATCCCCTTACATTTGAGTAACATGTTGACAATTGGATCTAGCGGCAACATGTGTTATCACTATGGCCAACAAGACGCTAGCAAACACTTGTTCTCCGATAGAAAATTCACAGGTGGCATATAATAGCCTTTTATTTGTTTTATATTATTTTATTTGTTTAATTAGGCTAGTGGAGTTAAGGCCGTTCATCGCTATTTCGGAGAAATGTCGTTTCTCTTACGCAGCGAGCTCGGGTTCGATCTCCGGTCGGGACAAGTTCTTTGGGTGATTTTTTTTTGGAGGGGATTTTTCCTCGTCTTCAAATCAAATTTAAGCTAAGTTTAGAAACATTTTTCCTAATTAAAGTATAAAATTATGGAATATTCACCTGAAAAGTCCGTCTCCTCAACTTCATTAATTATTTAACTGTAGCACTTTCGGGACTTGTCCCATCATCGGCAGGATTCAAAACTGGTGTTTCACTGAAGATCTGGTAGAGGGGGTTACATGTATTGGGTTCGTTTTTGTTTATCAGATTGTCATTGTTGTGAGCTGCTTTCATGATTTCCATCTCTTCGAGTACGTTTATCTTTGCTGGATTATTTTCTCTGTGCATTACTGTCAGGGTGTTTTCAATATTTGACATGCGATGTCCTTCATGGATAACGTGAATTAATTAAGTTGAGGAGACGGACCTTTCAGGTGGATATTCCATAATTTTATATTTTCATCATCATCATCATCCTGCCAGGTATTAGTCCTAGAAGAACTGTTACGGCGTGAGAAAGCGGTTTTCGTGCCATCTTTTCATAAGTCGACCAATTGACCGTTTCCCATTTGGGCAGTAGTTCATTATTGCCTTAGGGATCCTGGATCTAGCCATTCTTGAGGCATGTTCCATCCAGTTTAGCTGATATCTGGAGGTGTAGGACACATTAAGTTCTTGAAGGATTTCTACATTTTTCTTTCGATCCCATTTGGTGTAGCCAGCTGTTCGGCGCATACATTTCATCTCACAAGCTGTTGCAAGGAGTAGTGAAGTGTCTCATATAACCTCTCCTACTCAATTCTCAACCTCACCTTCTCGTGGTGCAACCTGTTTTAATAAACGAGGTTCTGGGGACCGAGTCATGGCAACTAATACTGAGTAAATGCCGAAAAGATCAAATCCTACGACAAGTTAATAATAAATGGGCTGAAGAGGGCAATCATAAGTCCCTAAAACAGTCTGAAGGCGACAGAATTTCTAATGAAAGAGATATATATCTGCGCTTTCAATTCTACTCTTAGAGTAAATGCTGTATTGAAGCAGGTCCAGATGCTTAAAGATGGCAACCCCATCGCTGGACTTACACCTCCTTGCTAGCAACTAGGTGGTGGGACATTCTATTGCTTTCAAGCCTGATAAAATTTATTATTTTAATTTTCAATAATACAACACAACTTGAATCTTATAAAAGTTGATTTTTCCTAATATCATCTTGCCATCATAATCATTGTTATCATACTGTGAATGGTGTGTTTTGTCTTAATGATGTGTCATTTCCCTCATTCCGGAGACCCTCAAATTCCTAGTGTAATGAAAAGAAAACATAGGGTGATCCATAGTTAAAATTACTGTACCAAAAGATCGTGTTACTGTAAGACCCAAGTAACGTGTGGCATCTAAGAGTATCTATAACTAATTCGCAGACACTATCGAGTCCGTGGGTTCATGCCCGCGCGGACATAAGCTATCCATACATCCATATCCTGCTTGCTGTTTTCAAATCATTCCCTGTATAATCTACTACCCTCAAATCATGGTTAACGTTATTCTCCCATCCCAGTCTTGGTTCTATAACTGGTCGTTATCTTTCTGTTTTCCTGCAAGAAGCTTCCATGCCCTTCTTTCATTCCCCACTCCTGCCACATGTCCTGCCCATCACAGTCTACAAGACTTAACTGTTCTTATTATATTGGGTTTACGGTAAAGATCATGTAGCTCACTGTTACGAAGCTGTCTGTTCATCTCTCTTTGGTCCAAAAATTTTCCTAAGAACTTTATTCTCAAATACTCGTAATTGTTTCTCCTCCTTAACGTAAGAGTCAATGTTTCGCATCCGTATAATATAAATGGGAGAATAACAGTTTTACATATTTTCAGTTTAATGTTTTTTGAGAGAAGTTGGGACAAGAGTCCCTATAATTTATAATAGCACGCGTTTCCAGAATTCAGCGTATGTTTAATTCCCTTGTGCATATCGTTCCTATTTGTAATTATCGTTTCTAGATATTTCAGTTCAGCCATTTACTTCAAAATTTCCTTAATTTTCATTAACTGTTCATTTCCATTATATAATATTTTTGTAAGTGTCCACCGCTGTGGTCTCGAGGTAGCATGCTGCCTTGTCACGCAGGGGGCCCGGGTTCGATCCCCGGTCGGGACAGTTTTTCTGGGTGAGGTTTTTATCGTGGTTTTCCTCACCTGTAAGACAAATGTCAGGAAAAATTTAAGGCCCAAACGGTCCCCGAAATCATATGGCCATCGCAATCATCATCATTCATATTGATCTTAGATTAAGCTTAGAATTAGGGACTCTCCTGGCACACCACTACCATCATCATTCATCATATCATCGGGGCAACGTAACCCCGCCTTCCAGGCGCCCCAACCTCAGAAGTGGGTTACAAGTACGCCATGCCAGGAGAGAACACTAGGAATGTCGAAAGACAACCTGGGGCATTTGAAAAAAAAAAATGTAAGTGCGAACGTATATTTAGTTTTATTGATGTTTACTTCTTGTCCTATCTGTGAGAGACAAAATGCTGGGAGGATAGAGATGTCTGGAGGAAGCTTAATCGGAAGACCCATACTACTTTTATGAAACTGGCCCCTGCCCGAAACATTTAAATAAACTGAATTTCTCCCATTTAATAAAATAAATATATATTCCGTAAACCAATAAAATCGGACCATTAACAAGACTTTGCTGAATATTTCGTTAGTTTACATAGTAGCTGTGTGAACGGACGTTTATATAAATTATTTTATTACCTTACTAATGTTTCTCTTCTACAATTTCAATAACTGTGCAATAATAATCCATAATCATTCTGTAACTGTCCATTGCATATTTAGGATCGGTTTCACCTCATAAGTGTATTACGCCAGTTTTCCCCGTGTATAATGCATTGTTTAAACTGGCGTAATACAGTTACCTCTGTTGGTGAAACCGACCCTAAATCTGAAATTGAAACAAAAGGTCTCAGATGATATCATTTTACAAAGCAGACCTTCCACTTTCTATTGTTGGTTTCGTGGCCTTCTCTGTTGTCATGATTTTGAAAGTACATATTTTGTGTATGATCGATTGGGCAGATATCATGTTTAATGCTACATTTTATAGTTCCGTTACATTGATTATTCAGAACTAGTTTAAGGCTAATTGAACAATGATTAAATATTTAACCTTGAGGTAACGCCCTATTTAATATAATGAATTCGATTGCAAATTAATTTTATATTGTCTATTGTATTATGATTATTATGATACTATAAGTGTTATTGCATGCACTAACCCTGTCATGTAAAATAAAATGTATTACATCTGGATCCCCATAAAGATCACGTAGCTCACTTTTACGTAGCCTTCTTCACTCACCTGTCTGTTCATTTGTCTTTGGTCCAAAATATTCCTAAGAACTTTTTCTTCTTCTTCACTTCCTGGTTTAGGCAAGAGTTGCCTGTTCCGTCTTCACTAATAGATCTAAGACCATCTCTTCCGAGGACGTCCGACATCTCTTCTTCCTCTTGGAAAATAATGGAAGATTTTATTTGGTAATCTACTTTCTTCCATTCTTTCTACATGTTCTTTCCACTGTATCTTGTTGTTAAATATATTTTCTTTTATGGAGTAGATCTGCAGTTCTTCACGGATATCCTCGTTTCTTATCTGGTCCATTCTAGTGCAGCCTTTTACTCTTCTTAAAAATTTCAACTCGGCTGCTTGGATTTTACTTTTTTGTTTGGTAGTGCTAATCCAAGATTCACTCCCATACAAAAGAACAGGGACAGCCATTGTTTTACAAAATTTTAATTTTGTTTGTTTATGGGCTTTATTATTCAATGTTCTATTTATTGTACCACAAATAGCTTGAAACCGATGTGTTTTGTGTTCAATATATTTATCATACCCATAGCTGATGTCACATCCTAAATATTTAAAATGGGATAATTGTTAAATAATTTCGTCTCTAATTACTATTTTTGCACGCAGAGTATTTCTTCCACAAAATGCCATTACTTTTGTTTTAGTTATTTACTAGCCTGTTCCTAAGAACTTTATTCTCAAATACTCGTAATATTTTTTCTCCCTTAAAGTAAAAGTCCATGTTTCGCATCCTTATCACTAGGAGAATAACATCTTTATACTTTTTTTTATATAAAAGATACGTTGGACGACAAGAATCCCCCTGTAATGCATAATAGCATACATTTCCAGAATTTACCCTATGTTTAATTTCTTTGTGCATCTCGTTTTGTTAGTAATTATTGTTCCTAGGTCCACCGCTGTGGTCTCGAGGTAGCGTGCTGCCTTGTCACGAGCGGGCCCGAGTTCGATCCCCGGTCGGGACAGTTTTTTTGGGTGAAGTTTTTATCGGGGTTTTTCCTCATCTGTAAGACAAATGTCAGTAAAACGTTAAGGCCCAAACGGTCCCCGAAATCATGTGGCCATCATCATCATACTTATCATTATCATCATCATCATCTTCCTTAACCGGTGTGGAAAGCAACGGGAAGCTACCTAAAGCTGCAGGCATAGCATGAAAATACTATGATTGCAGTGAAGGACCTGCCTTCGGGCAGAATTACTATGGATGGATTGTTCCTAAGTATTTTAATCCAGTCACTTATTCAAAATATCCCTCGTTTTTCATTAACCCTTTTTATTTAATATTGTTTGTAGAATAGAAAAACAAATGAGTAGAAATTACTTAAATTTATGTAAAATTACGCAATGATGTACAATGATAACTTACAGGTTTTCATAAATCTATTTTCCTTGCGGTCCGGTGCATTTAAATAATTGACATGAGAAAATATTTTCTGTTTTTCCATAATGTACTTCTATGCGTTACCATACGTTTAGTTTTATTGATGTTTAGTTTCAGCCCAAATTTGTTAGCGTTACTCAGTAGAATGTGTGTTGGTCCTTAGTATCTCCTCGCTATCGCCTAATAATACATCATCAGCATAAACTAACAGCTTATTAATATCATTGAGTTGTATGCTTTCTTCGTACCGTGTTTACACATACAAATATTGTAACATTTGTAAATTTTATTTCATTGGAATTCTGTACAGGGACTGGATACAGTGTGATTGATGACAGTATCTGGGTCGTGGGTAGTTGTTTAGGCGTTTTTGCCATAACAGGTCAAGTAATAATTTTATTATCGGACGGTTATTGTACTTGGAATACGTATACATTTTCATACAACAATTTCCGCGCAAACTTGCCAATGCGGCTAAAATTATGAAATACGCTGTTACATGTTTTTTATATATTGTAATTTAAGATTGTTAGGCGTGGTCCTGTCAAGGGCACCTAATTTTTATTGCACGAAAACACATAGTGTTTTATATATTTACATTTTTAATACCAGGTATGTAGCTAATATTATTTATTGTTCTTAAATTTGTGATACAGGGTTATTTTCAAACACACTGCCTGTCTCGTGATACAGGGATATTTCTAAACACATTGCCTGTGTTTTATATTAGCAAAACTGATTACCTCTATGGCATGTAATCCATAAGTCGTCTACTAAGGCCCTCAACTGGTCCCTATCATCACTCAAATGAATCCAATTCATATAACTGAGATCCAGTTCCATAACATTCATATAAATGTTATACTTATTTTCAAAGCTTAGGTCTTCCAAATGATCTTCTCCCCAAGGGTTTCCAATTAATATTTTGTAAGCATTTCTACCGTCATCCCCTTGAGCTACAAGAGGTCCGCATCTCATTACTTTAGACTTAATGACTTTGGTAATATTAGGGCAATGATATAAATTATGAAGTTCGTAATTGTGTAACTTTCCCATTTATCATTATTATCCGTTTTGAGTTCAAAAATAAAACTTTCCATAATATTTACGAATATTTTCAGTTCTCAGGCAAATCTCCGTTCTGGGATTTTGGGGACCGATTTAGCTGATTTTTAAGGCTTTTTATGCATTGTTTTGTTTGTTTGTTTCTGTGTGTTTGCTAGCATCGACAGTATTGCTTAGTGTTTTTTGGTTACTTTATTGTAAATTTGTAATTAATTGTCTGCTGTATTATACAATTTTTACAGCACCCAACTATACCTTGTGGTCGGCCGCGGTGGACTAGTGGTTATGCTCCTTGCCTATGGTCCCGAGGGTCGCGGGTTCAAACCCGGCCGGGGTCGATGGATTTTTAAGACAGAAAAATCCAAGGAGCAAGTCCTCCGGGAGGGACTTCAAGCCGTGGGTCCCGAATCTGAAGATTTTCAGGCTCGTAAAAAATCCTTAAGCCTGAATGAAAAGGCCTCTAAGCAAAATTTACCGAATTTTCCCCGTCCTAGTACTACCTTGGTTTCCTAGATGTCAGTATGAGGCGGAACGCTGACCACGGACCACTCAAAATGACATCTATTCGAAAACAAGTGTAACTAAATTAGTATGGTTCAAATTCTTCCCTGTAGGGGGAGAGCGCCTAAATATATGTAAAGGGAAAACATAGGCTTACGATACAATACAATACAATACTATACCTTGTCTCGTCTTGAGTTGTTTCTATAGTCAGGTTGCCCTGCACTTGAAGAGTTCGGTGTAGAATCCGCTAGTCCAACTAATGATTATGAAAAACAACTAAAGCGAAGAGCTCATAATCTTTTTAAAATATGTACTAAATCTGGTATGACAATATCAGTTATCAAAACTAAATCAATAGGCATGCAAAGGGAGGAATTAAGGGGGGTAAAATAGTGATTGATGATCAGATCATTGAGCAGGTTAAAACAAATGCGTTTTAGGCCATTTGACCTGTGACGGTGAACCTAACAAAGATGGTCTTGATATTTCCACCCATGTTTTGGTCTTCCTTGGTCCATATGTCCAGTTGAAGTATATTGGAACACCAATTTTGGAAGTCTATTTCTTTCCATTCTTCTCAAATGATTTTTTCCATTCTTGTTAGTATCTTTCTATATCTTCATCTAAACTTGGTACTCCACACTTTTCACTGATAATATTTCGGAAATATATCATCACTGAAAATGTTATGGAGGATCTTGATAATAATATTTCCAAATATAATAAAATCAGGAGACATTCTGGGGGAAAAAATTAAAACAGACATCCAGATGAGACTCCAAAAATAACAACTAAACATGCACTGATTTTTGGATCAGAAGTCTGGACCCCTGTTTTCCCGGGAAACAGGAAGAATAAAAAAAATGTGGATTTTTTAAATATCTTGGATCAATAATTACAAGTTTAAGTACCTGTGAGAGAGATCTACAGACTAAAATTGCAATGGCGAAAAAATGCAACTAAGATATTACATGGAATAATTTGGAACAAAAATATTACAAAGGGAACTAAAATGAAAATATATAAGAGCATAATACAGAATATTTTGTCATATGGAAGTGAAACTTGGTCTTTGACGGAATTAAAAAAGAATAAAATTAGAACAGTTGAATTTGATTATTTTAGAAGAAGCCTCCAAAAAAACAAGACAGGATAAAATAAGAAATGAATTCCTTTGGAGAGAAATGAATGTCACCACATCTGTTAAGAAGATTGAAAATCAAACGCTTAAATGGTATGGCCATGTACAAAGAATGGAAAATGAAAGATGGCCAAAAAAATATACCAATGGTCAACCCCTGGAAGAAATAAATGTGGCAGACCAAGATCGAAATGGAAAACCTACGTCTGAACCATAATGGATGATAGGAATTTGGAAGAGGGAGATTGGAATGATAGAGATAAATGGAAACTGAAGACGGCAAACGTATAAGTGGGGGAAAGCCGAAGGAGAAGAAATCTGGACCCTCAGAAAGAGAGATGAAATACTACAGATGAAATTCTTCAGATCATTAGTCGGGATTACCAGACGAGATCACATTCCTAATGAAACAATAAGAGAAGGCCTACAAGTTAACAATATAGTACAAGACATCCCACAATATAGAGAACAGCAGTGATGACACGTATGTCGAATGCCATTTGAGAGATTATAAACCAGATGGAAGGAGGGAAGTTGGGAGACCAATGAGAAGGTGGTCTGACCAATTTTTTGAGTCTCGGAACGGGCCTTGAAGGGCTCAATCCTTCATAGTTTTGATGATGATGGAAATATTATGATGGCTCGTAGATACTCTCGAAATTGTGGGAACAGAAAAATATTTCTATTTTCGAAATCCTCGAACATGCAGAGAACGGCGAATTCTTTCAAATTAACTAACTATCTCACTGGCAATACCGAACACATAGGTATATGCTCGTGCGGACGTAAGCTCTCCATACATCCCTATCTTGACCCATTTATTCCAACCATCCCCTGTAGAACCTGCTTCCCTCAAATCATTGTTAATCATTATTTGCCTACATACTGGGCGCTTTTCCTCTGGTTTTCCTACGAGGAATTTTCATTCCCCATTCTGCCAGATTTCCTTCTCATCGAAGTCTATGAGACTTAACTGTTCTTATTATGTCTGGTTTCCATATATATATATATATATATATATATATATATATATATATATATATATATATATATAACATGTGACTCACTGTTATGTAGTCTTTTCTATTCGCCTGTCTTTTCGTGTCACTTTGGTTCAAACAGTTTTCGAAGAGCTTTATTCTCAAATACTCGTATTATTTTCTCCTGCCTTAAAGTAAGAGTCCTTGTTTCGCATAAATATAACACTGGTCAACATGATTTTTGTCTCATTAGTACCAATAGTTGCACTTAATGCAGTTTTTTTATCGTGTTTTCAAATATGTATTCGGAGTTTCTCCATCAACCACAGTTTTTTTATTTCAATTTCAATTAATGGATTTAAATAATTATTTTTTTAGTAAACGTTTTTTCGTCTATTTGTCTATTGTAAAATAAAACCAAATGAGCTAACTCAGGAGATTTCAGCTATGGAAAAGAGATATGAAGGCAAGTGAAATCCTAATATCCTGGCCGATTATTGTTGGACCTTCAAGAGGGATGCTCCACAGGCGAAATATAGCACAAAATCGTCATTTCTTACTTTCTATGTGAGTCCGAATGTTCGAATATTGAGTAGTTACGAATGTAGAAAATATTAAAGTGTTTGAAATTATAAACTCCTGTCTCTCGAAAACCTTGCGTGATGGAGAAAACCCAGTATCATATTTTAAATTCAGGAGTAAAATACTATCAGAATCACATATTTTCTTACTGAGACAAAAAAAAAAGTTTCTTTTTTGTTGCTCAGTGTAATATAACTGGGAGTACAACAATTTTATATATTCTCAGTTTTTTTTAGAGAAATTGAACGATAACTGTCCCTGTATTGCGTAACAGCACGCATTTCCAGAACTGAGCCAACAATATATATTTTTTTTGCATCTCATTTCTATTTGTAACTATTGTTCCTAGGTATTTTAATTCAGTCACTTCTTCAAAATTTCCCTTATATATTATATTTCTATGTGTGATTATATATTTAGCTTTATTGGTTTTAATTGCAGTCCCAATTTTTTAGAGTAATTCCTGACAATTACGTCTGGAAATCATAGTGTAATCTGATGAGATAAAAGACAACTCTAGGTCATATCTAAAGATGCAATAATATTTCAGAAAAATAGATAACATATTTGAAATCAGCGTGAAAAACCGCTCGAGAAACAGTTAAATTATTGAAACTTTTTTTGTTACGAAGTGTAATTAAACAATTATAATTGTGAATATTTGTATGTGTGTAAGGTACTTGTTACATCATGTAACATTCCTGCAACAGCAGTTGGCAGACCGCCACACACTTTCTCAATTCCGCATGTTGATAACGCAGCGAGTCGTGATTATCATATCCTTCACATTAATTCATTCACTCTGGAATCAGAGCAAAACTATATTATTTTGGATTGTTATCTGCATATTAGCGAATTTCAAGGCTATTGCGGTTATTCTCAATAAATATTTTTGAAAAAAGTCTACATATATTTACCAATCTTATCTAGTAGGGACCAAAAATGACGATGATCATCTTTATATATAATTCTTCAGTACGTGTGTTTGTCATTCTACTCCTCCTATATATACATACATACATACACACAATATTATTATTGTTATTGTTATTATTATTATTATTATTATTATTATTATTATCAGTGTTATTTCGTTATATTATTATTATTATTATTATTATTATTATATTACTGTTATTACTATTAATTTTATGATTATTAATATTATTGTTAGTGGTGTTATTTTATTGTATTATTATTAGGGATACCATTGTTATTAGTGTATTTTATTATAATAATAATCCATCCATAGTAATTCTGCTCGAGGGCAGGTCCGTCACTGCAATCATAGCATTTTCATGCTATGCTTGCAGCTTTACTAGGGAATTGTAGGTGTGGTAGCTTCCCGTTGCTTTCCACACCGGGGAAGGATGATGACGGTGATGATAATGATAAGGATGATGATGATGGCGATATGATTTCGGGGACCGTTTGGGCCTTAAAGTTTTCCTGACATTTGTCTTACAGGTGAGGAAAAACCCCAATAAAAACCTCACCCAGAAAAACTGTCCCGACCGGGGATCGAACCCGGGCCCGCTGCATGAGAAGGCAGCACGCTACCTCGAGACCACAGCGGTGGACATAATAATAATAATAATAATAATAATAATAATAATAATAATAATAATAATAATAATAATATTATTATTATTATTATTATTATTATTATTATCAGTTTTATTTTGTTATATTATTTTTAATATTATTACAATTCATTTTATTAGTACGAATTGTAATAATAATAATAATAATAATAATAATAAAACAATAATAATAATAATATTATTATTATCAGTTTTATTTTGTTATATTATTTTTAATATTATTACAATTCATTTTATTAGTATTATTAATTATTATTGTTAGTGCTGTTGTTTTATTATATTATTATTAATGATATTATTATTATTAGTGTATTTTTATTATAATCATAATTGTTATTATTATTGTTATTGTTATTATTGTTATTATTATTATTATTACTATTATTATTATTGAACAAAGACCACTCCACTGTGTGCGGTTTAGATGTATGGCTACTGGGATCTCATGTATGATACTAGCAAGGATATAGCAACGTTATCCAGTATAGGGTCTGGAAACGGATCTACTCAGCTTCGTAAGGGAACTATTAGACTTAATAGGAGAAGTATCAAAATCCGTTTAATATAACTGAAACTGCAGTAAGATCACGCTAACTGTCCTAATAGTGTATTTAGCTACGCATATCAGTTGTAATCGGCACTTCTGAACTCTCGTGCCACACGTTAAAAAAAATAAAACTATCCGTAATAAGCTATATCGGGTTTATGAAAACACACGTAGGCTCGCATGCGGAGCCGTAAGCGTAGGAATAATTAAAAGTGAGAGGAATGACAAGGTTTTAGAATGACCTTGACCACATAAGACCAGCTGATGGCAGCAGCACCTCCTTCCTCCTTAGACGGGACATTTCCTTTAATTATTCTCACTTCTTTGTGGGGAAATGTATTTTTTATTTAAATATTTTGTTATGTTTCTATTTCATTCTTCACATTAAGACTTAGGCCAGTATTCGAGAACCAAGCTTTCCGCGAAGAGCGACTCTCAGGCCATCCTTCCGTAGTTAATTATGTAGGTCATGCAGAACCTACTCTAACTGGCTCACTCTATTCAACATCATGTGATAACAAGATATTTATTTTAAGGGTATTCGTGAGTGAATTTTAAAACTCCGAAAACTTTTTTTAAATGTCCCAGGTTGTTTTTCGACATTCCTGGTGTTCTCTCCTGGCATGGCGTACTTGTAACCCAGTCCTGAGGTTGGAGCGCCTGGAAGGCGTGGTTACGTTGCCCCGATGATATGATGGGTGATGATGTTGATGATAGTGGTGCGCCAGGAGAGTCCCTAATCTTCTTCACTTCCTGGTTTAGGCAAGAGTTGCCTGTTCCGTTCCATTGTGAAGAATACGAGTAATATGTTTTCCTCTGATCGCGGTACCAACGCTATGCAGAGTAGACTATTGATGGGGCTGCCACCTCGAAGCTTTAGATCCAGCTTCTGGATGTACTAACCCCGTCTAGAGGGTTGCCACGTCCGCCAGATCCGCCGTGATGAAGGACTCCTTCTGCGCGGAATCTGCCGTTGAGGTCTTCACTGTAACCCTGGCTAGGGACCCTTACAGAGTACTATCAGTCGGAGCCAACTGAACCCTGGTTTTTTTACGAAGTTGTTACTCCTCCCCCTCCTCCTTTCTCATCCAGGCTTGGGACCTAAGGCTTAATCTAAGATGAATATGAATGATGATGATTGCGATGGCCATCTGATTTCGAAGACCGCTTGGGCCTTAAAGTTTTCCTGACATTTGTCTTACAGGTGAGGAAAAATCCAGATAAAAAACCTCACCCAGAAAAACTGTCCCGACCGGGGATCGAACCCGGGCCCGCTGCGTGAGAATGCAGCACGCTACCTCGAGACCACAGCGGTGGACACTCCGAAACTAATGAAGGTATTTCTTTCAAATTTTTGTCACAAATGCCTACCAGTATGAATAACGAATTTGCTGAATTTCAAGTGATTTGTTTTATTAGTTCTCAAGTTATATTTTTTATTTTTTACTTCAATTAATTATAAAAGTTTCTTGCAGCGCAGTTCTAATTATTTTGTTCCAATATTTGCTCTGGATATTCATTATGCTCATTGTTTCCAAAATTGCATTGGATTTTTCTGTGCTGTTAATTATAAGATATCATAACTCATGAGCATTTAGAGTATAATTAAAATCCAGTGCAAGTTTGATTCTCTGTACTCTTACAGATAAGTGTGGAAAATTTCAATTGAATAGGGCAAAATCTGTAGTGCAAGGACCTTTTTTTTTAAATGGACATGCGCTTAAAAAATACACTTTGAGAAAAAAGGCTACAAAGTTTTTCATGCTTCTGACTGTTTTAAGAACACACAGATCCAATTTCTGTGTTGAAACAAAACATGATTTGCAACGATCAATTTATAATTCACAAAAAAAATAGGTGCCAAATTTAATATGGAAATATAAATTAACAAAACTAAAATTATGGCATTTTATGGGAAGGACCCCATACAAAGTAAAATCTGTCTCCAGAATAAACTTTTAGAGATATCTAATCAATTTAAATATCTTCGATATTACCTCTCTATCTGGGATGAAAAGGATATCCCTGAAAAAGTTACTAGTTATAATAAAAGTTTGGGAATTAATAATCAAGTTTTGAAACCATCCCTTGTACAGAAAAACACCAGATTACGTTTATATAACACTTTGGCTAGACCAGTGTTGACATATGGTAGTGAAGCATGGACACTAAAAAGACCACGAAAGCAGAATAACGGCTTGTGAAATGAGATTCATGCGCAGAACAGCGGGTTACACCAGATGGGATCGGAAAAGGAACATCGATATCTTAAAAGAATTGAAGACTACGCCAATTTTGGAATATATTAAACAGTACCAACTAAAGTGGAAACACCATCTAGAAAGAATGAGTTGAAATCGGATCCCCAAAGCTGTTTATAATTATATACCAAGAGGACGAAGATCACTGAGCCGTCATATGATACCCTGGAGGGAAAATTTTCTATAGGATCGTAACAGGCCTTGGCCTAATACTTGGAAGGAAGAAGAAGAACAACTATTTCTTTTGGATATTTGTGGTAAACTGTATGATAGAGACTCTCATTACCATTTTGGATTTATCCTTTTGTGCCTCTCTCCAATAATACATCTGATGCCAATCTTTGATACATCGATATCATTTTTGCCACTAGTTCTGGGGGAGTTTAAAAATGGCTGCCAAGGCTTTAATAATAGCGAAATAGCGATAAGTTATATATTCTCTGGAACAGGAAGCTTAGGAGAATTTTATGAGATATAAAACATAAAATGTGTATTTTGGTCAATTTTCACTCAAATTTCAGTCAATGATACCCTTAAAAACGTTTCCGGAAACACATTGAAAGATGAGAGCCGCCTCAGCTTACGGAAGATGGAGATGGCATGGCCTAGAGGGCTTGGTTCTTGAATACCGGCCTAAATAAATCTAATCTAAATCGTCTGTCGCGGCGGTCTAGTTGGCTATGTTCCGTGCCTCTAGTCCCAAAGGTCTTGGGTTCAAACCGGACCAAAGTGGATGGACTTTTAGGATGGAAAAATTCAAAGAAAAAGTCAAATTTCTTAGTGTCACTCAATATATACGTATAATAGTTCCTCGCTATCGATGATGGCAATAAGTAAATTTATAATTGTCAGTCACATGATGTGATGTAACTTGAAATTGCAATTGTTTTGTTTTTATACATTTTTAGCTTGCTTTTATTCATTATTCATAATGATAACTTAGCTATTGAATCATTTTTAAATTTTTGTTTGGTGATTTTTTAATGACTTTAACTCATGCCCCAAATGGGAGTTAATAACCAGTCATGTTTCAATTAATTTTGTTTTACAACCAATTACAGTCGTGTTTCACCTCGCTCTTTATCGAATTCTCTTAATCAACTTCTGCTTTTGTGAAAAAGAAAGCTCCTCCTTTTTAATATTCTGAACAGGTCACAGCATTTTTTGCAGTGACTGACTCTCCAACAAATACATTGAATATAGCAGATAATGAACAGATTCCATCGATATACACATTTGATTGTGTGTTCATCAATTATGTTTTTAAATAATGATTTTAACATAATTTTTAATTACAATTTAAATAATTTTAAAATAAATTAATAACCTACAATGTTGGTTACAATTTAGTTTGATGTTTCATTTTTTCTCCACTAGGGTGCATTCTTATAATATTGCGATCCTATTTGGCAATAAATAATATGATCAGGTTGCAGTGGATAAAAAAATGAAATATAACAACACATTTCTGATTTGTTTTCAAACATCGAAGTTTACATTAAATAGGCCCTATATAAATATTTTAAAATAACTATATTTAAATAATGATTTTTTTAGTAAAGAGCTTCATTTATTCCTTAAATATTCCTAACAAATGCCTTCTTGATTTCCAAATCCTCATCGGTGATTTGGAAATCACTCGTGACATTACTTATGATGGTTTAGCTATTGAAACGCATTGGTTTTTTTTGTTAATTTTTGTTTGGTGATTGGGGTTTTAATTATAGTAGACTAGTATGCAACAATTATCATCAGCTAGAAGATCCTGCGAATTAATATACGAACATTTAAGACAAAACACGTCCTTTTTTATTCGTTTATTAAAAATAAAAATACTTTCTTGCTGCTAAAAATAAAGTATAAAGAAGATTAAAGGGGAATGGAAACTCCTTGTAGAAAAATCAGAGGGAAACGCCTAGTGGGTAGGCCAGAAATGAGGTGGGAGAATAACACTAACCATGATTTGAGGGAAGTAGATTGTACAGGGGATGATTTGAAAATATTGCCTTAGGATAGGGTTGTTTGGAGAACTTATGTCCGTGCAGCCATGAAAGTACGGGTTTGATAGTGCCAGTGAGTTAGTTGAAAATTATAGTCAAATTTTAGTTCCCGATAAATATAAATTTTGAAACATTAAAAAAATCACTCGGGTGGGTGCTTAAGAGAGATGTCTCCGTCTCGGATGGGTGAGTAAAGAGATTTATCTCCAAAATTCTGAAAATTAGTTGTCTAACTAGAAAGAGGGATATTTTTTTTCTGTGTTATAAAAAAAGAAAATATTGATATTGTAGGACCGAGCAATACCTTATAGTGACAATGGTGATTAGTATATTTCATGACAACTCATAATTTTAGATTCTTGGTGTGTAAAAAGATGAAATTGGGATGAACATATATCTCTTTCCACATCCACCCGAGATGGCGATATTTCCCTTTACACACCCACTCGAGTAAGATGAGCAGGGCTCCGAAGTTGAGGACCAATAAAAATGGCTACAAAAGACCTTTAAAAAAGACCTAAAGCTATCCTACAAAATATCTAAAAACTGGAAAAATGACGTAACGTTTTTCTATTGTTGACGAGTTGATAAAGACAACCTCGCTGCCTTCATTCTCTCTCGAGGTAATTTTCACAAAGTGACAACTTCATAGAAATTTGAAGTTGAAATACAATAGTTCAGGCGATCAGTAGGCTGGTTAAAAATAACGGGATATTTTGTGAGGATTCTGTAGTTTCTCGCAAAACAAAAGTGTTTGGGATATAAAAAATAAATCTATGTAGTAATTTTTAAAATAAGCGTTTGGAATATAAAAAGTAAAACTAGATAGTATACCCCAGCCACCATATCTCCGGCTCTGAAGTTTAGTATACACGAGGGGTAAAGGGAGAATTCGCCCTCTACTGCCAATAAGGACATGGTTGTTGTGGGAGTAGATGTCTGCCACAACCAATCACTGCTCTTGACGCAGCTATAGCGCGCTAGTAAGGTTTGAAATTGCTGAGATGTTGTCAGCTGTATGTCTGCTAACCGCATACATAAAGCGGCCACTCCCACTGAATATCCATATCGGCAACACTGTCGTGAAAACGTCAAGGCCGGAGAATTAGTGGCTGCAGTATAGTTTTTAAAATAAGCTAGGATTGAGACTGGACTCTGCGGATTGTTGAATTATACAAATGGTATAAATGTAGTCAAAGGAAGGTAAAGTTGCAAAAAAATAAATAAATAAAAGACCAAGAAGGCAAAAAAGTTGAAAAAGGGCAAATAAAATAAGCCATTTTCTGGCCTACAATGACCCAAAAGGTGGTGTGTACATACATATATATATATATATATATATATATATATATATATATATATATATCATGTTGGGCCTCGTCTTCAGATATAAAAAAAGAAGGATTTTTCCTCAACATCCGAGCCTTAATGATGAGATGATCTGTGATAGGGTATGTTTAATATTTCATTGACCTGTGATCTAGTGTTGACGTTATGATTAAATGATAAGATATAAAAGCGAGCTGACATATCTTGAGGGTCCACCGCTGTGGTCTCGAGGTAGCGTGCTACCTTGTCACGCAGCGGGCCCGGGTTCGATCCCCGGTCGGGACAGTTTTCTGGGTGAGGTTTTTATCGGGGTTTTTCCTCACCTGTAAGACAATTGTCAGAAAAACTTTAAGGCCCAAACGGTCCCCGAAATCATATGGCCATCATCGTCATCATCCTTATCATTATCATCATCATCATCATCATCATCCTTCACCGGTGTGGAAAGCAACGGGAAGCTACCACACCTTCAATTCCCTAGCAAAGCAGCAAGCATAGCATGAAAATGCTATGATTGCAGTGAAGGACCTGCCTTCGGGCATAATTACTATGGATAGATATCTTGACGTTAGAGGATTCTAGGTGTGCAAAGAGATAAAATTGAGATGGAGATATCTTTCTTTACATGTCCACCTAATGTTTGAAAATATATTCACGGAGTGTAGTCATTCCAAACTGGGAACAAAAATGTAAAGAGTTTCACTCAACATTCTGATGACATAACTTTATTGAAATTGAAACGTATCGGGCGTAAAGCCAAGCGACGTGTTTGTAACTTGTGGCCCGCAACACACGTTCTCTTTGCATTGTACAGATATTGAAAGTAAAGCATATCTTCCATTCGTGTACGGTATAATGCCAGGTCGAGAGATGAGATGAAGCCCCTATTACGGAAGGTCTATACGATCGCGGCTGAACGTCTGTCATAGCATCAGTAATGCAGATGAAAGCAAATGGATTGAAATAGATGACATGAGTATGGAAGAAGTGACGGGATTAAGATTTTCGCAGGGGAAAACGCCAGAAACGCCTAGAAAAAATCCCCTGGCTCCTATCCGTCCAACACGAACCCCATATGGAGTAACTAATAAGGGAAATCAGGTCCCAGAAATGAGATAATAATAATAATAATAATGATAATAATAATAAGATAATAATAACGAGAGAACGCCATAAATGCCATAAAGACAACCTGTGGTGTTGTTTAAAAAATAATGATAATAATGAGAGAATTCTAGAAATGTCATAAAGACAATCTGTGGCTATGATTAAAAAAATAATGATATTAGTGACAGTAATAATAATGGCAATATTAAAAATTATAATGATAATGATAGTATTGATAATAATAATAATAATAATAATAATAATAATAATAATAATAATAATAATAATAATAATAATAATAATTTTTATTTATATACAGATTTTAAATGTTTACACATCTTTCTGTGCCTAAAGTTTTATTTTCCTTCTCCACTCATCTCTATTCATCCACTCCATGTCCTCCAGTCCTTTTTTCTCATTCCAGTTCTTATATCTTGCATCCACGAGTTTCGAGGTCTTACTTTCCGTCTTCTTCCAGGTGGACACCATTCCAATGTTTTTCTGCGTAACCTTTCTTCTTGCATTCGTCGTACGTGCACATACCAATTTAATTGCTTATATCTTATATAATCTACTATTGAATATGTAATATTAATTTTTTCTCGAACGACAGTATTTCTTATTTTTTCTAATAATTGTAATAACTTTATTTATTTAGCTGGTTTCACTGTGTTTCACATCTTCCTGCGTCCAATTAATCTACTGACATTATCCTCTACATCTCTGTCGTTCCAAATTCTATTTTCCAATACTTTTCCATCATGCTCCACGTTATTTTTGGTCTTTTTCTTCTTCTACAATGTATCTCCTATTATAGTATTTTTCTTGGGAATCTGTATTCTATCATTCTTTTTACATGACCATGCCATTTTAATTGCTTTCTTTCTTTTATGGAATCCACAATTGAGGTTTGAACATTCATATTTTGTTTAATTACACTGTTTCTTATTTTATCTCTTCTAGAAATACAGGCGAACGCCTAAAAAATCCACTTCTACTGAATTTAATTTACTTATTGTTCTTGATTTTAATTTTCGTGATTCTGCCTGCACCTTATAATATTTAATATAACTTATGTGTAAATATGTGAGCTTAACTCTGCCAGAATAATGTCATTATTATTATTGTTATTATTATTATTATTTTATTATTATTATTATTATTATTATTATTATTATTATTATTATTATTATTATTATTATTATTATTATTATTATTATTATTATTATTATTATTATTAGAAAGATGAACAAACAAGCGAATGGAGAAAAGACTACATGACAGTGAACTATACGATCTTTATAGGAAACCATATATAATAAGAACAGCTAAATCTCATATATTAATGTGCAGGGCATGTGGCACGGATGGGGAATGAAAGGGGGGCATGACAACTTCTTGTAGGGAAAGCAATTTAAAAGCGCCCAATAGGTAGACCAATAATGAGGTATGAGAATAGCATCAACTATGATTTAAGGGAGGTAGATTATACAGGAGATGTTTGGAAAACAATAGCTCAGGATAGGGATGTATGCAGAGCTTATTTCCGCCTATTATTCAATTTCCTTCAAGTTTAAAAATGTTCATTATGAATATATATTTTCATTTAGCCCTGAAATAAGGCTGTGGAATATTGATAAAAGACGACTGAAATAGATGTAAAATCCCTCAATCAAATGTGTTATTCGATCCCAAAACGTACATGTTTGTACGCCCTTAAGTGCCTCCAGACTCGCCAATCATTTCAGGCTCCGGTTTGTGAAATCTCTCCGGTGTGAACTACAACCTAAGTTGTTCTGTCTCTTTACAAAATATAGTAATATACGGCTTTGTTTTCCCGCTCTTTGTATACAAACTTACCTGAGGCAACACCTCGCGAAATCTGCTCACCGGTCTCTCTGTTTCATCAGTAGTGTCCAGCCCGGACACAATCTGCGGCTTGGCGCCTGTAGACATCATGGCTTCCAACTCGTGCCCGTCTCGCCTAAAATTGACAATCACATGGACGTGGAAATGGAATCAGATATTTGTACCTAATTTGGGGGGTTCTATGCCACCAATATAAATTCAAATAAAAAAACGGAAAAACACACAATTTATTGATTTAGAATATGTATTAATGAAATGGAATCGGCCGCGGTGGACTAGTGGTTATGCCTCTGGTCCCGAGGGTCGCGGTTTCAAAACCGGCCGGGGTCGATGGATTTTTTTAGGATGGAAAAATCCAAGGAGCAATTTCTCCGGGAGGGACTTTAAGCCGTGGTCCCGAGTCTGAAGATTTTCAGGCGCGTAAAAGATCCTTAAGCCTGAAGCAAAATTTACCGAATTTTCCCGTCCTAGTACTACCTTGGTTTCCTAGATGTCAGTATGAGGCGGAACGCTGACCACGAATCACTCAAATGACATCTATACGAAAACAAGTGTAACTAAATTAGTATGGTTCAAATTCTTCCCTGTAGGGGAAGAGCGCCTAAATCTCTGTTAAGGGAAACATGGGCTTACAAGATTACAAGAAGATTAATGAAATGGAATAAGTCATGTAGGGGGAATGGGAATCAACATTAATGACAGTTTAATGCACAGTTTATTATTCGCTGATGACCAGGTTATAATAGGACAAGATAAAGAAGATATAGCATATATGATTAGAAAGTTGGTAGATGCATTTGAGGTAGGTGAACTGAAGGTAAATTATATTAGAACAGAATATATGGTAATCGGAGGAAATTCAGAAGACCTACAAATAAATAATATGATAATTAAACGTGTTGAAGAATTTAAATATCTTAGATCTATAATAGATAAATCTGGTACTTGTGAAAAATATATTATTAACAGAGTAAATTGCGCAAGGAAGACGACTAAATTCCTGAATTGTCATTTATGGAATAGAAATTTGACCAGAAAAAAAAAGATCATACAGACAATAATATAAACTGCACTTACATATGAATCAGAAAACTGGACAATAAATGAAAGGATGCAGAAAAGAATCTTGGCGACTGAAATGGATGGATTACGGAGAAGTATGAGAATATGCAGGCTGCAACATATTCGAAATACATATATCAGACAAGAAATGGATGCACAAGAAACTGTTATCGATAGGATAACAAAGAGAGCTTTACAGTGCTATGAACGTGTACAACGGATGCCGGAAGAACAGTGGCCTAAACAGGTGTTGGATTGGATGGTACCAGGCAGAAAGAAGAGGGGGAGAAGTAGAAGATCATGGTATGAGGGAATATATGATGCCATGATGAAGAGGAGTATGGAAGAGGGACAATGGGAAGATAGGAATCTCTGGAAAGCAGGAATCAAGGGCGAACTGCTGTAAAGTGGAAAGCCGGTATTAGGTAGGTAGGTTGGATTTACGTGTTGATTCGCCGTGGTCCAGTTTTATATTATATGTAAGGAGACCGTTTCCAACGCCCAGCCAGCCTGCAGCCAATAGTTGAGGTGTTTACAGAGAGTAAACAGAATCTCCGGAAGATGTCTACTGTAGCAGTAGAGGAAACGTGGAGTTTAATAAAAATTGGACCACGATCAATCAACCCGGAAGACCAACTTAAGAGTCAAGACACCAGCCGTGAAAGCCTACAATTCTACACACAATTTATTGTTGCAATATGCGAATAATGATTTGAGTGAAATATAGACTATATGTTAAAAAACGTTTTAATGTATGCTGACGATGTGGTTATTATTCAAGAAAATGAAAACAGTTTGCAGTACTCTTTACATCAATAAAATCATTTATGCCAAAAATATAATTTCAAAATATCAAAAGAAAAAAAAATGGCATTTTGGGGAAACGAACATATAAGATCAAAAATCGTAATAGGCAACAAACCTCTGGAAAAGTAACAAATTTTAATTATCTGGTAATTTTATGCACCACGCGTCACTTCGGCCTTACAGTGTCACGACCTGTCGGGAGAGGGAATTTAAACTTTTTTACAAGGTCATGGAGGGATTCCCCGATGGGTGATCAGCTCATTGGAGGACCTCCTCCAATCACACACACATTCATACTAAACCATGGCAAAAATTATAATGATATTATAATGGCCAGATGAGTTCGGAGAACGTTTGAACTTAAAGTTTCCTGAGATTTCTCTTACAGGCGAGGAAAACCACGAAAAAGAAAATCACCTAAAGTCCAGCCGCTGGATCTTGGCTCTAATGTTTAGGTTGTACGAGGTTTAAAGGGGAAACTCGCTCTCTACTGCCAATAAGGAAATAGTTGAAGTGTGAGTGGACGTCTGCCACAACCAATCACTGCTCTTGACGCCGCTATAGCGCGCTAGTAAGTTTTGAAATTGCTGAGATGTTGTCAGCTGTATGTATGCTAACCGCATACATAAAGCGGCCACTCCCACTGAATATCCATATCTACAACACTGCGGCGAAAACGTCAGAGCCGGAGACTCAGTGGCTGGACTATAGGAAACTTGTGCCAATTGGTATAGAACCCGTACGAGGCAGCAATGTTACTCCTAGACCAAAGCGGTGGACTCGAAACCTGTCCATTACAGTTTATTTGCGCATGTGCAGTACAAGTACACCTTTGCGCCCACCTGTTGATGACAGCGTAGGCTTCCTAGATAATATACGGATAAAAAGGCGTGAAACAGGAAAAAATTAGAAAAATGACTCGGAACTAATGTTGTTGATGGTATGCAGATGAATTATGTACCGGAGTTCCCAAGGTCGCATAAAATATATTACCACATCACAATTAATGCTAATAATTATTCATTTTTCCTCGAATGAAGTGCGTCTGCGCTTTTCTTACAGCAATGATTTATTTTATAGAATTTCAAAGGAACATCCATCAACAGTAATTCTGCTCGAAGGCAGGTCTTTCACTGAAATCATAGAATTTTCATGCTATGCTTTGCGGCTTTACTACGGAATTATTGGTGTCATAGCTTTCCGTTGCTTTCCACACTGGTGAAGGATGATGATGATAAGGGTGATGATTGCCGGATGATTTTCGGGGACCTTGGGCCCTAAGCTTCCTGACATTTGTCTTAAAGGTGAGGAAAAACCCCGAAAAAACCTCACCCAAGAGCCTCTCCCGACCGGGAATCGAACCCGGGCCCGCTGCGTGACAAGGCAGCACGCTACTTCGAGACCATAGCGGTGGACGTAAATATATATATATATATATATATATATATATATATATGGTATGATAAGAAAAATAAATGCCTGGACGGGATTTGAACCCGGAACTCTGAGTCTGTACCTCAGCGTGATATCCATTACACTACCAGGCGAATCCAATTCAAACACTTATTTTTCTTATATATGTATTATACTCTTCATTATTACTAGATGTCGCGAGAACACTGTCTTCATATATATATATATATATATATATATATATATATATATATTCTGATGATGTAGTATTATTGGCCGATAGCGAGGAGATACTAAAGGATAACACGCACACATTATTGAGAAATACTAAGAAATTAGGACTGGAAGTAAATATCAATAAAACTAAATATATGGTCACACGCAGAAATTCATTATATAATGGAAATGGACAGATAATGACAAATGAAGGAAATTTGAGGAAGTAGCTGAATTCAAATACCTAGGAACAATAATCACAAATAGGAATGAGATGCACAAAGAAATTAAACATGGGCTCAATTGTGCAAATGCGTGCTATTATGCATTGCAGGGACTCTTGATGTCCCAACTCCTTTCACAAAACGTTAAACTGAAAATATATAAAACTATTATTCTACCAGTTATATTATATGGGTGCGAAACATGGACTCTTACTTTAAGGGAACAAAGGAGATTACAAGTATTTGATAATAAAGTACTTAGGAAAATTTTTGGACCAAAGAGAGATGAACAGACAGGTGAATGGAGAAGACTACATAACAATGAACTACATGCTCTTTATAGGAAGCCAGATATAATAAGAACAGTTAAGTCTCGAAGACTGCGATGGGCAGGAGATGTGGTACGAATGGGGAATGAAAGACGTGCATGGAAACTTCTTGTAGGAAAACCAGAGGGTAAACGCCCAGTTGGTAGACCAAGAACGAGGTGGGAGAATAGCATTAACTATGATTTGAGGGAAGTAGATTATACAGGGAATGATTGGAAAGGATTAGCTCAGGATAAGGATGTATGGAGAGCTTATGTCCGCGCGGCCATGAACCTACGGGTTTGATAGTGCCAGTGGGTAAGTAAATATATATATATATATATATATACATACATACATACATACATACATACATACATACATACATACATACATACATACATACATACATACATGGTAGACAAATGTGTGAATGAATGGGTGCATGCATGGGTAGCTGATGGCAGAGTGGTTGTATAGGTGGATAAACAAATAGATGAATAGGTATATATTCATCTATCCATAGTAATTCTGTCCGAAGGCAGGTCCTTCACTGCAATCATAGCATTTTCATGCTATGCTTTCAGCTTTACTAGGGAATATACATATATATATATATATATATATATATGAGAGAGAGAGGAGAGAGAGAGAGAGAGAGAGAGAGAGAGAGGGAGGGATGGGTGGGTGGATGAATTAATGAATTGATGGATGGAATACTGGATGGATGGATAGATACACACAGACAGCTAAATAGAGATATAACTTTGGTGAATTCTTCATTATCTCATTGGTGTTGGTTCGTCAACTCGATGCAAGTCCCTCGTTGCGTTGACTTTTCTTTTTTACAGTAGTCCAGATATATTAGGCAATACTATGAAGTTATTTCATAAGCCAGTATGCAAAAGGCGATTCTGTAAGAGCGTGCAGAAATTAAACAGGACCTGAACAATTTGAGTTAGGAATTTTCCGGCTCGAGAAACCAGCCTAATGAGATATGGAAGTAAACTTGTCCATCACATTATCTAGCATTACTATTTTTTCAGCTGATTTACAACTAACGTATGTATGCACGTAGGCACCTGCTGTGAACAAATGAAACATAACGAAAAAAATCTCATTTGTTTTGAAACATCGCCGTTTATATATATATATATATATATATATATATATTTAAATAACTATGTTTAAATAATGATTTGTGAGTAAACAGTTTAATTTTATTCGTTAATTAGTCCAAAAAAAATGCCACTCTTGATTTCCAAATCATGTACATAAATTGGAAATCATTCGTGGCATTACTTATAATAAATGAGCCTCAACTTCCCGAAACAAAGAGTTTTATTTTTTCTTAGCGCAGTAGATGGCACTTGTATTTTTATTTCGTACCGCATGTCATTTTAATCTAATCTAAAAATGACATTCGATGCAAAGTTTTAGAAAATTCTTATAAATCGTAATTTGCTATCCACTATATGACGTATTAAACCTATAATATTTATGGATTTAATTCCGAATATCAGACTAAGACTATTTTACCACTTATTTATTTCTTGATCGGGTTGATCATATTTCAGATTATCGTAGAGATGATACATGCACTACTTCCTTTAGTTCCTACAAGGAAGAGCATGATGAGCTGATTCCCCTGTATTATTTCCTATGGGGATATCTAAAATCACTTGTGTTTGAAATTCCAGTGGAAACGGACATGGAATTAGTGGGAGGATTGTAGCTGCCTGTGATGTGATTCGAAACATACCAGGGTGCGGCAGAATATTGTACGCTGAAGTCATGATTACAATGAGGTTGGTGGCTGTCAGTTTGAGCAACTGTTGTAAGATACAAAAGATACGTTAATTGTGTCAGTGATGTCAATTAACTGATAAATAATGTAAATGAAAAAGACGACAGTAATATAAAATACAAGTTTACTCCCATATCTAGATTTTCTATCTCAAATTGTTTGAGTGGAACATTCCCCCAAGTCCTGTTTAGTTTTTGTACACTTTTACATAATCACCCTGTATTATATAACTCCAAGTGCGACAGGTCTAGAAGGCTCTTGGCCTACCAGCCGGCTGCTGGCCTCACGTCCACATATATTAATCAAAGAGGTAGATGTAGTCTAGCCAGTATAGGGGTGACATGTTGTCAGCATGTCGGATCCCCCAGCCATTATAGCTGGTCTTCTCAACCTGGAGTCGGTACTTTTGTAGCTAGCCAAATGTCTCACGATGCTGGGTGGACACCGGTCCCATACTGGCCGAAATTCCATGAGAAAATTTCTTCCCCCATGGGGACTCAAAACAGCGCAAGTCCCGTAGCTCTGCGCCAAGGCTTCTTGCCTTAACCACTCGGCTACGGCGCGGGACTCGCATTGTATTACTATAGATAATTTAACAATGGACTCCGGTTAGCTCAGCGGTAGAATCACAAGTCTCAAGTTTATACCAGTTAATAATTTCAAGAGATATAACGAAAAGTTTATTTCAAACAAAATATTAATTTCTTTGTCAACAATTTTTACAATGATATCAATTACTAAATAAACAATTAAAGGCCATTGCATCGACTCTTATAGTCCCAACTTCTCTTTAAAAAGTATAAAACTGTAATTCTCTAGTTATATCATATTATATGGATGTGAAACATGGAATCTTACTTTAAGGGAGAAGAAAATATTACGAATATTTGAGAATAAAGTTCTTAGGACAATTTTTGGACCAAAGAGAGCTGAACAGACAGGCAAATGGAGCTAACGGTGAGCTACATGATCTTTATGGGAAAATGGATATAATAAGTACAGTTAAGTCTAGTGGTGTACGATTGGCAGGACATGTGACGCGAATGGGAAGAGAAATAGGGACTTGGAGACTCCTTGTAGGAAAACGAAAGAAAATCGCCCAGCAGGTAGGCCAAGAATGATGTGGGAGAATAACTTTAACCAGGATTTGAGGGACGTAGATTATACAGGGGGAGCTCAGGATAGAGATGTCCGCGCGACCTTGAATCTATGGGTTCGATAGTGCCAGTGAGTTAGTTAGTTAGACAATTCTGCTTCATATAGACTTTCAAAATGTTCTATTTTTTATGAATGTTTGTAGAATTTGATATAAAAATGAATACCAAGAAAACAAAAATGATTGTTGTTCAGAAATCGGAAGCTTTAAAGAAAAACTCTATGTCGCAAGAGGTGGGCCGGAGTTACGTTATCCCACTGATATGATAAGCGATATGCTTAATGAAG